>CM065598.1:83411070-84611070 GCA_033119425.1 Bufotes viridis | reverse complement strand
TTAACCTGCCTAATCTCGCCCTGACAGAAGCTGTGTCCTCTCCCTACACAAATCAGAGCAGTGTGACGTGCGGCGCTACGTGACTCCAGCTTAAATAGAGGCTGGGTCACATGCTGCACTTGGCCAATCACAGCCATGCCATTAGTAGGCATGGCTGTGATGGGCTCTTAGGGCAAGAAGTAAAACGCTAGCTGATTGGCTGCTGTGCAGCCCTTCAGAAAGCGGGAAGTAATCGACGAACACCGAACCCGAACCCGAACTTTTTTGAAAATGTCCGGGTTCGGGTCCGGGTCCCGGACACCCCAAAATTCGGTACGAACCCGAACTATTCTCGAACTGTTCGCTCAACACTAATTAGTACATCAATGAATTGGTAATGCCTTTTAATATGAAAAAAGGAGTAGTGTTAGTGGTTGCTGCGGATTCATACCTTTAGGAAAAGTCAGCAACAGCGCTGACACGGCCGCCAGAGTCTCCAGGCACGTGGGAGGACGCCAACTTCTGTCAGAAGGCACCCGCCCTGCCACAGCTGACAAGAAGAGGGATGGAGCGCGGGACGCGCTGAGACTGGCTGTGTGGGTGGGAAGGTGTGGCCAGGGAAGCGCTGAAGCTAAAGCAGTTAGAAGCGCTGACATCGGGACCTGTTGTGAGCGTGTGTGTGGGGGCGTGGCCAAGGGCAGAGCTGTAGCTGTAACAGTGAGGAGAGCTGCTGCCGGAGTCTACTTTGAGTCTGATTGTGAATTACTGGGAATTAAGGAGTTGCTAAAAACCCAGCGTGTATACACATGGGGATCCCAGGGTGTGAGGCAGCTGCAGAGGAAGCTGGAGGAGGAGGCACGGCGAAGCTAGGCACAGCAGCTGGCCGGAGTGTGGACTGCTGTGTGCTGATAGGTCCCCGTGCCACGCATGCCCAGGGGACACACACATGGACACAGGGCACTCACACAGGGATTTTATTATGTAGAGTTACACTCCAGCCCCATCACATAAAATCCCTGTGTGAGTTCCCTGCGTCCGTGTGCCATTTGTTATACTGGGCATGCGCGGCGCAGGGACCTATCAGCATCATTTGTACCCCCATCATTACACACATATTACAATGTGTACAATGATTGGGGTTGGAGTATAATATGATGGGGGTTGGAGTGTAAAATGTATACAATGTATTTCCTCCTGTATCCATCTCTATAACATATCCCCTGTAGCCCCCTCCCTAGCTCTCTCTAATGTTATGGAAGGAGTGTACAGATGTAGTCAGCGTAATAGGGAGAGGTAGGGGGCTGTGGATGGCACTGTTATGGGGGATCTGTGGGTGACACTGTTATGGGGGTCTGTGGTTAACACTCTTATGGGGGTCTGTGGCTAACACTGTTATGGGGGTCTGTGAATGGCACTGTTAATAGAAATCTGTGGCTAACACTATTATGGAGGGGATCTGTGGCTAACGCTGTTACAGATGTACAGATGTATTCAGCCTAATAGGGGGAGGTAGGGGGCTGTGGATGGCACTGTTATGGGGGATCTGTGGGTGACACTGTTATGGGGGTCTGTGGCTAACACTGTTGTGGGGGTTTCTGGCTAACACTGTTATGGGGGTCTGTGGCTAACACTGTCATGGGGGTCTGTGGCTGGCACTGTTATGGGGGTCTGTGGATAACACTTCTGTGGGCTTCTGTGGATGACATGACACTGCTATGGGGGGATCTGTGGATGACACCTAGCATCTTATGCTATGTTGCATCCACAGATCCCTCCCAAAACAGTGTGGCTGTTTAGTGTGAATAACCCCCAACACAGGGGGCCAGCATCTACTGTAGTTTTGTAATGGCAGCAGGGCCCCGGCGCAGTCACTGTATTCTATTGCACCGGGCCCTTTTCAGTGTAGTAATACTATGTATAACTGAAGGCATTGTTTAGTAATAATAATACTAATCTTCAATTCTTAACTTACTAAAGTATCAGGCAGGAGGCCGGAGGCCAGGCGGGCACTGGCAGCTTAACTCACTACGTCACGCGCCCGCGCCGCCTGCTTCATTCATGAAGTGGGCGGGGCAGGGGCATCACATAGTGAGTTACGCTGCCAGTGCCCGCCCGTCCACCCAGCCTCCTGCCTGATACTTTAGTAAGTTAAGGTTTGAAGATTAGTATTATTATTATTAAACAATGCCTACAGTTAGTCATAGTATTACTACACTGAGCGGGGCAAATCTGTGGGGTGCTAAGACCAAGGGGGTGACTTGGGGCAAAGTCAAGAGGAGGTGTGGGCCGCACGGTTGCTTGTGGGGCGGCTGTGATTGGATGGCGCGCCGTGCATGCGCAGTTCAATTATTGGCACACAAGCACGGACACCAGCCCTGACCACGCACACAGGCCTTTTATTAGTATTGATTTGATTTGGCTTTACAAAAAACTTGCTTCATGACAAATTACTTTGTCACAAAATGCATTTCTTTGTAAGTAGCGGGTGCAATGACAGGGAGCTACGATTGTACCGCTCCCCAATATTATACCTCTCAGATGCCACGTTTGTGATCACAGCATCTGATATAAATTACAGAGTGTAAAATTTTAAAAAAATTAAAAATCATACTAACCTTAATAATTTTCTCTCGACGGGCCAACCATAGCCATCTTGCTTAAAGATTTGGCGCGACATCTTGCACGGTCGGTGGTGATGTTATCACACAAGCTGGTGTGTTAACGTCTTACATCACCACACATGGGATTTCGTGCAAGATCTTCAAGCAAGATGGCGGAGGCCGGTCTGTCGCAAGCAAATGGATCAGGTAAGCATGGTTTTTTTGTTCGCTATCATGAAGCAGAAGGAAATTCGGCTTTGCGGCAAATCAAATTTATCGCTCAACACTAATTGTAATGTCTACTAGCACCTACAGATTTTCTTTGCTGTAATGGGAAGATTACTGGAGGGCTAGATTAGAGGTCACAGCCTGCTATCACATCTCAAAAACCATTGAAAGCCATGGAAAAACTGAAATAAAATTCCCTTGACATTATTTACTTAACTCATTAACTCTTTCTATTATGGAGCCACTTTCCGTGTTTGCGTTTCCGTATATTTTTCTGTTCACATAGCCGTAGAGAGAGACAGAGATTTCCCAGACATTTAAAGCACTTTCAAATTTTAGGAAATTGGCTCATCACTATTGGACAGTACATGTATGGCCAGTAATTATAAGCAGATGTGACTTCAGTGGTGTATTACAGTAAATGACTGTCTGCAGAGGTCGCATTTCATGTCGACACGTCATCACTGGAGCAGGCGGAACAGAAACCGGTGGGGGCTCAGGGATGCATCAGCACCTGGAGTGTCAGGAGAGTGGTTAGATGAGTCTTTACCTCTTTTTTTATTTTACGTTTGCAAACAATTCTTTTTTTTAAAACATTTGACGGGGGGTGGACGATCCCTTTCATTTTTAAATAAAAGCTTCAAGTTTTCATCCGTCATCATAGAGCACATGGTCTCCCATTATTCTGCTCGAATGGATAAGGAACGGGCAGACACGGCTCCACTCTTACAGACACTAACATGTAACAC
Organism: Bufotes viridis; assembly: GCA_033119425.1. Taxonomy (NCBI): domain Eukaryota; kingdom Metazoa; phylum Chordata; class Amphibia; order Anura; family Bufonidae; genus Bufotes; species Bufotes viridis. The sequence goes on along the minus strand of CM065598.1, from coordinate 84,607,514 downwards.
TATCTGCATATTTATGAGCTTCAAAAGTAAGCAAGAAAATAAAGCATTATTAAGTGCATCAAATCACCAGCAGTCAGGATGTGCATTTTGGTAATGCAGGTAAATTAGCAAAAATTGCCCTCACAACACATTTATATGTGAAGAGGCTAAGCATCAGATCGAGTGGTTCCAGGAGGCGCAGAAATGAAACCTTCCGATACAACATCAACAATAAAAGCTTCAACTTTCCATGGTGACAACAGTCGCTTAGGAATTGCTATTCAGTCTGCAAAGTGCTTGTCAAGATCAAACTGCTAATCATTCTTTGCTGAAAAAAAGTCTCTTGTATTTGGCTGCGGTGGCCATATTATGCAGTACACAGCTGCTGCACCATATCACCGCTCAGATTGAGCCCGATCACTGTTTTTAATCATGAGATGGTTTTTTTTTCGGATGTTTCCGGACCCTTTTATAGAGCGTGTAACACCGGTTTCCAGTAATACACTCTGTATTCAGATGAAGTTGAGCCATGTTGCCATGCAGCAGAGCTGAGTTCATTGTAGTATTATGTAAATGCGTTAAGTAACCCAAGTACTGTACACAAAAGAAATACATGAAAATCTAGGCTCTGCCATAACTGTAATTACATATAATCAGCTGGGCATCCATGCAATTGAAATGACAGGACCTTACTGATGATTATAAATAGAGGTTTGATTACGTTGTGCCCATCTTATGTTTCTGCACTGCATTATGAGATCGGAAATAAATCGACTTTTTTTTTTTCCCCTGAAACATTGTTACTCTGGTCCATGGGCTCTGCGGATATAGCAAATGTGTTCAATTGAATAGACACGACCTACAAAACCAGACCCAGCAAGCATATGGGCAATGGTGCCGCTGTTCCAATCTTGAACAATTCCTTCGGTTGTCCTTATCAATGAAATATTGCCTGATATTCCCGATTTCTAGGAACTTAATTGACAATTAAAGGGGTTATCCCATATAATTAATTTAAAAACATGGAAATCAAGCGTCATATAGTACGTGACAAACTCTTTCTAACGAAGCTAGAACCGGCCCTGTACCTCACATGGATCCAGAGATCTCTCCATTAATAGCTCCAACTTTTCTGCTAGATTAGGCCTCTTTCACACTTGTGTTGTCCGGATCCGTCGTGTACTTCATTTGCCGGAAGTGCCCGCTGGATCCGTAACAACACAAGTGACCTCAAAGCATTTGAAGACTGATCAGTCTTCAGTATGCTTTCAGCCTTACTATGGCAGCAAGGACGCTATTAAAGTCCTGGTTGCCATAGTAGTAGTGGGGAGCGGGGGAGCAGTATACTTACGGTCCGTGCGGCTCCCGGGGCTCCCGGGGCGCTCCAGAATGACACCGGAGAGCCCCATACGTGATCCATGCGTGTAGGGCGCCCTGACATCACTCTGGAGCGCCCCGGGAGCTGCAAGGACTGTAAGTATACTGCTTCCCCGCTCCCCACTACACTTTACCATGGCAGCCAGAACTTTAGCGTCTTGGCTGCCATGGTAACCATTGAGAAAAAGCTAAACGTCGGATCCGGCGATGCGCCGAAACTATGTTTAGCTTAAGGCCGGATCCGGATTAATGTCTTTCAATGGGCATTAATTCCGGATCCGGCCTTGCGGCAAGTGTTCAGGATTTTTGGCCGGAGAAACAAGCGCAGCATGCTGCGGTATTTTCTCCGGCCAAACAACGTTCCGATCCTGAACTGAAGACATTCTGATGCATCCTGAACGGATTTCTCTCCATTCAGAATGCATTGGGATAATCCTGATCAGGATTTTTCCGGCATAGAGACCCGACGACGGATCTCTATGCCGGAAAACAAAAACGCAAGTGTGAAAGAGCCCTAATTACAGGCTGGCAGCTCAGAGCGTGTGTCCTTTCTCAGAGAGTGTTTCCTCTGTGCTGCAGATTGGGGGTTCTTTCTTTTGGGGCACTTTCTAGAGGGAGCTTACTACTACACACTGTGTTATTACTGGGCTCAAAGTATAACAGTATGCAGTAAGCTCCCAAGCACCCTCTGGTGGCGGCTGCGGGTATCCAGCTGGTTATTGAGCAGAAGGAGCTTAGCAGCTTGATACACAATTTTATGGGAAAAGAATTGGTATAACTTCTCTGCTCTGTCTAAGCTTAGGAGTCTTGTGGATGGTCTTTATCAGAGATTGACTGCTGTAATTGTATGCACGGTCCTACAGAGGTAGCTGTCAATTACCGAGTAGAACTGCTCACTTGACTCCTAGGCTCTCTCTCTCTCTCTATCTTTATGTTTCTCCCTCCACTCATCAATATTCTCCAGAATGGAATCTCAAGAAATTCTGATTCTAAAGAATTTTTTGAAAAATTTGGGTCAAATTTTCATTCTTAAGAGTCGATTTGCTAATCTCTGCATTATACCACTTCCTTTTGTTGTATACAGTCACAGTTTGGGAAAAAAAAATTGCATCCATCTGTGTTGTGTGAGTGCACACTTTCATAGGCAGGGCTATGGTATAAAGCAGTGACGGACAAATGCAAGTGTGGAAAGTTTGGTGACAACATTGAGGGCACTGTTATGGTGTTAGTGTAAATCACCTTTGGAAATCAGTTAGACTACTACCAGACCACAATTAATATTGTGATGGGTCTATTTAGGGACTAGAGATGAATGGCACAGGCAATATTTGAATTTTGCGAATTTTTAGCTGAATTTTCGCCGTAAATTTGCAAATTTGAGATCTCCTGTCATTTTTTACTTGTAATATATTTGCGATAAAAATTTGCGATTAGAATATTCTCGATGAACACTAAGGGGTAGGCAACTTTCCTATTGGTTGCTAGGGATGTTGCTAAGTGCCGATATTCACAGTAAATTCTCAATAAATGTGCGATAAATTTGCGAATATGAATATATGCACTGTATTCTAAATATTAGCGAATTCTCGAAGTATGGATGGTGTAAGAGGGTGCAAGGTGTCATATTCGATGGCAGGTACGTGTCACCGAGGTTGCTGGCCTCGGTGAGGTAAGAGCCGGGTTTTTTTTGGTCTGCAGCAGCTAGTGCTGCTGGACTCTGTTACTTAGTTTGGCTGCAAAGCTAATCCGGGCCGGCTCTTACTGGGAGTAGGCAAAGAGTTGGGTGGGTGCCTACTCCCCACGGTCCAGGCCGGACTTTATCCGGGCCTTTAAAAGGCAGCCTCCTTAGCAGCTGAGGGTGGTGATTATCCTGGAGCCTGATAACAGGGCTGTGGAGTTCTCTGTCCTGGAGGAAAGAGCTCAGCAAGGAGGTGGCTTTTGTTCCTGGCTACCTGAAGGTGGATTCTCCTGCGGCTGGGCCGACAGCCTGGTGCGAACCTGCACCTACACCTCCCAGGTGACTGAACCTGTGTTGGCCTGTTTTGTTTTGCCTCCTTGTTTCTGACATGTGTGAATTACCACCAAAAGACTGTTTGCTGTTTATTTTTGTGTCAGTGTGAATAAAACACTGTTTATTGCACATCCTAGACTCTTTGTTTTGCCTCGGTACTGCACCCGCACCGCTGTCTACCAGAGCGACTCCCCACATTTGGTGGAGGATGCGGGCATGCGCAGTGAGGCTGGCGGGAACGCCGAAGTTTTGTTTTGCTAAAGTGCATGGAATATATTAAGCCAGCAAAGTTGCAAGCAGGAATTTCTGGCAACATGGAGGCTGCTGTGAAGGCTCTCATAGAGGCTAACGTGCAGCAGCGGGAGACCAACCAGCTACTGCTACAACATGTGATGGCGTTACAGGCGGCAGGAGCGTCCCACCACGTCCATGATGCCCGAAAAGCGGTCCGTGCGGCGATCCCAAAAATGACCCCCGCAGACGACGTTGAGACATACCTGGCGGTCTTTGAGAAGGTCGCCGTGAGGGAAAAGTTACCCCGTGACCAGTGGGCTGAGGTGGTCGCTCCGTTCCTGGCTTCCGGACCCCAGCAGGTGTTTTTCGACTTGTCGGACGACCAAGCGGCAGATTATGACACCGTGAAAGGAGAGATCCTAGCCAGACTGGGGGTGAACGTGCTGGTCCGCGCTCAAAGAGTCCACCAGTGGGACTTTAAAACGACTGATCCCGCTAGGCCGCAGTACTACGACCTGCTGCACAGGCTGCAAAAGTGGCTGCAGCCCGATCTACTAAGTCCCACTGCCATGCTGGATCGACTGTTGGCGGACATCTTTTGGAGGGCCCTGCCTTATCCCCTCCAGCACTGGATCGGCCAGGTATCGCCCACCAATGCCCTGGAGATGGTCGACCTGGTGGAGCGTTACGAGGCCACCAGAAACCTGCAGGGGAGTCTTGCTGGGAAGGGGTCAGTCAAACCCGGAGGCCTCTGCCCCAGTTCCGACGTCCGGCGACAGAGCGGCCTGCACGGAATATACCCCCTGCGAGTCCGCCTCCCGTGGTATGCTGGAGGTGTCAGGAGCCAGGCCACATCAGGGCCGACTGTCCGCATCGGGATGAGCCGATGGAGGTGAACTACGGGGGTCGCCACTCCTTGTACGCCCGGAGACTGTGTGCGACCGGCACCCCCGAGACAATAGACAATCGTCATCTGTGCCGGGTGCAGGTCGGGGATAACCTGGCAGTGGCGCTGTTGGACTCAGAGAGCCTGGTAACCATGATAAGTGCTGCCCTGGTACAGCCCACCCAGTATACGGGCCGGAAAGTGGGTGTGGTGTGCATTCACGGAGACTTAAAGGACTATCCCACTGCTGTAATGTCTCTGTCCACGGCGGCCGGCACCTGGACTTGTGAAGTGGCGATCTCCACAAAGCTACCCTATGAACTGATAGTTGGGAGAGACTTCCCTGGTTTTCCGTCACTGTGGCCTGAGGTGAAAGTGTCTAATAGCCCTGAGACAGGGGTAACCCTAGCAGAGTGGCCTGATACCACTGGAAGGCCAGAACCCTGGGAGCCCGAGTCTGAAGGGCCAGCGGTAGAGGTGACCACTGCTGCAGCGGTAGTGGGGGAGACAACCCCACTGAGTGTAATGGTGGGAGACACGGAGGACTTGCCACCGGGACCTGAGTTGGCAGACCTCAATGTCTCCGGGGAAAATTTTGGGACCGCACAACACCGGGACCAAACCCTAACCAGGGCCTGGGAGAATGTGCTGGAAATTGATGGTAAACCCCAGAAACCAGGGGCTGAATTAATGTTCCCACGATTTATTGTTCTGCAGGATATGTTGTATCGGGTGAACCAAATCCGAGGTGAACCTGTTGAACAGTTGGTGGTGCCCACAGCGTATCGCAAGCTTGTCATGGAGCTTGCCCACCAACATGTTCTTGGGGGGACACCTGGGGTGGCAGAAAACCCAGGACCGCATTCTGCAGCGGTTTTATTGGCCCAGTGTGTTCAAGGAGGTAGAAAATTATTGTAAGTCCTGTCCAACCTGTCAGATAACTAGCCCCCAGCCACATTTCCGTAGTCCTCTGGTACCTCTGCCAATTATTGAAGTACCGTTTGAGCGAATCGCTATGGATTTAATTGGGCCTGTACCAAAGTCTGCCAGGGGCCACCAACACATTCTGGTAGTTCTCGACTATGCCACTCGGTATCCGGAGGCGGTGCCTCTGCGACATACCTCAGCTAAGCTCATTGCCAAAGAGTTGTTGGAGATGTTTTCCCGTGTGGGCCTGCCAAAGAGGTTCTGACAGACCAAGGGACCCCTTTTATGTCCAAAGTAATGAGGGAACTGTGTAAATTGTTGCGTATAAAGCAGTTACGGACGTCCGTTTACCATCCGCAAACAGACGGTCTTGTGGAGAGGTTTAACCAAACTCTAAAAAATATGTTAAAGAGGGTGGTGTCTAGAGATGGGAAGGACTGGGATCTGCTTCTGCCCTATCTCATGTTCGCAGTGCGAGAGGTGCCCCAGGCCTCTACTGGGTTCTCGCCCTTCGAACTGCTTTATGGCAGACACCCTCGGGGCCTGTTGGATATCGCCAAGGAAGCATGGGAACAACAGCCTGTCCCCCACAAAAGTGTCATTGAGTATGTCGCCCAGATGCAGGAACGGATGGAAAGGGTGTTGCCTTTGGTCCGGGAGCATATGGAGGCAGCGCAACAGGCCCAGAGTAGGGTGTACAATCGTCAGGCTCGAGTGCGGGACTTCAATCCGGGAGATCGGGTTTTGGTTCTGGTACCCACCCTTGACAGCAAATTCCTAGCTAGGTGGCAGGGCCCCTATGAGGTGATCGAGAAGGTAGGGAAGTAAATTACAAAGTACACCAGCCAGGGCGGCGCAAGCCGGAGCAGGTGTACCACGTGAATTACTTAAGCCGTGGAAAGATAGGGACGCGGCCGACGACCACAGCCCCCGGCCAGGGCTTCTAGGTGAAAAGGGTCCAGCCCCACAGTTCGAGGCCTGTGAAGCCGTAACCACGGTAAAAATTGCAGACAGCCTGTCTTCCAAACAAGTTCAGGAAGTCAGGGAGTTCCTCAGTCGGAACACGGATGTGTTCTCGGACCTCCCTGGCCGCACGTCTCTCATCCGACATGACATCGTCACTGAGCCTCAGGCCAAGGTCCGGTTAAAACCATACCGGGTACCCGAGGCTCGGCGGCGGGCCATCGCGGAGGAAGTGCAGTTAATGTTGAAGCTTCGATGTCATTGAGGAGTCGAAAAGTGAGTGGGCCAGTCCCATAGTCCTAATACCCAAGCCGGATGGGACGTTGCGGTTCTGCAACGACTTTCGCAAGTTAAATGAAGTATCCAAGTTTGGCGCGTATCCCATGCCCGAGTAGACGAGCTTGTTGAAAATTTAGGACAAGCCCGTTATTTTACTGTGCTGGACCTCACTAAAGGGTACTGGCAGGTACCCTTAACGAGTCGGCTAAGGAAAAACCGCGTTTGTTACCCCGCAGGGCCTGTATCACTACAAGGTGTTACCCTTTGGCCTGCATGGCGCCCCCGCCACTTTCAAGGTTAATGGACATAGTGCTGCGACCACATCGTCGGTGCGCCTCGGCCTACTTAGATGATGTAGTCATCCACAGCACCGACTGGGAAAGCCATTTACCCAAGGTGCAGGCGGTAGTGGATGCCCTGAGGAAAGCTGGACTAACCGCCAATCCAAAAAGTGTGCGATTGGGTTGGAAGAGACCAAATATCTGGGATATGTAATCGGGCGAGGAGTCATCAAACCTCAGGTAACTAAGGTAGAGGCCATTCGTAACTGGCCCCGACCGGTCACCACCAGGCAGGTAAAGTCGTTCCTGGGGATTGTAGGATACTACATGAGGTTTGTGCCCCACTTTGCCACAATAGCAGCGCCATTGACAGACCTGTTGAAGGGACGAAAGTCTGGGAGGGTTAGCTGGAGTGAGAAGGCGGAGGAGGCTTTCGCCGCGTTGAAGTCGGCCCTGTGTGGGTCCCGGTTTTGGTGACACCCGACTTCAACAAGGAGTTTGTCGTACAGACCGGCGCCTCGGAGGTAGGCCTCGGTGCGGTACTGTCTCAGGAGGTCAACGGGGAAGAACATCCCGTTGTCTTCCTGAGCCGTAAGCTCAGTCCGCCGAGTCCAGGTATAGTATAGTGGAGAGGGAGTGCCTGGCTATCAAGTGGGCACTCGAATCTCTCCGCTACTACCTGTTAGGGAGGAGGTTCCGTCTGGTGACCGACCATTCCCCTCTCAAGTGGATGAGTCAGGCCAAGGAGAGGAATGCTCGGGTCACCAGGTGGTTCCTATCCCTTCAAAATTTCAAATTCTCCGTGGAACACAGGGCAGGCCGCTTGCAGGGTAACGCAGATGCCCTGTCCGCGTCCACTGCCTCACGTGTGTTCACCCCCTCAGGGTTGAACAAAGGGGGGTGTGTAAGAGGGTGCAAGGTGTCATATTCGATGGCAGGTACGTGTCACCGAGGTTGCTGGCCTCGGTGAGGTAAGAGCCGGGTTTTTGGTCTGCAGCAGCTAGTGCTGCTGGACTCTGTTACTTAGTTTGGCTGCAAAGCTAATCCGGGCCGGCTCTTACTGGGAGTAGGCAAAGAGTTGGGTGGGTGCCTACTCCCCACGGTCCAGGCCGGACTTTATCCGGGCCTTTAAAGGCAGCCTCCTTAGCAGCTGAGGGTGGTGATTATCCTGGAGCCTGATAACAGGGCTGTGGAGTTCTCTGTCCTGGAGGAAAGAGCTCAGCAAGGAGGTGGCTTTTGTTCCTGGCTACCTGAAGGTGGATTCTTCTGCGGCTGGGCCGACAGCCTGGTGCGAACCTGCACCTACACCTCCCAGGTGACTGAACCTGTGTTGGCCTGTTTTGTTTTGCCTCCTTGTTTCTGACATGTGTGAATTACCACCAAAAGACTGTTTGCTGTTTATTTTTGTGTCAGTGTGAATAAAACACTGTTTATTGCACATCCTAGACTCTTTGTTTTGCCTCGGTACTGCACCCGCACCGCTGTCTACCAGAGCGACTCACCACAATGGCAATTTGTATTTGGTCATTAGTTGCCCAGGATAAAACAGATTATGGGGCCATCATGTTAAAGGTCCTCAGGATAGGTCACTATCATCATATCGGAATGGATCCAATTCTTGGCACCCGCGCTAATGAGCTATTTCAGAGAGCCGCAGTGCTTTCCAAGCACAGTGCCATACATTGTATAGTAGTACTCCAAAATGACAGCCCAAGATCCACAGGTGGGTTGCACGGGAAGGGGCTATCCCCATGTAGCATAAAAAGGAAAAGGAATCCCAGCAACGATGGCTTCTTGTTTTAGAATGCTGTTTTAATCACATCAAGTGATACAAAATAATTGTAAGGGGACGCGTTTCGGCTCGTCCAGCCTTTCTCAACCACACAGTGATACTGATCTCACGTGTAATATATAGGTATACATAGGAAATGACATCATCAATTATGTAAATATACAGGAAGTGACATCAAACAAAAAAAGGGTAAATAAGAGGGTTTTCTTTCTACCATAGCTGGAATATTCTTCATGCTGTGGTAATCAAGGAATAATAGTGGTCTGAAAAAGAAATAGAATAAACGTAAATAATGATTAAAAACACATAACCTCATAATCTCTATTGAGACCCCTGGGCTGTAAGGTGTCCAGGGTATGAATCCAGAAGGCCTCTCTTCTGAGTAGCATTTTTAATGTCTCCACCTCTCCTCGGTTGATGGACCTGTTCCAGAACTTGATATTTCAACTGTGATATAGAGTGATGATGGCTGTGAAAGTGGGATGGTATAGGAAGTAGGAGATTTTCTTTACGAATAGTGGATTTGTGTTTGCACACACGATCTCTCACTGTTTGCATGGTTTCTCCTATATAAAGGAGGCCACAAGGGCACTTAATGAGATAGATAACATTCGAGCTATCACATGTAAAAAGCCATTGATCTTGTAGGCTTTACCCGTGCGTGGATGATGAAAGAACTGACCCTTAATGACATTGCTACACTGCATGCAGTGTAAGCACGGGTATGTCCCTGATTTCTGACGGCTCAAAGTCCTTTGTGTGGATCCTCTCCTGAAACTACCAATGTCTGCACGTACCAGTCGATCTCTCAGACTAGGGTTACGTTTGTTACAAATCAATGGGGGATTGTTAAATTCCTCCACAGAGGGATAGGCCTTGTGTAATATGTGCCAGTGTTTACGCACTATATTGTCAAAATGATGGTTAAAGGGATGGAATTTATGTACAAAAGCTATTCTATTCATGTTTTTGTTTTTGTTCTGATAAACATCTGGATTATCCAATCTCCTTACACCATCATTTTTAGCTAATGTAAGTACCTCCGTGGGGTAGCCCCTTTGTGTAAATCTAGTGGCCATTTCATCAAGTCTAATGGTTTTCAATGAAGGATCAGTGACAATTCTGTCTATCCGTAAAAATTGGGACTTTGGGATGGCTTTTTCAGTGATGGAGGGTGTGCACTTTCATAATGTAAAATGCTATTTCTATCAGTATGCTTCCTATATAGATCAGAGTATAAACATCCATTTTTCTTAGTGATCAAAGTATCTAGATAACTCACGGAACTTTGATCGTAAACCATAGTAAATTTAAGTTCATCCCAAATGCTATTCAGATACTCACAGAACCGCTGGAGGGACTCGAGTGGCCCCGCCCACACGCAAAAATGTCATCGATAAATCTCTTCCAGACACGCGAGTAATTTTGAAAATCGTCTAAGGGGTATACAAATCTTGTCTCAAAAGATGACATATATGCATTTGCGTAGGGCGGGGCCACATTCGAGCCCATCGCGGTCCCGCGGCACTGAAGGTAAAATTGGTCACCAAACAAGAAATAATTCTCATGTAAGACAAGATGTAACAAGTCCATGAAGAAAGATCTTTGTTCTTGTGAGTAATTACTGGATCTCAACAGTTCCTCTGTAGCATCAATACCTTTCTTGTGGTCGATCGAGGTATATAGACTGACCACATCAATGGTGGCCAGCCAGCAGTCCTCAGGTAAATTTCTAATACCCGTACAGTCTCCAAAAATGTGAAGTATCCAATAGAAAGGATTCGGTCTGTCTGACCAAGGGGTTAAAACCTTTTCTAATAGGATAGCTGATGGCGACAAAATAGAGTCCATAGAAGAAACGATGGGACGCCCGGGGTTGATAAGAGTTTTGTGCACTTTTGGCAAAATATATAAAACCGGTGTGATGGGATTATGGTTAATGAGATAGTCATATAATTTCTGATCAATTATGTCACGATTTTTATATTTGGTGATCACCTCCAAAATCTTCCTCTTTATCTCAAAAACCGGGTTATGATCTAATAGCCTGTATGTATCTCTATCAGACAACTGGCGTGTTATTTCTGATAGATAATCATCCTTGTTCAAGATAACAATTGAACCGCCTTTATCGGCTGGTTTTATTACTAGGGAGTCATCCTTCATTAAATTCTGTAGAGACTTTCTCTCATGGGGTTTAATATTTTGTGCCATATATAATTCACCCCTGGATATTTTAGAGGTGTGTAGCTGCATCTCCTTGGTGACCAGTTCCACAAAAGTTTCAACTGGATGATATGATTTAGGTGGTGTAAATTTGCTTTTGACCCTTAAGCCCAGATCAGACAGTTTTAATATTTGTTCACCAGAATCGTGAGGATCAGAAGATGTTTCCTTTGCTGAGAAATGTGCTTTGAGGCGTACTTTACGGAACAACTGCTGCATGTCTATATCCATTTGAAAAGTATCAAAATGGCTAGTGGGGCTGAATGACAGTCCCTTCTCTAGCAAATGTATAGTATCATTATCAAAAAGTTTGGAGGATAAGTTGATTATCAAGGATGGAGTCCTACCTGAGACCTCGTCTGAATGCTCGGTGCCAGCGATCGTTCCGGACCTCCGGTGTTTTCTGCCCGCCCGATGTTTCCTCGTGGAGGACGCCGTCCTTGGCCCCTCCTGGAAAAAGGACGCTGTTCCTGTGAGGCTCCCGATTCGCTGCCTGAGCTTGACGTGTAGTAGTTTGCGGTCCTGGATCCTCCCTGTAGCCAGACCGGAATCTTGGCGTAGTATCCTGCCATCTGTATACTCTGTTCAGGGAGTAATCTTCACTATCGCGAAGAAATTTAGACCGCTTCTTTTCTTCAGTCTCTTTTCGGTAGGACAGCGTGTATTTTTCCACTGTTTCCTTTAATTTCTTAAATTCCTCCGGATTCAAGGAATCTTGCAGCTGTTGTTCCGTAGCAGTAATGTTGTCTTTCAGTTCAGTAATCGATTTTTGCAATCTCTCGATCGTTAGTAACATAAGGTCTAGGGAACATTTGTTGATAATCTTTATGAAATCAGCGCGATATGTTGAATCTTCTGAAAAGAAAGTCGGACGCAGGTGGACTCGCATGCCCCGTGGGATGCGCTGTAGTTTGTAATATTCTGCAAGTGTGGTAGCATGCAGTTCATAAGAGGTTAATCCTCTGGACTCTCTCTCCCAGTGTCTTTTTTTAAATTCACTAGAGGGAATCGTCAGGAATTCATTAGAGGATGTCACTTGAGAAAGGATTCTTGTTGCGTCATTATCATTAAAGCTGAGGGTAGTATCCACATTCATAGTCTGTTGGATCAGTGCACGTCACAAACCGTTCAATAGTACTCCAAAATGACAGCCCAAGATCCACAGGTGGGTTGCACGGGAAGGGGCTATCCCCATGTAGCATAAAAAGGAAAAGGAATCCCAGCAACGATGGCTTCTTGTTTTAGAATGCTGTTTTAATCACATCAAGTGATACAAAATAATTAGTAAGGGGACGCGTTTCGGCTCGTCCAGCCTTTCTCAACCACACAGTGATACTGATCTCACGTGTAATATATAGGTATACATAGGAAATGACATCATCAATTATGTAAATATACAGGAAGTGACATCAAACAAAAAAAGGGTAAATAAGAGGGTTTTCTTTCTACCATAGCTGGAATATTCTTCATGCTGTGGTAATCAAGGAATAATAGTGGTCTGAAAAAGAAATAGAATAAACGTAAATAGTGATTAAAAACACATAACCTCATAATCTCTATTGAGACCCCTGGGCTGTAAGGTGTCCAGGGTATGAATCCAGAAGGCCTCTCTTCTGAGTAGCATTTTTTAATGTCTCCACCTCTCCTCGGTTGATGGACCTGTTCCAGAACTTGATATTTCAACTGTGATATAGAGTGATGATGGCTGTGAAAGTGGGATGGTATAGGAAGTAGGAGATTTTCTTTACGAATAGTGGATTTGTGTTTGCACACACGATCTCTCACTGTTTGCATGGTTTCTCCTATATAAAGGAGGCCACAAGGGCACTTAATGAGATAGATAACATTCGAGCTATCACATGTAAAAAGCCATTGATCTTGTAGGCTTTACCCGTGCGTGGATGATGAAAGAACTGACCCTTAATGACATTGCTACACTGCATGCAGTGTAAGCACGGGTATGTCCCTGATTTCTGACGGCTCAAAGTCCTTTGTGTGGATCCTCTCCTGAAACTACCAATGTCTGCACGTACCAGTCGATCTCTCAGACTAGGGTTACGTTTGTTACAAATCAATGGGGGATTGTTAAATTCCTCCACAGAGGGATAGGCCTTGTGTAATATGTGCCAGTGTTTACGCACTATATTGTCAAAATGATGGTTAAAGGGATGGAATTTATGTACAAAAGCTATTCTATTCATGTTTTTGTTTTTGTTCTGATAAACATCTGGATTATCCAATCTCCTTACACCATCATTTTTAGCTAATGTAAGTACCTCCGTGGGGTAGCCCCTTTGTGTAAATCTAGTGGCCATTTCATCAAGTCTAATGGTTTTCAATGAAGGATCAGTGACAATTCTGTCTATCCGTAAAAATTGGGACTTTGGGATGGCTTTTTCAGTGATGGAGGGTGTGCACTTTCATAATGTAAAATGCTATTTCTATCAGTATGCTTCCTATATAGATCAGAGTATAAACATCCATTTTTCTTAGTGATCAAAGTATCTAGATAACTCACGGAACTTTGATCGTAAACCATAGTAAATTTAAGTTCATCCCAAATGCTATTCAGATACTCACAGAACCGCTGGAGGGACTCGAGTGGCCCCGCCCACACGCAAAAAATGTCATCGATAAATCTCTTCCAGACACGCGAGTAATTTTGAAAATCGTCTAAGGGGTATACAAATCTTGTCTCAAAAGATGACATATATGCATTTGCGTAGGGCGGGGCCACATTCGAGCCCATCGCGGTCCCGCGGCACTGAAGGTAAAATTGGTCACCAAACAAGAAATAATTCTCATGTAAGACAAGATGTAACAAGTCCATGAAGAAAGATCTTTGTTCTTGTGAGTAATTACTGGATCTCAACAGTTCCTCTGTAGCATCAATACCTTTCTTGTGGTCGATCGAGGTATATAGACTGACCACATCAATGGTGGCCAGCCAGCAGTCCTCAGGTAAATTTCTAATACCCGTACAGTCTCCAAAAATGTGAAGTATCCAATAAAAAGGATTCGGTCTGTCTGACCAAGGGGTTAAAACCTTTTCTAATAGGATAGCTGATGGCGACAAAATAGAGTCCATAGAAGAAACGATGGGACGCCCGGGGGTTGATAAGAGTTTTGTGCACTTTTGGCAAAATATATAAAACCGGTGTGATGGGATTATGGTTAATGAGATAGTCATATAATTTCTGATCAATTATGTCACGATTTTTATATTTGGTGATCACCTCCAAAATCTTCCTCTTTATCTCAAAAACCGGGTTATGATCTAATAGCCTGTATGTATCTCTATCAGACAACTGGCGTGTTATTTCTGATAGATAATCATCCTTGTTCAAGATAACAATTGAACCGCCTTTATCGGCTGGTTTTATTACTAGGGAGTCATCCTTCATTAAATTCTGTAGAGACTTTCTCTCATGGGGTTTAATATTTTGTGCCATATATAATTCACCCCTGGATATTTTAGAGGTGTGTAGCTGCATCTCCTTGGTGACCAGTTCCACAAAAGTGCAAATTTGCTTTTGACCCTTAAGCCCAGATCAGACAGTTTTAATATTTGTTCACCAGAATCGTGAGGATCAGAAGATGTTTCCTTTGCTGAGAAATGTGCTTTGAGGCGTACTTTACGGAACAACTGCTGCATGTCTATATCCATTTGAAAAGTATCAAAATGGCTAGTGGGGAATGAATGAATGCTGAATGCTTCTCTAGCAAATGTATAGTATCATTATCAAAAAGTTTGGAGGATAAGTTGATTATCAAGGATGGAGTCCTACCTGAGACCTCGTCTGAATGCTCGGTGCCAGCGATCGTTCCGGACCTCCGTTGTTTTCTGCCCGCCCGATGTTTCCACTCTATATCACAGTTGAAATATCAAGTTCTGGAACAGGTCCATCAACCGAGGAGAGGTGGAGACATTAAAAAAATGCTACTCAGAAGAGAGGCCTTCTGGATTCATACCCTGGACACCTTACAGCCCAGGGGTCTCAATAGAGATTATGAGGTTATGTGTTTTTAATCACTATTTACGTTTATTCTATTTCTTTTTCAGACCACTATTATTCCTTGATTACCACAGCATGAAGAATATTCCAGCTATGGTAGAAAGAAAACCCTCTTATTTACCCTTTTTTTGTTTGATGTCACTTCCTGTATATTTACATAATTGATGATGTCATTTCCTATGTATACCTATATATTACACGTGAGATCAGTATCACTGTGTGGTTGAGAAAGGCTGGACGAGCCGAAACGCGTCCCCTTACAATTATTTTGTATCACTTGATGTGATTAAAACAGCATTCTAAAACAAGAAGCCATCGTTGCTGGGATTCCTTTTCCTTTTTATACATTGTATAGTGGCAGTGCTTGGTATTGCAGCTCAGCCCCATTGACTTGAATGGGGCTGAGCTGTAACCTATGTACAGTGATGTCACTGGCGCTCAAGTCCTCTTCTAACAGCTGATCGGCAGGGGACCTGGTTGTTGCACACCCGCAGATCTAACACTGATGACCTATCCGGAGGATAAGGCAAAAAAATCTTTTCCTGGATAACCCCTTTAAGAATTCTGTATGCTTTATATTAAATCATCCATTTGCAGATGTGATTACATCCCAAGCAAAGTAAATGTTTCATATAATCTGTGTACAGCGTAAATGAAGTGAAAGATAATGACAGGATAAAGCAGATGCATGTGGCAGAGCAAGTCAGAAAGGCCAACACGCATTAATTACACGTAACATTATCGCTGCGCTATCTAAAGGCAGGATGGATATATATGCCCCCTTGTGGTTACAATCTGCCCTCTGGATGGCTGCATGCATTTTAAATAGGAATGTGCGAACAGGGAAAGCTGTCGGCATGTGATGGCGATGATTACATTAGCAACAGATTTGCAGATCTGGACATTTTTGGATTTCTGTGTATGAGAAATGCATCCAAACACGAACGGCTCATAAAGCCAGGATATACCACAATAAAGGGATTGAAATCATTTTATAATGGAAACATATGAGGGCCCATTCACAAGCACTTAAAGGGAAACTGTCAGAAGGTTTATGTTGACTATACCCAACTATGATTATATTAATTCCCTATTTCTCCCTCCATTGTTGTGTCTGAGGTGATTACGTCCGAATAATTAGAAATTTGCCAATGTAAAAGTATTTATAATTTTCAAATGTATTGACCTCCCAAAATTTGTCATTCTATCCAGAGAACTATCAAACTGTCTATCTATCTATCTATCTATCTATCTATCTATTTCATATCTATCTATCTATCTATCTATCTATCTATCTATCTATCTATCTATCTATCTATCTATCTATCTATCTATTTCATATCTATCTATCTATCTATCTATCTATTATCTATATATCTATTTCATATCTATCTATCCTTTTCATATCTATCTTTCTATTTCATATCTATCTTTCTATTTCATATCTATCTTTCTATTTCATATCTATCTATCTATCTATCTATCTATCTATCTATCTATCTATCTATCTCATATCTATCTATCTATTTCATATCTATCTATCTATCTATCTATCTATCTATCTATCTATTTCCTATCTATCTATCTATCTATCTATCTATCTATCTATCTATATATCTATCATCTCTTTGCAATGACTGACAGCCCACTACATAACTGCGTAAAGGGTTAACATCGTCTTTACATTTTGCTATGTATTTGGTTTAGCCTAATTCACACTTTAGTGTTTTGGTCAGTGATTTAAATTAGAGAGGAGCAGATTTCACATTTTGAAATTCGTTCACGCTTCGTTTACTGGTATTGGATGAATTGCGTCATGGATTCTGTTACCACGGACCATAATGCAATTCTATAACGGCATGCATAACAGAATGCCTTTAGGGGAATTACGTTATACATTCCATCATAATAGAAGTCTATGGGCTGCAAAATGGATCCGTTCCATTTCCGTTATGCAGGAGAGGACTCTAAAGGCATTCTGTCATAGAATTGCGTTATGGTCCGTTGTAACGGAATCCATAACGCAATTCACCTTTTACCAGTTAACGAAGCGTGAATGAATTTCATAACCTGAAATTCGCTAAACTCTAATTTCCATTGATTATTGTGAGTCAAAACCAGGATTGGAGCCTCCACAGACATAAGTCATAAAGGAAGGAATTCTGCTTCTGTTCTGTGCTTGGATCTGTACTTGGTTTGGGCTCCCAATCTTTAATGGAAATCACTGACCGAGCACTGACTGTGTGAATAATATATTACTCTGGAGTTTTACGGAAGGAGTTAACAGGCCTTGGGTATGTTTGCTAGGTGTGGCTGCTTAGTGAGAGCAGAAGGGGCCAGCAGTGAGAGAGGAAACAAGCTAGAAATTACCAGCCAGCACAAGGAGAGAGAGACAGAGCCCTAAGACCTTATTCACAAGTCCGCAATCTACGTCCGCACCCGTTCCGCAAATTGGCGGAACGGGTGCGGACCCATTCATTTTGAATGGGGACGTGATGGATGTGGAGAGCACACACTGTGCTCTCCGCATCCGCATTTGCGGAGCGCGCCGCCGATCTTCCGGACGGTGGCTCCGCAAAAATATAGAGCATGTCCTATTCTTGCCCGCTATTGCGGACAAGTATAGGCATCTCTATAGGGCCGGTGGCAAGGTGTTTTGCGGATTCGCAAACTTGCGGATCCGCAAAACACTACGGACGTGTGAATAAGGCCTTAACCAGTCTCTGAGGAAACCATTGAGAATATATGGAGTGTTTCAGCCACTGAGGAGGTGCGTGATAAAGACTGTGGAGATAACCTTAGGAAAACTTTTTGACTCCATAGCACCTTTGTCTGGGAGAATTGGGAAGCTCAAGCGCCCAGACATGCTTTATAGACAGATTGACCATCTGCTATAGGACTACTGCATTCGACTGAGAATTATAGTGCCACATTTGGAGTGACTGAGAAATGGAGAGAACAAGAAATATATATTGCACTACTGTGGCTGGAACAGAAATGAAAAGTACAGATATTGGAAGATTGACTCAGGGAGATAATAACTGGCCTATTAACACCAAAATTACAGCTTCTCAAATTGTAAGAACTGTGGAAACTGCAAAATGTGTAAGATATGATGGTCCATGTATGACAAAACCTGTTACTACTCCTCTGGAGATTTGTATTTGAACTTTTCCAAAAGTTTCAGTAAAGAACAGTTATTTATAAAAAAAAAATATATATATATATAAATAATCTGGCCTTATCATTGCATTGTACCAGTACCTGCCATATAACATTGTACTGCACTGCATGTCAAGGGATCCGCACCTTGCACCCTTAATCCTACCAACATCAAGCGTATTCCAAATACCACCAGACAAGGGTCTCCTCAAACTAGGGTGTGCCCAGAGGAAACCAGAATGTGTTCTCCCTTCACTGTGCACCGGCTCAAAAGAGCTGGAGAAGGATCGCCATCATGAGTACTACAACCACCATCCTTGCCACAGCCACCAGTCCTATCTTCTCCGCTAGTACTGAGTGAAGTTTAGAAGAATTTCATTCGGCTGTCTTGCCAAATTTCACAAAGAAATTTGTTTTCTGCTGAACTACTTCATAACAAAGTGCATTTCTTTGTAACTAGTGGCGCAATGACAGGGAACAGCGAATGTGTCGCCCCCCCATCATTGATCCCCTCAGATGCCGCGTTTATCACTGATCGCGGCATCTGAGAATAACAATGAGGGCTTTCAGGGGTTTATCCGGTAAAAAAAAAAATTCTCACTTTATACAGTTGAGAGCAAAGAGGTCGCCATGGCCATCCTGATTGAAGACATTGAGTGAAATCTTGCGCAGTGCATGATATGTCACAACTAAAGATGAGCGAATTTCTTAAAAGTTCGATTCGGCTGATTCGCCGAATTTCACAAAAAAAATTTGCTTTGTGACGAATGAATTTGTCACAAAGTGCATTTTTTTGTAAGTAGTGGGAGCAATGACAGGGAGCTGCAATAGCGCCTCCCCCGTCATTGTACCCCTCAGATGCTGCGTTCATACATGATCGTGGCATCTCAGTGTAAAATTAACAATAAAAAAAAATCAAATCAAACTTGCCCCCTCCACGGGCCGGCCGCTACCATCGTGCCTGTGCGACGCGAGATTACGTCATCACGCCGACTGGCATGGAGACGTATGACTTTGTGGGATTCGATTCGCTCATCTCTAGTCACAATGCACAAGATTTTGCATAGGTTCGTCAATCAAGATGGCCATGGAGGCCTCTTCGCACTCAAATGGATGAGGTGAGTATGTATTTTTCTTAAAAGACTTTTCAGGGAACATTGATTTATTATCACGAAGCACAAGGAAATTTAGCTTTACAGCAAATCAAATTTTTCCTGAAATTCGGATCAAAGTCCACTTCAGATACTTAAATTCCCTCGACCCATTTTCCACTAATGCCTCCTCTGTGGGCAGCTGCATATATATGTATAAGTTTATTTACCTATTACCTGAATTACCTATCGATTTATTTCACTTCATTCTATCTATCTATCTAAAATGTGTTTGCCAAGAATCTCAAATTTACAAAATAAGCATAGCATTGGCACCAGAATATTTTCTATTACTATGGCATTATTGTACTTTATTTGGTTTGCAGAGTGCTGTTGCATTGTATTTTCTCTTTGTGTTTCTAGCCATGGCAGCGCGCACCTGCACAATGGGATGTGCTGACTGACTCCCTTTTTCTTTGCAGTTTGTACTGGAGTTGTGGCTGACTTGCACCCCTGACCAGACTGTCTGTCCCATAGGCTGATTTTAATTAGTGTAAGTATAAAGCTGTAGCCTGCTCTCCCTGCTCTCACTAGAAGCCTTTTGGCACCAGGAGAGGTATAGAGTGGACTCTCATTGCATTCATTGAAAGCCATCTGGCACCAGGAGAGGTATAGAGTGGGCTCAGCATGCATGTTGGTACCTGCATTCTCTGAATTAAATGGAGGCCATTTTGGTACCAAAAACGATAATAAGCAGAGTGGACCCAGCATGCATGTGGAACCTGCACTCCCAGATTTTTATTGTGGCCATTATGGCACATAACAGGTAGCATTTAGTGTTAGGTTACCATCTTACAGAGATCACCTTGACGTGTGGCAGATGGGACCAAATCATTTTGTACAAAATGTATTTGCCAAGAATCTCAAATTTACAAAATAAGCATAGCATTAGCACCAGAATATTTACTAGGGGTCTTATTATTCATCTTTAAGCCCTTGTCTTACCAGAGCAGTGTTTCTCAACCAGAGTTCCCAGGAACCCTTAGGTTCTGTACAACCTGCTCAAAGGTTCACAGCAGTAAGACCGGTCACCTTTCGAGTCACATAGCAAACTGATAACAATGCCTGGCATAGCAGTCTAAGCCAGAAAATACAGAAAGGCAAGAAGTGTAGAATACATCTCACACCCCTACACTAAGCCTCAGTGAGGTAAAGTGTGTTTGAATGGAGGCAACATCGCATGGGGGTGATTTATCTGGTCACATCACCCTCCACCAGTAGCCATTTTAAGGACAGCACAAAATACATTGTAAACAATGGGGCATACTATATGAAATATAAAATATGGTGCAAAATTTCACCAAAGGCTATATTAGTAAGTGCCATATACTTATTTCACAAACACATTGGTCAACCATAACCAGAAAGTGGCCAACCCATTTAATCACTAAGTTAGGGTGGGTTCACACTAGCGTTAGGCATTCCGTTATGGCGTTCCGTTATAACGTGGTTATAACGGAACATAACGGAATCCATAAGACGGAAGGACAGATCCATTTTGCTGCCCATAGACTTCAATTATGACGGAATGCAAAACGGAAGCCTTTAAAAGGCATTCTGTTTGCTTTTCGTCATAATACAAGTCTATGGGAAAGCATAACGGATCCGTCTGGTTCCCGTTATGCAAGACGTAAAACAAAGTCCTGTGGACAGGACTTTGTTTTCCGTCTTGCATAACGGTACCCAGACGGATCCGTTATGCTTTTCCATAGACCTGTATTATGACGGAAAGCAAACGGAATGCCTTTTAAAGGCTTCCGTTTTGCATTCTGTCTGGGCATTCCGTTTTTTTCCGTTATAACGGAAAGCAATAACGGAATGCCTAACGCTAGTGTGAACCCACCCTTATGTGTAAAAAAACTAACAAAACAAAAAAAAAAGACATATTGTCCAGCAATAAAATAAAAAAAGTCCTCTTTATGGCTATATTGACAGAAAAATGAAAAAGTTATAGCTTTTGGAATGCAACGATAAAATAAATATGAAATAAATAAATAAAATTAAAATAAATAGCTTGGTCAGGAAGGCTAAAAAATAAATGCTTGTGGGGGAAGGGTTAATGCAGTGCTGATAAAAATAATAAAGCATCTTTAATTGCATCCAATTCTCCTCATTATTGGTGCAGTAAATCAGTTTTCATGGGGGGGGGGGTCAATATTTCCAAAATGATTGTCATACAGTACACTAAAAATTGCTTTTATATATATGTTAAAAACTGTACATAAAGCAATGAATGAGTGCTGTGATCCCTGGAATCCTATACCATATACTGATGTCAGGTGCCCTTTAAAGAAATGAACGTCTTCGCATAGATTTTATAAAATAATATTAATAATAATAATAGACAGGTCATAGTAGCAATTGTAGAATGAAACAATAATAAATTAATATAAGCCCCGAGGCCTGTGCAGTGAAAGGAGTCACCTTTCCACACTCGATAATGAAGGAGAGACAAAGAAAATAAGGTCGATGGCAATTACTGTAGCTGCAATAAATAGTCGCCCTTAATCAAGACATTTTTTTGAAATCTCATTGACTTTGAAAATGCTTCAATTTATCAAACAGAATCATACATTGCAGGAGCCATACTGGATTGGTGATTACTAGAAATCTTCACCCCTCAAAGCTATAGCCACAAATTTCAAACTGAAGCAATCAGCGGAAGCAATGTGGCTTCCCTTATTATTGTCTATTCTTATTTATGACACAATGAGATGTCAAAAAAATTGTGAGCGTGCTCTTCTGCATGTATAAAGGCAGCTGGGGGCTGCTACCTGCCTTGCTTTATAGTAAATTACAATCACTGGTGCATGGCAATGAAAACTCAACTGTCAGTCTTCTAAAGATAATTACACATATGAGGTGTCTATTGACGTGGTGTTTTATGCTTGTTCTTAATAACAGAGATACGGAAAGCATTCATTTATACCTGCAGAATATTTAGTGCCTTGATGAGGGTGCACATAGAAGTATTTCTGGCATGTACTTATGGAAAAATGGTGCCATTCAAGAGCAATTTAGGACTGCATTGTCTGTGTGTGCATGTACAATAGGTGTACAGGTGTGTGGATGCATTTGCACATGGAAAACCCTGATACAAATGTACAGACTGTACATCTAGAGTAAACAACATGGTCCAATTAAGTAATATGCCAGGACAGAACTCAGGTTGGTGGATGGTTGGTGTGACCTCCCTTTTCACTCCTCCTTCTTTATTCTTCAGTATTTCTTATCCATCATTTCCTCTTCCAACTTTTTATCAATTATTTATGTTAAAGTGCCATTTATTTTGTTGAGCTGTACATCTAGGAGGGGTTACACAAACATAATATAAAACCACAAGTACAAAAACGAACATACTGGTACAGAGGGGAAGAGGACTCACTGCAAAAGCTTACAATCTACAAGGGAGAGTAAAAAGCACAAAAGGTAAGGATGTTCATCCCCTCCTTTCCTCTTTTCCCTTACTTCCTTTCTTAAAGCCTTCCCACCATCCTTCATTCCGTTATTCATTCGTTCATCAGTCAAAATCCTTCCTTCAATCTTTCTTGTATCACTCTCTATCCTTCTTTCCTTTCTTAATCCCTTCCTTCCTTCAATCCTTCCTTCCTTCTTTCCTTCATTCATCAGTCTAAATCCTTCCTCCCATCTTTTCTGTATTACCCTCTTTCCTCCCTCCCTTCTTTCCTCCCTTCCTTCCTTCCTTCCTCACTTCCTTCTAATATGGGAAATCTCACCTCAGAAGACCAGATTAGAAATATTTATGACATATTATTATAGATCTGGCACATCATTTTGGCTTAGATGACTTTGGCTGCTCTTTTGTGCCCCTGTGGTTATTCAGCTCATTTTAACCCCTGCTATTTTTTGAGAATTACAGATAACATTTTCACATGACTGTCAGGAGAAAGTGCTCTGAAAATAGCTGAAAAGATGGATTCTCAAAATAGACTCTCATCATCCCCAGGCAAAAAGTGTAGTGAGTAACCCTATCCCTGAAATGGTCCTGACAAAATAAGTTTTGACAATCATTTTCTAATTTTGTCTTTTTAGGATTTGTAGTTTATCTTATTTGGAATATCTGATTAATGTTTAACCTTTGCATTGCCATTGGCGCAATGTCAATGTGAAGCGTGTACTTAAGGTGCATTCATAGAACCTAAAAATGTCCCCAACCTTTTTTCTTGTGCTAATAGCCCCTATACACTAGTACAACATTCTTATAGATATATGTAGAGATCCCAATAATAACATTTTGTTACAGAACCTATACATGATGAAAGCAAAATTGCAAGAATTTCCTTGGAAAATTGAGAACTTTTTTTTTTAATAGAAGAGATTGTGGAAGGTGACTGTTGCTATAATACAGATATATAATAGGATATAAAACACAATTGGTGGGGACTCATTTCTTAACCCAATAATCTGCCAGTTTCTGTCCCCCTTGACAAAGGAGAAACCGGCTACATACTAAATTGGTGATTGAGGTTATACTGTAGCAAGTCAATCAGTGTTTGTAGGTTGTAAGCTGGTCTAAAGAGGTGGGTTTTCAGGTTCCTTTTGAAGGTTTCCATGGTAGTTGTGCACCTGATATTTTGGGGTAGAGAGTTCCACAGTATGGGGAATTAATGGGAGATATCTAAGAGGTAGTTGTGGGAAGAGCAGATAAGAAGAGAGTAGAGAAGAAGGTCTTGTGAGGATCGGTTGTTGTCAGCGGTAAGGTACTGGGAAATCAGGTCACAGATATATGAAGGGGACAGGTTGTGTATAGCCTTGTATGCAATAGTGTTTTGTACTGAATTCTCTGGGCATTGGGGAACTAGTGAAGGGATTGGCAGAGAGAAGAGACAGAATAGTAGCAGGGGGAAAAGTGGATTAGTAAGGCAGCAGAGTTGAGGATAGATGGTACTGTAAATGTTCATTATGCCATTCCTTTAAGGAATATTCTGGTTATAATTAGTATCCCCTATCTACAGGATAAGGGCTAGCTTTTATACTGGTGTGGTCCAACCACTGGAACCCTTACTGATTATAAGAACAGGAGGCCTGTACTCAAAAATTAAAGGATCGGCTGATCGAGAGCTTAAAAGTTAAAGATGTTTTCCAAGATTTTAATACCGATGGCCTATTCTCAGGACAGATATTCAATATCAGAACCCCCACTGATCAACTGTTTGAAGAGACCACAACACTCCATTAAACACTGCGGCCTCTTCCTAGGCCAGTGGCATCACATTTTGTGATCACATGCCTAGGCACAGCTCAAGTGAATGGGTCTGAACTGCAATGCCAAGCACAGACACTTTACAATGGACGGCACTGTGCTTGGTAAGCTGTGATGAGGCCACGGCGCTAACCAAAGCACAGTGGTCCACTGAACCAGCTGTTCCACGGGGTGCCGGTATTCAGGCCCTCCCTGATCTGATATTGATGATCTATCCTGAGGATAGGTCATTAATATTAAACACCCAGAAACCCCTCTATTAAATCTGCCAAAGTAACGCATGTTTATTTCTGCCTTAAATTCTGTCTTTACATATTAAGAACAACTAAGAAACATAGCTACCAGATGGCTAAGCCTTTAATTAGCATTGACTTCTGCTTCCCAGCTTTATCTTGGTCTTCACATTTGCTTTATGTATAGCTGGTAAGGCCTGCAGATATTAATTTCAACTCTAATGGTTATTTCTTCATCAAGCTGTTCGCTAATATTTTCTAACCTCCCTGACTTTTTACAAATGTGAAATGTCTTGAATGCTGATGGACGAGCAGAAGGAAGGTTCCTGCTCAGTGACTCTGAAAAACCATTATATCTTATGTATTTTCCAGACCATGCCTAGCAACAGCTAGAAAATGCTGTGGAAATAAAACGCTGAAGTGCTTTGGCAATTAAAAAATTGACTGGAACCTAAGGAACTATTCCAGGTGTTGATTACTCAGACTACTTTTATGAAGCCACTATGAACATTTGTTAGAACATTGCATTGTTTTGATTGATTTTTCCATTGTGAAAAAGACAATATAAAGCAGACTATTGTACTGTATAAGAAAAGGTTTTAAAAGATTTTTTTGTATAAAATAAAAAAAAGTGAAAGCATTGAAAAAATGAAAACCACTTGATATAAAGACAAATAGCTTTAAAGTTGGATAACTTAAAAAAACAGTGGAAAAGCTTTGAATAATTTTCAAGTAGGTCTTGAAAGATTATTTCTATTATTGATTAGCCAAGCTATTGGTCACATTAAAGCGGTTGCCCAGGGTTAGTAAAACATGACTCTGAAGAAAAAAACAGAACCTCAAATGATAAACACATACTGCACAATATGGTTATAAATATGTGGATGTACATGGCCAAAACTAAAGAAAGAGAGAACACAACCACACTCTCATAACTCTGAATGCAAAATCTATGGGGCACATTTATTAAGACCTGCGTTTTAGACGCCAGTCTTAATAAACCCCTAAGCCGTCGTTATGAAGAGGTGCCGGCCTCTTCATAATTTTGGTGGCTCCTCCGCCAGTTCTAAATGTAAGACAGCTTCTGAGCTGTCTTACATTTAGAACTTTTTCTATGCCTGAAAAAGGTTTAGAAAATAGTAAATGAGATGGGCTTGGCGGCCTGTTCCCTTCCCCATCCATGTCACGCCCACAATTTTAAACCTGGCGTAAGTAGGGAGAAGTTGAAGATTTTCTCTTGAGTAGATTTAATTTACAGGTTCCAATGAACAAGAACAAAACAAATTTTGAGAAATTTGCTCATCCTTAAAAAGATTTTTTGAAACTTTTATACTGGTGACCTATCCTCTGGATAGATCAGTAACTGATAGATAGGGGTCCGACGCACAGAATTCCTGCCGATCAGCTGTTTAAGAAGGCACTGATGCTCACAGTTGGGACATGGGCTTCTTGCAGCCTAGGCCATGTGATGTCACATTTATCGGTCACATGGCCTAGGTCTGTAATGGCTAACCTCCGGCATTCCAGCTTTGGTAAAACTACAACTCTCAAAATACACACTTGCTTAGCTGTTTTCAGAACTCCATAGAAATGAATGGAGCATGATGGGAGTCATAGCTTCACCACTGCTGGAGTGCCGGAGGTTACCTATCACTAACCTAGGTGCAGCTCAGCCCTATTTAAATGAATGAGGCTGAGCTATAATACCAAGCACAGCCACTGTACAATGTATGACAAAGTGCTTGGTAAACTGAGAGAAGGCCGCTGCACTACTGTAGACCTTCTGAAACAGCTGATCTGCAGGGGTCCCCGATGTCGAACCCCCACCCATCAGATACTAATGACCCATCAAAAGGATATGAGTATAAAAGTCTTAGGAAAATTGTTTTAATGGGTAGCTTATTGTTTTTCTTAGGAACCATGTACTGCTTCACTTGCCCTGTGGTGGTGCTACCGAAGTGTTAGCGAATACTAAACAGGCTGTGTATAACCACCAGCTAACATCCATTTACCCATAGCTATGACATTCCAAAAATGTCTGAAAAACACAATAATCTAAATTTAATAAATGTGATTACACAATACAATGCAATCAGCATACACTGGTTTATGAATGCCATTATCCAAGTTTTTATAGTCAGAACATTCCTAATTTTTTTTTATTGTTGAGCTGCAAATTGATATTTAGCTTTCCTGATAATGTACAGGAGTTTTTCTGGTGAATCTCAGCATTCAACGAGCGACACATTACAAAGACTATTCATTTCCTGTCCCAGAGGTTAAGATAAATATAAAGATTTCAAGCGCACAGTTCCACTAGGCAAATCCCTTCAGTAGCTTCCAATTTCTATCTGAATTGAACTCAAAATATTCAATTTATCATATAAGTCCTTCAAATGATGTGGCTTCTTCTGAAATGTCTGTCATTTCCTTGAAATATATTGCAAATTCTCTCTACATAGACCCTATATCTCAAACTAATGAAAATGTTAGAGAAATACATCAATAGTTTCCTATTGTACATCACACTCCAATATATATAGACATTAGAGATGAGCGAATTTTTCAAAAATTCTATTCGGCCGGTTAGCTGAATTTTTCGGAAAACTTTGGTTCGATCCGAATATATTTGGGGTGAATCGCATTAAAAAATGTCTTTTACGGGCTGCAGAGAGCCTTTATCGGGGTGTAGAACAGTGTGCGTTGCAGTAACACGCATAGGGAGTCTGCTGTGGCAGTAAAAAAATACTGTGAGTCAGTATGACATGAAGATGACAGGGGTCGCTCTTAGAATGCTAATGCCAAAAAAGTAGGAGTGGATCTAAAACACGTGAATGGAATATTTGCATGTCTTCTGTGTTTTGTACCCACTCCTGATTTTGGCTACCAAATCATAAGCCAATTCTGATGGGACCATAAAAGCCTTAAATCTGCTACACAGACAGGATTCGTTGTGTATCTTATTTTTCCTTGCTTATAACAGATAAAAAGAAAGGTCAAAAAAATGATGTTGTCAGCCAGGCCGAAAGCCAAAATAATGGACTAGTCATGAAGTGGGGAGGGTGGGAACAGCATGAGAAGTCTACAGAGAGGACCGATGACATAGTGGTGAGGTGTAAGTAGCATGAGGAGACCACAGAGTTGCCCAATGACAGGGTCTGGAGGTGGAAGCAATATGAGGAGACCACAGAGCGGCACAATGACAGAGTCTGGAAGTGGGACCAGCAGCATCAGCACCAGAAGGAAGCCACAGAGTGGTACAATGAGTGAGTGTGGAGGTGGCAGCTGCATGAGAAGACCACAGAGTAGCAAAATGACAGAGTCTGTAGGTGGCAGCAGAACCAGGAGGCCACAGAGTGGCACAATGACAGAGTTTGGAGGTGGCAGCAGCATGAGGAAGCCACAGAATGAAACAATGACAGAGTCTGAAGGTGACAACAGCATAAGGAGGCCACAGAGTGGCACAATGACAGAGTCTGAAGCTGGCAGCAGCATCAGCAGACCACAGAGTGGCACAATGACAGAGTCTGGAGGTGGCAGCAGAATCAGGAGACCACAGAGTGGCACAATGACTGAGTCTGGAGGTGGCAGCAGCAGCATCAGGAGGAGGCCACAGAGTGGCACAATGACCAAGTGTGGAGTTGGCAGCAGCATGAGGAGACAACAGAGTGGCACAATGTCAGAGTTTGGAGGTGGCAGCAGCACGATTAGGCCACAGAGTGGAACAATTAAAGAGTATGGAGGTGGCAGCAACATGATTAGACCACAGAGTGGCATAATGACAGAGTCTGGAGGTGTCAGCAGCATCAGGATACCACAGAGTTGCAAGGTTACATAGTGTGGAGATGGCAGCAGCAGCATCAGGAGACCACAAAATGGCAAGGTGACTTAGTGTGGAGATGGCAGCAGCATCAGGATAACACGGAGTGGCAAGGTGAAATAGTGTGGAGATAGAGGCAGACACAGCATCAGGAGACGACAAAATAGCAAGGTGACATAGTGGGGAGATGGCAGTAGCAGCAGGAGACCACAAAATGGCAAGGTGACATAGTGTGGTGATGGCGGCAGCAACAAAAGCATCAGGATACCACAGAGTGGCAAAGGTGCCATAGTGTGGAGAAGGCAGCAGCAGCATCAGAATACAACAAAGTGGCAAGGTGAAATAGTGTGGAGATGGCAGCAGCATCAGGATACCACAGAGTGGCAAGGTGACATAGTGTGGAGATGGAAGCAGCAGCATCAGGATACCACAAAATAAGAAGGTGACATAGTGTGGAGATGGCAGCAGCAGTAGCATCAGGATACCACAGAGAGGAAAGGTGACATAGTGTGGAGATGGCAGCAGCAGCATCAGCAGACCACAAAATAGCAAGGTGACATAGCGTGGAGATGGCAGCAGCAGCATCAGGATACCACAAAGTGACCCAGTGACAGAGTGCGGCAGTGGGTGTCAATACCAGTACCCACTGATGAAGGTGGTTAAAATAAGGAGCACTTGGCATCAGATGTGTTGCATCAGGCGGGTGGCAGCATCAGAGTAGTAGCTGGGGCAGGTAGCCAGAAGAAACCGGTCACTTTTTTCATGGATTGGCTCAGGCGCCATGGATGATCTAATCAAATGTATCAGGAATTGGTGGTTGGAAATCCTGGCTGATCCATGCCTGATTCTTCTTGACAAAGGTCAGTATCTCCACATTTTGGGTGGACAGGCGAGTTCTCCTTGGGGTCACTATGGCCCCCACCGCACAAAACACCCGCTCTGATCCCACACTACTGACCGGGCAGAACAGCTTTTCCAGGGCAAACTCGGCCAGTTGCGGCCACAAATCCAGTTTGGCTGCCCAGTAGTCCAGCGGATCTTCAATGTGAGTTGGCAGGGTGTTGTCTAAGTATGCCACCAGGGTGCTGTTTAAGGTCCTACACCAGGTCTACCTGCTGCTGCTGGTGAGTAGTTTCTTCACTATGCAGGTGAAGAAAGCTACTCATCAGAGATTTTAGACTCAGGCTGCTGCTGATGGAGCTGGTACTGCTCCTTCCACCCCACCCCTCCCCAGCAGCCATGGCAGTGAAACATGAGCGCAGAGTGCCCCCCCGGTCAGACCTGCGAGAGGATGGACGAAGGCGCAGATAGGCAGCGGCCAACTGACTACATAGGATGTCTCTGTAGTAGTTCAGTTTGTCCACCCTCTCAGTGGGTGTAAAAAAGGCCCCCATTCTGGAACAGTAGCGAGGGTCCAACGAGCTGGAGAGCCAGAAGTCATCTCTCTGCCGAATGGTGACAATCTGGCTGTCACTACGCAAGCAAGTGAGCATGCATTGGGCAATTTGTGCAAATGATTCGGAGCGATTCCCTGCCTCTATCTCCACTACATACTGCCATGGTGTGTCTGG
Organism: Bufotes viridis; assembly: GCA_033119425.1. Lineage (NCBI taxonomy): Eukaryota > Metazoa > Chordata > Amphibia > Anura > Bufonidae > Bufotes > Bufotes viridis. Next base: position 84,577,382 of record CM065598.1, on the reverse strand, counting down.
GTCCTCTGTCTTGTCTTCCTCATCGCTCTGTAGCTCTTCTGGCTGCAAATCCTCCTCTCCTGTCAGCTGAGTAGAAAAACCACCCATTTCGCTACACATTGCCTGTGCTCCAATGTCCTCCTCCCCATCCTCCTCCTCTTCCAGTTCATTCCCCACAGGGCTCATGTGGATGTAAGATCTAGGCGTCATGTCTCCACCATCTGTTCCAAGACATGAAGCAGTGAAATGACGTAGTTCATCCCGTAGTCCTGGTGACTGATAAATAACATGGTGTCCTCAAAGGGCCTGAGCAAACGGCAGGTGTCACGCATGAGCTGCCACTAGCTAACATCGACATTACACAGGGGAGTACTCCAATCCGCTTGCATCATCAAGAAATCATTGATGGCCTTTCTCTGTTCGGATAGCCGGTCCAACATATGGATGGTCGAAATCCAACAAGTAGAAACGTCGCGTATCAGCCTATGTTAGTTGATGCCGTTCTGCCACTGCAACTAAAGGAGGGTGTGCTTTGCTGTGTACAAGTGGTTGAAGTGCATGCAAAGTTTCCTGGCCCTTTTTAGGATGTATTGAAGATGGGTGAAAGACTTCAGGAACTGCTTGACAACCAGATTAAACACATGTGCGATGCAGGGTGCATGGCTCAACCTTCCTTGACGCAGTGCCGACACAATGTTTTTCCCTATTTTGGTTCTTCCACTGTGTGACGCAGTTCGCCAAGGGAAACGAGGTGCAGAACAGTATGACACTGCCATGCCCTGCACATGTGGTATGCTGGAGGGACACTATGAATTGTCCCTGCAGTGGAGGTTAAGGACACGGTGCGGGATGAGGAGGTAGAGGCGGACATTGTTGCAGGACCAACGGCTTCAGAACGTGGAGGTGGAAAGGGCATCACCTTGCCAAGTTGCTGGTGTGCCTGGGCAGGAACCACATTCACCCAGTGGGCCATAAAGGACATGTATTGTCCCTGACCGTAGCTACAGCTCCACAGGTGGGTGCTGCCATGTACTTTGGTAGACACTAACAGGTTCAAGGACTGGCCCACCTTCTGTTCTACATATTTGTGCAGGGCTGGTACTGCCCTTTTGGCAAAAAAATGAAGGTTTTGGACTCTCCACCTCGGCTCGGCACAAGCCATCAGTTCTCTGAAAGGTGCAGCAGAGTCCACCGATTGGAAAAGGAGGGAATGCTGCAGCAGCAACTTGTACAGGAACACGTTCAGCTTCTGCGCCGTTGAATGCGTGCCCGCATACTGCTGTCTCTTGGCATGACTGATGAAGAGTAGGATTAGGAGGAGCATCTGGACCAGCAAAAGATGGGAATGATAGACAGCTCCCTTCGGCATAGGTAATGGTGCCTTGACTGGCTGAAACACGGTGCCTGCCACTGGGTGATGCAGTGGTTGCTGAACCACCACATTGGAGCCATGGTTCTCTCAGGCCACTGTATGGCGACACTGCTTATGTTGATGCAGGGCCATAGTGCCAACATTGGCACCCTGGCCGCACTTCACCTTCTGCCCACAGATTCGTCATATGGCCACGTTCACCTCCTCCGGCGCTTTAAAAAAAAACTGCCACAGCGCCGAGTAGGTGATTTTCCCCCCAACAGTCTGTACTGACTGACTACTACTGCCGCGGCCTCCCTGAGCCCCTGCACCACTACTTACCGGGCAGGTAGGCTGCTGCAAAGCAGGTGGTCTATAAAAGGGTCTCATAAAAGGTTAGTATATAAATTGAGAACACTTGGACTAGGAGAAAATATCTGTATGTGGGTAAGTAACTGGCTCAGTAATAGAAAACAGAGAGTGGTTATTAACGGTACACACTCAGATTGGGTCACTGTCACTAGTGGGGTACCTCAGGGGTCAGTATTGGGCCCTATTCTCTTCAATATATTTATTAATGATATTGTAGAAGGCTTGCACAGTAAAATAAAAATTTTTGCAGATGACACTAAACTGTGTAAAGTAATTAACACTGGAGAGGACAGTTTTCTGCTACAGAGGGATCTGGATAGATTGGGGGATTGGGCAGAGAAATGGCAGATGAGGTTTAACACTGACAAATGTAAAGTTATGCACATGGGAAGGAATAATGCAAGTCACCCGTACATACTAAATGGTAAAACAATCAGTAACACTGACATGGAAAAGGATCTAGGATTTTAATAAATAACAAACTAGGCTGTAAAAACAGTGTCAGGCAGCTGCTGCCAAGGCCAATAAGATAATGGGTTGCATCAAAAGGGGCATAGATGCCCGTGATGAAAATATAGTCCTACCACTTTATAAATCACTAGTCAGACCACACATGGAGTACTGTGTACAGTTCTGGGCTCCTGTCAACAAGGCAGACATAGCAGAGCTAGAGAGGGTTCAGAGGACGGAAACTAAAGTAATAACTGGAATGGGGCAACTACAGTACCCTGAAAGGGTATCAAAATTAGGGTAATTCACTTTAGAAAAAAGACGACTGAGGGGAGATCTAATAACTATGTATAAATATATCAGGGGTCAGTACAGAGATCTCTCCCACATCTATTTATCCCCAGGACTGCGACTGTGACGAGGGGACATCCTCTGCGTCTAGAGGAAAGAAGGTTTGTACACAAACATAGAAAAGGGTTCTTCACGGTAAGAGCAGTGAGACTACGGAACTCTCTGCCTGAGGAGGTGGTGATGGTGAGTACAATAAAGGAATTCAAGAGGGGCCTGGATGTATTTCTGGAGCGTAATAATATTTCAGGCTATAGCTACTAGAGATAGGTCGTTCATCCAGGGAGTTGTCCAGGGAGTCGGGAAGGAATTTTTTCCCCTTAAGTGGGGAAAATTGGCTCTACCTCACAGGGGTTTTTTGCCTTCCTCTGGATCAACTTGCAGGAAACAGGTCGAACTGGATGGACAAATGTCTTTTTTCGGCCTAATATACTATGTTACTATGTTACTATGTCTACCCCGGGCACATTTGACTCCCGACCTCCCACTGCTTCCACCTTGCTGACTCCCAGCCATGCTACCCCCTTGCTGGCTCCGCCGCTGCCTCACGGGCAAGCTGCCACCCTCTTCTCCTGATGATGATGAAGCCCCTTTTGTACCCAGCTCCCAAGTGCTATCAGCTTCATCATCATCAATTAGTGTCTGCACATCACTGATGTCCTCCTCAATGGCCTCTGGGTCAGGAGCCTGACCGCTTGCAACACCACCACCCACGCCACTCTCCTCATCACTACTTGTCCACCTAGCGGAGGAAGCGGCAGATGTCTCCTTCACATCTTGGCTGGGTAGTAGCTGTCGACTGTCCTCTAATACCGCTTCCTCACTGAAAAGTGTAGCTGAGCCTACAGCATACACTACTTCTCGTGGTGAGGGAACAGAAAAGTACAGAGGCAGGTTGAGGACAGGTAAGGGCACAGGGCCTGCTACCGGGCCATGCCAACTAAGGGTTGTGTCTGACGAACCCACTGACTGTTGGCTGGGGTTGTCTGATGTCACTTGGAATGAAGTGGATGACCGAGTTAACCAAGCAAGACATGACCACTAGATGACACCGGGAGCTCAGGCCTCTCGCTGCAACTCCTTCTACCATGCCCCCTTCCTCTGCTCTGACCTCTACCTGCACCAGAAACATTTAGGACTCTGCCAATTCTCTGTGCATAGCCTGGCACTTCTTTGTTAGGCAAACTTATAGCTGATCAAAATAAATTAAAAGCAAATAAAAACACCCCTAAAAGCCACAAATATATTTTTCTTTTTGTACTGAAATAGGCCACTAAACGCTTTCACCACAAATAACGGCAACAGTTTAACCCAAAAAAACTGCAGAAGTGAACTGCATATATTTTTGTTGTAGTACAGAAATGCGTCACTAAACGCTGTTAACCCCAAATAGCTGCAGAAGTGAACTGTGCATATATTTTTCTTTTTGTAATGTAATATACCACTAAACACTTTTACCGCAAATAACAGCAACAGTGAACTGTGTATATATTTTTCTTGACGTACAGAAATAAGTCAGTAAATGCTTTTAACCCCAAATGACTGCAGAAGTGAACTGTGTATATATTTTTCTTGTAGTACAGAAATACATCACTGAACACATATAGCTGCAGAAGTGAACTGCGTATATATTTATCTTTTTGTAATGAAAAAGGCCACTTAACGCTTTTACCACAAATAACGGCAACAGTGAGCTTTGTATATATTTTTCTTGTAGTACAGAAATACATCACTAAACGCTCTCAGCAAATATAGCTGTAGAAGTGAACTGCGTGTATATTTTTCTTTTTCCACAGATATAAGCCACTAAAGGCTTTTCAACATAGCACTTGCACCCCAAGAACAAATTGCTGGAATGACAGAGCTGTATAATGGCTATTTGGATCCCCAAATTATCTTTCCCTGTACTTGTAAATGGCTTTTCTAGCACTGTCCCTAGCACCTTCTGACATCTCTCCCTGCACTAAGATGCTGTGAAAAGATTCCTCCTTATCCTTTCCCTGCCCTTATAAATCGTTTTTATTTTTCACAATTAGCATTTTCCAATTGCTGTCCCTAGTGCCTTCTCACGTTTGTCCCTGCACTCAGAACGCTGGAAAATGGCAGAATCTAAAATGGCTGCACAGGGTTGGCTGGCTGCTGATTGGCTGCATGCATGCTTGTCAATGTTGGTGATCCCCCCTTCCCAGAGTTCTTTGCTCCATGTCCTCAGTCCTCACACATGTCGACACCATTTTAGTAAAAATTGTGATTCGTTACCACGAAGCGCGAGGAAATTGGCATTACATGCAAATCAAATTTTTCCTGAAATTCGGATCGAATTCCACTTCGTCTGATTCGATTTGCTCATCTCTAATAGACATCAAAAGGGTTATAATGCAACCTAATGTTAAAGAGGTATTTTATATTCAGTGTATCGATGGTTCATATCCAGTGTCTTGATGGTATCTCATCTGGATAGTCCACCAACATCAGATCAGCAGCGGTCCAACTCTTTAGAGCTGTTTTAAGTGGTTGTGGCAGTTATAGATGAATGTACTGTAGATATTCCGAGGTAAACAATGAATAGGCCGCAGTATTCACATTTAGTATTTAAAGGTGTTAGTCCATCTCAGACACTGATGTTGGATATTAGTGTTGAGCGCGAATATTCAAATAGCGAATTTTTATCGCGAATATCTGCACTGCAAGAATTTGCGAATATTTTTACTATAGTGATATATATTCGTAAAAACAAATATTCATTTTTTTTCTCATCTGAACCTGTTACCTAGTATGCCTACCTGTTTCTTGCTTGTGAGCCAATGTGAGAAGGCTGCAATATTGTAGTCTGTAGTGAATTAGAATATTCTTCATTATTTAATTTATTTTCTCTTATGCGAAAAATCGGCAATGTAATATTTGCGTACTGCGAATATTCTAAAACACAAATATATAGCACTATAGACTATAGTGCTATATATTCGTCTTTCAGAATATTCATAATTTTTTTTCCCATCTAAAGTCATGATTCTTCCCTGCTTAAGTTGCTTTTGGGCCAATAACTGTTCACATTAGATTGGAAAAAATGACGAATATTCTAAAACACGAATATATATATATTCGTTTTTTAGAATATTCGCATTACACGAATATTACATTGCCGGTTTTTCACAATCAATAGAATGATCTCGAATATGAATATTCATGAATATATGCCGAATATTCTTACGAATATTAGCGAAATATCGCAAATTCGAATATTACTCTTGCCGCTGATCACTATTGGATATGCCATCAAGGTCAGATAGGCACAGGTCTCAACTATGGGACCTGCTCTTAACTCCAGAACGGGACCCCCAAAGTGAAGAAGAGCACACAATGCACGCATGGGGTGCTCTCTATTTATCACTATGAAAATTGTTTTCTGAAGTCCCATAGTGGTGAGTCCACCGCTCCATTCACTGCTATGGGACTTCCAGAAGTAACTAAGTCAGAGCTAGTTGATTTTCAGAGGGCTTGTCTTTGTTTACTTCAGGGGCCCTATTCTGGAGATAGAAGCAGGTCCCAGAGGTTAGGTTTGACATTTATGACAGTATACTACCGATTTCTGAGATAGAAATAACCCTTTAATCTTAGGTGGCTGGACAATCACTAATTATAAAATTACTTTCTCACTGGAGCAAAAATTATAGGTCACAATGGAAGAAGCTGATCATGAGGGATTCTTACTGTTCTAGTCCCCACAATGAACTATATTGTAAAGGCAAACCATGCTACGGGGTCTCCTCTTGTCTGTGTACACCACCACAATGAATGTTCACTTTTTGCAGTGGATATCTGTACAGTACGTAGAGCTCCACCGTGTTTATAGAGGGTCAAGAACAGGTTACTCCCCATTGATAGCACAATGTGCCTTACAAAACCAGTGAGATCATTTTTTATGCCGCTTCAAATCATAAAAACAGTCATAAGTTTATATGATTTGGAGCAGGATTTCTAAGCAAAATTAGAATAAATTCTGGTAGGACACCTAGGAGAGACAGTGAAAATCCTGACAATTTAAGTTATTTGGGTCATAGAAAACAAGGTTGGAATAGTTGACTGAGATCAGACCACACACAGAGTTAGTTTGTAGTCTGTAACCACGGAGACTGAAAAGTCTGAAATGAACTGTCTACCTTTAACAATACACAATTTTTAAGAAAAAAATAGAAAATCTCTCTCTCTATTCTTTTTTAACCTGTCACCAAGAAAGTGCATATTAATCCGCCAGTATTACCTTATTGCAGTCTGTAGAATAATTGTAAAGTTATCTGTTTCTTTGCTGTAAAATGTGCCAAAAGACTCAACAAAGAATTTTTACAACTGATGGAACTTTGTAAATGATCATCTTGAAGTCAAGGAGGCAGCGCCTTTCTAGTCTGAACTCAAGCTCACCACACTCTTTTCCCTCGCCTTAGTACGGACCGCTGTATGGAAGGGGTTAAAAGGGAGGGAGATTCCTCCTCTTCCATCGGGGGCTGCTGTGCCCTTGCAGCCCCCGATTCTTGATGGAATCACAGAGGGAGGGGACCCCCTCCCTCCCCATCACCTGCTGCTCTGTTCTGGCAGCTGGTGATGGTTACCATGGCAACAGGAAGCCTTCAAAGTTTCTTGCTTGCAATGGTAATGTTAACTCTGAAAAGACTTCTGCTAAAAGCAGAAGTCTGATCAGACTTTCTAAAGTAAAATATACAGTACAGTACACTATATAGTGTACTGTACTGTAATATACAGACATCAGACCCACTGGATCTTCAAGAACCAAGTGGGTCTGGGTCAGAAAAATGTAAAAAAAAAAGTGAAAAGAATGTAAAAATAAAAACAAATTTATCAATGAATAAAAGTTAAAAAAAAAAAATACAGTACACATATTAGGTATCGCCGCATCCGTAAAATCCTGCTCTATAAAAATATCACATGACCTAACCCCTCAGATCAACACCAAAAAAACAAATGGGATAAAAAAAGCCATTTTTTTCTCCTTACATCATAAAAAGTGTAATACCAAGCGATCAAAAAGGTGTTTGCCTCCCAAAATAGTACCAATCAAACCGCCATCTCATCCCACAAAAAATGAGCCCCCACATAGCACAATCGCCCCAAAAAATAAAAAATATGGCTCTCAGACTATGGAAACACTAAAATGCTGTTATTGTGTTACAGTAAAATAAATATATAAAAGTATACATATTAGGTATCGCCGCGTCTGTAACAACCTGCTCTATAAAAATATCACATGATCTAACCCCTCAGGTAAATACGTAAATATAAAAATAAAAAAACGTGTAAAAAAAACATTTTTGTCACCTCGAATCACAAAAAGTGTAAGTTTTTTCAAAAATGCTTTATTATGTAAAACTGAAACAAAAACCCCCCAAAAGTAGTCATATTTGGTATTGTCACATCCATAACAAGCTGCCTTACAGAAATAACACAATATCTAACCTGTCAGAGCAACAATGTAAATAACAAAATATAAAAACGGTGCCAAAGCAGCAATTTTTTTGCAAATTTTCCATTTTAATCAATTTTTCCAGTAACAAAGCAAGGGTTAACAGCCAAACAAAACTCAATATTTATTGCGCTGATTCTGTATTTTTCAGAAACACCCCATATGTGGTCGTGAACTGCTATATGGCCAAACGGCAGGGCGCAGAAGGAAAGTAACGCCATATGGTTTTTGGAAGGCAGATTTTGCTGCACTGTTTTTTTGGCACCATGTCCCATTTGAAGCCCCCTGATGCACGCCTACAGTAGAAACTCCAAAAAAGTGACTCCAACTAAGAAAGTACACCCCTTAAGGTATTAAAAACTGATTTTACAAACATTGTTAACCCTTTAGGTCTTCCATAAGAGTTATTGGCAAATGGAGATGAAATTTTAGAATTTCTATTTTTTTGTTACCTTAAATCAAAAAAAGTGTAATATAGAGAAACCAGAAATCATATCTACCCTAAAATAGTACCAACAAAACTGCCACCTTATCCAGTAGTTTCCAAAATGGGGTCACTTTTTTGGAGTTTCTACTCTAGGGGTGCATCAGGGGGGCTTCAAATGGGACATGGTGTCTAAAAACTAGTCCAGCAAAATCTGCTTTCCAATAACCACATGGCATTCCTTTCCTACTGCGCCCTGCCGTTTGGCCATACAGCAGTTTACGACCACGTATGGGGTGTTTATGCAAACTACACAATCACGGCAATAAATATTGGGTTTTGTTTGTCTGTTAACCCTTGCTTAGTTACTGGAAAAAATGGATTAAAATGGAAAATTTTCCAATAAATTGCAATTCTGAAATTTCATCTCCATTTGCCAACATCTCTAACAACTGTAAAATCAGTATTGAATACCTTGAGGGGTTTAGTTTCTACAATGGGGTTGTTTTTGGGTGGTTTCTATTATGTAAGCCTTACAAAGTGACTTCAGACCTGAACTGGTCCCTAAAAAGTGGGTTTTTGCAAATTTCAATTTTTTAGATTTGCTTCTAAACTTCTGAGCATTGTAACATCCCCAAAAAATAAAATGGTATTCCCAAAATGATCCAAACATGAAGTAGACATATGGGGAACGTCAATTAATAACTTTTTTGGCGGCATTACTATGTATTACAGAAGAAGACAAATTGAAACTTGGAAAATTTCTAATTTTTCTAAATAATTGGTACATTTGGTATTTTTTTTATAAATAAAAATGAATTTTTTGACTCCCTTTTACCAGTGTCAAGAAGTACAATATGTGACGAAAAAACATTCTCAGAATGGCCTCGATAAGTAAAAGCATTTTAAAGGTATTCACAGGTAAAGTGACACTGGTCAGATTTGCAAAAAATGGCCTGGTCCTTAGGGTGAAAATAAGCCCGGTCCATAAGGGGTTAAAGGAAACGTGTCAGCAAAAATTTCCTTTTTTTTAATCTGTTTTTATTTTCTGATTGACAATGTATTTTATCTATTTGCTAAACATGATTATGGGGGCAGTCATCTTGCTTAAACTGTTCTTAACAGCATTTAGAAAGCATTATGAACATTGCTTTACAGAAGCCACATGGGCCATAGACACAATGGACAGGAGCAGGGGTGTAGCTAAATGGGGTGCAGAGGTAGCAGTCGCTACCGGGCCCAGGAGCCTGAAGGGGCCCAAAGACAATTGTGCTGCATAGGAAGATACACAAAGCAGTGAGGGAAGGGCGTCCCAAGCTGAACTCTTGCGCCTTTAGCTATGCCCCTGAACAGGAGGTCACCTCAGTGACTTCTATAGGAGAGTATTCTAGGTATGCTCTGCACAGAGGTCATTGGGAAGAATAGATAAGGTTTGACAATCACCTATTTTGAATAGATGATCCTGTGTTATCTATATATAGAGGTGATATAATTATAGGCAGCAGTAGAATGACAGATAAGCAGATAACTATAGTAAAGTGATCTATATAGACCAAGTAATCTATATAGATATATAGTAAAGTGATCTATATAGTCCTCCATGTGTGGTCTGACTAGTGATTTCTAAAGTGCTAGGACTATTTTCTCATCACGGTCATCTATGCCCCTTTTGATGCAACCCATTATCTTATTGGCCTTGGCAGTAGCTGCCTGACACTGGTTTTTGCAGCTTAATTTGCTGTTTATTAAAATTCCTAGATCCTTTTCCATGTCGGTGTTACTGAGTGTTTTACCATTTAATATGTACGGGTGACTTGCATTATTCCTTCCCATGTGCATAACTTTACATTTGTCAGTGTTAAACCTCATCTGCCATTTTTCTGCCCAAGCCTCCAATCTATCCAGATCCCTCTGTAGCAGTATATTGTCCTCTTCAGTGTTAATTACTTTACACAGTTTAGTGTCATCTGCAAAAATAGATATTTTACTGTGCAGGCCTTCTACAATATCATTAATAAATATATTGAAGAGAATAGGGCCCAATACTGACCCCTGAGGTACCCCACTAGTGACAGTGACCCAATCTGAGTATCTACCGTTAATAACCACCCTCTGTTTTCTGTCACTCAGCCAGTTACTTACCCACATACAGACATTTTCTCCCAGTCCGAGTATCCTCATTTTATATACTAACCTTTTGTTATATTCACAAATTCAAAAATTCGTTATCTCCAGTCATTATTTTCTTGATTGCAGAAATCGGCAATTTAAAAATTTGCATTACGAAAATTCGCTTTACGAAAATTTGCATTCAACACTACTCCTAAAATCAAAGATATTGCAGCCTTTTCATTGGCCAATAAGCTAGAAGCAGGGAGGGATCATGTGTACTGTTTAAAAAAAAATATAGAATATTTGAAATTACGAATATATATCACTATATTCTAAATATTTGTGAATTCTCGAAGTGCCAATATTCACGATAAAAATTTGCAATTCGAATATTCGTGATCAACACTAGGGTCAGGAAGCAAAGATTGTGCTATGAACCAGCAATTTAGCTGTGCTGTTGTCTGTGTGTGATGTAAAGGAAATGGACTTCCTTCTTCTAAGACCTCAGGTACAACCTGCCTTTTGAGGGGAAACCTGATTACAATTCCTCTGCAGTGCCAGTGCAGGTAAAATTGAGGAATTGCACTGTTCATTTTTTAATCAATGGGCATTGATGCAATAAAGGAACATTTTGGGTCCTTCAAAAAGGAATGCTCTTTGTAGATGCTCGCTAGTCCTGAATAAGCCTGGATAGGAAACAGACTCTTTAACCTAAGCTACAGTATTTGAAAATGAAGGTCCAAACCCAGCCAATGCTTTTAAACTTGAATATTCAGCCATTACTGGAGATGAGCAATACGATGGAAAGATAATTCACACAGCACAAATACATTTTAGCTGTAATGATCAAAGTAATATTCCTACTTTTCCAAATCTCCTATTTCAGAGAGTCTTAATAATACATGCGATGCAATTTTACCTGTGATAGTAATAATATTGATCTCACACCATTAAGGCCTGCTGCATTTTTTTTTCAAATCCATTACTTTAGCCATGTATAAGATCTCCTTGGGAACGTATATCACTTTCTCTTTTAGACTTTGGCAGCCATCAGCGTCCAACAAGATATAGTATACTACCTGTTGTAGTCACTCTGACTGCATTGTAATGTCAATCAATAGGTAAACCCTCTTCCCTTTAGCAGAAGACATGATTTGAGCACCTTATTCCAATACCATAAGCACAACTCTGGGGCAAACCATTACTTATGACATTTAGATGCATAAGATACAAATAAATTATTTACTAACCTTGTCTTGGTAGTATATACAGTAACGGCTTTCCCGGACCATTAGGGCAAAGACAACTCCAGCCATTAGGAAATGTAATAAGAAGAGAGTTTGCTGATGGCTAATATAAAAAGCCTCTACGGGGAAAACAGCATCTCAATTTCAAGTTATATATTGAGCCAATATGTAGGATGTAGAGTGGAGACATATCATGGATGGGAAAGAATATGGTAGAAGATGAGGTCATTTCAAGGCTGTTGTAAGACATGTTTTTATAAGATACATTATAGTAAATATTAAACTGCAATATTTACAAGGGTGAATTACATAAAGAAAGGCAATTTTAGAAAAGATTAAGAAACCAATTAGAAATCTTCCCTCAGTGCCATGGTGACTTCCTTTCTTAATGAAGCCATGACAGATACGAAGGATAACTCCATTGGTAAATTGATCCTTACTAACCTTGACAGGTCCTAAAGACTTATAATAGAGTCTATCAAACTTCCAGACACTGCCAACACTGATTGGATGGTGTTAGACTGTGTAGGAACATTCTCCCAACTGGTAACACTACATAGGTTAGGTTTACATCTACATTGGAGTTTCCATTAGAAACAAAATTCATGAAATTTATGAAAAAAATGGCGTTTCTTAACATTAGAATGACAGACACGAAGGAACCGAGGGAGCCCACAATGACGTCCATCTGTTGCCTTCATCCTGTGATGGATCCTTTTATTTGATGGAAAAGAAAAATGGAATTCTTTAACACAGATGAGAACCTAGCCCTATTCATGAATTTCTGATAGCTACATTAGAGGAATGGCACCTTATTGGATATGACTAAACTGGATGTTTTGTCTAAAGCTGTGATGGCTAACCTCGGGCACTACAGCTGTGGTAAAACTACGACTCCCAAAATGTACACTTGTTTGGCTGTTCTCAGAACTCTATATAAATGAATAGAAAAGGCTGGGAGTCGTAGTTTCACTACAGCTGGAGTGCCAGACCTTTGCCATCACTGGTCTAAAGGAACTCCTTTTAAAAAGCAGTTCACCTTGACTAACCCATCACACTGGGACTAGCTTCGAATACTCCTCAAAAACAGTTGATGGTGAGATGGATGAAGATAGATTTTTTTTAATTAAGTGATTTAGAAATGTGCTAATTACACCATTCTCTATTAAATCAAATGAAATTATGTGAAAGTGCAGTAACCAATTAATGTTATCTTGTGGGTTAGACAATGCCTTTATGGTATGGTCTATTTATTGTGAAAAAGTTTGTAAAACTGTCCCTGCTGCTTGCAGTCCCCTGTGATGTTCCATATGTGGTCATTCTGCCATTCTTTGACCTCTACAGGCTGAGTTCCTGTGGTTATGTGTCACTTGGAAGCCACTGAATAGCTGCAATGCTGCAAGTGACCGTGGACAGGTCTAGAGATGAGCAAAGTTATGAAAAATTTGATTCGGCTTCTTCGCCGAATTTCACAAAGAAATTTGATTTGCGTCGAATTGCTTGATCACAAAGCACATCCCTTTGTAATGTAGCAATGACGGAGAATGGCAATCACTCCGCCCCCTGTCATAGAACCTCTCAGATTGCCGTGATTATCGCTGATTGCGGCATCTGAGGCTACAATTTAGGTCTTTCAGGGGTTAATCAGGGTAAAAAAAAAAAAACTAATTCACTCGTGTAGAGGCCGTTGTGGCGATTGAAGGCACCAAACAAAATCTTGCGCTGTAATGTGATGATGTCATTATGCTGGGTGTTCGTGATGACGTCATCACTGGCGTGGTGACATCAGACATCACCCGCGGGATATTTTGTGTGGTTTCTGCAATCAAGATGGCCACGATGGCTTCTTCGTGTGCAAATGGATGAGGTGAGTATGTTTTGTTTTTGTTTTTTTTTACTGCCATTTCAGAAAGAATATATTTATTATCCTGAAGTGTGAGAAAATTTGCCTTCGTGGTGAATCAAATTTTTTCTGAAATTAGGATGGAAGTCAATTTGTTTGTCTTTGATTTGCTCAACACTAGTCAGGACATTATACTTCTGGTCCACTGGGGAACTGAAGAAGCTGGAATGGGGCCTTTTTTTATTTTGAAGCTCATTTCTGAACTTATATTTTCTTCTAGGGGGTCAGACAACTTCCAATTTCCAATCCTCTGTTCGCAAAGTAAACCTTTGAGTAGTTCAAACTAATTAACAGACTGGGGTGTCTCTACAGACGCAGTAATTTTCCTATGTCACTTACTGTGTTATTGTTTACTGGGAAAAGAAGTCCTCTCTCCATGAAACCTGCTGTGTTTTTTGTCTTCACAAAAGCTTTAATTAAGCATTAATTCATTGGATTGTTAATATGACTGATGCCATGAAAGCTCTGCACATCACTGTTAGCATGCAGATACATTAAAGCATGTTATAATGGAATGAATGAGCAGAGAGAAAGTGTTTGTTACAGTGTAAGATTATGTTAATGCACTGCATTTCCTGTTTGCAAACAGTACGCCAACAGTGGTTGTTATTATTTATTCATAAAGAACCAATATATCCTGTAGCATTCCATAGATGTAATTGCCTGCTGGTGACTTTTAAGACCACAGCATGAAACCGCATACATTTTTATTTTGTCAAAAAAAGATATATAATTTGCGTGGGTGACCAGATTTGTCTTAACTGATTTAACACATTTAACATTTTTGTAATATGGGGCTTTAATGTGCAAATAACTCGGAACTAGATAAAAAGTGACTCGCCTGTTTGATATTTTGCTATTGGTACAAAAAACCTAATATACTGTAATATATAGGAAGATGAAAGCAACAATGTTATTTTAGCTTGACACATTTGATTAATTTCTTGATACATTTGATTCATTTTTGTCATGGTTGTGTAAATTATAATTCTATAACTTACAATACTACATGACTGCCACGTTATAACTATATTCTGCACATCACCTTAGAATGCAGGCGTACCCAGTTTTATCTTAACTTATTTAGAGAGAATATTGCCAATAAACTATCTACTTTTTTTACATTATAACTTTTAGGGGGCTAGAACCTGCAACCTTCTGATCGCTTCTCCCATAGACTATAATAGAATAATAGAGAACTATTAAGGACCATGGGATTTTGATGCTCTGCCTGGCTTTACAGGCAGTTTACCATAACAGGCCTGGGAACCTTAGAAGGCCTTCAAGATAACTGATAGGAACCTGTGATTTCACTGTAAGGGCTCCGATTGGAAGGCAGAGGAAGCCTCCTCCCACCGCCTTAGTCCACAGGTGCTGCGGTCGCTATTGACAGCAGCATCTGAGTTAGTAAATGACCAGGTTCGGCGTCATCGCCAATACTCATCATTGCAGGCATGTATCGGCTGTATTATATGGTACAAGCTCAGCGCAGAAGCAGTTCTATACAACCCCTTACGCATTATCATGCAAATGAAATGTGATAATAAGTTAAGGGGTTAACACTTTGCAACATTTGGTGAAAAGTACCCCAATGTGGGCTACCACAATACTGACTAGAAAAGAGAATGCCAAAAGGGTGATAGACCACTTCTGTCGTCAACTTTGGGTCCCCAAATGTCTCTGAGAGTCGAGCACCTGACCTGCCGCAGCTAGATTGCAGGAGCATGAAAGTTGCCACGGAGAGTGAAGGAAATTAAGGGGAGTCTGTCAGATATTATATAGCCATTGCACTATTAATGTTGCAAAGTAGAGTACTTAAAGACATGTGAAAACATACCTGATAACTGCCTTATTATTGCAGAGAAAGAGAAGTTTTATTCATTATGCAATGGTGCTTTCATGTGCCCTTAATGTAGTTTGCAGCCCAGCAAGTGCTCTGGTCCTTCTAAAGCTGGTCATACACATTATACTTTTGTCTGACGAACCCACCGAGAATGGCGGGTTTGGCTAAATCCCAAATCTCTCTCAACAGATTATGTCGAGGGAGACAAATTTTGCCCGAACCTTTTTCTCTCCTGGCAGATAAGCCGCCAGAACTATCTATTAGCAGCTTTCTCTGGTCCCCCCATAGCATACACAGACATTTTTAGCTGAGCTGAACATGTATATGTATGGGGAAGTTGGGATAGAGACAGGAGAGTTAGCTGTCAGCTGAACGATCAGTTGTCTGAGGTTGTCTTTAAGAGATGTTCCCATTGGGAAATTTATTACCTATCAAGGGGATATGCTATAATTGCCACATAGTGAGGTTACCACATCTGGGAATGGCTTTTATTTCAAGAACGGAGCCCCCGATGTGCACTCAGCTATTTTTGGAAGCCCCCATAGCAGTGAATGGAGCATACAGCGCATGTGTGGAATGCTTTTAACTCAAGGTAGGGTCTTGTCCATGAGACAGGAGTGGTATGACTCACACCTATTGGACATTTATGCCATATCCTCTTAAAATGCTATTAATATAAAGATGGGGCATCCCTTTGAAATTGAAAGCAGAGATCACATAAATCAAAGCTAAAAAATAAATCTGTACCTTAAGTGAGTGTATATTGGTAATATATATATATACATATAATAATTAGGGGTAAGCGAATTGAGATTTAGATCTAAGATCCAAAGTTGATTTGTTCCAAAGCTTCGTTTTATGCAGTACAGAGACTTCCACATAGTATTAAAATGGATGTGCTTCGGCGAGGCAAAATTCCAAGTCACTCTAGACTTCAGTGAAAATATCGGGCTTAGATGCTTTGACTTTAAAAACATTTAATAACAGGCATCCAAAGTTGGCTTCGGTACCAAGGTACCAGCCCATACCAAAGCCGACTTTGGATTTATGTTTTAAATGTATGTGCCAAATCACATATGTTTTAATTCTGCACAGAGACAGGTCTCCGTAGCAGAATTAAAACTAAGTTTTGGAACAAATCAACTTCGTTACAATAATCATTATAAAGGTGGGACCTACTGGATGTACTGTATGTTCAGATATAGATATGTGAAGCTGTATATCTGCCCTTAGATTGGGAGTTCCTGAAAGAGACTGCTTACTTATAGGTTGTTGACAGCATCCTGGAAGCTCAATACTACAGAAGAGCAAATTCCTTAACCTCTTGCCGACCGCCGTACGCAGGATTGCGTCCTGCGGGCGGTCGGTTTGTTCCTCCTGGACGCGCCGGGGCGTCATCTCGCGAGACGCAAAATTTCCTGTGAACGCGCGCACGCGTGTGCGCGCGTTAACAGGATCGCATCGGGGAGAACTTTAACTACAGCCTGCCAGCGCTAATCATGCGCTGGCAGGCTGTAGAAGTTTAAAAAAATGGCATATCAGACGCTGTTTTGTTAACACGGTCTGATATGCTTGCTGCTCGTTCCTTTGGTGGTCCCTTTGCTTGGGACCACCAAAGGAAACTTTGTAAGTGCACCAATCACCACACAGACCCCCCATCCACCCCCTCGGTCACTGATTAACCCCTGATTAACCCCGATTAACCCCTGATCACCCCATGTCACCCCCCTGATCACCCCCTGTCACCCCCCTGTCACTAATCACCCCCCTGTAAGGCTCATTCAGACGTCCGTATGTGTTTTGCGGATCCAAAACATGCAAAACACGGATACCGGCAATATGCTTTCTGCATTTTGCGGATTCGCACATTGCCAGAACTATATAGAAAATGCCTTTTCTTGTCCACAATTGCGGACAAGAATAGGACATGCTCTATCTTTTGCAGAGCTGCGGCCGGATGTTTGGGGGCCGAAACCCAGAAGTTTGTGGCCGCAGCTCCGCAAATGCAGATGCGGCGAGCACATAGTGTGCTCTCCGCATCACCGCCGGCCCCATTCACACTGAATGGGTCCGCATCTATTCCGCAGAATTGCAGCATAGATATGGACATTTTTGCAGACGTGTGAATGGGGCCTTACTACTTTTTTTTTTTGCACATTTTTTGGCAGAGATTTTTTCATCCACATTGATCGATGCGAATGAGGAAATCTGTGCCGTTCATTTTTTTTTTTCAGCCCAGAGGCTGAACGGAAAAAAATCTCATTACCCGTATGCTCAATATAAGGAGAATCGCAGAAACTGGCCATACGTGTAATGATTGCGGAGACCCTCAAATGCCAGGGCAGTACAAACACCTCACATGTGACCCCATTTTAGAAATAAGACACCCCAAGGTATTCCGTGAGGGGTATGGTGAGTTCATGTAAAATTTTATTTTTGTCACTAGTTAGTGGAAATTTGAGACTTTGTAAAAAAAATATATATATATATATCAATTTCCGCTAACTTGTGCCAAAAAAAAAAATTCTGTGAACTTGCCATGCCCCTCACGGAATACGTTGGGTTGTCTTCTTTCCACAATGGGGTCACATGTGGGGTTTTTATACTGCCCTGGCATTTTAGGGGTCCTAAAGCGTGAGAATCCAAATGTGTAAAAATGCCCTGTGAAATCCTAAAGGTACTCATTGGTTTTAGGGCCCCTTTGCGCATCTTGGCTGCAATAAAGTGTCAAACATATGGTATCGCCGTACTCAGGAGAAGTAGGGCAATGAGTTTTGGGGTGTATTTTTATATATAGCCATACTTTGTGTGAGAAATATCGCTGTAAACGACAACTTTTTAATTTTTTTATACAAAGTTGTCAGTTTACAGGAGATATTTCTCTCACCCAACATGGGTATATGTAAAAATACACCCCAAACACATTGCCCTACTTCTACTGAGTACGGCGATACCACATGAGTGACACTTTTTGCAGCCTAGGTGCGCAAAGGGGCCCAAATTCAACGAGTACCTTTAGCTTTTACATGGTTGCTCACAATTTAGCCCCGCCCAAAATGCCAGAACAGTACAAACACCCCACAAATGACCCCATTTTGGAAAAAGACACCCCAAGGTATTCGCTGAGGGGCATAGTGAGTCCATGAAAAATTGAACTTTTGTCAAAAGTTAGCAGAAAGGGAGACTTTGTGAGAAAAACAATAAAAAATCAATTTCTGCTAACTTGTGCCAAAAAAAAATCTTCTATGAACTCGCCATGCCCCTCACAGAATACCTTGGGTGTCTTCTTTCCAAAATGGGGTCACATGTGGGGTATTTATACTGCCCTGGCATTTTAGGGGCCCTAAAGCGTGAGAAGAAAAATGCGTAAAAATGCCCTCCTAAAAGGTACTCATTGGTTTTAGGGCTCCTTTGCACATCTTGGCTGCAAAAAAGTGTCACACATGTGGTATCGCCGTACTCAGGAGAAGTAGGGCAATGTGTTATGGGGTGTATTTTTACATATACCCATGCTGGGTGAGAGAAATATCTCTGTAAATTGACAACTTTGTATAACATTTTTTAAAAAGTTGTCATTTACAGAGATATTTCTCACACCCAGCATGGGTATATGTAAAATACACCCCAAAACTCATTGCCCTACTTCTCCTGAGTACGGCGATACCACATGAGTGACACTTTTGCAGCCAAGATGCATAAAGGGCCCTAAAACCAATGAGTACCTTTCACAGGACATTTTTACGCATTTTGATTCTCACGCTTTAGGGCCCTGAAATGCCAGGGCAGTATAAATACCCACATGTGACCCCATTTTGGAAAGAAGACACCCCAAGGTATTCCGTGAGGGGCATGGCGAGTTCATAGAATTTATTTTATTTTTTTGGCGCAAGTTAGCGGAAATTGATATTTTTTTTTTTGTTTTTTTACAAAGTCTTATATTTCACTAACTTGTGACAAAAAATAAAATTTTACATGAACTCACCATACCCCTCACGGAATACCTTGGGGTGTCTTCTTTTTAAAATGGAGTCACATGTGGGGTATTTATACTGCCCTGGCATTTAGTAGGGCAATGAGTTTTGGGGTGTATTTTTACATATAACCACGCTGGGTGTGAGAAATATCTCTGTAAACGACAACTTTTTAAATTTTTTTATACAAAGTTGTCAGTTTACAGAAATATTTCTCTCAGTCTGGGTGCGCAAAGGGGCCCAAATTCCCACGAGTACCTTTAGCTTTTTCATGGCTGCTCACAATTTAGCCCGGCCCAAAATGCCAGAAAAGTAAACACACCCCACAAATGACCCCATTTCGGAAAGTAGAAACCCCAAGGTATTTACTGAGGGGCATAGTGAGTCCGTGGGAGATTTTTTTTTTTGCCAGAAGTTAGCAGAAATGGAAACTTTATTATTTTTATTTTTTTCCTCAGAAAGTGTCATTTTCCGCTAACTTGTGAAAAAAAATGAAATCATACATGAACTCACCATGCCCCTCCGCGAATACTTTGGGGTGTCTTCTTTCTAAAATGGTGTCATTTGGGGGGTATTTATACTATCTTGACATTCTAGCGCCTGAAGAAACATGACAGCTGCTCAGAAAGTCAGAGCTGCTTCAAGATGCCGAAATTCACTTTTTTGCACCATAGTTTGTAAACGCTATAACTTTTACCCAAACCAATAAATATACACTTATTGGATTTTTTTTTTATCAAAGACATGTAGAACAATAAATTTTGCGAAAAATTTATATAGAAATGTAGTTTTTAAAAAAAAAAATTACAACAGAAAGTGAAAAATGTCATTTTTTTGCAAAAATTTCAGTCATTTTTGATTAATAACAAAAAAAGTAAAAATGTCAGCAGCAATGAAATACCACCAAATGAAAGCTCTATTAGTGAGAAGAAAAGGAGGTAAAATTCATTTGGGTGGTAAGTTGTATGACGGAGCAATAAACGGTGAAAGTAGTGTAGTGTAGAATTGTAAAAAGTGGCCTGGTCATTAGGGGTGTTTAAGCTAGGGGGGCTGAAGTGGTTAAATTCAGTTTTAGTCTGATTAGGTCTAATTGGGAGTTCGATTTGGGTTTCAATAAATTTGACCCAAATTAAAAGTGCTCTAATTGTCTTGAAAAGCCTCTCTCTCTCTCTCTTGCTTTTCTATACCCAAATCACACAGTAATCGAATCACACTAAGCTCAAATTTGAAAAAACTCTGAACTTTTTGAAATATTCTGGTTGAATTTCCAATTTTTTGAATTGATTTGCTCATCTTTATTTGATACCCACAGTTCCTTTCACACAACTTTTCATGTTGACTAAGTATTTGAGCTGATTAAATTGAAATATAGAGGTATATCTTTGCTTGTCTCGTTTCATGTGCCATACTTTATCAGTCTTTTCCTTTCCCATCCAAAAACATCAAGCCTTCTGCCATTAATGACTTTTGAAAGGTAATTTTTCAAAATTTTTGCACTTGGTAATTCCTTTCCCCATCTTACCAATAAAAATTATGCAAACAGGTTAATTCCCAGCCCCTGTCATAGTTATTATTACCAACATGACAGACCTTTTTGGCATAATGCATTGGGTTACTATGACACACTGTGATATTTTGCTCTGCTTTTTGTCTATGTGTCTTATAATTAGCTTAATCTCTTAAGTCTTTTTCCAAGACAGTGAATTATAGCTTCACTAATTGTAGCTCAGACAAATCTGAAATATTCCTCTCCTTCACATTATAAACATATCCCCCTAAGAATGGAGGAACTAACCCATATCATTAGCAACTCTCTAAAATCAGGCAGGATGGCTGAAATTAATGAAAGATGTGGCAGTTCATTTCTGTGACAATTGTTGTCTTTTGTGGTCTTTAATTACCTCCTTGTTTGCTGCCTTTAAGTATAATTAATGCGGATCTGTCTTTTATAAAAAATGTTTGACAGGATTCTTGAGGGTTACTTTACTGTAACTAGTAGTCATAACATATGCAAGGAAATATTTAGAGTAACACAAAGGCACACGTTGTAGCATCCTTATATAGCTGGATAATGACTAATGACTGCATGCTTTTGAAAGTATTACTTCAGACCTACTCCTAATGGCAATGTGCTCATTGGTCAGTGCACGTTTGACTGTTTTTACGGCTTAAAGTGGTTGTCCCATTTTTCTATTTCGATGTTGACATGGGTCTAACCACCAGCCTAAGTTGGCTGGGATAATGGAAACAACAGAGCGGGAAGGTACTCTGATGTTTCCTTAACTTCCATTGTAATGAATGGGATCTATCAACGTTGAACTGGGGTGTCTAGGGCCCACCATTAAAATTAATTCTGGGGACCACTATACAGCTATATGCAAATGCTACCTATGCACGCAGTAGCAGGCAGCAGCAAGATGCTAAAAATTATTGATTGGAGGTCCCTGCAATGATTTTGAGAAGGCAGGTGATGGAGAAAAAGCCCAGCCAGATGATGCATCTATAATGCAGTATTGTCTACTGTGCAGCTTGTGCAGCTTGTGGGGAACTAGGGGCCCTCCTTTTTCATGGCCCGACAAGTGGATTCACCTGTTCCCCTGTGGGCCAGTCTAAGCCTGGATGCTATGCAAACTACATAATATAATAAGCTTCCCTGCTTCTGCAAACAGCAGAGTGCCAGCCAGCCCATCTGTTTCCGTAAGCCTCTCTTTAAGTGTCATCAAAATATTCACAGTGGCATATGTAGAGCTGGATAATAGCATGGGAAAAAGGGAAATTGTCCAAGAGACTCACTATTTTGGGTCCTTCACGAACATGCTCTGTGCTATATGTGAGCACTATGTGACATTCCTATTTAGGCAGTGTACCTGTTATAATTATAAGTAGGCATAAGCACTACCCTTTCCTTTATCAATAAGAAGGCCACTTATAGTCCTAAATGAAGCCACTGACAAAGGCAAGATTTCTTCCCCAGTTGTGTCCTGTTCCTTGACCTTAAAGTGAATGTCCATCTATTAATATTAGGTTAAAAATCGTTTACTAATAAACGTTATACTAAGTCTGGTTGGAATTAAATTTTTTCAGTTACAGAAGTCCATCTTTCTTGATTACTGCTAAGGTCACATACCTAAATGTGTATGTATATAACCTGTTGTTGTGTTAAGTGTGGGATCATGTTGGGTGTGTGGTGATGTCTTGTTTGGTGTACTATGTTTGGCATGTCTGGTGTAATGCCAACATGGTTGCTATACATCCCTTTGTCTGTTGTTGCTCTATGGTTTCCCGGAGTGGTGACCCAAAAGACTATGAGCATGAGGGTCCAGGTAGTTTTGGAGTTGTTGTTCCATCTTTGCTGCGGAAGGTAAGTGTTTGTGTTTCTGGTGTGCTGTTGTTACACTTTTTGCTTACCTGCCGTTCAGTTGCTGCTCAATCTTTATTCCCTTTTGTTACTAGGCCACTGGTAGACGCCGGTTCTTCCGTGTTGTGGAGGAATAGGTGGTCTCTTGCCCTTTTATTATACCTAGGGTTACTCAGGGATTCCAGGGTTCTGAGGTTCCTGAGTATGGACCCTCCTACCATCTGGGTCTGCTTATGCAGCTAAGAGACCAGGGCTGGGTTTAGCGATGCTGTAGGAGGTAACATGCTCCCTTTTCCCTGTATACAGACCTAGTAACAGTTCACATTATATGGTGGGGAGTTTCCCCCACTCCCTACCGTGACTAGGCTAGACCAGGTTTTGCTCATAACCTAATGTGCAAGAGAAGCTTCTAACTCTTCGCCACAGATGAAGACAGGGAGGAGAATTAATGGGTAAAATGAATTTTTTTGCAAATATATTTTTCCAGTAGATAAGCATCTACCAGATGTGTCTAGCAGAAACTTTCTCCTCTCTCCTCACTGAATACACAAACACTTTTGGCCAAGTTCAACATGTATGTGTATGGGGGAGTCAGGAGGGAGTGGAGAGAGATAACTATTGGCCATGTTATTGTTCGGCTATTCAATACACATGTCCAGTTAAATAATTCTCTTGTCCTCACATATAACCCCCTCACAGAGTTGTAGACTCTACTGTAGGAGGATACCCAGAAAAGTAAATTAAAAGCAATAGAACTGATGGAACATTGGTGTGAGCAGGAACAGAACTGAGGGTCATCAATGGGAGATCAGTCATGATATGCCAAGCCAGAGGATAATAAAAACATAGTCAGGAGTCCTCCATACAGTAAGGGACCATCAAGAGTAGCGCACCAGGTACAGAGCAGACAAGGCAGGGCAACAAGTCAGTATTGTATTTGAGAACAAGTAGAAACATGCAAACAGGAAATAGTGAAGGACATTCTTTGATTAACAAATGGCTTTTTGCAGCTATGATCCCCTTCAAGTTGGTTAAGAGGGTCTAATCTAACTTTCAGCACTAATTGTCTTGCCATCCTGACCCCATAAGATGGGTGTTAAATAGAGGCGAGCAAATTGATTCTTAAGAATCAAAATTCGACCCAACTTTAAAAAAAAAAAATAATTGGATTTGATAGAGTCAGAATTTCCTGAGATTCGATTTGGGAGAATTTTTTTGATTAGAGAGAAAAACATTTGCAGACATTTCTATGGGACTTCAGCCCATCTGCAGTGCATTACAGAACCATGCAGAGAATAGACTCGGGACCCATCACTCTTGTGATCCTAAAGGCTCCCAGTGGATAGGTGTTACATCTTTTGGTTGGATCACCCATTTAATTATTCCCATATGTCTATACAGCAGGAATTGTAACTCTGACAGAAAAACAGAGCTCCAACCCTTATAAACATATATACCAGTAATTACATGAATAATCACAGAATACAATATATTCTTACAAGGTAAATGCGCATTGTAAGGTTCTGTCCATAGATAATTAAGAATTATGTACCTTAATTTCATTCTTAATCATTATTGTTACATTGATAAGGTTTTTTGTTGTTTGTTACATGTATGTTTTATCTAAAAAGTAGTTAAAAAATGAAAATATTAAAATTTGACACCTCAGAAGGTTTATCTTTTCTAACCTACATAGAAAAAAAAGTTCAAGAATCAAAGTTAAAACAAATTGGAAATCTGAAAATTAGTAAAAGCAAGAGAACATGCATCCGATTTAAATGTGCAGTCTTTTGCCAGAAGAAATGAACTGTATTAAGGGCTTCACTCGTAGAAAAGTTTCACACATCAAATCCACATTTTATGATTTCACTTTTTTATTAATTTAATTTTGTCAAAGTTAAATTACTTTCAGGTTTGGAAAAGTAATAGATGGAGCATGCATTTGTTTTTGAAAAATTAAATAAAATCAAATTGGTATTTTTTTTGTGATAGGGTAATTGTAAATTGCCATTAAAAAGAACTTGGTAGCATTTTACAGAAATTCCAAATGATTTCTGAGATTAAGCAAAAACCGAAATTAATGAATTAAATGTAAAGAGGTTTTACGGGATTTTAATATTGATAGCCTAACCTCTGGATAGGTAATCAATATGAGATTGCCAAGGCTCTGAATCCCAGCAACCCTGCTGATCAAGGTTCTAATGCTTTGGTGAGTGCTGCAGACTTTTCTTAGGCCAGTGACATCATGTTCATCAGTCAAATAGTCTAAGTGAATCTCAGTCCCATTCAAGTGAAAAGTGCTGAGCTTCATTACCAAGAACCACCACTATTCAATGTATAGCACTGTGCTTGGTAAGCTGTGAGGAAACCGTGTAGCTTGTCTATGCAACAAATATCTAAAGTGAGATAACCCTTAACTAGAGATAGGGAATCAATCAAAATTCTATCCAGGTATGATCTGAATAAATTGATCGACCAATGACACTCTGTGGTCTCCTAGGACTCTCTGTAATCTCTTATTCTCTTGCTCCAAAATTCACCCAAATCAAATCACCAAAAATTCGAATTTAGCTGCAACTTGAATTTTTACAAAATTAGGATCAAATCTGATTCTTTTACAATCTATTCACTCATCTCCACTAAAAACTAGATACAAATAATTTTAATCTTTGCATCGCCATATTCTGTGCCCCATAATCTAATTATATTTATGTCTATGGAGCTATGTGAGGGCAAACTTTTTTTCATAGCAATCTTTAGTTTTCAGTGATACCATTCTGGAATGTGTATGACTTTTTGGTTCTGAAGCAGTTAATTCTCTCCTGATATGCTTTATGCTTTATGTTTCAGACCCTCCCCCATTTTTGTAGCCCACTTTTTAACCTGTTCTGTTTTATCAATGTACAAAAACACAAATGATGAGACTGAACCAGTCCAGCTGAAATGGTTTGGTGCAACCAGCCAGTAATCCCCCTGATTACCAAGGTACAATAATGAATGAACAATAACAGTTGGGCACTCAGATACTGGATCACCTGACAAATAGTGATGAGCGGCAGGTGCCATATTCGATTTCGACGAAATTCGCGAATATTCGAATGAATATTCGTTTCGTATTCGTCGAAATCGAATATTCGTCATTTTTTCTAGTTATCGCGATTAAAATGCGATTTAAATAATCGCATATTGCGATTTGTACTTAAGGCTACTTTCCTATTGGTTTCATATCTAGAATTAGCGAGGATGACGAATATGACGAATGTATTCGTCATATTCCTCAAAACGAAGATAACGAAGTATTCTACATCTTCGCTTTAGCAACCTATTCGTCAACCTCGCTAATTCTAGCAATCAAATAGGAAGGTTGACTATAGAGACAGTTGTGTTAAATTGCTATGCGATTTTTTTTTTTAATACAATAATTATATTACTTGATATGATAATATTATTATAAGTATTCTATTTATTAAAAAAAAAAATCGCATAGCGAATTTAACACAGCTGTCTGGTAAGTCAACCTTCCTATTTGATTGCTAGAATTAGCGAATAGCGAGTTGACGAATAGGTTGCTAAAACGAAGATGTAGAATACTTGCTATCTTCGTTTTGAGGAATATGACGAATACATTCGTCATATTCGTCATCCTCGCTAATTCTACCAAGCCAACCATAACTTCTGTGCTCATGGAGCGTCCCCATCACCATGGGAACGTCTCCATATACTAAAATGTACTGTCGGATTTGAGGAATTACGTTGAAATCGCAATGCGATTAATTCAAGTTATATTAATCGCATTGCGATTTCAACTTAGAGCTGGGTTTATAATGGGTCAGCTTGCTAGAATTAACGAAGTTAACGAATATGGAATATAGCAGCAGTGTTAAGTTGAAAGTCGCAATGCGATTAATTTAACTTAAAGTATTCAGATTACGATTTCAACTTAGCACTGCTAGTGCATAGCTATATATTCCATATTCGATTAATTCTAGCCTATGTAAGATAGCAGTGCTAAGTTGTAATCGCAATGCGATTAATATAACTTGAATTAATCGCATTGCGATTTCAACGTAATTCCTCAAATCCGACAGTACATTTTAGTATATAGAGATTTTCCCATGGAAGGGACGCTCCATGAGCACGGAAGTCGGCAGAAGCGGCAACGGGCACTGACTGGAGCAGCCAGGAAGCCAGGAATCCTCATGACAGGTAAGAACTACTTTTGGGAAGTGGGAAAGAAAAAAATATAACTAAAAAAAAAAAAAAAAAAAACGAATATTCGAAATAGCGAATTTATAGCGCTATATTCGAAATATTCGCGAATTAGCGAAGTGCCGATATTCGCTAAAAAAATTCGCTTTTCGAATATTCGCGCTCAACACTACTGACAAAGCGGAGACATGCTAGTATACAAAAGATTTATTAAAACAGCATATAAAACAAATACATAAAACACTTGGATTCCTTGAATGTATATCTCCACTTCCAAGGGTAAGTGATAGTGCCCTCAATATCAATGGTAAGTCCAGATAATTCAACAATTGGCTTATATACCTCTGGCAATAATACTTGGATACAATGCACAATTGGCCTAAAGTCCCAATAATATGGGCATTTCTTAAAGGTATGTACTCACTGTCCGACTGAATCAGCTGTTATCCGCGGGCGGCGTGTGTGGCGTCCCACACTTTCTTTGCGCTGCACCTCTGGTTTTCTCTTAGTGTCGCAAGAACACTGTCGATCCCGTCAGAAACAGACAAGCAATTCAATATTGGCTTAACGTAGTCCATACGTGGCTGCCGGCAAACCACCTTACATCTGTTGGTTACTGTACACTCCACTGTCAAAAGCGCCAGACGCATTTCGGAAACTCTGTATTTCTTGTCCCTTCCTCAGTGGCAATACGTGGAAGTGTTTTGTACCCTTTTTATACTCATTTGGCTCTCCCCGTAATGGGCTTCTCATAATCTCTGGGATGGATCCACTTCATTTGTTCCATTCAAGCTATTTAAACAGTTCCCTCTTGATTATAAATGGTGACTCTCGTGGATTTCATCGTTCGCCATATAAGTCACAAGTATTATCATATACATCAAGGTATCTCGATATAGAATCTTTTACTTTAAATTTTTTAACATTAAACTACGCTACCACATTTATGCATACCTCATACCATTCTGTTGACATCATATTTAAAAAAACAAAAACAAAAAAAACTAAAACGCATATGCGTTTTTTATGCGTTTTTCATGCGGTTTTTTCATTTGATGCGTTTTTTTGTGCATTGCTTGCAAAACATTCTCTTAATCATTCTAATGTCTTCAATATATTGCCAGAACTACAAAACATTCACAAAAAATGTTCTTCTATCTATTGCGAGTCTGAATTGGGAATGGGGAGGGCGTCTTCGCTGGAGAGGGACCCCCGAGGGTATTAAACACTCGGGGTCCTCTGTCCACCGAAGAACTACGTCCTCCACTCACAAAAAGCCAAATATCTCCAAGTCAGCATTTAGGCCGAATGGTACCAGTGTATTCAATTCAAAAATGCGTCTTGATTCCAATCTCGACATTTGTTTAGTTATATAGCCCCTCCTCCAATGTATATCAACTTTATCTATTGCAGCGAACCTCAACCCTGTGGGGTCTCTATTGTGATAATCTGTAAAATGCTGAGAAAGGGTATGTTTTGTATATCCATTCCAAATATTAGTAACATGTTCAGAAATACGTTTCTTCAGCATTCGTTTGGCACGGCCCACATATTGTTTACTGCATGGGCCCACATATTGTTTACTGCATGGGCATACTGCATGGGTCAAACATTCTTTTATCACATGTCTTGTACCATTACTGTGGGAAATTATTTCTTAAGTAGTCTTAGGGAATGAAGTTAACATACATGCATTTCCCACTACATTTCTGTTTTATCTATATCTTTTTGTAATTGGGGATCTCAAGAATTGGACACAGTATTGCAGATATGATCTCACTAGCACTCTATACAATGGGAACACAGTATCTCTCTTGTAAATTTTGTCATGGATTTTGCAGTGGATAGCTAATATAACCACTATACCACTATAATGCTCTTCCCTATTGACAATAATATGAATCTGTGGATTAGGTAGGTGAATTTTTAAATCTATATTGAATTATTGATATATAATTCATCTATCTCTGCAGCAGGACATTTTTGTGAATTGGCAATAAAGCAGTAGTTGAGAGCTTTTTGGAGATTTCAGCTGTTTTATCCTGATAACACTGGTGAATCTCTGCTGTCAATTCCCATGGTGCCGTGTAAACATATTGCTGTCTGACATGATCACAGGTGTGTGGGCTGAGTCACTTTGCTGTTGAGGAAGTGACAGCTCAGCCATTGTCTGTGTGAGAGATAAGTGAGAGTAATTACTCTTTTTTGTCTCTATAGTCTGCTTCTTCTTGGCTTTATTTCTTTGCACAGAGTCAAGCACAGGAAACCAATATATATAATATATATATATATATATATATATATATATATATATATACTCACCTAAAGATATATTAGGAACACCTGTTTTATTTCCTATTAATGCAATTATCTAGTCAACCAATCACATGGCAGTTGCTTCAATGCATTTAGGGGTGTGGTCCTGGTCAAGACAATCTCCTGAACTCCAAACTGAATGTCAGAATGGGAAAGAAAGGTGATTTAAGCAATTTTGAGTGTGGCATGGTTGTTGGTGCCAGACGGGCCGGTCTGAGTATTTCACAATCTGCTCAGTTACTGGGATTTTAACGCACAACCATTTCTAGGGTTTACAAAGAATGGTGCAAAAAGGGAAAAACATCCAGTATGCGGTAGTCCTGTGGGCGAAAATGTCTTGTTGATGCTGGAGGTCAGAGGAGAATGGGCCGACTGATTCAAGCTGATAGAAGAGCAATGTTGACTGAAATAACCACTCGTTATAACCGAGGTATGCAGCAAAGCATTTGTGAAGCCACAACACGCACAAACTTGAGGCGGATGGGCTACAACAGCAGAAGACCCCACCGGGTATCACTTATCTCCACTACAAATAGGAAAAAGAGGCTACAATTTGCATGAGCTCACTAAAGACTGTTGAAGACTGGAAAAATGTTGCCTGGTCTGATGAGTCTCGACTTCTGTTGAGACATTCAAATGGTGTCCGAATTTGGCATAACCAGAATTAGAACATGTATCTATCATGCCTTGTTAACACTGTGCAGGCTGCTGGTGGTGGTGTAATGGTGTGGGGGGTGTTTTCTGGGCACACTTTAGGCCCCTTAGTGCCAATTGGCCATCGTTTAAATGCCACAGGCTACCTGAGTATTGTTTCTGACCATGTCCATCCCTTCATGACCACCATGTACCCATCCTCTGATGGCTACTTCCAGCAGGATAATGCACCATGTTACAAAGCTCGAATCATTTCAAATTGGTTTCTTGAACATGAAAATGAGTTCACTGTACTAAAATGGCCCCCACAGTCACCAGATCTCAACCCAATAGAGCATCTTTGGGATGTGGTGGAATGGGAGTTTCGTGACCTGGATGTGCATCCCTCAAATCTCCATAATCTGCAAGATGCTATCCTATCAATATCGGCCTACATTTCTAAAGAATGCTATCAGCACCTTGTTGAATCAATGCCATGTAGAATTAAGGCAGTTCTGAAGGCAAAAGGGGGTCCAGCACCGTATTGGTATGGTGTTCCTAATAATTCTTTAGGTGAGTGTATATGGTTATCAATCACCTTGGGAATCAATTGCTGGCGAAATGAGCAATGAGGAGTAGTAGTAGGAGGAACATCAGGACTAGTAGATGATGAGAAGGAAACATAGCTCCCTTCTGCTCAGGTGGTGGAGCCTTGACTGCTGGAGAACAGGTGCACGCCAGTGGTAGATGCAGCGGATGCTGCGTTAGGCTGTACCACTACATTTGCTCCACAGTTTTCCCAGGCCACTTTATGGTGATTCTTTATGTGTTAATGCAGGGCTGTGGTGCAAACATTGACACCCTGGCCACGCTTCACCTTCTGAGCACAGATCCTATAAATAGCCACACTGATGTTGTTTCCATGCTTCTTAATTTCACTTTTTAACACATGACGCCACCGTTTTAGGAAAAAATTAATTTGTTACCACGAAGCCTCAGGAAATTTGTATTCATTGCAAATAGAAGTATTCCTAAAACAGATTGAATTCCACTTTGGATGCTTCAATTTGCTCAACACTAGTTGTGAAAATCAGATACTCAAACCCAGCCAGTGACCGCACATGCCCTATGGAAATCAACTGCTGTGGCCCGCATCTCAGCTCCCAAGCCCCCTGCTCCATATGTTAATCAGAGACAGCTGAAGAAGGAGGACAGAAAATAGCCACTAATGGCCACCACAGATAGACAGCTTTTGGGGCAAAATATTGTGCTGCACTGTGGTATATGGTTTAGCTGGAATGGTATTTTTCGCTATGGTATTTCTAACCTCTCCTACTTGTCTTTCCCCGCCTTCTGTCAATTTGGGCCTGCCTACAACATAAGGCCTCATGCACACTACCGTTGCTCGACCATATTGCAGCCTGCATACAGTGGGTATGCAATACACGGGCACCGGCTGTGTGCACCATGCATCACGGATGCGGACTCATTCAAGTGATCTGGGAGATGTGGTGTGGTGAGGAACTGAAGCATGGATCAGAAGCCCACAGAAGCAATACTGAGTGCTTCCGTGGTGTTTCTATCCATGCCTCCACACTGCAAAAAAACAGAGCATGTTCTATTTTTTTACGGTTTGGACAGATCACAGACCCATTTGATTAGTACCTCCCGCCGCACTGATGTTACCCGTGCATTGTGGACTACAAATTGCGGTCCCCAATGCACGGAACGGCTGCACAACGGCCGTGTGCATGAGGCCTAAGGCCACTTTTTTTTTTTTTCTGGGGCCATTTAAGGTTCCTAGTCCGCCCTTGAGCAAATCAAATCTATCTTTCTTTCTCTCCCTCTATCTCTCTCTCTCTTTCTCAACTCTGTCAAGGAATCACAAAAAAGTTGGATTGTTATAATCTGAACTTTTTGGAAATTTCTGACAAATTTCCTAAGTCAAAACAGGTAGAATCAATTTACTTATCCTTAATCTTCATCCATCCATTTTACCCATATCTATCAATCTATCTATCTATCTATCTATCTATCTATTAGTGTTGGGCATAAATATACAAATCGCAAATTTTTATCACAAATATCGCCACTTCGAGAATTCACAAAGATTTAGAATATAGTGCTATATATTCGTATTGGCAAATATTCTAGATTTTTTTTCCTCTAAACCCACGATCCCTCCCTGATTCTTACTTGTCGGCCAATTAGAAGGCTGAAATGTCTTTGTCTGAGCTAAGCAACATCCCTAGCAACCAATAGGAAAGTTGGCTACCCCTTACTATATAAGAACCTCGCCAGCAGCCATTTTCTGCAGTTTTTTGCAGAGACATCATTGTCATTGCTGTGCTCTGTGCTTTGCTGTGACACATTACATTAGATAGTTTGTTAGATCATATATATAATACAGATAGTTAGTGGGAGATAATCAGTGTAGGTTAGATAGTAATATAGTGTAGCTGATTCCAGTGCAGGGTGTTAGGTAGTGTGATCTTCTGTCCATACATACATGCTACAGACATAGTGCTGTGGTGTCACAAGTTCACAACAATACTTAGTGCACCAATCACTAATATGTAGTCAGACCTGGTAAAATGTAAAGTTGCATTTATGGCGCAAAAATATGCGCATCATTCATTGCCGATTTGCGCAATCGCGAATATATCGGAGCACTCTCTGCATATAAAGCAGATTGTAATGTTCTGCCGTGCCAACCATTTTCTCCAGTCTCAGGAAACTTCTAGCAGCTTAAAAAATGTAGCAATAGTGACCCACGCCTGTATTTCACGCGCAATACGCGCATATTACATTGCTAATTTTCGCAATCAAAAAAATAATCGCGAATTCTCAAATTTGCGAATCTATGATGAATATTCACCCAAATATTAGCAAAATATTGCAAATTCGAATATTGCCCCTTTGCTCATCACTAGAGATGTCCCGAACTATTTTCCGGCAAACAGTTCCCGGCAAATATCGCATGTTCGCGTTCGCCAAGGAGGGTGAGCATATGCAATGTTCCATTCGCCCCCTATACGTCATCATTGACACAGCCAATCAGCATACCCTCCCTCCCAGACCCTCCCACCTCTTATCAAAAAGCAAGGACAGCACCCATCTTAGATTCATTTTGAAGCTGCTTGTGAATGCAATGCGTTTTTCACGAAGCCCCATTCACTTCTATGGGTCTAGGGCTGCATGAAAAACACAGAATATAGAACATACTGCGATTTTCACGACACGCACAAGTGATGCGTGAAAAAAAACGCTCATGTACACAGACCCATTGAAATGACTGGGTCAGGATTTAGTGAGGATGCTATGCATTCACATCATGCATTGCACCCGCGCGGAAAACTCGCTCGTGTGAAAGGGCCATCTGCTGTAAGGACAGCGTCCTGACAGTACCGCAAAAAATACCTTGCAGATAAAAAAGTCATTACATTTTTACCCTTTAATATAATTGCAGTTGCCTACCAGTGTGTGTCAGGCCCACAGACTGTACTGTGCCCACTGCCCACCACTCATAGTGGGTGTCACAGTACACTGCACGGCGCACGCGCAGTGACCTAAAGTTTAAACAAAGCGGAACGAGCATGGGTCTTTTTCCATCTTCTGGTTCCAAAAATCTATTCATTACACCGGCCCTGGCCCTGATAAGGGAAAAAACAGAGATTAAACTGATAGGGATAGTACTAAGTTAACACTAGTTGCATTGGTGGCAAATTCCAATGCAAGTGGCCAAAATTAGAAGGAAGCGGACAGAGCAAGCCTTTTTCTCTATCTCCCCATGCAAGGATTCAATTCAATACACGTCCCCTGATAGGGGACTTAACAAAGATTAAAATGGTACGAATCACAAAATTTGTATTGGTGGCACAGTACATTGCGCGGCGGACGCGCAGTGCCCCAAATTGGAAGAAAGAGGACCGACCAACCATCTTTTTCCATCTCCCGGTTCCTAAAATCTATTCGATTCACGTCCCCTAAAAGGGGACGTAACAGGGATTAAACTGATAGGAATAGTACTACTTAACACACCACTCATATAGGGTGGCACAGTGCATTGCACAGTGCACGCGCAGTGGCCCAAATTGGAAAGAAGAGGACGACCAACCATTTTTTCCATCTCCCGGTTCCTAAAATATATTCCATACACCGGCCCCTGATAGGGGACAAAACAGAGATTATACTGATAGGAATAGTACTACTTAACACACCACTCATATAGGGTGTCACAGTACATTGCACGGCACACGCGGACAAAACAGAGATTTAACTGGTAAGAACAGATTTTTTTAATTAAAAAAAAGAGGACAGCCTCTGCAGAGCTGGGTATTTTTTGGCCACGTTACTGAACGCTAATGCACAATGGCTGTAGGCTCATGCGTCCTTTTGCGGAGGTGACAAACCTGGTCAGTCAAACCCAAGGCAACATCATCGACCTCAGCACATATGCGTTTTTTCTGGAGCGTGCCGTGCGAAGAGTGCTGGATGAGGCCATAGATGAGCATGAAGAGGAAGAGTTGTGGTCACCATCACCACCAGAAGCAGCCTTGTCGTCGTTGATTGCTGGACCTTTCGGAAACGCAGAGAGAGGAGTCTGAAGAAGAGGAGTCAGAGGAGGAAGGTGGCTTTGAGGAGGTGGAAGACCAACCACAGCAGGACAAGGAACGGGACATGGCTTGCTTGGTATCCAACCTTGTGCAAATGGGGAGTTTGCGATTGTGCAAATGGACTGTTTGCGGTTGTTTGCGGTGCGTTAAACGGGGAGTTTAGTCTGTCAGAGTTTGGTCTGTCACTGTGAAGCGGGCGTAACCCT
Source organism: Bufotes viridis (assembly GCA_033119425.1). Lineage (NCBI taxonomy): Eukaryota > Metazoa > Chordata > Amphibia > Anura > Bufonidae > Bufotes > Bufotes viridis. The sequence goes on along the minus strand of CM065598.1, from coordinate 84,542,568 downwards.
TACACTATCTGATCGATACAACATCATACCTGATCGTATACACACACTGGATGTTTTAAAGCACATTATTCCAAACAATTTAGGAATGTTAGGTGATTTATGCCCTTTATGGATTAAAACCTGACTCTGCGTCAACTAGGTAATTTTCAATGGGAGTTTTGCCATGGATCCCCCTCCAGCATGCCACAATCCAGGTGTTAGTCCCCTTGAAACAACTATTCCATCACTATTGTGGCCAGAAATAGTCCCTGTGGGTTTTAAAATTCACCTACTTATCTCTACTATCTATCTATCTATCTATCTATCTATCTATCTATCTATTCCAATATACTCTCTGCATCAGTTCCTCATTATTGAGAACATGTCTACTTGAAATTATTATGTAGGAATTTTTCAACACTTACATCTCATGGTTTCTCCTGGTCATTGTTAGAGTTTTACGGTTATGGTGACCATTGCATAATAGACTGCAAAAATACAGTATCATGCTTTTTATGAATAGAATGCCATTAACACTTATGTAACACATACAGTTCTTGTTTTGAAAGTTGATCAGACTTGTTGCCTGGAAAAATAATTCCTATAAGGGCGGGAAGGAAATGTTTTCCTTAATTGGGTAGGTTGGTTTATGCATTATGGTTTCACCCAACCACAGGAGCACTCACTGATCACGAGAATGCCCTTTGGATGGAGCAGTGGACTTGTACACATGCTGCTGCTTCATTAAGTTTTATGGGGTTGCAAGAGATAGCCAAAAACTTGTATTCGACTATCTCTGACAGTCCCATTAAGTTGAATGAAGCAGAAGACACGTAAGGTATTGTAATGGGACAACTTTTTATAGATTGTAAGCTCTTGCTAGCAGGGCTTTAACTTCAATTGTATATTAGCCTGTGATGTCAATTTTGGTTTGTACATGCACCCTAAAGTTGTGCAGAATATGGTGATGCTATAAAAAGTTTATCATTATTTTTATTAACATTATTTGATATTGAGTGATGTCGCTGGGAATTAATTATTCTGATACTGTATAGATGATTGCTTGAAAAAAAGGGCGAAGAATAGATATTAAATGCCGTACCACTGTGCATTGTTGTTGGTAATCGTGAATTCTATTTCCAGCACAGCACTGAAATAATATTACGCCATAACTCTTCCTGAATGACATAAAAAATATGGCATTTCCATTAGTGCATTAATACTACATGAATCCATTATGTTTCCACATAATTACTAACCTAATTGGGGATGGTATGGAAATATTCAATAAATTTGAAATCCATAAAGATATCATGTCATGACGCCTAGAATTATTTTGCTGTAAAATAACTAATTCTCCCCACTGAAGTCAGGAAATCTATTTAACAAGCCTGTCAATTTACATAAATGGCTACAAAACATATTTTAGCACATTAGCCTGAGCTTTACTTCGCAAAACCAAACTCAATGGACTCTGACCCACAACACGCAATGTGTCATCAGTCTGGTATGGAATGAAGAATACTGCATGGTTGGTTGTTCTGGTTTATTACATGGTCACAAACTGCAGTTAAAATGAATGCATCTTCAGAAAACAATATATATCATTCAAATCAGGACTTTACCATAAACATATTTTTTATGAAATCCATGTTTACAATATCCTGATAGTAGTCACAAAAACACACACTAGCTCTCATTTCCTACTTTCTGAAGCTCATTTTTAAGTTTTGCTATACAGATTGAGACAAAGTCAGCAGAGTAATCTCAGTTACTGGTGGTTTGAAGATTTAAAGACAAATTTTAGCTATGTTGCACTGCAGAAGCCAGAATAGAAGCACTGGGTGAATATGTGGCTTTGTAAATAGCTTTCCTGCCTTTCCCCGGTTTCTGGGAGAATGTATATTATTTCAAGGAGACTGTATTAGCCTACAGAAACATTTATGTCTGTTAAGTACCATTTATTGCAGCTGCTACAAACCACAAACCATATTGCAATGTCTATATAGACAATACATAAATAAATATTATGTAAAATCCCACATTTCTTTTCAGTCTGCTATCATCCTAACAACTTACAGTTATGGTATTTGGTTGCTGGTCTGTACCTGTATGGTGGGGGTTTGAAGCTCCTGCTCCTGTAATTTAGTAGGAGTAGGTGGGGGTCTTCTACTGTTAGTGACTGCTATGGACTCAGAGGAGAAGACAAAAGCAGTTAATTACCGATTCTGCTTTCTTCTTTCCTTGGTACAATGTGCTATGCAGTGAATAAAGGAAGCGGCTATGTCAAATCCTCTATCGGTCTGGCAATCATGTGATTGTTGGCAATTCTTAGGTACAGCAGAGCTACTGGGTTTTAGCAGACCCAGAGCCGCTCTGCATGTGTGCAATGCCCCAAGAGGGGGCTAAGTTCACTTATACCTGGGGCTTCTTTGGATGCCCCAGTTATATTGGAAAAGTACAAAAAAGTGTCTTTTAATGTCCTCTTAGAGACTTATTATGTGCCAAAATATTTAAATAAGAAACTAAGGTCTGCCAACTAAGAAAAAACTCTTTAAAAACAGTACCAAAAAGCCATATATACCTCTTTAAAAAAATCACAGAAACTTTTTGATAGCCTAATAAATAAAACAGATAGGTCTGTTAAACCACCACTTGTCTGACATTTGTTCATTAAGGCCTTTTCAGGCCTGGTCATTAAGAGGTAAAAAAATGGAAATGGAAAAAATAACTACAACAATAATTGAAAATAATATGCATATTTCTCTTTTACAGGCTTTAGGTGGATTATCCAGTATAGAAAGCCTAATTTCACATACTCTATTAGAGAAAGAAATAGAGTACTCTATTAGGGCTGATTCACATGACCGTGGTTTGGTTCCGCATCCGAGACCCATTTTTTGTTGCTCGGGTGCGGACCTATTCACTACAATTGGGCCGCAAAAGATGCGGACAGCACGCTTTGCTTCGTTCCGTGGCCACGCAAAAATTATGAGTCATATCCTATTCTTGTCCATTTTGGGGACAAGAATAGGCATTTCTATGAGGGGCCGTCCGTTCCGCAAATGGCAAAGGCACACGGGCGGCATCCGTGTTTTGCAAGTCCGCAATTTGCGGAGCACAAAATATGGCACGTTCAAGTGAACAAGCCCTTAGAGGAAGGATCAGAGGTTCAGAGGCCCTAAGCAGCAGCTAAAAACTGGTCAATATTCCATTCCTAAATAAGTGAAAGGGCCTATACAGGAAGGAAAAATATATATGTAAACTAGTGACAAATTGGCAATCATAAAGTAAGACTAAAGCAGAGACAGACAAGCCAGTTCAGATTAGGAGAAACAAATCTAAACTGAAAGTCGCATGGAGTTACATGACTGATGACGTCAGCGCACCAGACATTCCAGTACAGCCTATAATTGGCCAGTGCTCATGCACAGTAAGGCCTGGACTGGTTACCCTGACAACCAGGACACCGATGATGGTGCCCACTGAGAAACATGCATGACAGTCCAGGAACAGATGTCATAAAAAGGGTACCAGGGCCTATTCACTAAAATGGGATCCGTCAGGTGTCCAGCAAGTGTTTTTCTCCAGCAGAAAGTTGCCATTTCTACCAGAAACCCAACAGATCTTATTTTACTGAATAGGTATTCAGCGGTGTCTAGCTATACTAGATATGGAAATTTTCCTTTGCCCGAACAAGATATCAAAATACTACAATGCAGATATGGACTGAGTCTTATTTTCACGGGACTGTGGATACTTAATAAATTAATATAAAATTAAATGGAGTGCCTGATCTGTTGCTTTTCTTTTTGACCTGTTCTATCAGCATCATAAGGGTGAAACAAAAGAAGGTCAGTGAGGCATGTTCCTACATACAATGACATTATCAAATCCGTGGTGACAGTGCCAGGGTGAGCTGACAATTACTCCTTTTTGTATGTAAAGTAATAATGCATGCCCCTTTAAGATAATTAAACTTGTTTTCATGTGTTACCATTGTGTGATCTCATTACAATTGATTTACAAAGATTTTTTTTTCCTGACAACTAAGATTATTTTATTATCAAATATAAATGAATTATTTGTCTCTTTCATCATTAATTGGTTTTGATAGTTGATGTGGGCAGAAACATGACATACATATTTTATTTTAATGAGCTGACATGCCAGAAATAGGTCATGTGTCATTTACAGGAAAATAATACTGTTCGTTCTCTTGCCTTTTTTTTTTTTTTAGTAACAATAAACTTACTGAATTATATTTTCATGAGAAAAAGACAAGCATGCCACAATGTTTTCTTCTTGTACCTTCTCACTGAATCCATCAGAAAAAAAGCTTTCAAGTACGGTACAGTCCCATAGTGTAGAGCAGTTAAACTTGAATCAAGCATGAAGGTCAGATACCCCTATGCAAAATCTGTAACAGGCTCAAATGGCAATTTATAACATTGAGGTAGAGTGGCCATTGAACCCCCTTAGGCACCACAGCCCAGTTGTAACTGCTACGTTTGAAACCTCTATTGTTACACCAGAATAGCTTAACTACAGGTATTCCTGTTTGTTAAATCAGGTCAGATGACTTTAGTTGAAGGACAGCAACTCAACCATGATGGAAGGTCAACAAGGTCACATGCTGTAGGGTCAGCAGGATCGAAATACATATATTCTTCTAGTAAGTTAAAAAAAATTCTAAATGTATTATAAAAAGTAATTGAATTGCTTTAGTTTATCTCCAGATGATTAATAAAAGAGTACCATTTCTGAAGTGTTAGGAGGCAAAAACAAAATAAAAGAAACATTTTTTTCTCTCTAGTCCTGCCTGTCTGTGGCTACCTGCTAGGTCAAAGTCCAACAAGTTACAGCCATCTTTATAGATCACTGTTTCAGAGTTGTTGTTCCTTGTCAATGAAGAATGGAGTTCTGTTTGGCCATGTGAGATGCCAAGTGTAACAGCATTCAGAAGATACTAATCCTACCTAGAAGGTCTTTTAAGCAATGATCCCAGAGAAGAGATCAAAATAGTTCGTGAAAATTGGATAAACACTTCTAATATGAATCTATTTCAATGAATGGATGTGGGAAATTACCAGGAGAAATGAGGAAAAGAACCTTGGGCTATCTATTGGCCCAGATGGTCAAAATAACCATTTTGTTCCTTCTAAAGAAAATATGGAAACTACTTCTTTACTCTAAAATTCTATCATCTGTTACGACAGTTTGTGGAATCACTGTGTGAATCAGCAAATTTGCCTTTGGGCTAAACCTAAGATCATTATCCTTGCAGTCACCTCGTATTCACCCTTTAACCTGGACTTTACTGCAGGGGAACCTCCAGGTCACTATCTCCTGGTATAGTCCTAGTGTTCTTGTCAGCTGACCCTTAGAGGTCAGAGACACCAGTACAGAGTACTGAGGGGGTCAGGCAGAATTGTAATTAGGGACAGGCCAGGGTCAGGGTTAGCAGAGTACAAGCAATAAGGTCAGCACAGGCAGCAATCGGTCAATATGTAGGGTAGGCAAATGTCAGGTCAGGCAGCAGAGGTTCAGAATCTAGTAACTCATTTGCAGGAATTAGCAAACTAAGGGATCTATAGTTCAGGCAGCCTCCTAGGTTAAGATGCCTTCAGAGCCCACAGATGGACAGTCATTTGCTGGTTTGAACTAGTTTGTGCACACACTGGCCTTTTAAGAGATGGAAAGAGCTGGAGAACCTGCCCTACAGGCAAAGGAGAGGCTTTGCTGGAAAGAGGCAAGGCATACCCTGGTAGAAGAACTGGCCAATGGCTCTGGCAACTGGAACTGCCACAAGTGGGCAAAGAAATACTGGTGGGTCCAGGTCATCACAGAAGGAGGGTAAGTGGAGGGGCATCCATACTCGCCCAGAAGAGCAGAGCGGCAGTGGCAAGACCTGTCAATACAATACCACTGACTTAAACCATGTAGAACCAACCTAAAATATGTAAAATACGATTTAAAAGAATACTTCTGTTTTAATGAAGGCAACAAAACATGTATTTTATGAAAATATTATAAATACACAGTATTTCTTCAATCTTCTATCCGGTGCCAGATTAATGACAATGTGATAACATACCTGTGTTTGTTACCTAAATTTCTCACATAGTGCTTTTAAGTCATTGTGAGTTAAAAGTTCCCACTGGCTTGACATTTTCAAAATCTGTATTCTGGAACAAAACTGCTCTGGGCTTGATTTTATACGTGATTGAAGAGCAAAGAAGGCATTTATTTTCTGGCCTGCTATTACTTATTATAATGAGCAGTAACTTGATAAATTAACCAGTCTCAAATTAGCATCAAGGGCTAGGATTTTTTTTTTTTTTTTTTCCCCCATGTAGATTAAATTCAAATTATTTAATATTACCTGCTATTCCCAATGTACCTACTTATGAGTATTTACATAATATTTAACATTTTATACAGAAGGATCAGGATAGGAACAAAGCATCAATAATTCCTCGTCATGCTTTATTATTAATTTTATAACCATTAAATATATATGTCTATGCAAAACAGAAGGTGAGAGAAGATTCAGATGATGGGTCTTCGGCATGAATAGATTTATTTTACAAGGTGATTATATTTTATGATTATAGCATGTGATCTTTTATAATAATAATAATAATAAAAAAAACTTGAACTAGAACTCAATTGTTCTTCTTTTGTCCCAGATATAATTTATTATTTAACAGATAATCTACATAGAAGAGTGAATTACCAATGGCTTGCATATATATTTTACAGGGAAATTATAATCAAAGGAATCAACTTTAATATTTGCCATACAATATTTCAATAACTTGGCAGATAGAGGAACAATATACAAATACTGCATATAGCTATATTTAAAATGCTAACATTTCAATTGAACTGAATTTACCACTTGGGCTTGAAAAAGGTTCCATGAGGGGGACTGAAACGTCGCTGTGACATGTGCAAATAAATACACTTGTTTTTTTTCTGTGCTGTGGATTTCTTCTGTTATTAATAAACCCATGGTCAGGGGTTGAACGCAGGCACCCGGATTGCTTTGCTACGGACAAGGAGTGCTGCCCTATTTTTGATATATTATTTGATATATATATATATATATATATATATCCACAATGTAAAAAATCCCCTTTTGTATCTATTTTTGAATTTTAATAAGGATTCCATGTCTGAGATGGAACATGTTACAGCATGGATTAGCAACCTTCAGCACTCCAGCTACTGTGACACTACAATTCCCAGCATGCAAACATAATCGGCTGTTCTTCTAGCTTCCATACAAGTGAATAAAGCATTATGGAAGTTGTAGTTTCTGAACAGCTGGGGTGTTGGAGGTCAGCTGTTCTTAAACTATAACTCCTAGAATCCTTTTTTCACTTCCATGGGAGTTACAAGAACAGCCAAGAAAGTTTGTATACTGGGAGCTGTAGTTTTACAGCAGCTGGAGTGCCAAAGGTTGCTGATCCCTGCTATAAGCGGTGCAAAGTTTGCAGTTGTACATAAGTGGGGTAGTCCTGTTTCAGGTTTTACATTGGAGTACAGGAGCTTCATGTAATGGCAAGTAACAAGTATCAATACACTGGTTAAACACAAGGTGACCACAGCACTCGTCACAAAGGCTTCTGGGGGTGCACGTCTCCAAGGATCCCTTCCACCATAGGATGATAATACGTAGTATTCACAAGATGCGGCGGAAACAGCACACCAAAGGAGATTAGCAATTGAAGTTTTATTCACATTCAGTGGTACAAAGGGTTATTTTTATTGCAACATTTTGGGCCCTGGTACGGTGCCCTTTTTCAAGCAGGTAGCAGGAGCTTTGTACCACTGAACGTGAGTAACAAGTATCAATAATATGATCATGTTAGAGAAGAGCAAATTGAGTTGTCCAGAATATTTTTTTTTTAATTCAGATTTGCTAGAACCCAAATTTATTATGATTCATTAAAATTTTTCCAGAGAAAGAACGAAAATTCTATGTACATTTGAGTACATTCAGTTTATTGTTGTATACATTCCATGGATTTGAATATAAATGGTTCATACACAAATCAAATTGCATACAAATAGGGAAAATAACTAATTTTTGCATTAAAGGGGTAATCCAATTTCTCAACCCCCCCCCCGCCCCCATGTGCCGGGCCACTCACCAGTAATATCCTTACTCCTCTCCCCGCTCCTTGCGCCACTCCTGGTCCCCGCACCGCCGCTGCGGCTTCTCCCTGCACACGGATGAAAACATCCGGTGTCAGGAGGAGCAACCAATGGCAGGCAGGGATGGGGACGAGCCTCCCTAGCATTGCGGGTGACGTTAGGGAGGCTTGTCCCATCCCCGCCTGCCATTGGCTGCTCCCCTAACACTGGAAGTTTTCATCCGTGTGCAGGGAGAAGCAGCAGCGGCGGTGACCAGGAGTGGTGCTGGGAGTGGGGTGCAGGTTAAGTATATTACCTGTGAGGGGGTTTTGAGAATTCGGATAACCCCTTTAACATGTACATAGAAAATATTGCTGGAGTTTTCTTTTAAGAGTCTCTACATTACATTTTCTTCACCCCATGATTTTGCATTCATTGCTACCATCTAGGTGTTGATTAATGAATACGATTTTGGTTTATATGGTTGAATTTTGTTTTGAGCATTTAGGGGTTACATTCTTTAAGTAAAATAATGTATAGGGTCTAAAATAGAACAGTAGAGATCAGATATATAAAAAAAGAATACCATGGAGTCAGAAGGCATAGGCCTTTTTTTCAATCGATTATGGCAACAGGGCAGATCATTACTACTGGTGGGAAAATATTAGTTTTTGAAGCTCTTGATGTCAGTTTTTTTGTAGACTGTGGAGGAAAAACGTTGAAATAATGAAGGATTTCACAAAAAGAATGTGAATGCTTAACTGAAAGTGACAGGTTATATGGAGGTCTCTGTGTTTCTTAGTCTGTCATTGTAGGTGTGGATAAAGAAGCACATTTTTCACAGGGAATGACAAAATAGACTTATTGATACATTTGAGTAAAAATATACTTACTAGAAAAGATTCTCAGAAGTAAAAGATATACTTTGGGTGTACACACAAACATTTGAAAAAGTAGGGTAATCTCTCTGTTACAAGTCGGTCCTTGTGCTATGATCTCAGGAAAAATGTCCGGTTGGTGAGAGATGGGGAGCTCTTCTTACCTATGTCACCAGGTCCTCAGAGAGCTAGGTTAAAGGGTTTCTCAGGGCCAAAACATTAAAACCTAACCTAACATGATAACATAGTTTATAAGGCTGAAAAAAAAAACATCTGTCCATCCAGTTCAGCCTGTTATCCTGGAAGTTGATCCAGAGGAAGGCAAAATAACCCTTGTGAGGTAGAAGCCAAATTTCCTCACTTTAGGGGAAAAAAATTCCTTCGAGACTACAATCAGGCAATCGGAATAACTCCCTTGATCAACGACCCATCTCCAGTAGTAGTAGTAAACTGTAATATTATTACACTCCAGAAATATATCCAGGCCCCTCTTGAACTCTTTTAGTAAACTCACCATCACCACCTCCTCAGGCAGAGAGTTCCATAGTCTCACTGCTCTCACCGTGAAGAATCCTCTTCTATGTTTGTGTACAAACCTTCTTTCCTCCAGAAGCAGAGGATGTCCCCTCCTCACAGTCACAGTCCTGTGGATAAATAAATTATTAGAGAGATCTCTGTACTGACCCCTGTGAGAGAATACTCTTTCAACAGTACTTACCCTTTACTTTGCTTATTCTGTGATCCTGACTGGGGGTACATCAATGCTCAACTGACTGCAAGCTTCTCTCCTGACATTTTGATCAGATATGCTCCTCTTGCTTCCTGTTCAGCTTCAAGCACATTCTGTAGCTGAACATGAAGAACGAGGAGCAGAAGAAGATCCAACTGTCCCCCAGCCAGGATCATTGAATTGGCAGAGCTACAAAAGGGTAAGTACTTTTGAAAGTGTATTCTCTTTGCAGCTTAGCTGGACATTTTAGAAAATCTTACACAGCCATGGCTCGCCTTGCTGACGTTCAGCGGTAACACCACCTGCCCATCAGACGTCTGATTTGTAACAGTCCGATGTGCTGGACCTCCACCATGCTTGATAGGCTACTCTAGCAGTAACGTGTTGTTAACTACTACCTGAACGAACTCTGCAGCAGGACAGGTTCTGGGAGCTTGGTTTCTTTTCATCGCACCAGTGGCTGCTCATGCGCAATGCATGCAGATTTCTGTGGCCATTTGATGAAATTACCAAACTGGTCAGTTGCAGCCAGGGCACCATCAGTGACATTGTACCTTACGCCTTCTTTCTGGAGCATGCATTGTGTTGTGTTATTGATCAAGCCAGCGAGGAGCAGAAGCTGGAAGATGAGAAAGTTGCAATGCTAAATGAATTCCCAGGGGGGCTACTCCATCTGAGACAATTCAGCGGGAGTCTGAAGAGGAGTTAGAGGAGGATGGTGGCTGGGGCAGGGGGGAGTAAGAAGAGCAGGCTTTAAGGGGGCTCTAAACTTTTCGGGGCTCCCTGGTGTTGTCCGTGGCTGGGGGGAGAAGACCGAGGACGATATTCTTCTGGACGATGAGCTGGAGCCGGGGTGCTCCAATGCTTCCAATTTAGTGCAAATGGGATTCTTCATGCTCCAGTGTTTGCAGAGGGAGCCCCGTATAAAAAGCATAAAGGGCAAGAACAAGTACTGGGTGGCAACATACTTAGACCCCCGGTACAAACACAAAATGGCGGACATGTTACCAGCATCACGGAGGGCTGGCAGAATGCAGCATTTCCAGGCCTTGCTGCGAAAGATGCTGCATTCTGCTGTTGCAGGCGTTGGCAGAGGAATTTCCACCCACAGCCAAACAGGTGCGGGTACCAATCCTACCGTGCCAGCAAAAAGAGGGCAGTTTGAAGATGTGTTGGCCATTTCGGATATGAAATCATTCTTGCAGCCAACTCATCGACAGCTGCCCTCCGGATCAAGCCTCAAGGAACGCCTAGACTGACAGGTGTTCGACTGCATCGGATTAACGGCCAATGTGGATGCTCTGAGAAGCGAGGAACCCCTGGACTACTGGGTGTGCAGGCTTGACCTGTGGCCAGAGCTGGCACAATTTGCCATGGAACTCTTTGCTTGCCCCTCATTGAGTGCCCTGTCCAAAAGGACGTTCAGCACAGCAGGGGGGATCGTGGCCGATAAGCGCACTCGCATAGCCCACAACAGTATGGTCTACCTCACATTTCTAAAAATGTATAAGGCATGGATCTCGGAGGAATTCAACACCTGTGACGACCACATTTAATTGAATTTCCTCATGCCAGCCCGCACATATGCGCCACTACCCAGAACAAAGAATGGTCCTTGTCTTATGTATATACAGCGGCATAAAAGGCCTTTTCTGTCAGGTGAACCTTTTCTGTCAGGTGAATCCCTAATGTTTGGGGCCTGTACTCCACTGGCCTACAGTAAAATTGTTATCCACTGACTGTCTAATATACATCCAGCCACATAATTACTTGTTCTTTTCTTTCAGGTGAATGCCTAATTTTTGGGGCCTGTACTCCCGTGGCCTAAAATGTACTTTTTCTAGGCTCCAGCAGGGCACATTATTGAGAATTTTCCTTTAAGACACATAAAAATGGCCCCTGATTAAAATACATATTTTTTGTGGAAATTTTTGCTATTGACCCCCCTCTGGTATGTCAATGACCATGTTGTGGGACTATTTGTGCACTTCTAGTAAGTTTTTGGTGTCTGCAAATATAACCTGAAGGTTTTTCAGGTTCGCCTGCCATTAAAGTAAATGGGGCCCACCGTGAACTCGCGGTTCGCGAACATTTAATCGCGAACGAGCGTTTGCCTTCGCGAAATGTCCCGGTCGATGTTAGTCCATCACTAACAATAATTGATGTATGTAAATGTGGCTAAATCAGGGGACATTAAATGGGGACAAACAGTTCATTTCCAATTACTGCCCTGGGTATCAGCCCATATAACTGGAGCCTTGATGCACCAGTCATTGATGTCTGGGAAATTTAAGGAGTTTGACAGTGTTATAGTGGTTCTCTATTTCAACCCATTGGCACCCTGTAACATTATCACTAGCTTCTTATGGGTTTCCTGAGTGTCAATGTCATCCAGGGACTCAACAAAGTTCAAATTTTTTCCAGAGGTATTAGGCCTAGTCAGAGACACAGAGGCAAAAATGCTTTGAAATGCTTAGTATAAAATTATCACAACTTTAAACTTCCTTTAGGAAATGCAAAGTTAAATTATGCACAACAAAAAAATGAAGTAAAAATCTCCTTACCTCTCCCGAAAAATATTTTTTAATGATAAAAATAAAATAGATAGTTGTAGATAGATGTAATCATAACTAGTAGAAAAAAAATCGCATCATATATAGAATAAGAAAACCCCATAAATACTGTTATTTTTTTACCATCCCTCTGGAAAGAAAAAAAAAATAACTGCAAGAAATAAATTATATATGCAAAAAAATCACAAAATAACACAAGCCCATATCACTACTCTAATGTCAAAATGAAATAATAAAAAATATGGTTCTTGAAATGTATTGACACAAGAATGTAAAAAAAAATGCCTGATCCTAAAGGTCTAAATATGCTACAGATTAGGGGTTGTTACCTAGATCCACCCAAATAATGTAAATAATTAACATATTGATACTATATTAATTGGATCATTAAATATATTAAGTTATCCCCTATCCACAGGAGAGGGGCTAACTTGTAGATCAGTGGGAGTCCTACCGTTGGGACCCCATGATCACAAGAACAGGGGCCCCGTAACCCCCACAGCCCCCCTGAAATGAACAGAGCAGCCGTTCACACATGTGTGCTGCAACACCATTTATTTCTATGGGAATTCCGGAAATAGCTGAGTGCTGTGCTCCGCTATCTCCGGAATTCCGATAGAAATTAATAGAGCGGACATGTGTATGTGCAACCTGCCGCTCCGTTCATTTCAGGGGGGCGTAAGGGAGTATGGGTCCTCTGTTCCTTTGATTGGTGGGGTCCCAGCAGTAACAATTCTAACCTATCCTGTGTAGTGTTCAATGAATTGATGTTAATGAATTAGACTTTGATCCAAATTTCAGGAAAAATTTAATTAGTCATGAATGCAAATTTCATCATGCTTTGTGGCAATGAGTAAATTTTTCCTGAAATGGCAATAAAAAAAACATACTTACCTCATCCATTTGCTTGCAGAGAGGCCTTTGCTGCCATTGTGAATCATCAAGAAAATGCACCAAATCTCATGAGCGCTCACGTGTGATATCACCACGTCATCATGCTGGCCGGGTGTGTTGATGTCACCATGTCAGCGAGCGAGAGATTTGGTGAGTTTTCTTCAATCAAGATGGCCATGGCAGCCTCTCAACTATCAAATGGATGAGTTAAGTATGTACTTTTTTAACCCCTGAATAAACCCATGAAAGGCCACAATGTGACTCTTAGATGCCGAGATCAGTGATGAATTCGGTATCTGAGGGACAATCGCTATTCCCCATCATTGCACCCACTTCATACAAATTTTATTTGTGACAAAGTACTTCTTGACAAATGTAATTTCTTGTAGAAGTTTGGCAAAGCAGCCAAATCAAATTTTTGAAAACTTTGCTCATCACTAATCCTGTGGATAGGAAAAAACTTAATCTGACTAGAATACCCCTTTAGGTATATGATTGGGTCATTAGTAGTAGATGTTAAATAATTGAAGACTTTCAAATAAAAGTCTTGAAGAATCAAGACTGTTTTTGAGAAATCTAATTTTTGTATTTTAGTTAAAAAAAGAACATACTCAACCCCAAATTTGTCTCTATTGTCCCTAATTTTCAGTGACAATCACAGCAAGTTTGGCTTGTCATGACCTAAAAATGGGTGGAGCTTCCATAAACCCCACACAGAAGTGGGAATTAGCGGGTGGACTTAGGTGAGCCCAGGGCAAGTCATAAATGCCTTAAATCTACCAACAACAACATTAGTATATCCTCTTAGGGCAGTGATGGCTAACCTCGGCACTCCAGCTGTGGTGAAACTACGACTCCCAGCATGCTACATTTATTTCTATAGAGTTCTTAGAGCAGCCAAGCAAGGGGGGCATCTTGGGAGTTGTAGTTTTACCACAGCTGGAGTGCCAAGGTTAGCCATCACTGTCTTAGGGTATGTGCACATGGAGTTTTTTTCAGTGCTGAAAAAAAAAAAACCTTGATGCAGAATTTACTTCACAATTCCTTGTTTTATTTTTAGGACGTGGTTTTAGCGTAATGTGGTTTTTCAGGTGTTTTTTGATGTGTTGTTGATGCGTTTTTTATCCTGACAAAAAAGCAAGTGGTTTTTCTTTTTAATTCGATAGAGGTGAACTGCAAGCATTTTGGCCTGGTTTTTGGGTGCAGAATCTGCACCAAATTCCATGTTAAAATTCTTGAACATAGCTTTATCTTTTGGCCACTGTAAGGGTGAATGAATATGCAGCGCATTTCTACGCCTGACCCATTGAGAACAGTGTGTTTAGAATTCCATGTGTTTGCCGCCCAAATAACACCATGTAGGGCTCATTCACACGACTGTATGCGCCCGTACTGCGGACCTCAAATTGCAGTCCTCAATGCATAGGCATTGGCCAAGTTGCGGCGCGGAATCATTGACTTCAATGGGTCCACGATCGGCAATGTATGGCAAAAGATAGGATATGTCCTGCAGATCCTTGCCTCTGTTCCACAACGCAAGGTATCTTGCAGATTGCGGACTTATTCAAGCCAATGGGATTCACAAGGCCATTGCCTGTATATTGTGGACCTGCTGTTTGTGGTCCGCAATATAGGCACGGACCTACTACAGTTGTGTGAATGTGCCTTCAGATGAATAAAACTGAGCTTCAGTCACATAAATGTCCACAACAAATCTGCCACATGTGAATTTACCCTGATATAGATATAAAGATTATATATAGATATATAGATAGAAAGATTTAATTACTGTCAATAAAGAGTTAAAATTTCAGATAACAGGAAACCTCAATTTTTTTTTAAAGCTGTAAACTAGTGATGGAGTATATCTAGTAGTTAAATCAAGAAGAAGCTGTCTGTTCAACAGCACATCAATTATCTCAGGTTTTCCTTACAAAAGCAAGAATACAGCTAATACGATTCCTTATGACTAGCTTCTATTTGCATCGGAAAAACATAAAAAAGATATTTTTATTCCAAGAAGCTCGATGATCTAGAAAAAAAAAATCTCATGGTTTTATAAAGACCTAATCATCCATAACACTAGGCTTGTCTGCAACTGATGGTTGTAAAAAAGTTGAAAGGGAGATCTTGTCTGCTGTACTGAGCCGCATTAAGCTACCAATGAGTCCCTATGGGGTTAATTAGGTTTGAAAGTGTAATAATCGAATATAATGTAAGAACCTCTTTTTCTCACTAGGCAGTACTTTTCACTGCTTGTCATTTGAGAAACAGGGATATTCAGTGTCAATAATCAATTGACCTAGATGAGGGATTATTGTAGGGAAAAAAGGGCCAAGAGAATTTCCAAGAATGTAGATAATGTCTGATGAAAGAAAATTCAAATTGATCCTCTCCACAGACTCAAATGCATGGATTGAGCTGTGATTAATACTACAATGCATATTGTGGAATTAGTTTATTTCATTGTGCTGCATGTGTCCTACAGAATATACCATAAAAAAAGCAGCAACCAACAATTGAGGCAGCACTATGAAAAGAAAATCAGGTGATGAACGCCTCCAGAGAGATCAAATCTAAACTCTCACCAGTACAAAGAGAAAATGAAGAAGGCAGCACTCCAATGCAAAAAAAAAAAATTATTTACCCAATGTGGACTGCAGCATTACAACTTCTCAAAACAGACATTTTTAAGGCATAAAAATTGGCACATAAATATAGCATTTTATATACAGGGGCAGTATAGAGCATAGTATATACAGGGGGTACTATGGGGGTCAGTATATCTAAAGAAGGCACTGTGGGAGCATTATATATACTGGGGACATTATGGGCTCCTTATAGACATTGGAGGCACTACAGGGGATCATTATAGATACTAGGGGCAGTATAATGTATATTATTTATACTGGGGGCCCTGGATGCCAAATGGCCATGATTTCACTGTCATGTGAATGTACCCCTAGGGCACAGCCATATCTACATATTTCTTTATTTGGTTTTTGAAGCCAAAACCAGGAGTGGATGAAAAAAATGAATAAATAGCATCTGTTTATTTTACTTTTTCTCCTTTAAAATGCACTCCTCATTATGGCTTCAAAAACTGCATCAGAAAACCAGCACATCTGGTCTTACCCTTACAGATACAAGAAATGTATCAAATATTGTGCATAGAGATGAGCACATCTATCACCCAATTCCATTTGAGTCAGAATTGATTCTACCCAAGTTAAAAGGGATCCAATTGGCCTTAAAATGTGTGTATGATGCCCTGAGGTCTCTTAGGACTATATTTTTCTCCATTGTCTCTGACTTTTTTTAAATAATATTTAACTAGCAGAAGGACCCAGCTTTGCACAGGTCGATTTGGCCTATTTCATTTAATGTTTGTGTGTGTTCAACAGTGAACTCCACAGTCTCCCACCCCTTAACACTGACTCCACCACAGTGCCCTTTAAAATGGGACCTCCACAGCAGCCCATCCCCTTAACTTTGACCTTCACAGCAGTTCGCAACTTTAACAGTGAGTTTCACAGCACCCCACTCCCTTGACAGTGACCTCCTCAAGGGCCCCCTTAACAGTGACCTCTACAGAGCTCTGTTCCCTTAAAATGTGACCTCCACAACACCCTCCCCCTTAACATTGACCTCTATAGCACCCCGCCCCTTAACAATGACATTTATAGTGAACCATCCCCTTAACTGTGACCTCCACAGTAACCCATCTCCTTAACAGTGATTTACACAACATCCCGTCCCCCTTAACAGTGGCCTCAACAGCAATCTGCCTCTTAACCCGGACCTCCATAGCAGACAGTCCCCTTAACTGTGACCCCTACAGCAGCCTAAAAGTAGGGTTGCCATAGGTCTGGTTTTAGGCCAGATAATCCGTCTTTCAGACTCCCTGTCCTCCGCCCGGCGCAGGGTCTGATCAGAAACAGGGATGTTCTTTTGAACAGCTCACTCTCAGACAGCAGTACTGTGCTGTCTGAGTGTGAGCTGTAGGTAGAAAATCACCCTCCCTCCCACCCTTGCAGATGACAGAAGTTGATTTTTACCTTCATTTCTTTTAATCCCCAATGGCCGCGGAGTGGTAGGTGGCGTGGCTTAGTGGGACCTAGAGGCAGGGTTTTTAAGTTCAGATTTTTTATAATATTATTATTATTATTATTATTTTCTCTCTCCTCAAAATTTGCCCAAATCAAATCACCAAAAATTCTAGTATATCTGCAATTTAAATCTGGTTCAATTTGATTATTTTGGAATCAATTCACTCATCTCTAAATGTGCAACATTTGATAAATTTAAGCCAAATTAAGGCAACAAAGACTTCCACAAAACTGACTTTACAGATTCCCCTCATGATAACCCACACTCCCCGATGTGTTTGTTTAAAATTCTCCAGTATCCAGCAGTATTCCTGGTCTAAGTGGTGCCTTCAATTTAACCAATTGTAACAGTGGCTGCTGTGCACTTAGGTTCCCCTGCTTGCCACCGCGGTCCTGGGCACAGTGTTCAGCGGTGATCTGCGGCCGGTGCTTCCAATTCACCGCTGCAGTCTTGGGCTCTCTCTTTGTGGGTGCTGTTGTTCTGGGATCTGCTCCATAGTTCGCTCTCAGCCCTGGCGACAGCATGCTTGCTGCTAGTTTCCTGCAGGATTTCCTTAAGGGCCGGCGCGAGTCACTTCCTGGGCTTTATGGGTTAGGTCATGTGACCTGGCTGACCTATCCTAGCCTTCCTGCACATATATAAGTGGCTCATCCCTTTCCCAGATACTTTATTGTCAAGGTCCTTGTGTTCTACTAAGGTTCCTGGTTTCACCTTGTGTTCTTGTGTTCCTGACTCATATCTGTATTCCTGGACTCTGCTACCTGTTAGATCCCTGTCTGATTGCCTTGACTCTCCTGTTACCGATCCAACTTGCCTGACCTGTACCTGTTCTGCTGCCTGCCCTGACCTCTTGCCTGTCTGACCACACCTCTGCCTCATCCTTCGGTCCTGCACCTCTGGTACCTTTCTGCCTGGACCAGCTGCCTTGTGTGCCTATCCTCCTCAAGAGGTAGCGCGACCTGGTGTTCCCCTCAGGAAAGTCTATTCCCACCATCAAGGGTACTGTGAAGATCCAGGGGTTTACTTAGAGGAGGTAGGACACGTGGTATAGTGGGTTCACACCTGCTGGTTCGTGACACCAATCTTTTTCTGATTTTTCCATTATGATGCTCTCGGTAAACATACTCTATGCTTGCCATTCCAAAGCAGGAATAGAAAGGGTGACCATTTTGATTCTGTTATCTAAAGTCCTACAGTATTGTGCATAGCCAGTCCAGTGCCCAAAACGATAATAAATAATAAAAATATTCTGAATATTCTGGAGGCACAGATTTTTTTTCTTCAATGTACATAGAGAAAAAGAACAACCCATCAGAGGATAAAGGAATAGGTACATACAATCCCATTGGATATGTAAAAGATTATCAGGACATTTTCATAGCTCACCTACAACTTTCAGTACTAAAAGCACATAATATTAATATTACATAAACCACCCCTATCCTTCCAATCCACCCCAATCCTGCGATGAGAGGGGCCCAGCATCATTTATATAGGTATAATGCGTCTGAACACCGAGAAAGATATTGCCGACACTCTACATGTGAGTTCCACACCCATTCTTCCAAGATAAACTATTCGCTAAGTTCCTCCCCCCGGGTCACCCACCATAATTCCCCATCCCAGTTCCTGGAGACACAGATTTATAGACCTCATGGATTCATGATTTAATAGTGTTGTTGACTGGTGCTATAGTATGTTGCAATATACAATATGTTCTGAACAACCATTCTAACAATTTTCCCTGTCAGCTCATTGTTGTTACTGGAAAGCTAGCAGACTGCACACTTGTCAAGCTTATTTTCATCTTTTGACTTTATAGAAAAGCAAGAAGCACACTGATATGCATGATGTAAAATATTAATCACAAAGAGGATGTTATGTTTTGTTGGTTTCTAAAAAGTTAGTCACTATTTTGACAAGGCACGGGGTGTTTTGCAGAATTTGCAAGCCATTGATTTTCTCTCGCTTTTTCGACAGAGGGTACTTTGGTCTTAGCTTAACCTGCTATAAATTAGACTGGCAGAAGAAAGGCGGGTGATTGAAAGTAGTAACGGTGCACCCTCATAAATTTGAAATGAGACCCATAGGTTTCATCCCATGCTGGATCAATTGTGAAAACAGAGATGCATAAAAAGACTTTAGAAAGGTTTTGTTTTTTTAAGGTAGCTAATTGATAATGATGAAGACATTGGGTCCTGCATACTGATTAGTCAACATACCACTTCTTTTTTCTATATCTGACTTAGTTTTGCAGCATATAAAGGTTGAGTTCACACAGGTTCCTTTTATATTGTTGTCTTTTTTTAAAGGACTTATATCATGACTAATGTAAAAAGAAGAAAAAAAATCTGACATCATATAGAACATGAAAATCTCTTTCTAACAAATATTTAACCAGCCCTATACCTCACATGGATCCAGAGCACAAGGGGTGTGTTTTTTTTATTCCTATAGCTGAGGGGTCATGTCCATGCTCTCCCTATTACAACCCAGGAAGCAGTTGAAGAATGAAACTGAGCATGTCCAGCCATTTCAGTGAGCAGGACAAAGAAAAAAAAAACAGTAGATAGCGCTATACTGATCAATTTTATCGATTAAGTCAGTGGCTATGCTAAATTTTTAATTGCATGTAGTTACAAATGTATTCAGATCCAGGTGCTAATTTGAAACCCGTAGAATATTTTTTGTGGGACAATCCCTTTAAATAAATTCTCAGGTCATCAAGTGTGACATGGATTGCCACGTACGACATGTTCACCCACTGCAATTTTTGCATGCAGTTTTTACGCAAAATTAGGAAACAGAAGAAGGAAATAACATCTTCATTGGTAGGATTAGAGATGAGCGAATCAAATCCCACGGAGTGGAATTCAATCTGAATTTCAGGATAAATTTGATTCGCCTCGAAGCCGAATTTCCATGTACTTCATGTAAGCAAATCAATTTAACCTGAAATAGTATAAAAAACTAAAAAAATAATTTTTACCTCCTCCTTTTGCTCGCGATGGGCCACCAGCTGCTATCTTGATTGAAGATCTCGGAAAAAATCCCGTGCCGCTGGCGTGATGACACAATCTCGCGCCAGGCGAGATTTCTCCCCAGATCTTCAAGCAAGATGGCAGTGGCCGGCCCGTCGCAAATGGATGCAGTAAGTTTGATTGAAATTTTTTTTATGTTCATTTCACACAGTTTTTACACTCAGATACCACGATCATGTATAAATGCGGCATCTGAGGGGTACAATGACGATGACGGGGGGGCGGCGCTATTGCAGCTCCCTGTCATTGCACTCACTACTTACAAAAAAATGCGCTTCGTGGCAAAGTAATTTGTCACAAAGCAATTTTTTTTTTTCAATTCGGTGAATCAGCCGAATCAAACTTTTGAAGAATTCAAGAACTTTTGAATAACCCTGGTATATTTGGATAACAAGTTCTCATAAACTTACCTTTCATAGTAGTCCGATGAGGCATAATATCCATAAGGGTTTTGTTGCAATAGCTTCATTAAAGGCTGCAATCATTGATTCTCCTGGTTTTCCTAGCATGGTCCAGTATAGAGTTCAACAGAGCAGAGAACTGCAAAATGAACCTGCGGTGGTGCTTTAAACATGGAAAACCTTTTATTTCTGTTATAAAGACTACATGTTCCGGACTTGGACCGAGTCAGGAAGAAACAAAATACACAATATCACCAAAGATTAATTTTGCCTTTCTTGGCTTTATTGCATGTGAGAAAAATGAGTATAGGACAACATGGTCGTTTTATGGAACTGTGTGGTACAGATATACAATATGGTGCCTATAGAATTAGTGGTGTACATATAAAAGAGATGGTCCCATATCAAATATCTAAATAGACTCATAGTTATGATGCTAAGTTTTTCTCACCCTGGAGAACAGATCCTAGTATTTCACTTCCTTCTTAATCCATTTCCCATGGTCACATTCTCTACCCCTTAGTATCTCTATAGAAGGGAGTTCTACTACTGTACATGGCAGTTTCCCAATATAAGCTGGATGGTCTGCCTCTATGTAATGTATGCACTTGCATACTGTAAAATTATGTGGGCCTGTACCTTTGAGAAAAATCAATGGTACATAGAGGTCCACATATCTCTAGGACATTGTTATTATATATTTCATTTTGTTCTAGGAGACAAAGTAATCATGGATTAAAAAAAATATAGTGCAAAGAAACAGATTTAGAATACAGGGTCACCATCTGGGACCACCAGCAGCAGATGCTAAATTTGCTAACTATCTTCCTTCACCACTCCGGTTAGTAGATGTATAGCTACCACTAGATGTTTACCAGAGCTCGCCTTTAGGCCAGTTGGACTTGGTTGCTAGGGACTCAGGTTATATCTTCAGAGTAAGGCAGCAGAAAACAGGGGTAAGCTCAGAGGGAGAAGACCTATTTGATGCCAAGGAGTAGCTGGAGAGTTGATAGGAGCCAACAAAAAGTTGATAGGAAAACAACAAAAACAAGGGTTAAATCAGAAACAAGCTAGTAAGTCAAAGCCAGGAGAAACAGTTAAAGCCTATTAAGTAGACAAGAGGGTAGTAACATAGTAACATATGGAGTTTATAAGGCTGAAAAAAGTCTTATGTCCATCCAGTTTAGCCTCATATCTTGCAAGTTGATCCAGAGGAAGGCAAAAAAACAAAACAAAACATGAGAAAGCTAACTTTCCTCATTTTAGG
Organism: Bufotes viridis; assembly: GCA_033119425.1. Taxonomy (NCBI): domain Eukaryota; kingdom Metazoa; phylum Chordata; class Amphibia; order Anura; family Bufonidae; genus Bufotes; species Bufotes viridis. Next base: position 84,520,550 of record CM065598.1, on the reverse strand, counting down.
GAAAGAAAATCCTTCCTGACTCCAATCAGGCAAGCAGAAATCTTATTAACTAGAACCTGTAATATTATTATTGGAGATGAACAAAGTTTTGAAAAAGTCACGGTTCGCTGTTAAAACTCTTAGGTGGCCATTAAAACGGTAATACACTACTTTAATATGGCCTTTTGGGTGTAAAAAAAATCACTCACCTCATCACTTTTGGGGCCTACTCCACAATTGTGATTGAAAAAGGTCTGCCAAAGGACCTACGCTGAGTGTGATGACGTCACTGCGCTCTCCGAGTGTGATCATGTGGAGCGATCATTGTGGATGAGGTGAGTATTTTTTTTCCGTTCTCTCTAAGACAACTCCATCCGTCTTCTGTAGCAGTATACTGTCCTCTGTAGTGTGTAAATATATATATATATATATATATATATATATATATATATCTATATATATATATACACAGTGTACTGTCCTCTGTAGTATATATACAGTATACTGTCCTCTGTAGTATATATATTCAGACATCCATTGACTCACCACGGTCAAGTTTAAAACTTACCTCCCTGCCCATGCTGTCCCCGAACCATTTCAGTGGTGTTCCCATCAATTTCTGTCCCTTTCCTTTGAACCAGACACCCTCCCGTCTTCAGAGCAGGGGGTGCCTGCTTTAATGCTCTAGTTCTCCCATTGACTTCCATTGTGCTCGGGTGCTCGGTAAAGCACCCGAGCATCCCAATGTGTTCGGCCTAAGCACCCAAGCACTTTGGTGAGCGATCAACACTACTCATCACTCTTTACAACTCCTTCCTTATCACTCTTTATGGGGCCAACAGTTTTAGTTTAAAACTTTTTATCGTTTATATAATGCAAGGACATTTTAGGCTTAGTTTTACTCTGTCAATGAATCTCTCTGTCTCCAGCTTGGCTGCTGTTTTCAGTTTTTTACATGTTTGATTTTTTTTTTCCTTATAGTTTTTCAATGCTTGCTTACTACCATGCTGTTTTAGAGATTTAAAGGCTTTATTTTTGTCATTTATTGCTCCCTTTACATTTCTACTTCTACTTTTCTTGTTCCTCACCGTTTATTCCCATGCAGTATGTACCTCTCACAATTACAGTTTAGGATGTCTTTAAAAATATCCCATTTTGCGGCTGCGTTCCTATTCCCAAGGAGTTTGTCCTAGTTAGCGAGGCTAATTCGCTGGTCAAATTGTTCTTTTTGGAAGTTTGGCATTTATTTAGGTTAATTAAGAAACTAGCTAAGGTCAATACACAGGAAGGTCCAACAGAAATGTAACACTGTTCTGAACACAAAGAACTAATAAAAGACAGGGCCAAAGTCACAGGCAACACAAACAGTTGGTACAAGACTTAAAGGGGTTGGCCCAATACAGACATTGATGGCATATTGCTAGAGTAAGCAATCAATGTCATATAGGTGTTTGTCTTGCCTCTGAAACCTGAACGGAGCCCCAAAAGTGATGAAGAATGCAAAGCACAAGAGCTTACTGCTCTGAGAGGTGCCTGCTTTAATGCTCTAGTTCTCCCATTGACTTCCATTGTGCTCGGGTGCTCGGCACATGCACAGCCACCTCTTCATTAGTGTTAAATGCGAATATTCTAATTGTGAATTTTCATTGCGAATATCAGCATTTGCGAATATTCTTTTTTTTTTTTTCCTTAGTACTACAACTTCTTGCTTGTGGGCCTATGAGAAGGCTACAATATATTTGTCAGAGCTTAGCAACAACACTAGCAACGAATAGGAAAGTTGCCTACCCCTTTACTATATAAGAAACTCCCCAGCAGCCATTTTCTGCAGTTTTTTTGCAGTTCTGAGAGAGAGAGAGAGAGAGAGAGAGAGCAGTGTCATTGCTGTGCTCTGTGCTTTGCAGACTCATCTGGATCCTTATTTATTTACATTAGATAGTTAGTCATATAGCTTTAATATATATATATATATATATATATATATATATATATATATATATATATAGTGGGAGATAGTCAGTGTAGGTTCTATAGTAATATAGTGGAGCTGATAGTTTCCAGTGCAGGGTGTTAGGTAGTGTGATATGAATTAATGTGCTGTGATAGGGATTAGTGTCTCTGTTAGACACAGGGCTGTGATGTCACTACAATACTTAGTGCAGCAAGTATCTACACAGACATAAAAACATGTGAAGTTGTATGTATTGCACACAAAAAAAATGCTCACCATTAGTGCCGATTTGCGCAATTGCGAAAATAATTACTGGAGATCGCGAATTCTAGAACTCGCAAATTTATTGCTAATATTATGCAAAAAATTTGTAAAAATGGAGGTTGGCCATGCTTGTGGAGTCCCAAATTGGAGATAGGAGTGGGTCCCAGAGACTCGCACCTATGTGATATTGATGGGATATCTTTGTGATATTCCATCAATATCTGAGATGAGACAACCCCTTTGAATTTCCCACCTTGCTCTGGCATTGGGAGTCAAGAAAGGAACCTGATTGGCTCACAGGCAAGTTGACTAGACAGGGCTTGGCTGATCAGCATGGCAATCCTCCTAGAACAGCTGCAGCTAATTCTTGACACCCAGTATCCATTTTACTTATTGATTTACAATGTACATAACCACCAATACCTTTCAGCATAGAAAACAGTATACAGAAAACTACTGGAGCAATTTTGGAGCCAAACATTTTGTCCATGGAGGTGTGCTATAGGCACAGAATTTCTCCAGATCCAAAAAAAGAGATGTGACTATTCATATGTCTATTTTTTCATCAATTTAAGTTATCAGTACCAGAAAGTTTAGAACGGGAATAAACCAAGATCATAATAAAAACTTTTCACTTTACGATGCAATAAGAATGGACAGTAGCCTTTGTCTTATAGATCATAGGCACAATATAAACCTGTTCAGTTCCTCTGATTTATCATTGTCAAGAATTATTTCTGCTAGATAAATCAGGCCCATGAAGGAACATATGAGCGGTGAGATTTTATTACTGGAAATACAGTATTTACTTGGGGTTTGATGAATGAGTGCAGCAAATATAAGTCAAAGAGATGGAAATCTGAATGTCACTGGACACAGGGCGTAAGGCTCATTCTATCAAATATAATTCTGCTGTTCCTGATAACGATCATGCCTAAATATTGTATTTCCATTTATCGGCCTATTGATGATTGTATAATGGGATGAGACTTAGAGGAATATTGACCCAAGTCCTTCTGAAGTGACTAGTAGTCAATAAGAAGATATATAACCAGTGGAGATATAAAGAATGATAGCTGTTCTTTACACCAGCTACACCATTAATAGAAAAACAAACATCAATGCTGATTCTTGTGCTACAAATTAGTAGTGATGTCATTACTAATAATTTACTTTATTTTCGAGTATAACACAGCTTTATTCCTCCACTGTATCTAAATTTAAAAAATGAAACAAGCCATCACATAGTAATTTGTATCTATAGTAGTAATGAGCGAGCATGGTCGGCCTAGTATTGGTTCAGCTCAAGCATCACTATGCTCGGCGCTCGGCTTAATTTGGCCGAGCACCATGTGTGTTCGTCGCATTGCTCGAGTCTCCTCCCCGCACGTTTGGCGCCTCCTAAGCAGCCAATCAAGGTCCAGGTAAGTAATTCCCTTCAGTGTAAGGCCATAGCCATGATAGCTGTAAGCCTTACACTGATTGGCTGGCCGGAACACCTGATACAAGTTGATATAGGAGCTGAGGTCCGGCGCTCGGATCATTCAGCATCAAGGAGAACAGACAGTAGGCAGGGACAGACAGCGTTTTGCTGTAAACGTACTGATTTTACTCCAAAAACCTTATCGACAGACCAAACACTCCTATTAAGGACTACAGTGTGTGTTTGACAGCAGTGCAGGACCTTTTTTTGGGGGGGACAGGCATCTTCAGGAAGGGGCAGATAGTGCAGGGCTTGAAAATCGCTTTTTTAAGTACCCAAACTTCTTAAAAGACAGAAAGATTTCAGATTAGTGACATCCACAGTACACCATCAGAAAGCAGTGTGTGGAGCAAACATTATAAAAATGGGCTTATTCACTACAGTGTGCCTGCTAGTGATATATACACTGCACCATCATAAAGCAGTGTGTTGGGCAGATATTATAAAAAGGGGCTTATTCACTACAGTGTGCCTGCTAATGAGATATACAATAAACCATCAGAAAACAGTGTGTTTGGCAGATATTATAAAAAGGGGCTTATTCACTACAGTGTGCCTGCTAGTGAGATATACACTGGTTTGAGTTTATTAATAGGATGTAAAATATGTTATGGTTATTGTTATTTATGAAATGTTGAGTTCTTATTTAGGTATAGCACAGTTAAAGTTAGCAATAACAATTCTTTTATCGTCTCCCACTTTCCTAAAAAAAGCCCCAGACTGCGGAACACCTACCCCTTGTCAAGGAAGATTTGCACAAGGAGGAACAGTTCCAGACTGTTTATTGTGGCTCGCCTTCTCCCTTTTGCCACCACATAGCCTCTTCCAGCCTGTTGCGGTGCTGTGGATCCCTCCCTCTCTGTCCTGCTGTCCTCGCTCTGCTTTCCACCTTCCCAGATTGGGTCAGTGATGTCATCGTCCCCCATCTCCTCTTCGACTTACTCTCTCTGGTTATCCTCCTCATTTGTGTTGACCTAACACGACCCTCACTTATTGACAACTGTGTCTCATCCGCATCATCCACCAAGTGAAGCACTAATTGCCATTCCCACTGTCATCTTCTTCTGACTGTGGATTCTGAAGAGTTTGGGAATCAGCGCATTAGTTTTTTTGTCAGTCTGTAAAAGTGGCATACAACTTGAACAACATGGTTCCTAGCAGCGACATTGGAGTCCAAGATGCATCAGACATGGTCCCCCTGCTGTTCATTATACTCGGGTGCTCGGCCGAGTGCACGAATATCGCTATGTGTTCGGATCGAGTACCCGAACACCCGAACACTTTGGTGCTCACTCATCACTATTCTATAGGTACTATGCATCACTATATGTTTCTATGGCTACAGACTACAAACGCTGTGTAGTCATATTCCTTTCCATCTGTATTCAAATTTTTGATAACCAATAGTACTGAATGAAGGAAAATAGCTATAGTTTGTGTTTGATGGGACCTAAGTTTTCCCCTCTACCATATGAAAAGATGCCAGTGGAAAGATTGCGTATGGTAAGTGAGGGTTCTGTTACAGGCTTTCCATTCCCAGGAGGAAAATTTATGTTGTCAGAAGTTAAGCCCCCGTATCACTTCACATTGTTTTCTTTTGCTGAAAATTTTTAAATTCATTCTGGCGCCTCTTTCAAATACATGACAAGATGGTTGGTAGTTCACCTGTGAAGGTGTTCATGAAGTATCTATCATATGCTTCACAAACAGCGCAGAGGTCCATGGTGTGCACCATTAATAACATGCCGACTGTTTCCTTAACAGTTACTACGATTTTTCAAATGGGAGCCTATGTGCCATGTACTGTGTGTACTATAAGGCTCTACAGTGGCATACATTGAAGGCACCCATTGAAGAACAAAATTGTCCCGATACCTCCAATATATGTTGCAAATGCAACATGAATGGACCCTGATGCCTCATAATGCCAGTACTGTATCACCATGTGCCTTAGATTTTATATGGAGGTACATACAGGTTTTTCCATGACATGCAGCAGATTAAACAGGTATTCTCCCTGTAGGAACATTGTATGTAGAAAAGAACATATTACTGCAAAGCTGGAACATATAGTGGTACACAGAGGAAGCTGCTGCACAGGTTAGGACCTTGAGCAACCTTCTGTTTAGGCCTCATGTACACAACTGTATCTGTGTTACAGTCTGTAAAATACGAACACTGTCCGAGTCGCATCACCCTTTTTTAATGGACCGATTGACCTCAATAGGACATGTCCTATCTTTTTGTGGAACTGACCTATGAATGCAGAAAACACATGGATCATCTGTGTGTTTTCAGCATCCACAGGTCCATTCCACAAAAAGATAGAACATGTCTGCAAAATGAAGACCAAGGACCTTGTCGCGTGAATGAAGCCTAACTTGAAAGGAGCGGGCAAAAAATTAAAAAATGTGCCCCAGGAGCCAAGGGTGGTGCCAACAAGCCGCTCAGCCTTAACTGGGGCATTTAAATACAAGTCTATGGATTTCAATGCTACATAATACCCTTTTACTCTGATTTATATACTTTAAATCCCAGACTTTATCATTGTGCATTCTACAAGTCTAAATGTCTTACAGAAAACCTACAGAGAACAAAGGGAGTAATCTTCTGCTGATCTGCTCCATCTTTGGCTGGAGATTGGCTGTGGATGTGGAGTTTACCAGAGGGGCAGGGCTTAATAATATTTTTGTCCCACAGTAGACAGTAGACAGCAGGCAGGCTCCTGCTCCAGCCACGTGTCTCACACCCAGTCACAGGATAGTGAGAAGACGTAGGGAGGACTTTACTGAGCCCTTGTAAATGCATAGAGAAGAATTTGTTTTAGGAAATGAAAGATTTTTTTAAGTGTTTACTTATTTTTTGTGTGCATTTTCTGCGTTTAGTGTTCGTTTAAGTTAATATCGCTAATGGTAGCTTTGTGTTTGCGTTTCTTGCAGCTGTTGTATGGGTATTTTACAGAACTGCAATGCATGAAATTGCCAGCTATTATTGACTATTAGCTCATGGGAGATTACAGTGGATCTCACAAACATCTAATTATAAACAATAGAAAATTGTGTATTATGGTGTATTGTGGCCATTTAGCTTAAAGGTTCCCACATAAAATACGTTACCTATTATTATGCATCAGAAAATGTATCTATGTAAAAAGTAGCCAGACACTTCATGAGGTGGAAGCATATTAAGCAGTGTCACACTGTTAAACTGAAAAGAGACATATACCCTTTAAGTTAAACCTTTCTTCATTTTTTGCATGAATATTTTAGAATTCTCAGTAGAACTAAGCAAAACTCCTGTAGGTTTGCAATGATTTGATTTTTTGAGCCAATAGATCTATTTTCAGAAAATTGTCTTGGTGATCTTTTTGATTTATTTGATTTTTTGTCATCCAAAAATATATTGTGTGCAGTATTAACTAGGGGTATAAATGAACAATTTTTATTGAATTAAATTTTTATGATTTTGTTTGAATTTCTTTAGGCTATATTTTGAATGTCTTGCAATTAATTTTTATTTTATTTTGACTTTGTGTTGCCTCTATTGACTCACAAAGCATGATATGTCTATTATTGAATAGTTGGAGTGTGTCAACAAGCTTGCACTCCAAACCCTCTAACAGTCTCTTCCAAGAAGTGACTGTATGTAACACAGAAGATACAGAGATGATGTTTAAGGTTCCTTCACTGCAACAGGTGATGTAAACAGAGAAAGAAAAATGAGAACTTAAAGCAACTGTTCAAAATAAAGTAGATGATCCCTTTATAAAGAGGACCTACCACTTCTCCTGACATGCGTAATACCCCAGAGTTGATGGTATTACTATTTTGTACTTTTGTTTACTGCATTTTGCATATTTCTGATGCAATGTAAATATAATGAAGTGTTATTCACTTGGTTAACAAGCAGATAGGGTATGGTTGGCAATGTTCTGTAACAGGAATGGAACATACTATTCTATTACTCCCCCTTTGGTGGGAGTGGCATAGTCTGACTTCCTGCCAAGGGTGAGGCTAAGCTAGAGAGAGTCAGTCTAGAGGGGAGTGAGGTGGAGAGGGGATGTGTGTGTACCCTTTCCTGCCTAGAGGGGAAGAAGCAACTCATGGAGTGCCCACTTCCCAGAACTGAAGAAGGACTCAAGAGGAGTCTTAGGATAAGAGACAGCAGATGGACCTGCTACATCCAGCTTCTGCTGAACCTGCTGTGAGGTTAGAAAAAGGGCCAAAGACACTCTCATCATCAAGCAATTAATAGACCAGCCCAGTATCATCTAAGTGCAGAATTTCAGCCATCCAACTTGCTACAATACCTCGCCAGCTGGTGCCAAAAGAGAATTGCATTAAAGCCTTCTGCCACTGTTTGTATTTTCAAGTTCTAAGTTCTACTGCACTTAGTAAAAGGACTTTGCTATTTTCTGGCCTCATTTTTCAGAGTTACCATTCTCACTGCAACGGATCCCAGGGAGTGATGGCCTGAGGTTGGAAACCATGACACTACAACTACTCTACATTAGGGCCACTACCACTCATATCCTCTACACAGGGGCTTTCTGCACATGTCTTAGTAAATTCTTGTATTCTCCATCATATAACAGTTCCAGAGCATCTTTACTTACAACTTAATGTTGTGCCGTCTCTGCTATTCCTACTAAAATGTGTAGATTTGGCAATTGTTAACATAACATTTAAAGGAGCACTGGACACTACCATAATTTTTGACTCTCTCATCAACCTATACATGAATACTCTATGTAATTTTTTTTTTACAAAAATTGGGTGGATGCTTTTCTGGAAAAAATTTTTAAATCACTCCATGTATTCTACTTTCTGTCCTGGCTCTTTAACTTCCTGTTTTTTTTTTACTTTTAACATAGGAACCAGCCTTGTTTGACTTTTTTAGGCTACTTTCATATTAGCATTTTTTGTGGATCATTCATGGATCTGCAAAAATGCTTCCGTTACCATAATACAACCGCATGCTTCCATCATGAACGGATCCAGTTGTATTATGTCTTCTATAGCTATGACGAATCCGTCATGAACACCATTGAAATCAATAGGGACGGATCCATTTGATATTGTGTCAGGGAAAATGGATCCGTCCCCATTGACTTACATTGTGTGCCAGGATGGATCTGTCTTGCTCTGCACCACATGGCGGACAGAAAAACGCTGCAGGCAGCATTTTGGTATCTGCCTCCAGAGCAGAATGGTGACTGAACGGAGGCAAACTGATGCATTCTGAGCGGATCCTTTTCCATTCAGAATGCATTAGGGCAAAACTGATCCATTTTGGACCGATTCTGAGAGCCCATGACGGATCTTAAAAAGGAAAGTCTGTAAAAGTAGCCTTAGTTATACCCTTCACCCAAAGAGGGATGAGATAAGTGACTCCTCTGCAGCATCACACATTACACTGGTCACAACAGTCCTCTCCTATGGACATCTTTATTTAGAACTATCAAAATAATAATAGAGATGTCATACCATTGTCGCAATAAAACAATCTACAATTATACTTGCAGATAAGCAGCGGTAAACTAAATAGTGTATTAACTATCTGCAGTGCTGACTGCTACTCAAGGACAATACATTGTATTGAATACTTAATGGTATAGCACTGCCAAAATGAAGAAGAAAAACTCCAAAAATTTCTGATGTAAGTGTCCTAGAAGTGTCTGATTAACATAATAAATGCATTGCACGTGCCAAGTTAATGCTTGAAACATTTGCATGGGTAAATTGAAAGTAGTGATGAGTGGCATAGGCAATATTCGAATTTGCGATATTTTGCAAATTTGTGGACGAATATTCACCATAAATTCGCAGATTTGAGAATTCGTGATCTCCAATAATTATTTACTTGATTGTGGAAATCGGCAATGTAATATATTTGCAATAACAATTATCGATTAGAATATTTGCGATCAACACTAAGGGGTAGGCAACTTTCCTATTGGTTGCTAGGGATGTTTCTAAGGGCCGATATTTGCGATAAATTCACAAAATATTTACGATAAATTCACAATTAGAATATTCGTGATCAACACTATTCGCGAATATGAGTATATAGCTCTATATTCTAAATATTCCCGAACTCTCGAAGTGGCAATATTGACAATTAAAATTTGCGATTCGAATATTCACGCTCAACACTAATTGAAAGCTGGGTGTTACACACTCTTTGATCACTGCTTAAAGTGACAGATTGTGTAAGGACCATTTATTCATAAATTTATAGGAGGAATAAAAAAGAACTGCACAACATAGAGTTATAAGAATAAGTACTTTAGAATTACTATTTCATGAAGAATGCATACATTTATTAAAAATAAATGTCAGGAGAGCTATCAGATGTTCTTTAAATTGAAGCCATATATTGTCATAGGAAATGCAGTATGCTATACTCCTGTAATTGCCACTCAAATGTAGTATTACAAAATTAATTTTCATCCATGTTACCAGGGGTGCACCATCAATGAGGCCAGGTGAGGATATCGCCTCAGGCAGCACCAGGTAGGGGCAAGAGAGGGGCAGCCGAAGGGCCATGGACTTAAAGGAAGGGGTTAGGTTAAGAAATTGTGGGAGGGAGGGGGCCATTTCAGTTTTCTCCTCAGGCAGCAGAAAGGCTAGGAGAACCCCTGCATATTATACATGGACTGGTTAAGGCCGCTTGAGTGGGCAATGTTCTTTAGTAGTGTCTCTGTCCCCACAATGACTTTCCTAAAAGTATGTAAGGAAAAGGGTTTCTAATAGTAAGGGCTCATGCATATGAACATATTTTGATTACATATCCGTTCTGGTTTTTTTTGCAGCCTGTATGCGGAACCATGAGAGGGATTCTTTCTTTCTTCTATGTCTTGGTCTGCAGCATTGTGTTGTACAAAAGTGAGTTGTCACCCATAACCCAGACCTCAGTACAGTGGGAATGTAAATAAAAACCATATGGATGCAAATGAAAAGGGTTTTCCAAGATTTTTTTACTGATCAGTGGGGTCCAAGACCCTGCCTTTCAGCTTATTTGAGAAGTCACTGACCTTCCTTTGAGTGATGCTGCCTTCTTGCAGCCTACCAAGCACAGGGCTGTACATTGTACAGCGGCTGTGCTTGGTATCGCTCCTAGGCTACGTGACACATAAACGTGTTGTCACGTAAAATCAGAGAGAAGGCTTCAGCACTACTGCAAGCGCTGCTGCCTTCTCAAAAAGCTGATTAAAGGGGTCTCAGGTGTCGGAACCACACCGATCAGATATCGATGACCCACGTATCCCACGTATAAAAATCTTAAAGAGCTCCTTGAAGTTCTTATAATGGGGGCTGCAGAGTTGTATAGAATTTGCTAAAGAAGAGTCCCACCATGATAGGGTTCTAATTTAATTTTTGGGAAATATACTTGATTTTTTCATTCATTCATAGAAGAAAAGTTGATAGTTAAAACGCAAATAATTTTTACCCCACTCCACCTAGATGCCAGCCATATGCCCGTCAGCGACATTTAGCTTTTTTGCAGTTTTTTTGTCTTTATAACAGACAACAGATAACTGCATGTACAAAGTGCTCCATGTTCTTTTAAATATATTCTCCGACAAGAGTTCATCTGAACCAGTTCACAAAAACCAATCTTTAGATTAACAAATCAATGGTGCATGCAAGCTATTAAATTAAATCACTTAAGTCTTTTAAATCAGTGATGTAGAGTATTGCTAAATGGCGAAGTGTATCTTAAAAAGAACTGCTAAGCCTTTTATGATGTGAAGTTCGGCTTTGCATGTTTTATGGCAAATGAAATAGTGATATTTGAAAGATGGGAACGTCATCCTTGCAAAAGCATATGAAGTTAACCCGAGCCCCCCATAAAGAGGTGCTCATGAAAATTGTGCTTTAGCTTTTCATTTGCAAATAAGAACAGATAATGATGTTGTCGGAAGGAAATGAGGCCATTTGATCTTAATTCATTTTTATTTCTCTAAAATGTCTGCTATAGCCAGTTGTTTTACTATGAAAAACCTATAAAAGGCGATTGTTCGGATATACAGATCATGTACTTCTGTATTCTTTGCGTACCTAAGTACTGACAGACCAGAGATGAATTCAATGGAGCTTTAATGTGTATTAGGATAATGTGTTAAAGGGATTTTTTTATGGAAATTACTATATACTTGAGCTGAGTGATTAAATTAGTTAGAATTGATAATTCAATCCAAATTTTTCCAATAATTCTGATTAGTTAGAATCAGAATTTCTTAAGATTCAATTTGGGTGAATGTTTTGAGGAGGGACACGAGAGAGCGAAAGAGTACTTTTGATTTGGATAGAATTGATTTGTACCCATATTAAACTTCTTGGCCAATTCGGACTAATCAGATGAGAAACAGATTTTATATCTGTCTCCATCTGGTTTTAACTAGCATAAAAATATTTTTGTTCACACATTCCCTTCGAGAATACCCTTCAAGTAATCAGCCACGCATCTTGATATCACAATACAGTGGACATAAAAAGTCTACATACCCCTGTTAAAATGTCAGGTTTCTGTGCTGTAAGAAAATGAGACAAAGATAAATAATTTCAGAACTTTTTCCACCTTTAATGTGACCTATAAACTGTACCACTCAATTGAAAAACAAACTGGAATCTTTTAGGGGGAGGGAAGAAAACAAAAAAATTAAAATAATGTGGTTGCATAAGTGTATAACTGGGTATGTAGTTGTGTTCAGAATTAAGCAATCACATTCAAAATCATGTTAAGTAGGAGTCAGCATACACCCTCCATAATTCACAGTGCCTCTGATTAACCCTAAATAAAGTTCAGCTTCTCTAGTTGGTCTTTCCTGAAATATTCTTTGTCACATCCCACAGCAAAAGCCATGGTCTACAGAGAGCTTCCAAAGCATCAGAGGAATCTCTTTGTTAAAAGGTATCAGTTAGGAGAAGGGTACAAAAGAATTTCCAAGGCATTATATATACCATGGAACACAGTGAAGACAGTCACTATCAAGTGAATAAAAAATTACACAACAGTGACATTACCAAGAACTGAAGGACCCTCCAAAGATGATGAAAATACGAGAAGAAAACTGGTCTGGCATTAAAGAAGCTGCAGGAATATCTGGCAAGTACTGGCTGTGTGGTACATGTGAAAACAATCTCCCATATTGTTTATATGTCTGAGCTATGGGTAGAGTGGCAAGACGAAATCCATTTCTTATGAAGAAAAACATCCAAGCCATGCTACATTTTGCAAAAACACACATGTGAAGCCTCCCAAAAGCATGTGGGAAAAGGTGTTATTGTCTGATGAAACCAAGGTTGAACTTTTTGGCCTTAATTTCAAAAGATATGTTTGGCACAAAAACAACACTGCACATCACCAAAAGAACACCATCCCCACAGAGAAGCATGGTGGTGGCAGCATCATGCTTTGGGGCTGTTTTTCTTCAGCTGGAACTGGGGCCTTAGTTAAGATAGAAGGAATTATGAACAGTTCCAAATTCCAGTCAATATTGGCACAAACCTTCAGGCTTCTGCTAGAAAGCTGAACATGAAGAGGAACTTCATCTTTCAGCATGACAACGACCCAAAGCATACATCCAAATCAACAAAAGAATGGCTTCCCCAGAAGAAGATTACAGTTTTGGAATGGCCCAGCCAGAGCCCAGACCTGAATCCGATTGAAAATCTGTGGGGTGATCTGAAGAGGGCTGTGCACAGGAGATGCCCTCGCAATCTGACAGATTTGGAGTGTTTTTGCAAAGAAGAGTGGGCAGATCTTGCCAAGTCAAAATGTGCCATGCTGATAGACTCATACCGAAAAAGACTGAGTGCTGTAATAAAATCAAAAGGTGCTTCAACAAAGTATTAGTTTAAGGGTGTACATACTTATGCAACCGTATTATTTTATTTTTATATTTTTTCTTCCCTCTACCTAAAATGTTTCAGTTTGTTTTTCAATGGAGTACAGTTTATAGGTCACATTAAAGGTGGAAAAATTCTGAAATTATCTATCTTTGTGTCATTTTTTTACAGTACAGAAATCTGACATTTTAACAGGGGTGTGTAGACTTTATTATATCGACTGTATGTCATCAAATGAGACAAACCCTGCTTGGTCTGACAAAATCATGGCTCCTGCATTTGAATATGTGACTTAATGGTCAGCGAGTCACGTAATTCACCATAATCTGTAATATTGTCATTACTTCGCTATCATGTTTGAACCTATTTATGCATCCCACTGATGATCCTGATGTCATCACCAGGCAAAACACATTTGGAATTCATTTTTAGGAATATTTCAGAGTTCAGTAGGTAAAGTTACATAAGGTCATCCATTTTGGGGTTGTTTGAGGTTCAGTGTAGGACATTCCACAGATAAAGTATCAGCTACACATATTTATTCATAGTTTGGTGATGTCAGATTTTCAATATGGACAAGAACATTCAATGAGAACTTCCCATAGTAGATGGTACTGCTTGGATCCATTTCTGTAATTGATAACGGTCTATCCTGCTCTTGGATGGCAACATTCATTAAATACATTCCACTGATGGCCTTGCTGAATTTTGGCATACTGATACTGTACTGGTACTGTACTGGTACTAGCACTGGTATTAAGGCTCCCAACATTACTGTATTATTAGCCAAACACTTCCAGAATGACAGATTCAGACAGCAATGTAATGTGTATGGGATGTCCCAACTGTCCCCTGACCAGTGGTGGATTGGCCATAGACCTTACTGGGAAATTTATCGGTGGGCCAATGTTCAGGGGTCCTCCTAAGCCATCCTCACAGTCGGTCAGTGGAAGTTTTTGGGGATGTATTTTGTGCTGTTGGCGATATTTTGTGATGAACTGTGGTATTTGGTTCTGTTGGGGTGGTATAATGTGGACCCTGCCTTCCATCAATTACTACAAAACGGGCCACTGTTAGTATTTTTTCCAGGGCTACTTTAAGTTCCCAGTCCGCCCCTGCCCCTAACAGATAATGCCGGGCGAGAGAACGATCTGGTGAACTGAATTTTTCAAGAGGTTTAGATTTTATTCTACCAGAAGATAAGCCTCTGCCAGTGGTAGTTGGAAGCAGCTTTCTCCTCTCTCTCCAATGACAGAACCAAACAGGTATATTTTTGGGGAGTCAGGAGAGATTGTCATCTGAAAACAGCTATTGACGGCATGTAGCAATGGCCACCTTGAATCTCTCACTGACCATTTCATACAATATCTACTGTAGAAACAGATGTAGCATTTCTAAACTTTGATATTGCGTCACAAAAGCGATTGAAAAGGTCAATTAAAGTTTCTTGCCATTGATTACTTAACTTGTTAAGAATCAAGATGAGGCTTGCTACATCTGTATATGCAGCGTCCTAGTGAGGAAGTGTAGAGGATGAGGGTAGTAATAGTGGCATAGATGCAGGTTGTAGTGGTCACTGTGGTTGTCCTCTCCAGCGATTCCTGCAGCTATGCAGTGAAAGCGATGATGCAAACTGTAGTGCAGTGCAGTAGAAAATCGAGACCAGGTTTTGTGCAACAAATCCACTTTAGGGCTCATGCACACGGCCATTGCCCGTATGTTGCAGACCAGCTGTTTGCTGTGTGCATGAGCCCTTACTGAAGACGGTCAACAGGTGATTCAGACAAATACTGTATACATGAAATGCAGTCTTTACAGCTGACATTAGCAATACCCAAGGTTGTATATGGAGGCAAGTTTCTCTCATTTAATCAGGCTGTAAAATCTCTATTTTTTACGACCTAAAGGGATGCACTTTCTCTATGTCCAGAAATATATTTGCCGTATTTTTCACCCCATAAGACGCACTTTCCCCCACCCCAAAATGGGGGGAAAATGCCCCTGCGTCTTATGGGGCAAATGTTGACATTTTTATATCGCAGTCTGCGATGTATGAGCGAGGAGGGACTGGGAGGAGGAGTTGGGGGAAGGAAATTGCGGCGGGGCCGGTGCAGTCACTGTACTCCGGCCCGCCGCTCCAGTGCTGCACTAAACAAATATAAAATGTCTCATTCAATTAAAAGTGATTAAACATGCCCCTCACTTCTAATATTACCGTACACCCTAACAGCCATCCACAGATCCCCCATAACAGTGCCATCCACAGATCCCCCATAACAGTGCCATCCACAGATCCCCAATAATAGTGCCATCCACAGACCACCATTAGTTCCAAAAGCACAACTTTTGGTTAAAAATATTTTTTTTCTTATTTTCCTCCCCAAAAACCTAGGTGCATCTTATGGGCCGGTGCGTCTTATAGAGTGGAAAATGCGGTATATCCACAGTATCCTCAGGAGAATCTAGTCTAGTTTCTGTCCATTAGCTATGTTGGGAAGTGCTGAGGCGTTTTTGCCCCCTCCACTAGAGATAAGCAAACTTATAAAAAAAAATGAGTTTGTGACAAATCACATTCCATTGTATGTAGCAGGTGCAATGACTGGGAATGGCGGTCTTGCTGCTCCCATCTTCTAACCCCTCAGATGCCGCTTTCATCACTGATCACAATATTTGACATTAAAATTGAAGCCTTTCAGGCTGAAGAAACCACGTGAAATCTCACACAGTGATGTGATGACATCATCACGTGATCACGCTGGCCGGGTGCTGTTGACACCACACCCCACCAGCGCACTGACATGGTGATATCATACGTCACCACGTGCAAGATTTCGCACAGTTTCAATAAAGATTTTGATTGGTACCACGAAGCAAAAGGAAATTTGGCTTCATGGCGAATTACATTTTTCATAAAGTTCAGATCAAAGTCAATTTGTTTGACTTCAATTTGCTCAACACTGCCTATCACCTACAGAGAAGCCTATAAGCTAGGGTGTAGGCAGTTACCTCCTCTGACAAGCCTTCTGCAATCCTCTCTGTGGCTGCTAAATTTTCTGTAACATCGCTTTCTCTTGAGGGCTGAAAAAAAACTTTCACTTTCATAACTTGTAATCTGCAGGTTAGGAGGATTTCTTGGGTCTCTGCTCCAAATTTCTCTTAGCTGTTCACTCTACTAGAGCTAACTGTAGACTAACTAGCAACTTCAAGGAAGCTTCTCCTACCGACTGAAATAGGCAACTCACACTATTAAAAGCCTGTGGGACATGCTTTGCAGTGGATTTCAGGACACTACATATATGACATTATGCCTATTTCTTCATTTTACAGATCTGCCAACTGGTAATTTCCACCATTTAAATAGTGTTTAGCGTGAATATTCGAATCGCGAATTTTAATAGCGAATATCGCCACTTCGAGATTTCGCAAATATTTAGAATATAGTGCTATATATTCGTATTGACAAATAGTGTTGATCGCGAATATTCTAATCGCAAATTTATCACGAATTTATCATGAATATATGCACTTAGCAACATCCCTAGCAACCAATCGGACAGTTGATTACCCCTTAGTGTTGATTGCAAATTTTTCGCAAATATCGGCACTTACTGTAGCAACATCCCTAGCAACCAATAGGAAAGTTGCCTACCCCTTTAGTGTTGATCGCGAATAATCTCATCGCAAATTTTTATTGCAAATGATTTTCGCAATCAAGTAAATAATGACTGGAGATCACAAATTCTCTAATTTATGGCAAATATTAGGCCAAAAATTCATGAACTATTGCTAATTTGAATATTGCCTATGCCGCTTATCACTACATTTAAAATATTTTTGCATTTTTGTACAATGTGAGTGTAGAGGGCAATGTACTTCACTTCAGCTGCAATACATGTGGCCCGCTATGGAGATGATCACTGATCATAAAGGGGGCAACAGGATAGTTAGTTTACCTGCGGTAACAAAAAAAAACCTGATGACCCCTTGAAATCAAGGAAAGTTGATTCTGTCACAGGAAACTAAACGTTTGGCAAATTGGGTAACCAGCAAATTCACAATCTGGAACAAATGAACCTTAATTTCAGCCACTCCACTCTCTAGCCCCTGTGTTATTTTTTATTTTTCTCCTCTTTTTTTTTTTTTTTTGCGTCTCAGAAGTCAGCACACATTACTTACTAAGAGTGGGTTTTCATAAAACTCATTTGAGGTATAAGATATGTTATTTGGAGTTCGTTTCACAAATGCCATTTCAGAGCGAGATATTTCCATTCTGACTACCATTCGTCTCCAGTGGCGGTTTTCCACACAATGAAAACAGATTGCATAGTCCTTTGGATCTAGAGAACAACAAATCCCACACCAAATATGTTGTTTTTCTGCTCAGACTGCTTTGCGCTGATGCAGATGGGAATTCACATTTATTCCTTTCCCTTATTGCTGCTGACTTCTTTCAAATCTGTTCCTGGTATCATTTTCATCATATATTTCAGTTTTGTAATAGATTTTTATTTTTTATTTTTTTTGTAGCACATACCAATGTCTTCTTTAATGTGCCACTTTCACCATACTAGCATGGAAAAAAAAGTCTACATTAAGGTGGTCAGGGGGTCATTTATTATAAGTAGAGTTGAGTGAATCAAATGCAACAAAGTGGAATTCGATCTGAATATGAGTATAAGTTTGATTTGCTGTGAAGCCAAATTTCTTCATGCTTTGCCACAAATCAAATTTTTGGTTAAATTCTGCTAAGCAGCTGAATCGAATTTTGAAGAAATTCGCTCATATCTAATTATTAGATATCTGCCAATTATTGGTGTTTATCTGTCATATATTTGGTTGCAAAGGGGATTTGCAGCCAAATCTGTGACTTTTCCCCTCTCAAAAAGGGGGCATGATGTGGGCAGGGATGGGGCGGGATGGCCCATCTCATTTATCATTTTCAATGCCTCTTTTAAGTGTATAAAATGGTCTAAATCTATGCCAGCAAAGGAGCTTGCAAAGATTTAGAGCAGAGGTGGATGCACCTAAGTTAAGTAGAGGCCAACGCTGGTGCATCATGGGCGAGCGCAAGGGGTATTAAGACCGGCGTCTAAAACACCGATCTTAACAAATGTATATCCTTTTCCCTGGTAGAAATCCTCATCCCCCCACCCAAAAAAAATTGGAGACAATGTCGGTTCATAATTCATCGTACGAATGCAGAAATGATGCCTAAGGGAGTGCTAACCCATCTTAGCCACATAGATGTAGTATCATAAAAGACTCATGGCAGGTGGAGGGCCTTATTTTATATAGGGGCCTAAGAGTTTAATGTCATTGTATGCCTTTGCTAGACTGTGCAACTGTGGCCATAGGCAAGAGACTGCCAAGATATCATATAGCACAGCTGATGACCTATGTACCAAAGAGGCATCCAAGGCACATGAGAATTGGTTGGCACAACTATATAACCCTTGCTATATGCAGACAAGTTGTTTTTGTTTTCTGAAAGTAATAGGAAGAAGGTGGGGCTGCTAGCCCAAATCTCTAGTCCTCCACATGTTGGTGTGGGGACTAGAGAGGAAGATTTGCAACAATTCCAGCATGGGCAATACAAGGTAGGATCACTTCAGTTTTTGTAGAGTAAGCTTGGTTTTTCTACAGTTTTTTTTTTTTGGCCATTCTTTGTAGCTATTGGGGAACCTCATGTTATGTTACTGTACCCACTATGTAAGATATAAATAAGTATATATATATATATATATATATATATATAGAGAGAGAGAGAGAGAGAGAACGTGAGAGAGAAAATTGCAACTAAAGAAACATTCTATCAATAATCTGAAAATGTAATGGAATATACACTTCAGAAAGATAAAATATAGTTTTAGGCCCATGCTGGAAATCAATGGGAAAATCAATAAAAAAGAATATGCAAGTCGAGACTCCATGTAAGGACACATACTAGAGTACATAATTGCTACGATCTGGGCACAGATAGCGTTCAGTAATAAATAATAATAATAATGGGGTAGAATTATTAATCCTGTCAAATAGACATTGTGACGGACTGAACCGTTACTGGGGCTGCTGGAGAAGACGGACAGCTAGCCTCCTTCCTACGGACTATGGACCTAGAACTTTGGAGACCCCCTCAGACCTCTTGGGGTTACGAGGAACTATTAACCCTGAGTTATGTGTGGAGTTATAGGCCAGATCTTTCCTATTGCCCATTAAAGGTGCAGGATGTGAATCCCGCAATACAAAAAGGGTTAACCCTGCACCGAGACTCCCAATGAATGTGTTAGCTTATTTGTCCCTTTGTTCTCTTGTGTTAGTGATGGCATTTAGATAGCTGACTCTAGGAGTAGCCGACTCCGGGGTAGAGGAGTAGACCTCCTTGTGGTACACTCAGGAGATAATCTCATCACATGTGTCTCCTCTCTCCCTATTCTTTCATTAAGACACTGGTGAGGGGATGTCTGTTTGCATGCTGTTCATGGTTGATTGAGTTATGTTGCTAGACTTCTTAAACTGTATATATACTGAGTTGGTCTTCAGTAAAGAGAGTTCTTGATTTTTGTTTCACATACAATGAGTCTCGACCAGTGAATGTGGAAATTGGGAGCTACAGATCAGCAGTTTGCAATGTCTCCTGAGTAAGGAAGAATTCAGTAGTGGACATACTCTTCCTGTACTGGAAGTCCATCACAGACAGTGTAGAATGTTAGTCTACAAATTCACCAAATTTATCAAAGTGATTTCCACTGGATGACGAATTTGATGCATCTTTAGATTTTTTTTTACTTTACACCATACATTGGTTGACTTACTTTATGCCTAAATTTTGCACCTTGCATTTTTGTGCATTGTCTGTTCACCTAGGAATGCTTCCTTCCCGACAATTGAAATGCTGATCTGCAGTCCTAAAATAGGACTGACCCTTATATCAGATCCTCAGATCAGACCCCCATATCAGATCCTCAGATCAGACCCCCATATCAGATCCTCAGATAAGACCCCCATATCAGACCTCCATCAGACTTTCATGTCAGACCTCCATATCAGACCTCCAAACAGACCTCCCATAAGAGATACAGTAAAATAAGTAAATTAACTTTCCTGTCCTGCTCTACCACTACTCTGCAGAACCGACAGTCTCTCCTGCAGTCAAACTCCCTGATATTCTCCTCTCCAGGCCAACTCTGCACTGCGACTAGTCTGTGTACTGTGTGTGCACGACATCCTGATGGTGGACGAAGTTGGGATAGTGCAGCACCAGGGAGAAAGATCAGGGAGCAGCGAGTATAGCAATCTCTAGTAGCGCTACACTTGTTCCTCCACATGCCCCCTGCATACTAGTGAGTGCTTCCAAAATGGAAGCTCTCATTGGTATTCACTTTATAAGAAGCAGTGACATATTTCCCCCACTTTTGGGGGGGGAATAGTGCGAAAAATATGGTATTTTAGTGATATTCTTATCAGTGAGATTAAATTTGAGCTATAATGAATGTTTATGAGGATCAGGAGATCACAGATAAGGACCTGTCAGCAAAGCTGCCTGACAAGAAACAGTAAAAACACAGAGCATGGTACTAGAGAATATCAAGGCTGTGCAGAGAAAAGGGCTGAAAGTATTTAATAAAGACCCATTTGAAAAAATGATGTTTAGCTCAAAATAAGTGCAAAATTCTCAGAATGTTAGAAAAAAAATTGCTTTGGGATGAATTACTTCATCACAAAGCGCATTTCTTTGTAAGCAGTGGGTGCAATGACAGGGAGTGGCGATTGCACCGCTACCCCGCCATGGTACCCATAAGATGCTACGTTCATAGGTGATTGCGACATCTGACAGCAACAATATAGTGTAAAAAATGTTTAATTTTTTTTTAATTCATACGCTCATCCATTTGATCGCAAAGAGCCAGCCACCACCATCTTGACTGTAGATCAAGCGCGAAATCTTACACGGCTTGTGATGAACATCATACGTCCCCACAAATGGGATTTCGTGTGGGATCTTTGGTCAAGATCAATCTTCTCGCTCAAATGGTTTAAATATGGGTAAGTATGATTTTTTATATTTTTTACTGCCATTCCGGGGAAATTGATTCGCTACAACGAAGCACAAGGAAATTCGGCTTCGCAACGCAATAAATTTGGCCTGAAATTTGGATCGAATTCCACTTCGTGGAGTTCGATTCTCTCAACACTAATAATAATAATAATGATAATAATAAAATGACCCCAAAGGTGTCCATAGCCTTTAAAGACTCCAATTTCTCATGAAATTAATACTATATTGTGACTTGTTTGTAAAAGCCTTCAAAAGGCTTCAATTCCCGCAACAGCCACTAGTTGGCCATACATCGACATCTATAGCATAGACATCTCATTACAGAGTATTGCAATATTGTTTTTGTTTTTTGCTTGTTATCTTGTGCCTCTTATGTCAGGAAGTGCTAAAAAAGAGAAAATGTAAGGGCTATGTTTATATATTCTAGGAGAACCCCTTTAAATACCTTCACAAACAAATTGAAAAATAAGAGACAAATAGACAGATAAGAACTTATCAGACCCTTACACAACGTCTGCAAAAATGAAGCATCAAATGTAACTTTTTCTGTGTTGGAAAGACAAGGAGAGCGAAAGATAAGAATTAAAAGAGAGAAAAGGAGAAATAATGCTAAGGGCATTTTCTTCACTTCTTTGAGAA
Organism: Bufotes viridis; assembly: GCA_033119425.1. Classification (NCBI taxonomy): domain Eukaryota; kingdom Metazoa; phylum Chordata; class Amphibia; order Anura; family Bufonidae; genus Bufotes; species Bufotes viridis. The sequence goes on along the minus strand of CM065598.1, from coordinate 84,498,324 downwards.
AAATAAACCTCTTGTATTTCCGAGGCCACTGTAGTGAGAAGATAAAAGTGACAGTCCAGCTTTGATTCAGACACAACTGTGGCAATCCCTATAAATATATACAGAGAAAGGTTGGTCGCTTGTAAAAGCTACATGGCATCAGAAATTCTAAATAAATTCTGTGATCAAACAGATACAAAAACATTGTGCCCCCCTCTATTTACTGTAAAGAAGCAATTCATGGCATAATGCTGCATTTTGAATAATTGTTTTTATTCCATTTTTGCAGGGCTGGATAGGAATGAATAAATAAAAGCTGTATTTCTATTTATGGCATTCATAATGCGAGTAAAAATAATTAGGCTTAAAAGCATTCATTAAATCTGTTCTAGGGACTAGCAAATTGCTGCAAAGGGATTGCAACTGTCTACAAAATCTACAGTATGGCTTCCCATAAATGATAATGTGGAGATATCAAAATATTGACTAATACTATTTCCAATGATTCAAAGAGAGCTTCAATTAAGATTTGAATAAAAGTAAAATAATAATAATAATAATAATAATAATAATAATCATCAAAAGAGATGAGCGAAGTATTCAGCTGGTTACCGAATTTTACATAACAAAAATAGCTTCTTGACGAATGACTTCGTCACACGGTGCATTTCTTTGTAAGTAGTAGGTTCAATGACAGGGAGCAACGGTTGCGCCATTTCACCCCTCAGAAGTCGCGTTCATACATGAATGCGTCATCTGACATTAATAACACAGTAAAAAATTTTAAACAATTTAATAAAATCATACCTTTGCCCTCGACGGGCTGGCTGCTGCCATCTTGATTGAAGATCCAGAGCGACATCTCTTGCAGCCCGTGAATACATCATCACATCGGCCGGAGTGGTGACATCATGCGTCATAAATGCACAAGATTTTGTGCAAAATCTTTAATCAAGATGGCGGCCAACCCATCGCGAGCACATGGATGAGGTAAGTCTGATTATTTCTTTTTTAACGCCATTCAGGGAAAAGCAATTTGCTGCCATGAAGCATGAATTCGGCCTCACAGCAAAGTGAATTTTTCCTGAAATTCAGTGCGAAGTTCATTTCGTGGATTTGAATTCGCTCAACGCTAATTATCATCATTCATCATCAATCTCCTGCCGTTTTTAATTTTTATGTACTATTAATGGAACACTTAGTTGGGTCCAATTTCTATGACTCTGTTTTGACCAGAGCAGTATGAGCATGCTCTATTGTTCTCCATAAAGTGGATGGAAGTGTCGGAAACAGCCAAGTATTCTCACTACAGATCACAATGGCATGTCTTCATTATCTTACTCTCAGGCAAATATCCAGAATTCAAGATCCTTTGTTTTATGCAATAAAAAGAATAGAGCGTCAGGCGCTTCCTAGTACAGTGCTGCTGATGACAATGTAGGCTGGCAAAGTAATAATGCTTATCAGAACAAGTTGTGCTACTACAGGCACAACTCTGAGAAGTGAATACAGTCAAATGACGTGAACGCTGCTTCCAACCAAGCGGGGCATCAATCCTGGAACCCAAAATAGATGAGTGAAAACAAAAAAAAAATACTCTTCTGGCACTGGACATTAAAACTGGTATTTATTGTGCATAAATCACTAAAAACAATAAAAACACAAGCAGAGGGCGACACATTTTGGAAGTGGTTTGCCTTCTTCTTCTGGCCTTGTTTTAAGCAATGACAAGCCAGACTGCCTCTTAAAGGAAGTCTAGCACCTACAAAATCAGTTTCAGAGTAAGCATACCTCTATAAAAGGTAGGTTCCATTAAACAAATCAATGAGCATGCTCTAGAGTTCTCCATAAAGTGCATGGGAGTGTCAGAAACAGCCAGGCACGCTCACTACAGATTGCCATGGCCCATCTTCATTGTCTTTCTCTCAAGCCAATAACCAGGATTTGGGGTCCCTTGTTTTTTGCAATGAAAAGTCAGACTCACCTAAAAAATCAGTTTCAAAGTAAGCATACCTCCATATGGGGTAGGCACCCAAAAACAAAACCACACCTTTCTTGTGAATACCTTCTAATGCTGAGAATTTTTATTTTTTTATAAGATTGGCTTTTAGTGCTTCGTGGATGGAACTGCTCCATTCTGTGTACCGGGCACCTCCTGCATTATTGCTGCCAGTTCTCAAATCTCAGGGACTGTTGACTACATGCTAGAACAGGGATCAGCAACTTCCGACACTCCAGCTGTTCATAAACCAACTCCCAGAATACTTCTTTATCTTCTGTGGGAGTGAGATGAACAGCAAAGCATGTTTGCTTGCTGGGAGTTGTGGTTTCACAGCAGCCGGAGAGCTGAAGGTTGCTGATCCCTGTTCTAGAAAAAACATGGTCTACTAAATGGATTGGCCCTGGCCTACAATGCCTCAAAGACTTTCAGGATTCGAAGACCGGATTTTCACAAGAAAAGTATGATAATGTTTTGGAGCACTTACGCTTCATGGCAGTTTGCTTACTTTGACGCTCATTTTTTGCCGACAGACCCCTTTAACTTATTCATTCCCAATAATCAAGCAGCCAATCAGCCGTTTGTTGGCGATGGGCACCCATCATCAGGAATACCTGATTATTGTCAGCACATCTCCCAGTGTGATCAGGGATGCACTGCTGATAATCAATAAAAGTGAATGAGGGAGGAATAGCGGCGGTAGCAAATGTTCTTTCCGCATTCAGATTGCATTGGCCTGTGTAATCAAGCCGGTGGGTTCAAACTAGGGCAATTGGAGGTTTTATCATCCATGATTGCCAGTATTGGCCATACATTAGTCAGTGTAAAATCACCCTTAATTCTATGGCTTATATTTTTTAATGTACCCGAGTTTGATGCTCAAATTTACACCATTGAAACTTCCCCTTTAAAGAAAATGACCGTGCCATTATGCCTTGCAGCTACTTAAACCACTATGCAGCTTATTTTGACAAAGCCTTACAGATAATTAAATTTAGTGTTTTTTTCCCCTTTATTATCATGTAACATCTTTCTCGTTAGACAGAATGCATTGTCTGCTAATTAGAACGCTGACCCGTAAGGTCACATCGGTATATACTTTAGTTTATTGCTCAAGGCTATCATCTGCATTGGTAATGAGAGCTAGGTGACAGTTTACATGGGAAAAATAATAATTTATGCTTTATTCTGTCATCAGTGTAACATTCCAGGGGCTTGGCCACCTTGCGTCTTATGGTGTGATATGTATATCTTCAACATATAAAGTAATTTACTCTATACAATCTACATCGCCAGAGGCAAGACGATATCTATAAAAGTTTACATGCTTAAGATTAATGATTTGTAAAAGGAATAAAAGTGACCCACAAAGGATCGCGATTCACCACTAATAGAAACAATGTATCAAAGTGTAACTTTTCTGGTTTGTGCATTTCCTCGGGGCACAAGGTCTGTGTAGAATGACAAAAATTGCTGAACTGATATGGAGAATGGGAAGAGGAAATTATCTCTTTGAGTTTGGAAAAGCAAACGCTTTCCTTACAAACCAAAGGATTGTGAGCGTATGCTGGATATAGAAATTACACTCTCCTGTATGGAGCCTGACGAATTTGATCAGATACGTTGATAGTCTATTTGTGACCCTAGAAAGTCTTGATGGAAACAAGACTCCAAAGGGCTAGGATTTTTTACCTGTCTGATCCTTTGCTTCTTAAAGGGATGAGCGGTGATTGAGGTGCATGACATTGCTTATCCTTAACCAAATGATCTGGTTTAAGGAAGAGTTGGGCTGATTTATTAAGACCGGCGTTTTAGATGCCGGTCTTAATAAAGGCCCTGTGCTGGCGGTTGATCCGCCAAAGTTATGAAGAGGCGCAAGCCTCTGCATAACTTCAGCTCATCCAGTGCCAGTTCTAAATGTAAGATAGTTTAGACCATTTTCTACACCTAAGATACACGTGGAAAATGAAGAATGAGAGGGGCCTGTTGGCCCGTCCCCTTCCCCATCCACGCCACACTCACAATTTTACCTTACCTGTGTTTGTTTGCTTTCTGCATGCTAGCTTTATGTATGTGCACCTGCAACTATGAATGTGCTAGTCTAATTTTTCTTGTAGTATATATTGAGGGCCTCTTTTAGATTGAGCACTCGCCGCCCATCTGCCTGTGGCTTCTGAGCAGAGTATAAATGTAGCTGGTTCCTACACTGAACTGAGGTCAGGCCCAGGAGAGGCAGGGGACCCATCTGCAGAAGACACCTTGACGCCTGGTATATGGGCCCGACAGACGTTTGATCAAAACTGTGCGCAAAGAGCTTTTTTTCACTTTTATTTGGTATAATACCACTTAGTATAATCCTGATTTCCCAGTTTTATTGTTAGTATATGAAATGTTGTGCTGCCATACCTGTTTTTGTTTGCTTCCTGCATGCTAGCTTTATGGATGTGCACCTACGACTATATATGTTCTAGTCTAAATTTTATTTAGTGTAACATTCACAATTTTAGACCTGGCATGAGTGGGGCGAAGTCGCAGATAGCAGCTCAAATAACCATTGCACTTGCTCTGCTCCTGAAATATGCTTAATTTAGGTCTACTTACCTGCTTCTCAGTGCCAGCTCCCAGCTCCTTCGCTACCTGCTCTCAGCTGCTTCTCTGCTCTCCCAGGTTGTCATCTTCCATTTTGACACCTGTGACCTGCTCCTCTTGTGTCATGTCAAATGGTCATGAGATGCATGTGGAGCAGGTCACTGCTGTGTCCAGCCATTGGCTGCAGAGGTGTCAAAATGGAAGGTGGCATCCTGGGAAAAAAGAAGAGCAGATGGGGCCAGGGAGAAAAGTATCCGGGAGTGGGTAATGGGAAGCAGGTAAGTAGGCTTTCCTTCACAGGTCTGTACAAGAGAGGGGTTTGCTATTTTCTCATAGAACTCAAGTCCTTGACAAATGATGTCAGGGGAAAGATTGGCCTTCAGATTCTCTCCCAACAGATGATATCAGGGAAGAAAAGGATGAGTTGATGATGTAGAATTTCACTGCCCAATTCTTTTGTTGTCCTAGTAGAGGTTTCTGGATAGACATGGCCCGAACTATCCGCCGGCGAACAGTTCACGGCGAACATAGCTTGTTCGCTTTCGCCTCTGCCGGGCGAACATATGCGATGTTCGGTCCGCCCCCTATACATCATCATTGAGCAAACTTTGACCCTGTACCTCACAGTCAGCAGACACATTCCAGCCAATCAGCAGCATACCCTCCCTCCCAGACCCTCCCACCTCCTGCACAGCATCCATTTTAGATTCATTCTGAAGCTGCAGTCTTAGTGAGAGGAGGGAGAGTGTAATTGCTGCTGATTTAATTGGGAAATCGATAGCTAGGCTAGTGAATTCAGTGTCCACTCCAGTCCTGAAAGACTCATCTGATCTCTGCTGTAAGGACAGCGTCCTGACAGCACCCCCAAAAGCCCTTTTAGGGCTGCAACATTAGTCTGCTTTTTTTTTCCTTTATATACATATTGCAGTTGCCTGGCCTGCCTGTGTGTGAGGAGCTGCAGGCCCACAGACTGTAGTGTGCCCACTGCCAGTGCCCACCCCTGTCATCCCATGTGGCACAGGACTTTGCATCAAAAAAGGCATTTAATTTTTACACTTTAATCTAAGGTTAGTTGCCTGCCAGTGTGTGTCAGGCTGACTTCCACTGACTGTAGTGTGCCCACTGCCAGTGCCCACCACTCATACCGGCTGGCACAGGACTTTGCATAAAAAGGCATTTAATTTTTACACTTTAGTGTAATTTCAGCTGCTTGCCTGCTGCTAGTGTGTGTCAGGCCGACTTCAACTGACTGTAGTGTGCCCACTGCCAGTGCCCACCCCTGTCATCCCGTGTGGCACAGGACTTTGCTTAAAAAAGGCACTTAATTTTTACACTTTAATCTAAGGTTAGTTGCCTGCCAGTGTGTGTCAGGCTGACTTCCACTGACTCTAGTGTGCCCACTGCCAGTGCCCACCACTCATACCGGCTGGCACAGGACTTTGCATAAAAAGGCATTTAATTTTTACACTTTAGTGTAATTTCAGCTGCTTGCCTGCTGCTAGTGTGTGTCAGGCCGACTTCAACTGACTGTAGTGTGCCCACTGCCAGTGCCCACCCCTGTCATCCCGTGTGGCACAATACTTTGCTTAAAAAAAGGCACTTAATTTTTACACTTTAATCTAAGGTTAGTTGCCTGCCAGTGTGTGTCAGGCTGACTTCCACTGACTGTAGTGTGCCCACTGCCAGTGCCCACCACTCATACCGGCTGGCACAGGACTTTGCATAAAAGGCATTTAATTTTTACACTTTAGTGTAATTTCAGCTGCTTGCCTGCTGCTAGTGTGTGTCAGGCCGACTTCAACTGACTGTAGTGTGCCCACTGCCAGTGCCCACCCCTGTCATCCCGTGTGGCACAGTACTTTGCATCAAAAAAGGCATTTAATTTTTACACTTTAGTGTAATTTCAGTTGCTTGCCTGCTGCCAGTGTGTGTCAGGCCCACTTCCACTGACTGTAGTGTGCCCACTGTCAGTGCCAACCACTGATACCGGGTGGCACAGTAGCTTGCCGATAAATAAGGCATTTAATTTTTAGACAGTAGTCTAAATTCAGTTGCTTGCCTGCTGCCAGTGTGTGTCAGGCCCTCTTCCACTGACTGTAGTGTGCCCACTGCCAGTGCCAACCACTGATGCCGGGTGGCACAGTAGCTTGCCTATAAATAAGGCATTTCATTTTTACACATTAGTCTAATTTCAGTTGCTTGCCTCCTGCCAGTGTGTGTCAGGCCCACCTCCACAGACTGTAGTGTGCCCACTGCCAGTGCCAACCACTGATACCGGGTGGCACAGTAGCTTGACGATAAATAAGGCATTTAATTTTTACACATTAGTCTAATTTCAGTTGCTTGCCTGCTGCCAGTGTGTGTCAGGCCCACTTCCACAGACTGTAGTGTGCCCACTGCCAGTGCCCACCACTGATACAGGCTGGCACAGTACCACTTATCGAAAAAAAATGACAGGCAGAGGCAGGCCACCCCGCAGGGGCCGTCGTGGTCGAGGTGCTGTGATTTCCACTGTCCCTGGAATAATGCCTAGTGTTCAGAGGCCATGTACCCTGAACCCGAAAAATTCTGAGGACGTAGTTGACTGGCTTAGACAGGACACCCAATCTTCAACAGCTTCCGCTAAGAACCTTGACGAACCTTGATCTTCCTCCAGCTCAGCTTCGGTCACCTGCTCTCAAGTTACCACGCACCCGCCCGCCGCTGATAGGAATAGTACTAGTTAAGACACCACTCATATAGGGTGTCACAGCACATTGCTCTGTGCACGCGCAGTGCCCCAATTTGGGAGTAAGAGGACCGACCAAGCTGCTTTTTCCATTTCCCGGTTCCTGAAATCAATTCAGTTTGGTGTATGAGAGTTTGGTCTGTCACTGTGAAGGCAGTCGAAGGTACCAGGCCTAAATTTTTTTCACAAAAGGCAATCCCTGATATGGGATGTAACAGGGATTAAACTGATGAGAATAGTACTACAGAAAATACCACTCATATCGGGTGTGACAGTAAATTGCACGGCGCAGACGCAGTCACCGTGGTTTAAAAACAGAGTGGAGGGAGCCAGCGTTTTTTAACCATCTCCCCGTTCGAAAAATCTATTCAATAAATGGCCCCCAGATTGGGGACGTTAGAGGGATTAAACTGATGAGAATAGTACTACAGAAAATACCACTCATATCGGGTGTGACAGTAAATTGCACGGCGCAGACGCAGTCACCGTGGATAAAAACAAAGGGGAGGGAGCCAGCGTTTTTTAACCATCTCCCGTTCGAAAAATCAATTCAATTCATCTTTGGGGACCCTTGGTGTTGTACGTGGCTGGGTGGAGGAAGAAACCTTCAATGACATCACCGGGACGTGGCTAGCTTGGTATCCAACCTTGTGCAAATGGGGAGTTTGCAGTTGTGCAAATGAACTGTTTGCGTTGTTTCGTGCATTAAAAGGGGAGTTTGGTCTGTCAATGTCAGTGAAGCGGGCGTAACCCTTACACTACCTGATCGATACAACATCATACCTGATCGTATACACACACTGGATGTTTTAAAGCACGTTATTCCAAACAATTTAGGAATGTTAGTTGATTTATGCCCTTTATGGATTAAAACCCGACTCTGCGTCCACTACGTAATTTTCCATGGGAGTTTTGCCATAGATCCCCCTCCGGCATGCCACAGTCCAGGTGTTAGACCCCTTGAAACAACTTTCTCATCACTATTGTGGCCAGAAAGAGTCCCTGTGGGTTTTAAAATTCGCCTGCCAATTGAAGTCTATGGCGGTTCGCCCGGTTCGCCCGTTCGCGAACATTTGCGGAAGTTCGCGTTCGCTGTTCGCGAACTGAAAATTTTATGTTCGCGACATCACTATTTCTGGAAGCAGAATTTTCCTCTCTCCCAAAAAAGAACAGAAACCAAGTGTATATGTGTGTGGGGGAGTTCAGATGGATACCTGTTGGCTGAAAGATCATTTAGACGACGGCTATTGAAGGTGTTTGGGCTCCTTTGTTATCTAAACTAAAAGCACATATAATGGTGCCCTTATGATGCAGAGCTAAAAACGAGCCAAAAATGCAACAAAATGGAAAACAAATAGCAGATAAGCCTTACTTATGGACTCATGGCTAGCGAAGAGCACATTTCTTGAAATTCAATCAGTCTCTCTCTCTCCCCAACAATTCTCCCCAATCCAATCACATGAAATTGTGAAAAATTTGGGTTGAATGTGAATTCTATAGAATTGATTCACTCATCTCTACTCATGGCTGTGATTTTGAGTGGAATCCTTCAATGTCCTCTAACTGTCCCACTATGTCTACTGTAAAAGTATGCAGGAATCCGGGAGGGGATTTCTTACATGAGCTGCACATAGATTTTAAAAGGAATGGTGCATTGCAGGGGAAGGAAATACCTGCTTTCAGGTTACAGGTGATAGTTGAGGAACTCAGAAGGAGAACAGTAATGAGCAGCTTATCCTCAGGGACCAAATTTGTTTTGGGTCCAATTGGTCCGAATCAAGGAAGAATCAAAAGTGCTTTAAATGCTCGGAAATCCCGCTCTTTCTCTTTTAGAAAAATTCTTCCAAATCAAATCTCAATAAATTCTGATTCTAACTTTACATTTTTTTAACTATTTGGGCCTTCAAGTCTTGGCAGAGGCCACCCTTAGTGTTAGTGGCACGTGAAAAACCCAATTCCTTCAAAGATCATGAAAATATGCAACCCCTACACCTATGCCGGTCCTCCTAGGTATCTAAATACAAATTTTTATGCAAAAATGTTCACATTGCATTTATGTAAATTCACTTCTATTCCATCACCCAGCCATCCAATCAGCCAAGACATTTGTCGTTCTAAAGAAAACTAAACGATGTAACGGCATTGTGTAATTTGCACTCTAAGGCACAGTGTACACCTGAAGTGTATCCAAATTAATCAGAAATTATGCTGCAATGCCCACAACACAACGTAGTCCCGTGCCAAGAGAATGAGACTAGAAATGAATTATGTATATGCAAAAATTTCCGCGACTAAATGTGTTTCTATCTGTAGAAGATCAATATTATATCAATTTCACAGTGTTATGCAGAATGCTGATAAATAATTTAGAAGTATATCTGAGTGGTTTATTAGTGGGACTATGGTAAATAACCTGCGGTGTGAAATTTATAACATATTCAACACCTGAGGTCTGTATATATTATAAAGGAGGACATTTCCATATTGGTTTATAAATCATTACCCCATGCACATTTCATGTTGCCTCTTATCATTGGGCATAAAATGTGAGAAAATAGGAGTTTATCTGTTTCATCGCATCCCTTGGTGAACAAATGGCTGTAACACTGTTCTGAAATCATCCATACAGCACCAACTAATAGTCAGTCTTATCTTCTAAAGAGCAGGCAACAAACAGCACTAGCGGTAAAGAGGGAAAATGCATAAAACAATCAATACCATCCAATATGAGCAAAACATGGCTCCCTCATAATGCTGCGCAAAACATCCACAAAGTATGATATTTGTCATTCCGCACGTGAAGGCTAATTAAAGATGGGCCTGGAATGTTTAGAACAAATATGATTCAGCTACTCAAGCTGCAATAACAGTGGACTAGGTAATTAAAGTCTAAAAAGGTGCAGAATGTGATGGTTGATGGGTACGCTGCATTTCTAAGATTACAGGATGTAGTAGTTTTGTGTGAAGTCATTATTTTCAAGTGTCTGCTTCTCAGTTGGGTCTGAAAGTCACACTGTTAATGACATACTGTACAATGAGTGGTAAAGAACAACACCTCCTGTACAGATTATTAACTCTAAAGAAATCTATGGTATCTAGTAGTAGTATCTATCTATATTCTATCTATCTTTCTATCTATCTATCGATCGATCGATCGATCGATCTATCTATCTATCTATCTATCTATCTATCTATCTATCTATCAATCTACAGTATGTATCTACAGTATCTATCTATCTATCTATCTATCTATCTATCTATCTATCTACAGTATCTATCTATCTATCGATCTACAGTATTTATCTACAGTATCTATCTACAGTATCTATCTATCTATCTATCTATCTATCTATCTATCTATTTATCTATCTACAGTATCTATCTATCTTATATCTATCTGTCTATTTCATATCTATCTACTTCTATCTATCTATCTATCTATCTCCTATCTATTATCTACATGCAAGAGGGAAAAAAAGGGAAGGAGGAAGCGCCTCATGTGTGGTGAGTTTGATATTAGGTAATGATATAAAAATAGTTGTGCTTACCCTCTATAGTTGCGAGGAGGCACAACCACTTTGTCTCGCTTTGCTGGTATTGCCCGGGCAGCATACGGGATGCCTGCTGCCTGGGTTCCTACCCGTGCCGGAGATGCGGTTGTCGGTTGAAGAGATCAGTGAGAGAGTAAAAAATGATTGGAACCTCTGTAACGGTGCTGTCGGCAGGGATGCAGTACCAGGTAAGTATTGGTAAAAAGACAGATGCAAATTTATTTCAGGTCTATCTATCTATCTATCTATCTATCTATCTATCTATCTAATTATCTATCTTTTAGACCAGCACCTCCAAAAAATGTGAAAAAAGGAGGTTCAAATGCAAGCTCCCATGCCTGCAACATAAAAGCAAACAAGGGTTACAAGTAGCAACACTCTGCCATGTGCAAAGACACATGCACTACAAACATGAATAAAAGTAAATCGTGTTACCACTATATTTATTATTAGTGTTGAACAAATCAAAGTATCCAAATTTCAGGAAAAATTCGATTTGCGGCAAAGTGAGATTTCCTCGGGCTTCACAGTAACAAATCAATTTTCACTAAACTGGCAGTAAAGAAAAGAAAAAACATACTCACTTCATCCATTTGAGTGCAAAGTGGTTGCTGTGGCCATCTTGATTGAAGATCCCATACAAAATCTTGCACAGTGCGTGATAATGCTGATTGGCGTGGTGACATCATGTGTTGCCATGCACGAGATTTTGTGTGGGATCTTCAATCAAGATTCATTGTGCGCAAATGGATGAGGTGAGTTTTTTTTACTAATTACCCCTGATTTTTCATCTCACATGCCGCAATCAGCGATCAACGTGGCATTTGAGAAGTTTAATGACAGGGGATGGCCAATCGCCGTTCCTCGTCATTGCCCCTGCTACTTACCAAGAAATGTGCTTTGCGACAAAGTAATTAGTCCCGAAGCGAAGCAGCCAAACCAGGTTTTTGTAAATGTCGCACATCTGTACTTTTTATGAATATTAGAAACTCTTTGAGCACATTTATAATCTATATTGTGTCAGGCCCATTTGATAGCGACAAGTTGTCTTCTACCAGATGGGACCCACACTGTCAGACTTGCCTTACTTGGGCTTCTGGACTACAAAATTCAGAGCAATGGCGAATCCAGGCACTGTATATCATACTCTGATTAAAAGCACTAGGTAGGTATGTAGAGGGTGCATGGCCAAATGGGAGCAGTCACTCCCCCAAATGTACAATGCAAAAAACAAAGTTAGACGAGCAGCTCCAAAAAGTGTGAAAAAAGGTTTCAGGAGCATGCTACCATGGCTGCAATGTAAAAGAAAACAAGGACACAAAGACACATGAATACATGTAAACTGCATCACTACTGTACCTACTATATGAAAATTAGAAGCTCTTTGCATGCATTTTGTATGTCCTGTCTGTTGGAAGCCACCTTGACGCAATTAGATGGGCCACACACATTTTGGATTAAAAAAATGTTCAGAGTCATTTGAATTCATTAATTATTTTATCTCTCTATCATCTATCTATCTATCTATCTATCTATCTATCTGTTACAGATGCAGCCATGCTAAACTTGATGGTTAACGTGTTAAGTAAAAAGTGGTACAAAAAGGTTAACTTACTCTTTTAATGTTTTTCAATGCCTTTTGTCACAAGATGGCACAATAGAACACTGTGACGTGTTATCAGAGTCAATGTTAGCTTGGCTACATATCTATCTATCTATCTATCTATCTATCTATCTATCTATCTATCTATCAATCTATCTTTCAGTCTGTCTGACCATACCTCTGTCTGTCTATATCCTATCCTTGCAACATCCTTTTTAGGGACAAACAACAAAACTGCCAACAAACAACACCTCCTCAATGCTAAACTCCTCTGCCTACTTCTTCTACCTCTTCTCTCATTCCTCAATGCCATCCCTTTCTGTTAGGGTACTTTCACACTAGCGTCAAAGTTTTTTGTCATTGAGTTCCATCTTCGGGGCTCAATAACGGAAAAAACTGATCAGTTTTATCCTAATGCATTCTGAATGGAAAGCAATCCGTTCAGTTTGCATCAGTTTGTTTTCAGTTCAGTCCCATTTTTTGGACGCAGATTTAAGCGCAACATGTTGTATTTTTATCAAAAAATGCGGAAACACTTGACGGAATGACAGATCGCCATTCATTTCCATTGAAATGTATTAAGGGCGGATCCGACATTGAAAATTTACGCATTAACGGATCCATTCTTCCACTGTGCGCATCCGCAGACCTTTAAAAATGGTAAAATAATAAATAACGGATCCGTTTTTACGGATGACAACGGAAAGACGGATCTGTTATTTCAATACAATAGTCGAACGGATCTGCAAACGGATCTGTTTGCAAATGAAATCCGTTTTCAAACGGTTTAACGGATCCGTCGGGCAGTTCCATTGACGGAACTGCCTGACGAACCCTTAACGCAAGTGTGAAAGTACCCTTAGTCAATCCATTGGTTGCCCATCATACAAAAAATCTAATTCAAAAACCACCACTGAAATGTAAAAAGCCCCATCCAGTTCTGCTGTAAATCAGATGTACACTGCCTGGCCCCAAAAAAAAGGTCACATACTCTAATATTTCATTGGACCACCTTTAGCTTTGATTATGGCACACATTCGCTGTAGCATCGTTTCCACAAGATTCTGCAATGTCATAACATTTATTTCATTTCTGTTGCATTCCCCCCCCCCCAAGATCTTGTCATCTTGGCATATGCCCGTGCCATCAAGGAATACAAAAATCCAATGATCGAATAACCTGGTAATTCAGTATATTCAGGTAGTCAGCTGACCTCATTCTTTGGGCACATAACATTGCTGAACCCTAGACCTGACCAACTGGGATGCTCTTACCTATTTGCTTATTTAAATCCAGGTGGTGACCTTTTTTAGCCAAGCAGTGTATTAGCTTCACATTATCCTCTCTACCATTCTACTCACATTCTTAAAGGAATTGTCATATATTTTGATATGGATGGCCTATGCTCAGGATAGGTCACCCATATTTTATCATTAGGGGTCCATCTCCTGCCACCCCTATATTGAATTTGGCAAAGTAGCAGCACAGCCATGAGATTTTCCAGCCCTGTCAATCAAGTGGTGGTGGGGGAACGTCGCAGGTGCAGAACTCTGCTTGATGAGTCAAATCGGTTCTTTTGGATCGCTTCTCCCATCTCTAGTCCACACATAACAGGTTTAAATTCTATTCATTCCTAACGAGAGCTGATTCTGAGGGCATCTGTTGCCTCCTCTCCCCGTGATGTCAGTTATTATAGACGATAGAAGTATTATTTTTTTATTATTTTAATATAGAAGCGACACTTGACTCAATTCTTTATATTGAATTTAGCTGGCGCAGTGATGTCCAGTCATGTAATACTTACAATCTAATTTGTCATGCCTACAGCGACGAGAAAAAATATCTTGACAAAGTTTGCAAGTAATTTTGCATCGGAGCCCTAAAGCAAAGTCCTATCTCATCAAATTCATGCATGTGCCGGGTTTACTTACTGAACGCTCAGCTGAAAGCATACGGCAGGCAGCAGATTTAAATGGCATCTTGCGAAGTAGCCGGCTCTTCGCGGCTTTTATTGAAACAATATATCTGTTGTGATTTACATTTTAATAAACATTTGGCTTATTTTCATCACAAATGTACTTTGTCTTTGATCATCGCAAAGCCAAGCAAGGTAAGGACGGTATTTCCCCCCTAGTTAAGTAAATTAACAGAAGCACAAAATAACATTTTGTCATTACAAATTAAATTAAGGCAACTTCTCATTACTTAGAAAGTAGATGCGTAGTTACAGATTAACATTTACACAGGCTATAATCACGTAGGATACCGAGGAGAAGCCATAAATAATTACAGCTGGCCTTATGCTTGCTAACGTAAAGGAGCTAAATAATAAAAGCAAGGTCAACAATATTCATTGGCAGCAGATGATTGATAAGATTACGAGACAGAGCATGACTGCAACATCAATGCAGTTATTTCATGTATTACAGTAGTTCTATGTATTTACATACAATAGAGATGACTCTGGCCGAAGCAATGTATTAAAGAGCTACTAAACAGAAAGATGGCAGCTTATAAAAGTACATGAACCTCATGAAAAAGAGCTGCTATTTTCATCCACACATACATATGTAAATGCTATTGAAGTTCCCAGCGCTGTAGATACTTAAGATGAAGCAGTGACCTTGAGATATGACATTTTCTTGACATCCTGTCAGTCTTTCTATTAAATGATACAATAATCAATCTCTCGCTAGAGTGAAATGGTGGATAGGAGTATATTTATTGACTCGCGACCCATTCTGTCTTAAAAAAAAAAAAAAAACTCTCAAATATCTGTTAATTTTAATTTTTCTAGAAATGGTCTGAAATGTGATACTTATTTGCATTGGTCTCTACATCTTAATCCATCTTGAGACACAGGAAATAACCACTCAGTGCATCACTGACAACAGCTGTGACTCAGCCAGAGATAGAAAGAGCAGTCATTATTTTTCAAGAGGAACCAAAAACCAAAGGGACGCGAAAACTGTCAGAACGGGAGTGGCAGGGCAACAGTGACCATCAGTGAGTTGGTCGGACAACTGCTCATGGGAATGCCCACCTTAGATCAGGACTGTTAATAGGTAGAGATAACAAGGGACAATATATTGCGAAGACCAAGAAATGAAGATCAGATAAACTTAATGGTTTAATCTTAGGTACATATTCTTAAAGGGATTTAGAAGTAAAAAAATTGTTACAACTTGGAAATAAACATGCTCTTGGATATTATGGGGAGATGAGTCTTATGCTAGATATACACCTTGAAAGGTTGTTTCCTAGGCATATTTTGTCAAGGAACTCGCTCAAATCCAGAAAATGTCAGGGAGCATTTTGGCAGCCACCTTACAGATCAGATTTATTGATATTGATGATTATCTACAATGTATAGAAAGCTATAGGCTGTCAACACTGGAAACCAGAAAGGATTTCTCCAGTACTTTTTCTTAGCCTCACCGTATCTACAATCCATGATGGAGAAAACATAAAGTAAAGACTCCTATTTTATTTAACGTAATTGTCATAAGTTTAAAGACTCAAGGAATGCTAAAGTAATACTAAAAGACACCAAATATGTTAATAAGCATAGGTGGGGTACAGTAATCCAACATGGTTTCTATAGCCTTGACTTTCCTTGGTGAATACCAACATTTTTTATTTAATTTCTTTTCGATTTTGCCAACAATGTGTGGTCCGTTTGAAAAAAAATACAGGTGCCTTCTTCCTTAACTTTCCAATTTACTCAACACATGAGGAGATACTGTAAGTGGCTCAAGATGACCTACTTTGAAGAAAAAAATATGATTTTGTGATACTCTGCTGGGAGCTGGTCATGCTATATGTTTCCACCCAGAGGTTTTGTTGTAAGTTGACACTTGTCGAGAGTTGTGGGGAATTATAGTTCTATAATGGAACTCAAGCAAAGGTAAGAGTGGATAAATCTGTGAAACAGGGTGATCTTGATACACAAAGTTCTGTTGTTTCCTCAAGATAATTAGCCTTAGTGGCATCTGACAACCATTTATCGTTTTACTGCTACTGAGGTAGTCTGTAAAACTCACCCATGGATAAATAATCATATAGCCAAATGTTACTATTTTTTTTAAACACAGTTGACCTTACTAAGCAATAGTAATATCATTGAACTTAATTTTAAAGCCCATGTTTAAACCAAACTGTCTCATCATGACATTACATTTGACAAAACACCTATCCTATTGCCAAAGAAATTGTGGGTGACATATTCCATAAAATAAATTTTTTGTACCAATCTAAAATATAATGTAGGTTCTCTGTAGGTGAAGACCTTTACTGAAGATTTTCTGTGTGATTGATTTCAATAAATTTGCAGTCTTCTAAGATTGTCTTAATTGTTGTCATTGTGATATCTCGTCCTCGCAAACTGAACTGACTCATCCCTGATGAAAACATGTGTGGCCCTTGGAGACCAAATGTTCCACCTACATCTTTTCTAAATGCTAATGGAATTGAAATTTCATCCACCTTCATATAAAAAAATGAACAATATCAACTAGACCATTCATGGTGAGTCATTTTGCTTTCAAATAGAAGGGAAGAAAAATGATTTCCAGTCTAATATTACATGGAAAATATGATGTGAAGTCTTTGAATGATCTTGGCTTGGGCCACTCTTATGAAAAGCAATAGTATGTGCTTACCTTCAAAATTGAAATCTTACATTTTGAGTAAACAAGGTTGTAATTTTATTGGTGAGTCAAGAATGTTTACATGATAGCAAATAAGGATTGGTAAATAAAAACTATTCAGATTTAATTTTCTAAACCATGCGTGAAAATGATGAATTTTCTGTAGAATCAAGAGAGAGAGAGAGAGAGACTGTTTTTCCTGCCACTTAATGCACTTTCAATTTAGGAAGCATTTTTGCATTTAAGATTTTAGTTGTGTAGCTGAATGGACTTTTTCTTATTTAGGAGTCAGAAGTTTAACTGGGACTACACCACTGCACTACAGAAAGAAGGAGAAGAGACAGAAGGAAAATATCAATTATCTGGGGTATCTATGACTTTAAAAGATTACGAGAAAGGGGAAAAGACCACACTCACAGAAATTAGATTATTTCCTGATTATGACACTATTCTTGTGGGGTCCAGCTACATTACAAAGGACAGCTTTATCTCTTAATCCCCAAGCTCACCTTCTGTTCCACTGATTTCATGATTGCATGCTTCTGTAACACTTTAAGTCACCTTCTTTTGGGCAGTCATGAGGCCAAAACTGACCAAATAATTCAAGTATGAACTCAGCCTAAGGCCCCTTTCACATCAGCGTTTTTGCTTTCCGTCCTAGAGTTCTTTTCTCGGCCCTCCTTGACGCAGTGCCTACCACATGTTCTTCCTGTTGTCGGTCACCATGGTTCCTATTTTAACTTTTCTCGGAAAGACCCGGGATTCAATTTCTTGATCCTGTGTGACTCCGTTCGCCCACACAAAGGAGGTGCAGAACAGCGTGACACCGCCATGCCCTGCACATGTAGTATGCTGGAGGGCTCCTGTGAATTGTCTCTGCAGTGGAGGCTGAGGACACTGTGGATGAGAAAGCAGAGGTGGACATTTTTATTTAGGACCAACGGCGTGAGAATGTGAAGGCGGAAGCAGTGTCACCTGACCAAGCCGCTGGTGTGGCTATGCAGGAACCACATTCACCCAGTGGGCAGTAAAGGACATGTATTGTCCCTGACCATAGTTATAGCTCCACACATCGGAGCTTCTGTGCACTTTGGCAGACACCTACAGGCTCAAGGACTGGCCCACTTTCTGTTCTACATGTGTATGCAGGGCTGGTACTGCCTTTTTGGCAAAGAAATGACGACTTGGGACTCTCCACCAGGGCTAGGCACAAGCTATCAGTTCTCTTAAAGGTGCAGAGTCCACCACTTGGAAAGAGAAGGACTGCAGCACCAGCAACTTGGCCAGAAGCATGTTCAGCTTCTGCGCAATTGGATGCATGCACGCATACTGTTGTCTCTTAGCAATCGGTTAGGTGACAGATTGCTGATGGAATGTCTGATTAGGAGTAGGAGGAGGAGGAGCAGGAGCATCAGGACCAGCAGATGATGGGAAGGACAGACAGCTCCCTTCAGCTCAGGTGGTGGAGCCTTGACTGCCTGAAACCGGGTGCATGCCAATGGGTGATGCAGTGGTTGCTGCTGCAGGCTGAACCACCAGATCGGAGCCACATTTCTCCAAGGCCACTTTATGGTGACTCTGCATATGTTTACGCAGTGCCGTGGTACCGAGATTGGCACCCTGGCCACGCTTCACCTTCTGCCCACAGATTCTACATCTGGCCATGTTCACCTCCTGCCACACCACAGAGTAGGTGATTTTACCCCCAACACTAAGCCCTGACTGACTGCTACTGCCACTGTTTTTGTGAACCTGTGTACTGCTACTTCCCGGGCAGGTAGGCTCCTGCAAAGCTGGTGGTCTACCCCGAGCACATCTGGCTCTCAACCTCCCACTGCTGCCATCCTGCTGACTCTTGGCCACTCTAGTGACTTTCTGGCTCTGCCGCTGGCTCATGGGTAGGCTGCCACCCTATTCTCCCGATGATGATGAAGCCCCTTTCGTCACCCAGCTCCCATGTACGATCAACTACATCATCATCATTATTGAGTACTGTCTGCACATCAATAATGTCCTCCTCAACCGTCTCTGAGTCAGGAGCCTGACCGCTCGCAATACCAGTTACCATGCCACTCTCTTCATCACTAATTGCCCGTCTAGCGGAGCAAGCGGCGGATGTCTCCTCTAGTGACCTAGTGTCTTTTCTGTGACCTCTGCCTGTGCCAGAAACATGTAGGCCTCTGCCACTCCCGTGTGCAGGGCCTGGCTCTTCTCTGTCTGAAATACTGTTAGATCCAATAAATAAATAAAAAGGAAATTAAAACAACCCAGAAAAGGCTTCACAACAGATAACTGCATCACTGAACGGCAAATATATATCTTTTTTTCCCGCTTATACACCCCCGAAAAGGCTTTACAACAGATAACTGCACCGCGGAAGGGCAAATAAGATGTAGAAATATTGACTTGCAATAAACCCTGTTAATGCATGTATCAATCAGCACTTGCACCCCAATAACAAGAACGTTTGCTGGAATTACAGAGCTATAAAAAGGAATGGTCCTATTGCCCAAGCTGTAACCTCCTCTACTAAACCCTTTTCAACATAAATGCTGTGGAATGATTCCTCCCTATCCTTTCCATACACCTTGAATAATCTTTTCCTGCACTTGTAAATTGTTTTTTTAGCACAAATATCTTTTTTTTTTACACTGTCCCTAGTGCCTGCAAAAGTCTCTCCATGCATTAATTACACTGGTAAATGGCAGAATCTAAGATTGCTGCTGCTATTTATAGGGCTGTGACATCACAGGGCTGGCTGATAAGTGGCTGTATGCATGGCATTATGGGTGATCCTGCCTTCCCAGAGTTCCTTTCTCCTTGTCCTCCCATGTGCAGCAGCCAGTTTTGGAAAACATGTGATTCATTACCATAAATCGCAAGGAAATTCTGATTCCGTGCAAATTGAATTTTTCCCTAAATTCGGATCAAATTCCACTTCGTCAGCTTCTATTCGCTCATCTCTTGTGATATCACAATGGGCAGTGTTCAAAGACAAACTCCAAGAGCCTACAGTATGTCCATATAGATACTCTTAAATGTCATTTCCCCACTATAGAAATATAGTTTAATCATCAGATCTGCATAATTATTGCTGAAAGTCATTTAATTCAGTTACTGCAAATGCAAAAATGATAGCCCCATGCCCTTGTTTATAAAATTCTCTGCAGACTGACAGACCATCAGGTTTTATTATTCAATTTTGGAAGATCATTTTCTGATCCATTCCTGGTTGTAGCTCCCAAAACTGCATCAGGAAATCTGGCCAGGTGGTCATACCCTGTCCCGCTGGTTACATCCACCAGCAGCACTGGGAGTCAAGGGTCCTGCATACAGAGTAGTCTTTCACCCTGTATTATCCCTGCTTAGCAACTTTCTGTTCTGTGCATGTGCAATACCTGTACAACCCTCTCTGCATGAGCTGTAGCTGTATTCTCAGTGACACTGAGAGCTTTGCGGAGCAGAATCATGGGGAAACACACAATGCTCAGCTTGTTGGTACAATGCATGGCCTACCTAAAGGTACTTTTAATAGTTGAGGACACTAAACTGTAAATATTATAATAAAAAATATGGAGGTTTGTATTTATGTTTTTTGACCATAGGTTTCCACTAAGGTTTGAGAGAATTATGGAAAAGCACATGTAGATTTTTAATAAAAGCATCCAATAGAAACTTGAGAACCAATGATGGAGAGTATTGGGAATTTATTTCTAGCGTAATCTATTTAAATTTGTCTCTCTATCTTAATTTCTTTAAGTAGTATATCCCAGCCTTCCTGGCCTGGAGTATTCTCTCATTGACACTCGACTGCGTATCTCACTTCTTTCTTTTGTGAAGTTTCTTCATCCTCTCTTCTACCTCGCTATCATTTTCACCTCTTCTAAAATTCACTGTCAGATTTTCTCAGCGTTCTTCTCTGAACTGTTCTGTCAGCCTACCTGAACACACAGCATATGGCTCTAATCTCTTCTTCCCGGCAGTTTTTCTCAGTAGTCAAGAATTTCTGTACTGCATTACTAAACGGTGCTCCAGAGTGATTATGCAGGGTGAACACGGCAGAAGTGGAGGAGAAATAACATGGCTGCTTACTGAAAGCTGCATAAGGAAAATGTCATGCAGTATGATGAAGTACAATGCTTCCGCACAATATATTAATTCATTTTTCGATAGACTAAAAGCTGTGACTGGATCATAGGAGCCAACTACAAGCCTCTTCTTCTTCACAAATAGCATCAACCATGCATCGTCCTCTCAATAGTCTCCCAACCACTGACAGTGTGTGATCCTTCCACATAAATAAATGTTAAAAGCCCTAGTGGAAAGCCAACTAAACATTTGTGATATAAGATCAATGCCATCCTCTATGCTTATTGGATTTTTAGGTTATACAGGGAAGGATGACATGAAATATATTAGATACTATAAATGTTCAATTTTTAGAGTCCTGGCAACTCGCTGTGTCAAGAACATAAGGCTAAGATATTAAAATGTACTTTCCATCATGTCCGATCTACATGGAAATAAATAAGCCTTAAGTATTACAGGCAAGCGTTGAGATATTGGCTGAGGACTGGCAAAGGAAACTGTCCTACAATTCTTTAAATTGAGGGGTTTTGTATAAAGTGAGGTATAGAATGTCACAGTGAA
This sequence comes from Bufotes viridis, assembly GCA_033119425.1. NCBI lineage: Eukaryota > Metazoa > Chordata > Amphibia > Anura > Bufonidae > Bufotes > Bufotes viridis. Next base: position 84,476,576 of record CM065598.1, on the reverse strand, counting down.
ATCTGAAATATTTAAGGATTGTTCCAAACTTATAATATTATGCCATGTGGCTAGGATGTGTCATAACAATATTATGGGTGAGGACTGAGCTCAGGGACCCCTACAAATGTAAAGAAAGCAAAGGTCCCTGAGCAATTCTCCTATACACAGACACTCCTACCAACCTACTGTATATAAAAGATGTCTGCTAAAATATGAGAAGCTCAGGGCCCAAGTAGCATAGTGGGTTGCAATTTAATTCTATGCTTTAGTGAGGGTCCTAGTAGCTGGATCTCTGCTGATTAGGAAGTAATGGCCGATTCTAACTACATGTGATGATTAGAGATGAGCTAATCTAATCCCACAAAGTGTAATAACATCCGTAGTTCAGGAATTATTCGATTCCTTGTGCTTCTTGTCAGCGAATAAATTAATCCTGAAATTCAAACTTACTGCTTCCATTTGCTCGTGATGGGCCACCAGCCTCCATCTTGCTTGAAGATCTCGGCCTAAATCCCATGCAGCGCAAGATTACATCATCAGGCTGGCCAGCATGATGACGTAATCTCGCGCCGCACATGATTTTTCGGCCGGCCGGCCTGCCGTGAGCAAATGGAAGCGGTAAGTTTGATGTAATGTTTTTTTTAAATGTTAATTTCACACTGTTTGTACACTCAGATGCAGCGATTATGTATGAACGTGGCATCTGAGGGGTACAATGACAGGGGCCACGCTATCGCAGCTTGCTGTCATTGCACCCGCTACTTACAAAAAAATGTGCTTAGTGGCAAAGTGATTCATCACAAAACAAATTTTTTGTGTGAAATTAAGCGAATAAGCCGAATCGAATTTTCATCTTGTCATAATGTTCCCTTTTAATATATATGAAAATAAGTATTTTCAATTTAAAATATGACAACATGAAATAATATAAATTAAGAACAAGAACATTTTGGTTGTGACTACAGTTGACCTCAAGAATTCACATACCTTATTTTTATTACGCAGACAGAAGCCCAGGTAGCCAAGATATGGAAAGCTGTTGGGTTTTTATTGAAGACTTATCTATGACTAGAAATGAGCGAACCCGAACTGCAAAGTTCTGGTTTATATCGAACTTTGCGAATTCGGGTACCCAGACCCAAACCCGGACCTTTTAACTGAAGTCCGGGTTCGGTGTTTAAGTGATTTTATTATTTTCTGTTATGACATGGTTATATCAGAATGAATAGCATTCTTAAGACAGAATGCAAAACAATATGGCCATTTAGGTTGTTAAAACAAAAAACTCACCTTTTCCACTTGATCGCACTGCAGCAGCTTCTTTTATCTTCACTGAACAGGACCTACCAAAGGACCTGCAATGTGTTTGATGACATCACCACACTCTCTCATGTGGTAAAGCCATCACACACATTGCAGGTCCTTTGGCAGGTCCTTTTCAGTGAAGACAGAAGAAGCTCCTGCAGCTTCTTCTATCCTGCAGCGCAATCAAATTGGTGAGGTGAGGGTTTTTTAACCCCTAAATGGCCATATTGTTTCCATTCTGTCTTAAGAATGATATTATTTTTTTATATAACCATGTTATAATGGAAAAAAATAAAGTGAAGTTCAGTCCCTCATTGACTTTAATAGGCTTCAGGGTCAAGTTCGGGTCCCGACCCCGAACTTTGACCTGAAGTTTGGCCGACCCCGGCAAACCCAAACTTCCATGGGTTCGCTCATTCCTATCCATGAGTAATAAAATAGAAGCTTTACCAAATCAATAACATATATTTTAATTACTTGAATATGCAGAGACTTTTTCTTTTTTTTTTAACAAAGGGACAGTAAATCATTGGTAGCCACCAGCCTTCCGACCAGTATGAAGAAGGCTCCCTGACAAACATCACTCCATAACTCAGCTTCTAGACTATCATTGGAGGATTTTAGAAATGAGAAAAATGTATACTCTGGACAATGCAGTATTGATTTGTTGTCCTCAATTTTCACAATATGACCAGTTAAAAGTGGAAGGGATTGTCAGCTCTGCTCTCAATCCACATTCTTTCCTGTATATTCAATTGTATATAAAGTGCAAGTCCTGCCAAAAATTACAAGCAAGAGGCACTTCGAAACAGCCTGTATATCACATAAAGGAGGGCCCTGTTCACATTGTGGTATAATTGTTAAGGTAGTGGAACTCCTACACTCATAAAGCCTATGCACTAAATGAAAGGGCTGCCAAAAATTACACAGAATCAGCACTAAAATACACCATTTATTACACACATAGGAGGGAATCATACACACCCTTGAAAAATTATGATCGGTGGCCTGCTGGTGAACTTCAAAAACATTTGGAGCAAGGGCCTGCTGAGCTGACCCTCTAAAACATTAGTGGCGAGGGGCTGCTGTTTAGCTGACCATGTAAAACATTATGGTTGAAGGCCTGCTGGTGAGCTCACCCTGTAAAACATTATCATTGAGGGCCTGCTTTTCAGCTGATCCTCTAAAACATTATGGTCCAGGATCTGCTGCTGAGCTGACCCTCTAAAACATTATGGGGGAGGGGCTGCTGGTGAGCTGACCCTCTAAAAGATTATGGTTGAGGGCCTGCTGCTTAGCTAACCCTCTAAAACATTAGGGGCGAGGGGCTGCTGCTGAGCTGACACTCCTAAACATTAGGGGTGAGGGGCTGCTGTGAGCTGACCCTCTAAAACATTATGGTTGAGGCCCTTCTGGGGAGCTGACCCTGTAAAACATTATGGTTGAGGGCCTGCTGGTGAGCTGACCGTGTAAAACATTATTGTTGAGGGCCTGCTGGTGAGCTGACCCTCTTTAAAAATTGTAGTGGAGGGAATATATACAATCTGAAGGAGGAGGAGAAAACAAGATTCAACCATGTAAACTTTTTTTGTGGTGGAAAATGTGCATGGGAATACACTACAGTAGACTGAGTACATCATAAACAATACAATACATTGAAATTACCTTTATGTTCATCATCAGCTCAGCTCTCCTCTGGTGGAGTTGAGAAGTCAGGGGAAATCTAGGCCTTGTTCATATTTATCTGAGTCAACCTGTCAGTATTGTCAGTGGACAAGCGGATACGCTTATCAGTTATAATGCCACCTGCAGCACTAAACACACACTCAGACAAAACGCTGGCAGCAGGGCAGGCCAGCACCTCCAAGGCGTAGAGTGCAAATTTGTGCCATGTGTCCAGCTTGGACACCCAGTACTTGTAAGACACTGAGGGATCATTTAGGACGCTGACACGGTCTGCAATGTATTCCTTCACCATCTTCCAAAAGTTTTCCCTCCTTGTGCCACTAGGTGGCGCATCAGGGTGAAGTTGCTGGCGGGGTGTCATGAAAGTGTCCCATGCCTTGGAGATTGTTGCCCTGCCTTTGTTGGAACTGCTGTGTGTTCCCCTTGTCTCCCTTCCTCGGTTGCTTAAGGAAGTACAGTATCTGCCGGCCGCGTTGTCAGATGGAAAATTTTGGAGCAAACTCTCAACAAGTACCTTCTGGTATTGCACTGTTTTCCTTGTCCTCTCCACCACAGGAATGAGAGAAAAGGGTGAACACCCAGTAATCTGTGTTATCTAAAATGCGTATAACACGAGGGTCGCAGGAAAGGCAGCCTAACATGAAGTCAGCCATGTGGGCCAGAGTACCAACAGGCAAGACTTCGATGTCAACATCAGGATGACTCTCCATCCCCTCATCCTCCTTTTCTGCCCATCCACGCTGAACAGATGGAATTAAATTTCCATGGGTACTACCCTCTGTAGCAGAGGCAACTGTCTCCAGCTCCTCCTCCTCCTCTTCATGTTCCAATTTGCTCTGAGAAGACAAACTATGGGTGGTCGGGCTATCACCTTGTGTAATGTCCTCCCCCATTTCCTCATCTGCCACATTATATATGTAATATACACAGTGTTTTCAGATGTCGTCCTTAATTGGATACAAAAACCCACCGACTTTGGACACTATACTAGGCCCAGATTAATGGAAGTTTTAATACTGACAGTGTTTTCAGATGCCGTTCAGTATTGGATACAAAAACCCACCGACTTTGGACACTATACCAGACCCAGATTAATGGAAGTTATAATATACACAGTGTTTTCAGATGCTGTTCGGTATTGGATACAAAAACCCACAAATTTTGGACACTATACAAGGCTCAGGTTAATGGAAGTTGTAATATACACATTTTTTCCAGATGCTGTACCGTATTAGATACAAAAACCCACAACTTTTGGACACTATACTAGGCCCAGATTAATGTATATTGTAATATTGATAGTGTTTCTAGATGCAGTTCAGTATTGCATACAAAAACCCACAGATTTTGGACACTATACTAGGCCAAGATTAATGGAAGTTGTAATATTCACAGTTATTTCAGATGCTGTTCAGTATTGGATACAGAAACTAACAGATTTTGGACACTATACCAGGCCCAGATTAATGGAAGTTGTAATATACACAGTGTTTTCAGATGCTGTTCAGTATTTGATACAAAACCCACATATTGTGGACACTATACTAGGCCCAGATTAATGGAAGTTGTAATATACATAGTGTTTTCAGATTTTGGACACTATACTAGGCCCAGATTAATCGAAGTTTTAATAAACACAGTTATTTCAGATGCTGTTTAGTATTGGATACAAAAACTAACAGATTTTGGACACTATACCAGGCCCAGATTAATGGAAGTTTTAATATACACATTGTTTTCAGATGCTGTTCAGTATTGGATACAAAAACCCACATGTTTTGGATAATATACTAGGCCCAGATTAATGGAAGTTTTAATATATAGAGTGTTTTCAGATATAGTTCAGTGTTGTATACAAAACCCACAGATTTTGGACTCCATACTAGGCTCAGATTAATGTAAATTGTAATACTGACAGTGCTTTTAGATGTAGTTCAGTATTGCATACAAAAACCCACATATTTTTGACACTATACTACTCCAAGATTAATGGAAGTTATAATATACTGGTTATTTCAGACATTCAGTATTGGATATGAACAGAGCCCAGATTAATGGAGTATCGGTGGTTTTAGATGCAGTTCAGTATTGGATCCAAAAACCCACAGATTATGGACACTATACCAGGCCCAGATTAATGTAAATTGTAATATACACAGTGTTTTCAGTTGCTGTTCAGTAGTGAAACAAACCCTGAATTTTGGACATACACTATAGGCCCAGATTAATGGAAGTTGTAATATACACAGTGTTTTCAGATGCTGTTTAGTATTGGATACAAAAACCCACAGATTTTGGACACTATACTAGGCCCAGATTAATGGAAGTTGTAATATTAACAGTGTTTTCAGATGCACTTTTAATATGGGATTCAAAAACCCACATATTTTGGACACTATACTAGGCCCAGATTAATGGAAGTTGTAATATATGGTGTTTTTAAATGCGGTTCAGTATTGGATACAAAAACCCACAGATCATGGACACTACACTAGGCCCAGATTAATGAATGTTGTAATATACACAGTGCTTTCAGATGCTATTCAGTATTGGAAACAAAAACCCACAAATTTTGGACACTGTACTAGGCCCAGATTAATGGAAGTTTTAATATACACAGTGTTTTCAGATGCTGTTCAGTATTGCATACAAAAACCTACAGATTTTGGACACTATACTAGGCCCAGATTAATGGAAGTTGTAATATACAGTGTTTTTAGATGCAGTTCAGTATTGGATACAAAAACCCACAGATTTTGGACACTATACTATGCCCAGATTAATGGAAGTTGTAATATACACAGTGTTTTCAGATGCAGTTTAGTATGGGATTCAAAAACCCACAGATTTTGGACACTATACTAGGCCCAGATTAATGGAAGTTGTAATACTAACAGTGTTTTTAGATGCTGTTTAGTATTGGATACAAAACCCCACAGATTATGGACACTACACTAGGTCCAGATTAATGGAAGTTGTAATATACTTAGTGTTTTCTGAGGCACGACAGTATTGGATATAGAACACCACAGATTACGGACATTATATTAGGCCCACATTAGTATTTTATTAGTATTATTTATTTATTAGTATTAGGCCCAGATTATAATTTGTACTACTGACAGTGTTTTCTGAGGCAGAACAGTATTGGTACATAGAACACAACAGATTATAGACACTAGATGTGACCCAGATTATTAAAGAGTCAGTCTGTGGATGATGTACAGTATATGTCATTAATAGTTATAAAATAAAAATATCTTGTAGCCCTCAAAAACATTTTGGGTTCTTTGAAAATCTTTTGGTATTAAATACAGCAAATTTTCTCCATGTACTATCTGTCCCTTCCTTAGCACGGATCTGCCTGACACTGCTGTTAAATATATTGTTGATCTAAAACACACACACATAGTAGTCCTTAAAAGGAGTTTTGGATCTTTGAAAAGCTTTCTCTAACTAAAATCGCTGAAATTCGCTCTCTGTTCTGTCTTTTCCTTCCTACCCGAGGCTCTCCCTGTCTACGTCTGAGCTGAACATGCGTCATCGGGTGCTATATAGCAGCTAACATGGCTACTGGCATTACAGTGAGGGCAAAACTTACCTGCACCTTTATTGGCTGCTTAAAACCTGCGAAACGTGCAGGGCGGAGACTTGATCATTTCGGCTGAGCATGCTCACTCATCCCTAGTGTTCAGGTGATTTTATTATTTTCCATTATAACATGGTTATGTTGGAAAATAATAGCATTCTTAAGACAGAATGAGGTGAGGTTTTTTTAATCCTTAAATGGCCATATTGATTTGTATTCTGTCTTAAGAATGCTATTATTTTCTGATATTACCATGTTATAACAGAAAATAATAAAGTGAAGTTCATGTCCCCATTGTCTTTAATGGTATTCGGGGTCAAGTTTCGGTCCTGAACCCGAACTTTGACCTAAAGTTCGGCCAAACTCAAAAATCTCTTCAAAGTTTTCAAAAATCATGACATGTTTTCTTTTAAGAATTAAAATATACATATACTAACATATACATTTTGACTGCATATTTTAAAATTATTTTTCTTTATATGATTTTTGGGTAGTCATGTTGCTTGGGCTGCTACAGCGGGAGTTCCAGAGATTTGCTTTAGGACAGGCGCTTAGACTTAAAGGGGTTGTCCCACAAAAAATATTCTACAGTTTTGAAGGCATCACCTAGATCTGAATACTTTTGTAATTGCATGTAATTAAAAATTTTGCATAGCCACTAAGTTATTTAATAAAATATATCTCTATAGTGTCACCTTTTGTTTGTAAATATTTTTACTTTCTTTGTCCAGCTCACTGTGATGGCCGCACATGCTCAGTTTCATCCTTCAACTGCTTCCTGAGCTGTGATAGGTAGACCTGAGACATGCTTACTTAGATGTAGCAGAAAAAACACTCCCCTTGAGCTGTCAGCTTGATATAAATCTAACAGAGCAATGAATGGGGAGATTACTGGACCTATATGAGGTACAAGGCTGGTTCTAGCTTTGTTAGAAAGAGATTGTCATGTAATATATGATGTCTGATTTTCATTTTTTACATTAGCCATAGGATAACCCCTTTAAGAAAACAAACTTTTACGCGAGTCTTGTGGGCATGCACTATAACACTTGTAATGGTAACTGTGCAGGGAAAGAGAGCTGGAGCTATCCCTTTTAACTATCATAAATGGTGTGATCTGCTATCTGGCTCTAGCTAGGGCATCTGTCATTTGTACCTATTAAACTGGCTGACCTGTTACATGTGCACTTGGCAACTGAACACATCTGTGTTGGTCCCATGATCACATGTGCCTGCATTGCTGAGAAAAATAATGTTTTAATATATACAAATGAGCATCTAGGAGCAACAGGGCGTTGCCGTTACACCATGAGTTCCTGTTCCCTCTGCAACCGCAGCCCTCTCAACTTTGATTGACTTGTACAGGCACATTTTTTTGACATTTTCACTTCCTGGCCCTGTCAATCAAAATACAGAGGTTGCAGCAGTAGCAGAGAGAGCAGAGCCTCTAGGTGTAACGGAAACACCCTGGTTGCTCCTAAAGACTAATTTGCATATATTAAAACATCATTTTTCTCAGCAATGAAGGCACATATGAACACAAGATACCTTCAACTGCTAAGTGCACATGTAACAGGTCAGCCAATTTCATAGGTACAAACTGGGGGGGGTTGGGAACTTAAAGTGGCCCTGGAAAAAATGCAAAACGTGGCCCCAGGATTGTAGGTAGATTCAAATTGACAGAAGGCGTGGTCAACACAAGTAGGTGCGGCTAGCAATACTATATACCAAATACCATAGTGCAGTAGAAAATACTGCCCGAGGAGCACAAATTACCTCACCAGAAGCTTCTCCACTGTGGTGGCTCCAGCTGCCATGCCCAGAACTCCAATTTCAGTTGTCTCTAATTAAGATAAGAAGGAGGGGCAGAGGAAGTGAGACACAGGCCATAGCAGCAGGCCAGCCTTACCAACAGCATACTGCCTGGTCATACAGTAGAATACCACACTACATACCTCTTGTCAAGTGACGTCTCCTCTGATGTAGACATTCTTTCTAATCATCTTCTCCATTCGGTCAAGACCGCAATGATGATTTTTTTTGCCACATCTCTTCTCTGCCGAGTGTCCTCACTTTTCTAGTCATCCTCTCCACCCAATCAACTCAAACAAATGAAAAAATAGTGCTCCCAGTAGTAATAATGCCTCCTAAAATACCCCAGTAATAATAATGCCCCCATAATGCCCCAGTAATAACAATGCTCCAAATATACCCAATATAATAATGCCTCTATAATGCCCTTAGTAATAATACTGCTCCTATAGTGCCTCCAGTATTAATAATGCCCTCTATAGTGCCTCCAGCAATAATAGTGCCTCTGGATTATGCCCCCAATAATACTACCTCTTGTTGTTCCCCCAGTTATAGTAGTGCCCCCAGTAATGTTGTATAATTCCCCAGTTTTAAACATGTCTTCATAGTGCCCCTGGCCCATATATTGCCCCCAGTGCTGTCCCTGATAGTGCCTCCATCAATATTGATGCCCTCTTATACTGATACCAGCATTAAACATGTCCCCACAGGTCCTCTTGCAATGTCCACATAGTGTCAGCAGATATGTATTATTAGGATTAGCAGAACCCCCTCTCCAGATCTCTACTGGACTATGAATAGGGCCTGTATATGAATATATATTTGATTACTGCTCCTTCCAATAAGTTTTGTTTACTACCTATACTGTGAATAAACTATTAAGGACCACTCCGAATTCCCCACTAGATCTTGCCCTGTCCAATTACTAGGTCTCCATTTCCCAGTGCCATCTTCAGGTGCACAGTGTCCATGGTTAACAGCTCCCTTCCTCTGTTTCTAATGCCATGCAGTGTCGCTACCTGCCAGGCATTCTAGTTGATTGCAGATTCTCTCCACCCTGCTCCGTGCAGTAGACTTATATCGCACCCCCGATGGGGTACTGCACCCAGCCTTACTTATGATAATGACAGCACAGCAGAGCCACCGGTGGCCAGCAATGCAGAGACCTTGCTTTGCTTTAATTATAATGTGCAGCCACAAAGTGTTAAGCCGGCTTTCCACTGCATAGTAAAAAGCCAACGGCCCACTTTGAATCTTCCCAGGGGTTTACATTGCCAATTCGCCCCTGGGTACAGATATGTTGACAGATGCTTTCCTTTCAATGCAATCTTGTGCTCTGATAATAAGATGACTACTGATCCAGCCCCCAGTACACACAGAACACGCTAAGATGTTATAGTTACAGAACAGGAAATGACTAGATGATAATACTAACATTTGCTACATTTTTGGATTTTAACATAGTGAATATGATAATAGTGAAAACTAGAAGCAAATAGTGTTAGTTTATAAAATATTTTCAGCATAAACTTGATATAGTGGTGCCCAGGGAATTTTTCCTTTACTTTACACAACTGAGGTTTTTCTCTTCTATAACAAAAAAAGGTCAGTGTTGCTTTAACATATTTTCTGGCATACAGCCTGTTCATTTTATCACTCGCGGCACCCTGCTCCAGAATTTATTAACAAGCTCCATAGGTTTACATTGACGAAATGACATTTACCCTACAGCCAGGTTATCTTATCCACACACCGTTGGGAAGTGAAATAATGTCTGAAAAGGAATTGTTTAAAGACAAATCTATCTCTTTGTGTGTGGCTACCAGCAATGTTCCATTCCGAACCTGATATCAAAAGGTGGCCAAGGTTATTGTGAATTTAAAAAAAAAACTAAAAGATTTTATTATTAAAAAAATCAAGACAGGAATCTACTTTCCATCAGCTTTTCTTTTATTGTGATTTTTTGTGTTTAAAAGCCCTATAAATACACAATTTAAAATGACACTGGCTTGTAGTGGTTACCTTATCCTTGTGACTAACAATGATGGGATTCCTGTCATGCTTTAACTCTCCTACAGAGTCACTGATGGGATTTTTTGAAATCCTATTATTGGTTGCACTGTCGTGGTCTCAGATGGGACTTTCAATCAAAAAGGCAATCAGAAGGTTATGCATCTCTAAGCTCAGCTACAAAAAAATAAAATCTGAAAGCAACGCGCAGCTTCAAGGAGCCCGAAATTACGCATGATAACAACCATTGGATTGAAACACAGTGTGTAACCTGAAATGATCAGCAAATATTAAATGATAAGACAATGTAAACTGCCATGAAAATGTTAAAGATAAATTATTGGTGATATGGATAAGCAATAATATTAATGAGGTTTTCTGGGTGTAAAATACTGATTAACTATCCTCAGGATAGGACATTAATATCTAATTGGTGGGGGTCAGGCTCCAGGCACCCCCCACATATCAGCTGTTGGAAGCAGCTATGACACTATGATGAGCACTATTGCCTCTTCCTAGGTCAATAATGTCATGTTCAGTCATATGGCTTAAGCTCAGCTCAGTTCTATTCAAGCAAATTGGTTGCAATATTAAGCATGGCAGCTATACAATTAATGGTGCTGTGCTTGGTTTACTGTGATAGAGCTTCAGCACTCAAACAGATGATCATTGGCCATGCGGGGTCGGAACCCCACTGATCAAATATTTATGGCCTATCTTCAGGATAGGTCATCAATATTCTACTCCTGGAAAACCTCTTTTAATAAATAAATATTGAGTGACTAGTCACAAAAAATATTTGAAAAACGCTTGCAGCAAAGCCTCTTTGAGATGACCACCTATACAATTGCAAACAATCCTCATCTTGATTCTTAATGTGTTTAGTAAACAATGACAAATAACTTTTTGTTAATTGCCTTTTCCAATGGTGTTCAATGGATTTTGTTTCATGATTTCACAGTAAGGCATGATATCACACTCAAGTTTAGAACTGACACATCTGTAGGGGGAAATAGGTCAGATAAAAATATATCTTTTATTGATGAAGCAGTGGTCTAAATTAGGTGGCCAATACAACTGTATTGCAGCGATGGATCATATAACTAATAATCAGATTGGCACAGGCTAACCCATAGGATACAGTCTAAGTAATTATCCATTCTCTTCTCTATGCACTCCACAAGGAGGGATGTAGTTTACCCATAGTGCATTCTCTGGGTTACACTCTCTTATATTGTTCTTGGATTGACTTTGGCAATTCAACAGCAGTATATATAGTCTAGTAATAGGCAGATGTCAGCAACAGATGATCAAAAGAAGTGCCAGGAGTGAAGAGAATATCAAAGTTTTAATACAGGAGTCAGAGCTGTGGTACCACAGATATAAGCAATCCAATGAGTAAAGTAATCAATTTAGAGAAAAATCCAACAGCCAGTAATACTATGTTAATCTCGAAACAGCTATAATCAACATAGAGAGACTAACTAACTAAACATAGAGAGACTAACTAACTAACTAGCTAAACTTACAGTAAGGCAATGTCTACAGACCAGTGATTTTAAATATGTCATCCATGATATTATCTTTGGGAGTTGACTGACTTGACAGTCTGCTGCCAAAATGCAGGATAGCCAGACCAGAGTCTGGTGCAGACAAGAATAGTAGAAGAACTGGTCCAGATCTTGGACAGAGAACAGTGATTTTTTTTGAGTGTGTCATCAGAAAATGATCTGCTGTTTAGATCACTTTTTTTATGTTTAACATGTTTATAAATAATGTTTGATGATGTTATTTTGAATTTTCTGTGTCAATTTTTATATTTAACCTAAAACAAAACAAACATTATTTTTTTGCACTGACCACTATGTCTAATAATTGGCACCATTTTTTGGTTTGTACAAATCACTTAACTGCAGTTAACTCATTCTAATCCTGCCTATAATGATATAATCTCTGTGTATAGATAGGACAGGATTCACCTTTCACAATAGGTGATTGTCAAAGCTTATCTATTCCTTCCTTGTACAATAACCTGTGCACAGGTCACAGAGCATGCTTAGAAAACTCTCCAATATAAGTCAATAGGGTCCCCTCCGGTCCATTGTGTCTATGACCCAAAGCAATTTTTTTTTTTGCTGTGTAAATGCTGTTAAAAAAAGCTCAGGCAAGATGGTTGACTCTATAATCATTTTCCCACAGATAGATTTAAAAAAAAAAAACTACAATCAGAAAATAGAAGCAGATTAGAAAAATGGATATGTGCTACTATCTGGTTTAAACTGGCAGATAAAAGTTTTGGTGACACACTTCCTTTAATGAAATGTATATTTCAGTACCTTGCTTGAGAGCCCATATACTGTAATTATTTAGTTAACACAAAAATATATTTAGTTTTCTCCTGAATTGAATTGAACAAATTTCTGATTCATTAGAATTAGATTTCAGAATTTTAGACTCTATTCACTCGGCTCGATAAATAAAGTTAGTTGCATGACTCAAGATGATATTTAATATCTTTTGATAGAATAGAAATTGACCAACAAAACTAGCTTATTAAGAAAAATATTACTAAGCTTGGAATTGTTCATGTTCTACCTACCTACGGTGCAAAAATATATATTATTCCATTTGGAAGGAATGTGAAAAAAATGCACACATTTTCAACTCTCCTGACACTAAGGCTATCTTTATGAGCCATAGGTTGCCACAAGTGTGATCTGTTAAAGACCAAGAACAATTTTCAATCATGTATAACAAATGAGAATGGATTAATAAGAAATGGTAGCTCAAACTTTCAAATCTACTGTACATAATAGATGTGGAGATTATTGCTGGGAGCATAAGACTTCTTGTTAGATTGACAGAAATATCTGCAGTTAGGATTTATAGTTATCATAAGGTTTGAAACATAACAGGCTGTCTTGACAGGCTTTTGCTTAGTCCTTAAAACTGTTGTCCACTTTTGACAATCTACTTTTGTTAGAAGGGTCTACTGACAATATGTTGATAAATGGACATCTTCCTGCTGGGCCCCTCAGTGACCAGCTTTAATCTACCAACCTGGCCAGTTCTCCTGTATCATCCCTACAAAAAAAAATAAGGAATTAAACCTGAGAGCAACACGTCGATTCATTACAATATATATTTTGCCTGAATTTTTTTAAAAACATTCTGATTACATAGAATCAGAATTTCTTCAGATTCATTTGGGTAGAATTTGTGGCACAAGAGAGAGAGAGAGATAGAATGATTTTCCAGGCATTAAAAGCACTTTCAAATCAGGTAGAATCAATTAATACCTGAAGCAAATTGCTTGGCCAATTTGGATGAATCGGACTGAATCAAATTTTTGGAAGATAACTCTAAATCAGTTACATAAACCTTTTGAAATTCAGTTCTCCATAACATTAAATTGCTACACCTTTAACCTGACAATTTTCCAGTTTTGCAGGGCATCAATATAATTATTATGCCATGACAAAAGCCTATATGATACCATGAACCATATAAATCATTAAAGGTCAGACATAAAAACATATTACTAAAATGTATTTTAGATGGGTGTCAATGTGTTGGGTTTTCCATCCATGATAAAGATTTTTTTTAAAAAATCTTAAAAGCAAGACAAGAAGATGATTATACTCTGTGCATGGACATCTCTAGAAGGAGCCAAAGGTTACTGGCTTGTATCCTTTAACATCCTACTCCCTTAGCAGTCACTGAGAGGTTAAACACTAGGGAAGATTTATTACTTCCTTCAATATTTCAACCTATAGATTGATGTGTGTGCCCTTGAGAAGGGCAAGATGCCAGAACATAGTATGAGATGTTAAGGTCAAGATATTAAGGGCTTTGAAAGTTTTCTGGCCCATGTGTTTTTCACATTCATTGATAAATTATATGAAATATCGTGGAGGCTGCTTTCCATCAAAGTCATCATTCACTGACCTTTTTCTGCAAAATACATAAGTATATTTTACTTATTTATGTACCACAAGGAAAAGAGACCAGAAAGATATTTATAAAAATATATTTCACCAAGTAGTAAACAATACAGGAATTTTCCAATACATGAAGTAAAGAAACAAATGATAATATAGCTTCAGAGCAAAGTAGAAAATTAAAATGATCTGCATGTGATACTTTTATTTAATATACAATTTCTATCTGTAATTGCAAATTTAATATGAGAGCAGCCACTGGTGCTGCCAATTTTTGTGTGCAATTGTCCCTGTGCATAACTAGCAAATATCATAGAAAGGAAATGCTGACTTAAGCACTAAAATTATATCTACACTGGTTTCTGCTCTAGAACACTGGATAACTACAAGCGTGAGTCTGTCACTGTACAGTGTGATGTGTAAAACTCTAAAATTCTAAAGTTTAAATATTCACATGAACCTGTTTACTTCCAGATGTTTGTGCTTGTAATAAAAAAAACACCATACATCATACCGTAATTCTGAACAAAATATAAAAACTGACAAAGCCTCTCGGAAAAAAGTTTTACTCGTCTTTTCAGCCTTCTGTTAAAATGCAACTACTGCAAATATACATTGCCCCCTTTATTAAATTACCTCTTGCGGCATTAAAAGCCATCATAAAATTTCAAAATGTATATGAATTTTAACATTTAGTATGTGCATACAAAAAAATAAAAGATTAGTTAATGGATATACATTATATATATATATATATATATATATATATATATATATATATATTGCTAAATACTTTAAACATTGTTTCTCAATAAATAAACATATTAAAAAGTCAATAAAATAGCACTTTGAGAAATTAATAAATAATATTTGGAACAAGGTAAAGTATAATTTTTATATATTTTTATTCTAATTAGAGCTGAGCGAATAGATTAGTTACAATCAAAATTCGACCTGAATTCTGATTTCTTGGCTTATTTCGATGAATAGAATAGAAACAAATTTTAGGAAACTCGCTCATCTCTAATCCTAATTTATATTGGGTGATTTGCCATTTGTAGAGGAAAAGCTTCGTACAAACATGCCTCCATTCAAGGGGAAATGTCTCATAATCATCAAAGCATTTTTTGAAATTTTTTCTTCTTTCAATTGGTGATAAGACATGAATAATTTAAGGCCCAAAAATGTGAAGAGATGATGTTGAGCTGGTGGCTTGTAGGCCACCAAATTAGTACAATGTATAGTCATTACACAGTGGAAGCCAGTTGGGAATCAATGTTATCAAAATTCATCAGAAGACCAAATATTGCTTTAGTAAAAAGTGGTTAATTCCTCTTTTCAAAATGTTGCAGTAGACTTTATTGGTAGAAGATTTTTATAACAGAGCGACATTCCGCTTGTTCAAAGTTCCTCTTTCTATTTGCTCTGTTGACTCAGACATCCCAGATGCCAAATCTTCAACCTTTATGGTGGCCCAAGTGAATACTGAACATCCAATGACTTCTAGATACTTCACAAACTTTACTCCACAAGACTTACCCCCTAACGTACACAATTTTTGGTTCAACATTACAATGTAGTTGATTTGTTTTTTATTTTTATAGATGACTGGTGCTAATTGTCTCTAAAACAAGTTGGCCACATTAGTCTTAACTAACAATGACCCTAAAATTTTACAGAATTGTGAAGTTCGGAATGCAAAAATTGTGTATTCATTGTCAAGTTTCTCTGTCACTTTCTCCAACTGAGTAAAGTTCTCCAAGTCTTTTAAAACGAGGACCCCAATCACTGAGGTAGTCAAAATTTTGATCTGAGTCTGATGTTGATGACTCCAACGAACTTAGAGAACCAGCCACTGATCCTCGCCCTTCATAGCCATAAATTTGGATTGAGTCGTATGGTGGAGCAGTAGGATCATTGTCAGCTTCATGGAGCCTTACGTTAATAAATTCATCCACGTCAACACCATTGGGAGTAGACGTATGACCTTGCCGAGGCATGAACTGAAAATCAGGCTTGATATCCTTGCGAGGTAAATAGCCATTTATTCCATCAGGATTTTGTAATGTTGCAATATCAAAAGCCTCTGTATCTTCCTCTCCTCCTCCTTCATCATCGTAGCGGATTATATTTTCACGAACGTCTTCGTCATCCTTGATAATAAGCGGCTCATTTTTGTGTCTTCGAAGTGTGACAAATAGGACAACAATGACTGTGGAAAAAGATCAAAAGTCAAACAATTAACATCTTGATTTATTTTTTATTTCAGAATTGTTGAAATCACATTAATTGCATGCCTAATGGATATCTACTGTGCAGTGAGTGTAATTTAGTCCATTAAACAGCTTCCTAAGAGACAAATGTGGGGTTCATGGAAAGCATTTTTTGGTTCTTTGGTGTCAAATGATCACATGGCATATCCAGTGGAGGACTCTACCATCACATAAGCCAAGAAAATGTTAAGCCACAAGCAGTTGTCTAAAAACAATGGCTGAGGGGGTGGACATACCACCTGTGCAGATGGTTTAGCTGAAAAGGGCCCCAGGGGATTCCTTTCTAGCAGTAGTGAAGTAGTAAAAGTGCCCAGGCTGCACTGCAAAGCTTAGACAGAGACGTAGAGGGCTGATGGGTGCAAAGTTTAGAAGTGTTATGGGGGTCCCCAGGCAGAACTTTCTTTGGGGCACCAGAAATTCCCAAACTACCTTTGGCTATCACATCATCACCCTCAGCCACTCTTAAAATGATCATATGCCATGTGACTCCACAGAACTAAATAGTGCTTTTTTTGCTCTTTGAACTTTTTGGGACTGTTTTGCACTGTGGGCCTAGTTTTGTGGAGGAAAAAATTGTGTCTTTGGTAGACAAAATGATTAGAGTTGAGTGAACTTCTGTTTTAAGTTCGTTTTCCAAAGTTCGGGTTCGGGTTATCCAAGCATCCCGTTATGGATTTCGCTAACACGGACCATAACGGCATTTGGAACATGGGGTGAAGGACCTGGGTTGACGTCACCGTCATGTGATCAGTGCAGGGGGCATGGCTCAGTACTGGATTAGATAAGAGGTTGTAGGCTACCACCTCTTATCTAATCCAGTACTGAGCCACGCCCCCTGCAATGATCACATGACGGTGACGTCACCCCAGGTCCTCCGTGTTGTCCAAGGTTTGGGTTCATTGAAGAATCCCCTTATGGATTCCAAATGCCGTTATGGTCCATCGTAGCGGAATCTATAACGGAATGCTTGGATAACCCAAACCCGAACTTTGGAAAACGAACTTCAAACAGAAGTTCGCTCAACTCTAAAAATGATCATTAGGCCTGTCACTGCTACTGTTTAATGCAATTAATTTAAACATGTTTTTTGGATTAAAATTGAAGACCCATCCTCAGGATAGTTCGACAATATCTGATCATCTGAGGTCCAACTCACAGGACCATTGCCAAATAGCTGTTTGGAGAAGCCACAGTACTCTGCCAAGTGTTGCCCCCTCTTCATAGCATACCAAGTAAAGATAACTAAATTTATTCTATAGAATCAAAATTCTACCCAAATATTTCCAAAAATTCTGATTAGTTAGAAACAGAATTTCTTGAGATTTGTTTTGAGAGAATTTTGAGAAAGAGAGAGAGAGAGATGCAGAAAGGCCTTATGCTCCCGTAATGCCCAACGGCTCCTGGTATCGCCCATGTGGCTCAGGTAGGTTGAGTGGTAGGGCCTCGTGCTACTTGAGGGACCTTGCCGTGGTGTCCGAGCTTAAGACATGTCCTCCTAGTAGGATATGTCAAACTAACCCCTCAATTTTATCAGCGTGAGGGTTTAGTATTGCCGCAGAGTGCACCTGCTTTTGCTATGGTTATGTTTTTGATTGTTCTCCACATCCACATTATCGCTATCGTATGTAGGATGGTTATTGTGGTACTTGTAGTCCGTTGTGGTACGTTGTTGGCATCTTCCACTGTATGCATTTTTTGCTGTTGATTGCCCCTAGCAATGGACTACAAGTGCAGGATGTGCTCCCCTAGATACATGCACAACTGCATATGGGTTGAGCATATCCTGCTTGTTAAACACCACGTTTTCTAATGGATTGTATAATATGTTTGGAGGTGTATAAACTCCGATTTAAATGTGCCTGCTTTTCATCTACAGGCTACATTCAGGTGCAGCTGTGAGGCTCTGGGCCATATCAGCCGGTCTCGGGTGGGGCTCACAAGCACCTCCCACCTCCCATTGCAAGCATGGTTACATGCTGGAGGTCACTGGTGAGCTGTCTGTGAGTCAGGCCTTATGCTCCCGCAATGCCCAACGGCTCCTGGTATTGCCCATGCGGCTCAGGTAGGTTGAGTGGTAGGAACTCGGGCTACTTGAGGGACCTTGCCGTGGTGTCCGAGCTTAAGACATGTCCTCCTAGTAGGATATGTCGAACTAACCCCTCAATTTTATCAGCGTGAGGGCTTAGTATTGCCGCAGAGTGCACCTGTTTTTGCTATGGCTATGTCTTCCTCTGATCCATCAGAACAATAACCTACAAAAAATGGATCCTGTCTGTTGAGCATCACTTGGTCAGCATTTGGTCAGTAAGCCATCAGTATTACTAATGCCCCCCCCCCCAAAAAGGAGTGAATCCAAAACAGAGATGACACATGAATGAGGAGACCACAGAGTGGCCTAATGACAGAATCTGGAGGTGGCGGCAGCATCAGGAGGCCACAGAGTGGCACAATGACAGAGTGTGGAGGTGGCGGCAGTATCAGGAGGCCACAGAGTGGCACAATGACAGAGTGTGGAGGTGGTAGCAGCATCATCAGGAGGCCACAGAGTGGCAAGGTGACATAGTGTTGAGGTAAAAAAAAAAAACATCTTTAAAATTGTGGGTATTTTGTGTAAATTAAATTATGCAAATCCTCAAACAATCCATGTTAATTGCAGGTTGTGAGGCACCAAAACATGAAAAAAGTCAAGGGGGGGGGGGTGAATACTTTTGCAAGGAACTGTAGGTAAGTATTAGCTTTTATTTTATTTTTGTGTGCCAACTTTAGGGGACATTACTGGGGGCACAGGAGGATATTACTGAAGGACAGTGGGGGAAAATTACTACATGGTGAGAAAACTACTACATGGGAGCAGTGTGGGGGACAATTAATACTGTGTGGGCAGTGTGGGGGACAATTGCTTCAGTGTCATCATACACAGATCCTTCTTAACAGTGTGTCATCCACAGATCCCCCATAACAGTGCACCGGAGGAGAGACTGAAAGGAGGGGAAAAAAATCAGCGGAAGCAAGCAGATGACAGCACAGCAGACGACTGAATAGCTTCTTTTGTAAGTAAATTGTTTTATTATAAATATAGTTTAGTTTAATGTCTGTTATTGTCTTTTATAAAATTCTGACTTTTGCTTAAAGGGACAGTAAATTTTCTCTTTTTTTTAGTTATGTATGATGCTTTTTGATAATGAATAAATGTAAATGTATTGGTAAATGTAGTAGTATTAGCTGCACACACCAACAACACTCACAGGGTTATTTCACAAAAGGTCGAAGAGTGTGGAGAAGTCAAGAGACGTGAACAATATAGGACAACATAGCTGATTTGAAAAAAATTCTCCAATTCAGCCCACTTTCCTATTCAGTTATGTTGTCCCAGATTGTTCCCTTTTCCAAACTCTTCACCCCTTTGTGAAAAAGCTTGTGAGCGTCTTTTCATTGGTCTTCTTTAGTGACATGTTTAACACATGGGATTATTTACACAGCTCAAGTGTTTGCTGAAACTGCTTTAAACTGTAAAGAAAAGTTTTCAAGAGTGTTTATCTCTTTCTCAGGTCTGAAGCAATACCGGGGAAGAAAGAAAAACTCTTGAAAGCTTGTCTTTTAAATATTAGGACTACAATAATAAGGTATCCCTGCATACCGCAATACTCTCATATTTTGTAATCTTATTTACTGTATATATACTTATTTTGTTTTTTTCAGTAGTATGATTAAGTGGTGAAAATGAATAGTGCCCCCCCCTCCATTTTTGACTGTGGTATCTTAAGTGCCCCCACCCTATATATTGTTCCTAGAGTAGCCACTGAGTGTTCCTATTACCCAGGGCTGTAACATCCCCTACTGAGCCCTGTTCAACATAAATGCTGTGGAATGATTCCTCCTTACACCTTGAATAATCTCTCCCTGAACTTGAATTTTTTTAGCACAATTAAATTTTTTCTAGCACTGTCCCTAGCGCCTGCTGTCGTCTCTTCCTGCACTAAGTACACTGGAAAATGGCAGAATCCAAGATGACTAAGGCTATTTATAGGGCTGTGACATCACAGGGCTGGCTGGCTGCTTATTGGCTGCATGCATGGCATTATGGGTGATCCCGCCTTCCCAGAATTCCTTGCTCCATGTTCTCACATGTGCAGCACCCATTTTCAGAAAAAATGTGATTCGTTACCACGAAGCTTGAGGAAATTTGGATTCGGTGCAAATCAAATTTTTCCAAAATTCTGATTGAATTCCACTCCGTCAACTTCAATTTGCTCATCTTTAGTTATAGTTACTAGAGAGGGATCGTTAATGCACGGAGTTATTCTGATTGTCTGATTGGAGTCAGGAATATTTTTTTTCCACTAAAAGGAGGAAAATTGCCCTGGATCAACTTGCAGGGTAACAGGCTGAACTGGATGGATGTATTACTTTTTTCAGCCTTATAATACCATGTTACTATGTTATTATATGTGACCTGTTTTGAGAATAGTATGGATGCAGGAGATCCCAACGTGGCTCAATAACACCGCCCAGGACAATTATATAAAGGATGATGATCTTCTTTATTGAGTATCCTTTTGTCAAGTAAAATTACGCATTTCAGGTGTACTTAAGTACCCTTCATCAGGTTAACCTTCACTTATTGTTCTATGAACCAGTTCCACATTCTGGAACATACTACCCTATGGTGCGGTCTTTATTTGCTTCTTTAGCGAATACATGCCTAAACATAAAAACTATTTTAAGAATAAGTTATCAATATTTAAAGCGGTTGTGCAATCAAATACATCCATACACACATAGTTAAAGGGTCCCATGACAAGTGTAAAAAAAAGGAAATCAGACATCATTTTGTACATTCACTATTTTTGTGAAAAATGCAGACAAAAATATCTAAGGCAACCCTTTGATGCATTAAAAGTCCAATCATTTCATTGGTTTTCAATGATTATACAACGAGAACTGATCTTTGAATTCTCTCTAAATCTCCTTTTAACTACATAAATGTTTCCTATTTGTTTCTAGAAGACAGCATTTTACCAGAACACAAAGCCGGATTAAATGTACCGTACCATATAGAAGGGCATACTTTGATAATGTATTGGCAGGGAATATATCAAGTGAGCATGTTCTTTTAGTCTCCATTATTTTAATTCATTGGTTTCCATTAAACAGTATGCAGCTGCTTAAAAGTTTTCTGTTCTTACTTTTTCCCAGCATGTGGTCCACCTACAATAAATTTTCTGCACAAATGCCGAAATCAAGGAAGCATCGTTCAAAGCTCCCAACATCTTTTCTCTATTGTGTGTGGAAGCTCTCATCTTACAGACTTGCTTTCTTTTAAATATCAGTAAATCATTTCCATTATGTTAAATATTTTAGCCAGAAAATGTCTGCTTTTTGCATGATTTTGTTCTAGGATTTCTAATAGGATTGACTAACATCTCCCATGATGCATTATTTAATGGGGTTGAGTTGATAAAATTATATATATATATATATATATATATATATATATATATATATACACTTAACGGGCACCTGTCAGCAGATTTGTACCTATGACGCTGGCTGACCTGTTACAGGTGCACTTGTCAGCTGAAGACATCTCTGCTTGTCCCATGTTCATATGTACCCACATTGCTGAGAAAAATGAAGTTTTAATATATGCAAATTAGCCTCTAGGAGCACCAGGGGCATTGATGTTGCACCTAGAGGCTCAGCTCTCTTTGCAACTACTGCACCCTCTGCACTTTGATTTTAGAAGTCATGGCCAGGCGTGATCATATTGGCGCTGCCTGGCCTTGTCAATCAAAGTGCAGAGATAGCAGAGCTTCTAGTTGTAACAGCAATTCCCTTATTGCTCCTAGAGGCTCATTTGCATATATTAAACTTTACTTAGCAATGTGGGCACATATGAATATGGGACCAACACATATGCCTTCAGCTGCCAAGCGCAGTGAGAGAGCTGCAGCAGAGATGAGATACTGAGATGCCAGGCTAAATAGAATCTAGCAGAGCAATTGGAAAAATTAATATGGAGAACTCTGGATCCATGTGAGGTACAGGGCTGGTTTTAGCTTTGTTTAAAAAGTTTTGGTTTGTACTATATGATGTCTGAAGTTCATTTTTCTTATCACTCATGGCATAACCCCTTTAAAGGAACAGCAATGCAAATATCACACTGAAACAGAGCAAAAACTCAGTGTGTCACAGTTGCAAAATACTGTGGCCAACTAGTGAATCCACTCATATCCATGATGTTTCCTAGCCTCTAATATATGATATACTACTAGTGTATTATTATTATTATTATTATTATTATTATTATTATTATTATTTTAAACTGATGGATCATAGTTTTCAGTTATTTTGATAGAACGAATGATTGAGCAATCTTATATTCTCCTTCTCACCTTTTTCCTCTGGGTACTACACACCAAAAACATGCTATTAATATTATTTATTATCACTTTGAAATTTTTAACTTTATATCTGTGTTCATATCATACCACTGGATTATTTTTGATAGATATATTTGGAAAAGCTCCTTTACATACCTCTGATGGATGCTTTTGATGGATTCCTTACAGGAATATTCATCACATCAGATCCAATGTTTAAAAAAATATATCTTTTTTTTTTTTTTTGTACCATCATGTGGAATAGCATAGTAATCTAATCCAGGGCATTCCTTTTGGCTGTTGTAGGGTTTAGGCTTTTCCCAGTGCAGACAGTATGCTAAGTCCAATAACAACATGTGAGCATGACCTACTGTAAGATAGCTTTTTTTCTAAATGGCATATCAGGGCATATGAACATCATACAGTAGAGGGTAGTCCCCCATTCGAGTGGAGAACTGCTGGTTAAGAGCAGCTCCCACATTGAGTGATATGCCCCATCCATGATTTACATGAGAATCCATTCAATTGAATGTCAGACAGGTAATTCAACATTTACCCTGCTGTAGCCACTGGCAGTGGATGGCAATTGGCCAGTTGGATTTCTATTTAAAAGAGAAACCAAACCAATAGTGTCAGAAATGTCATTCTTGTTTGGGCTTTCTCCAGTTTTTTGGGCTTTCTACACTTATATAGAGAGATATATCGGATTGCAAGTCTGCTGATGGCTGAAAATAAAGGCTATGAAGCAGTTTATTTTTTAAATTTAAATAATTTTGAGCTAAAAATCATTTTCATCAATTGGTCTTTATTAAAAATGTTGAGCCCCTTTCCCTGTATAGCCATGAGATTCTCTAGTAGCATGAACTGTGTTTTTACTGTATTCTGTAAGGCAGCTCAGCTGACAGCTCTTTATTTCTGATCTCTGACCTTATAAACACCAATTATATCTCAACTTTTATCTTACTGATAACAATGTGGCTTAATTAAGTTTTAATGGCCTTTTAGTAATTTAGACATAATGTTTATCGGATGACCATCACAAAGTGAAATCGAAAGTACGATTTGCACAGCTAGACAAACAAGTAACCCTTTGTGACAGAATGACAGAATATTTTTAATAAAGACCAAATGAAATGAAAGTTTTTTAGCCCAAAATGATTAAAATGCAATCTTAAAAAAAAAATTGCCCCAAAGGTGTAGATAGCCTTTAATCTAAGATATTATGATGTATGCAATGCATTTCAGTATTATGCCTGGTATTGCTGTGTAGCCCTATTCAAGTGAATGTGATTGAGCTTCAAAATAGGGGCCATTTGTTGCACCATTTTTAGAAAAACAAAAAGGCAGAGCTTTTTGTCTACTCATACAAACCCTTTTATTTTGCTGTGAAGTTTTTATGTTGAATTTTCAGTAGCATAAAGGACAGATTAAAGCATTCCTTACCTAGTAGCAGCACAATACAGGCCAGAATAGCTATTAAAGCCCCCATACTGAGTCCAATTGGCAGAACATAGGCTTCTGCATTGCAGGATTGCACCACTCCATCACTGCTACAGCCACAGACCCGTATAGTAAGGGTGCTGGTACTGCTCATTGGAGGATTGCCACTGTCACTTATTATAATCGGTAACAGGTAAACTTCTTGCTTCAGTCGATTAAATCCATTATGCCTTGCCAATATGCTAAGGGAATTATCTAAAAAAAATAAAGAGCAAAAATGTGTCAAGTGTCAGTATAATCAATTCATAATATGCATACATACTTTTCCTTAGATTAAAAAACTTCTATTTTCCCCAGAAACAGCGCCTCAGTTGACCATAGGCTTTGTCTGTTATTGCAGCTCAGGAAGGAAGATGACACCTGCCCTCCGCTCAATTTTATTTTATTGATACATTAAAAAACAATATGGTCTAGGCAAAATAATAATTTAAGATCAAGTGATACTCATATAATACAGAAGTCTCAGTTGAAACAGTCCTTCCTCAGCAAGATGAGTCTGACCGATCATGGGTAAGGGACCTAGACATAGCTCAGATTTATAGTGCTGAGGAAGGTCTCTTTTGACCGAAAGACTTTTAGATGAGCAACATTTAATATCACCTGTACCTAGTTCCTGGTATTGCAGCTCAGTCCTATTCAAGTGACTGTAGCTGAGCTGCAGTACTAGAAGTAGCCAATGAACTAGAATTTTGTTATTTCTAAACTAAAAGCAGTTTATTCTTAGAAAATCCCTCTAGATAAACTGCTAGAGCCTTGTCTTCTTTAACTGGGTATTCCAAACAGTAGTCCAATAGCACACAAGTATTATATCCTTATATCAAGACATCATACCAAAGATGGATTCTAGAGATTACACAGTACTTCTGCTTGGACCCTTTCTTCTGCACTTTCTCGATACTTAAGTTCACCAAAAAAACAATGAGGAGAAATAATCATATGTTCTGGTACTTCATAATTTCTGAGCCCGATCCCATTTTTAAGGAATTTACGAGCAGCCTTTTTCCAGTACCTCTACTGTGATTGGAAGTGCTATAATATTGGAGAAATAGGAAATATGGAGCAAACCAACTCTCTACTAGAGAAGAAACCTCAATTTGGCTGAAGTAGGTTAATTGTTCTAAAAGTCCTAATGTCTAAGTAGTATTTCTTAAGGCTCTTTAAATCAACACAATTTATTTCTATTCTTCTGCTCCATTAGAGGAGCAGAAAAAAGAAAATGACATAACTGCTGGATTTGGCACATAACTGATAGGAACTGAGCCTAACAGATCCTATTGATTATAATGGGATCTGTTAGGTTTCAATTTAGGAGAATGTTTCTTTTAGTGGAGAAAAAAGCCCTGCATGTAGGATTTTTCTTTCTTCTCTTTTTGAAGAACTCTGTAACAGAGGCCCCAAATGGAGCCTTGGAAACAAATATGAACATAGCCTTACTAGAGTATAGTTTAATATTGATTCATTAATAACCAAAGTGGTACATATCAAAAAGTAGTCTGAAGGCTAAATGGTACACTTACATGTGTACCATTGCTCCATTATCCGTTTTACAAAATAAAAGGGTACTACTGGGAACATGTGGCCCTCGGGCTATCAGTTCCATTGCTTACATAGGCAAAAATAGTCAGTTTAAGCAGTGGAGGGAGTGGGACTCTATTAAAAAAATGCCTAAACAAGATTTTGACATTGAGCTTACTAGAAGAGGGCAATCTCTTAAAGCCACTCTATGTCTGAGTAATGTCATGCAGTTCTTGTACTAACAGCCTGAGACAGCAAGAATTATCGAGCAGCTTGAAGCTTTTTAATGAGAATGTAAAAACATTTTTAATAAAATTTCAAATAAAGATGGTTGATAGTAATATAGTAAAAGGTTATGTTGCTGGCATCTCAACAATACACAAGCAGAATGTAGTATCATTAAATTGATATAAGGTAGTCCGGTTTCAATATTAAGCACATTTTAAACCTTTCACTGTAACCTCTATGCCTTCTCACTGAATGCTCCAATATTAACTGTCACCATGTTTAGTATCAGCGATCAAAGCTTCATTTTGCCGAGGATTATTATTTTTTTTTCCAATGACAAAACTACTCAGCAGCTTGTTCTCATTTATATGAGAGCACAAGAGAGTACTTACTATAAATGCAGACCAGTGGGCTGCTGTGGGGCTTAAGAATGACAGAGTCCAGACCTTCCTACTTTTTGCTACTGCCAAGAACCTATGCCGGACTCTCCCTTCTAGAGGAACTGCTTGTTTATTCAAGTGTGGAGGGACAAACAAGCATCAGACCAAACCCAGCAAAATAATGAGGGTCGATTTTGTTTTTTTGTATTTGGCCCTCTAAATTCTACATATGCCATTGTGAAAGGGGAAATACAAAGGGTAATATATGTGGACTCACAGGACATGAATGTGATATTAACACTTTACAAAACTCTAATGCAGCCTCAGATGAAAAATGTAGCTCAGTTCTTGGAACCACTTTATAGAAAGATTCCCTGGAGCTGTAGAAAGTACAAAGAAGAGCCACTAAACTGATAGGGGGCATGGAGGGTCTTAAAATCCCTTTAGACGGTATGATACAGCAGGAGATTTTCGGGAAGGAAGTGTTCCTTCCCGTCAAGCACCTGTCTGTCAGTGAAGGAGACAGCTTAATTTACATGCAGCAATCTCCTCCATATTATGGAGAGGAACAATTGCCTGTCCCCATACAGACTCGTTGTTTTCTGGCAGCAGATAATGTTTACACAGCACGATCTGCTACTGGCGAACAATGATTTTTGTTTCTACACAAAAGATCTGTTACCCAATGAATGAGAGTCTTCAGGTACTTGGCGGCACCTTTACACCTGTAGATAATTATTAACGAGCATTCCCATAAACACTTGTTAGCGATAATCTGGTGGATTCTCTGCCCATATAAAGGGGCCTTTAGTTATGAGTAATGGCTAAATGTATTTCGTCTTCAGAAGAGGCGCCTAAGGGGGACATGATCAAAAGGGGTTATCCAAGTTCTATAATGCCCCCCCCCCATATGCCCGTTCCCCTCACAGAGACATCCGGCATCCAGCGTGGGGGGGAGGGTGTCAGCCAATAGCAGGCGACAATGGGAAAAGCCCTCCCCAGCGTCACACATGATGCTAGGCTAGCTTGTTCCTGTCTTGGCCTGCTATTGATTGCCAGTGCCCCCAACCCCTCGTCCCCCCTGGCACTGGATGTTTTCATCTGTGTGATGGGGAGACTTGGTGGCCGTTCTAGTATGAAAAGCGACATGGGTGCCGGGGAGCAAGCTAAATACAACCTGTGTAAGGGGCCCGGACATATGGAGGGGTATTATAGAACTTGGATAACCCCTTTAACTTATAAAAATATGTAAAAGGGCCCTACAAAAATATGGTGAAAAACTGTTCCATGTAAAATCTCCTCAAAAGACAAGGGATACAACTAAAATCACCACAGCCAGTTTGTGGATATGACATTGTGATGGATAGGATTTTGTTTAGTGGATCCTTGAGAAATGTTAGAATTGGAGGAGAAATGGAGTTCCTTTAGTGCAGATTTCCTTTAAATTTCTCAACAAACAGCTTTATGTTAATGCATTTGAAGACTGTATTTTCAACTTTTTGCAACAGTATGTGCTTTTCTAATTACATAAGTTTCCATTAAAGTCACTTTACTTGGAAGTATTATGTAAGAAGTACACTATGTGAGACGTGATAGGCTTTTAGCTGTGATAGTCTGCCTTGTTCTTTAGCTCAAATAATAAAAAAAAAATAGAGTTGCACTCATTTTACTGTTAGGTGTATTCTGTGAAATTAATATATTTGGTGATTAACTATGTGGTTACTATGTGGAACTTCTTCCCATTTCTTTTTTCTAAATCTACAGTATATGATTTGATGCCTTATGTGATACTTGCAATGCTTACTTAACCGCTTTTTATATTGATTTAACCTAGTCATTTGTCATATTTCTATCCTGATAAAGAGAACATTCTAAGCCACATAAAGCTGTCAAAATCATGCCATATTTTAAAAAAATACTGTTCAAGTAACTCACTGGCTGGTATTACTATCAATGGAAAAAGCCTGAGGAAATTTTGCTAGCAAAAAATAATAATAATAAAACTAAATAAATAAATACAATATACTGAAAGTATGAGCTACACACAGGTGAGCATATATATTGCTTCCTTGTCTTATTCAGTAAATTATTCATTTTAATGTTGATTTTGTTTTAGGTTACACATTATGGAAGAACTGACTATATTCGTTTGTTGAAAAGGCCAAAAATAAATAAAGGAATAAATAAATAAAAATTTAAATAAGCAAACATCTATAAATTCAGCCATGGGTATGCACATTTTTCAACCATGGCAATCCTGGACACATGCCTTCTTAGTGTGGACTCCAGCACTTTCCACTCCGGTGTCTGCATGCTAACTAGCCCCATTGACTGGGGCCAGAGCTGTGGGTTGATCAGCAGTATTCAAAATGTAAATACACAGCTTAAACCTGAGGGTTATTCTCAGATCTCTGTTGCGGTTTATTTGGTGGATTTTTCCTGTGTTGTGTTTCCAGAGTTGTAGTAGTGCTTAATTTGTTTTAGTTTAGATAGCTATTCAAATGGTAAACATAGGGCCCACTGGTCTTTTCTTTATGGCCTGTTAAGGGGTTTTCCAGGCACCTGATATTGATGACCCATTCTCAGGGCCTGACATGCTGCAGCCACCAGTGTTGTAATTAGCACAGTGAATGGAATAGGATGCATAGCTCTGCTCAAAGAGTAGTGGTCGTGCTGGATTTTTGCAGCTAAGCGCTCACTGAAGGTGACCACTAGACTTTGAACAGAGCTGTGCTTACTGTTCCATTTACAGTGCTAGTTCCAGTGTCTGAGGTTGCAGAAAACAACTGATTGATGGAGGTGTCGGGTGTTGGACCCTCACTGATTGGATATTAGTGACCAATCTTGAGGATAGCATTGTATGCTGCTGATTAAATAAAAAAACAAGATTTTTGCACAAACTGAAGAGTGCTGCGGATATTTTCACCATTTTACTATCTTGAGGATGGGTCATAAATATCAGGAGCCTGGAAAAACTTTTTAACATTCATGAATTAAAATGCAATGTACTTGATGAGTTACAATGTATTACAATTTATTACAAGGTACTTTATTAAAAAAAATTCAAAATGTTCCTCAAGCCAGGGATATGAAACTATTTCTGCATAATTTGTTGCATGACATGTACTTGCTGTATTTGCAGGGGAGCCATAAACATTGACTTTATGTACAAAGCCCTTTTCATTGCTTTTCCTATAATAAGCTTCCAAAATTTTAGAATAAGGATTCAACATGGACTCAGACTGATGACAGGTACACTTTATGTTGTGTCAAATATGTTTGTTTTTCCTATAATTTATGAGGGCAAATCAAGGGAAAAATGTAAAAAAAGACTAGTAGACTAGAGACATATTGTATGCTTTATGAAATCAAATTGATCCACCATTTAGTAAATGGTGAAGAAGACATCCAGATATCAACAGTAAAGTGTCCTTTGTTACCTTCAATTACTTTCAAGATTTAGAACACCTCTATTGACCAAGGTCCATAGAAGCAGACGTGCTTCTTAGGTATTTGTCTCACGTCTGAAAAAATGAATAAGCTCTAAGTTGACATTCACCCACTGTGCAATTGATTGACCCTCTTGCATTAATACCAGCTTGGCTTTGTTCCTATGTGAAGGTAAATGAACGTGCAAAATGTCAGGCTAAGAAACTGCAGAGAAATCCTTATCTTTTGCATCACATTTACCTTGGGGAGCCGCCAAAAGAACAATTGGCATGTGAACCACGTTATTAGAGCTGTATTACATAACTTTTTCCATTGTCCATTGTCACTTTAAACCTCACACAATACAGAATAAGTTCACAAGACTTTGAATTTATTGCGGTAGTTTGAGCAGAAAAATGCTGTATACACTCACTAAAAAAACGTACAGTACCAAGAAGGAGTTGTTGGAATCAAATGAAACGTTCTATGTATGAATGTAATGATGATATATTGAAATGATTACAATATTAGAGTGAAAGTACAAGATTGTTAGGGAAACTGTACAGTTGAAACGAGGCTCTAGGACCCAATTGGGCCACATCTAGCATGGATACAATATGATATATGGTTGGGCATAAAGGCATACTGGTTTCGTATGGTATCCTGTGGCACAGTTGCCCACAGATGTTGCAGCTGAGCCTGTAGATTCTGCACTCTAATAGGTTGCTGAAGCTGGTGTACCAGCTGCTCCCGTAAATGCTTGATTGGCGATAAATCTAGTTGACAGGGATACCATGGATCCCCAGATCATCACACTAGCAGTTGGGGCAGGGTGTTGCTTAACAGTAAATGCAAGATTGAAGTGCTCACCATGAGGCCTCCATACTCTAACACAATCATTGTGAGTCCCCCAAGAAACCTGGATTTGAAGTTAAAGACGATGTGGTTCTAGTCTGTGGCTGTCCAGTTTTGTTGTTCACAACACCACTGCAAATGAAGGTGACAGTGCCTGGCTGTCAATGGCAGAACATGTAATGAGTGACACCAAATCTCCTGCTTAACGGCTGGAAATGGTCCTGACAGAGACAGGGGTATGAAACAAAGGTGCTACTTATGTCTGGATGGTGGATAGCAAAACTGTGGTAGCTAATCATACTTGTCGGTGGATCTAATGATCCTTTCTACTAGTGGCCTGTCTGGGTCGTCCAAAGCCTATTCACCGTGTGTGCCCTCATATAACCACTGGTCCCAACACTAAAAGCTAGGTCAGAACAGCTGAGATTGTGGGTTATTTGTCAAAAAGAATTTCCTGCCTCTTTCAATCTACTAATGTGCCCCCTTTCAAAGTCTGTCAACATGGCAAAATGTCTTATAATGCCTCATAGAGGCATGTCTAGCAGTCAATGATCTCTCACCAATAGATGCACTATTCTACAGTATCCTCTGACAGCTTGTTTATAGGGCAGCAAGAAAGCACATTCATGCCCTCTTGTAGCAAGACCCAGTGTCTAATCAGTCCACACCTGCAGTTACCTATCTGCAAGAGGCATAACTGTAGAAATTGCAGATATCCAACATTTCTATCTGAGTGTATTATTATTTTTTTGTCAATGAGTGTGTTTTAATAATATTAATCCATATTGTGTTTATTTGTAGGATATATATATATCAGTGATGTCTAAAGAATTCAAGTCTACAATGAAATAAAAAAAAATTGAATAACTTCACAAGTATGGAATAATACTGCATATATTCCTTTGAGATCCACACTGTTTCTACTCTCATTCTAATAATATTATACTGTATGATTGACTTTAAACCATATATAGCATATGAGCAGTGACTATGGAGACCTAAAAGAGAAAGGAGACAAAGCTTAGCTTAGTCAGATCCCCTAATCCATAAGTGGAGTGGGGC
The DNA here is from genome assembly GCA_033119425.1 of Bufotes viridis. Classification (NCBI taxonomy): domain Eukaryota; kingdom Metazoa; phylum Chordata; class Amphibia; order Anura; family Bufonidae; genus Bufotes; species Bufotes viridis. Next base: position 84,444,626 of record CM065598.1, on the reverse strand, counting down.
TACCCTTTGAAATGGTACAAAAAAGGAAGGGCAACTAACCAAATGATCACATCAAATTACTCTGTAAAGGGGAAATAAAGGAAATCAAATCTTGATATTCCAGTTCTGGGATTTGGGCACTTCTACCTGTTAGTATGGACAAGCATCTTAAACAAATGGAATAATATTTGATAATTTTATAAGGTAGAAAATGGAGAGGGAGTTCAAGATGCTCCTATCCTGTTTAGTATGGGTGGTGTTGAAACTTTAAATGGCTACTCCCTGTGAAGGCAGCAAATAGGTAGGAAGGACTGACCAAGCTATCAAATCAATCTTCTTTTGTGGAAGAAATGGAAGAGGAGAAAGATGGCCATAAGCACTCCAGTCATGGGGTCAGCGTCATACATCTATGCATCAGATTTTGACCATTGTATGACCCACAGTTGGTGTTGTGTTTCTGTCTGACATAATTCATATTCCATTTTCCAGAATAGTTCATTCTTGTAAGTATTAACCATAACAGACTTGGCAAGAAAGCAAACAGGTCCTAGTTAAAACATAATTGTGTCCTCTGACATAGTACATTGCAATTTATTCCATACTTTGCATCTTTATAGCTTCTTGTTTGCTCTTTTTTTTTTCCATAAGTCACAAGACCATGAATGAGAAAGACACGAAAGGGTGAAAATAAATGTACAGTGAGAGCAACAAAAGCAGGTCTGGAAAAACACACACACACAAAACTTAGAATAAGTAGAATTAACAAAGGTTTTACAGCAGGACGTCAAAAATCAGTGGGAGACACATTGTAATGTTCAATTTGACTTTTGCATTTTTGAAATGTTACGTATTGGTTCTTTTGTGTTTCTTAGAGCACTTGAGTTACAGGAAATGTGTCCACTGTGAAAACACTAAGTGGGGTTGAAGCGATAAAACAATTATACAGTGTGAAAACACAAAGTAACTTTTAAGATCTTTCTTGTTGAAAAGCCAAAGTGTATTCTGAGGAAAGCAGTCTCTTCACAAAGCCTGAAGCTGCAGTTTGCCATGATCCTCTGACCACCCACAAAATGGACAATTCCTTTCACTGAACTCCCTGCCCTCAATTCTAGTTCCCAAACTGCCTTTATGGACATACTGCAGAGTAGCAATTACAATGACATATCACTGCAGATCCCTTTCAGTTTTTCACAAGTGCCATCCTTCATGGCAGGTAGCAGAGAAAGTAGGGCAGATACAGATCTCACTCGTTTAAGCATCTCCTTAAGTATTAGTGTTTCCAGATGGTATTTTACTTTACTGTCTCTAATTATACTGTAGTTAAGACTTTAATTATGCAGATTTTTTACTAATACATGATTAGGGGATGTGTTCGGTACTACAACAAAAGAATGCACCCAAAACATATAAAACTGTTGTATAGCCATTTACCATATTGATTAGTGAGGAGTTAGAAATTGGTCTTGAGCTAAAATGAGAATGATTATTTAAGGACAATGGTTCCTCACTGCGTAAAAAATTCAAATCAAACCATTACCAGCATACAAATCATACCCAACTTGCCCCCTTCATTCATCTGTACTAATCTCCCACAATCTCCTCACTTGCAATATTCGATCCTCCTAAGACCTCCTTCTTGGATCTCCTTTTGTATTTTCTTCGCACAATCATCTTCATTATTTATCAACAGTTTTCCCCATACTCTGGAAACAATCTACAGTAACCCTTTTGCTATTATAGTATCCTCCATGCATGAGGCAGATTGCTATTCCTGTCTATAGGTTGCAACTGAAATTGCAGCAAACCTTGATTAAAGTGTCTTGTGACTGTGCTGCAACACCACATATGACATTTTGATTTCAGAGAACAGAGGCCAGCATAGACACTGTATTGTATTGTGTTGATAAACACTCTGAATTCAGAGGTTTCTCTTTTACAGTATGTGTATTGTAGGCTTCCCTTCCCTTCTCCTTTGGCACTGGGTTGGAATACATGGCTCTAATGTGGTTATTGTTGCAATCTATCATCATTGCTGGCATAATTCCTTATCTGCATACCTGGCCAACAGATATTTGAAAGTATTTGAATGGCATCACTTTTGTTTTTGTCTAACCCTATAGTGAGTCCTCTGATGAACCTGTATCAAGGGGGAAAGCATTGGGGCAGTGTAAAGAATTTAACAGGGTGCATCAGGGTCAGGCTCCTAGACAGGGTTCCCCTTGTCAAGGCAGCAGTGTAGGGAGAGTCATTTTTATCTCCCCTAAATTTCCTTGCCTATATCCAGTTTGATCAGATATATGTTTTATGTGGCCACATCACTGAAGATTTGATTACTGCACTTGAGATGCTTGTCCCCCCTCTGAGTATATTGGTAGTTTAATTGTTTTATTATATATTAATAAAAATAATATTTTGCAATGGTCATAGTGATAGGTCTTGGAATGTGCATGGATGATATCCATGTTATGTGGCTCACCTAACTCTTTAGTCTGGATTGACAGGTTTCTCCTTATTATTGTGCATAGTGAGAAATATGTCAATCAGCAGCTGGAGAGCAAAAGGTAAGAGGAGGGAAACCACATCTGATGTTCAGTTATATATTATATAACTTATGTTTTGCATAGATGACAGTGATGGGTCTGTGAATGTGTATGGGTACAATATTCTCTGTTTGTGTAGTAGGTTTGGAGAATAGCCAGGTTAAACTGTGCAGCGTGCTGCCTTAGGAAGGAGTCTGATAATGTTCATAATGGGTAGGATCCTTCAAACTTCAGTCTTTCATTAGCAAGTTTTTCTCTATTATTGTTCATGGGGAGAAATCACCTCCTGTAGATCAAAGATAGGAGGAGAAAAACCACATATGATGAATATTTTTGAACTTCTCATAATATTGTAACTATATACACTGGAGATTAAAATTAGAGAATAACATCCTTTTTTTTTTACACGTCAAGGTTACTGTAGAGTCATATTAGTGAAATTATCCAAAACAGAAGAATCTGGCACCTGGTGCAAATTTCCTTAATTATCTGATAAACTGTATAACTGCCATCCTAACTTTCTGGTTTTCACTGACTTTATTCAATTTTTTTTGATGATAACTGCAGCTGGAATTGCTCACCGGTTGAGTACTGAACAGTGTAAGGATCTGCCTCATCATACAGTATCTCAATTTTTATGAACATTTGGACTGAAAGCTCACTCTACAGTGACCAAACCCCTCATTAGCAGAACGAATAAAAAGGCTAGACTAACCTTTGCTGAGGAGCATGTTGTGTGGACTGAGGAAAAGTGCTTCAAAGTTCACTTTAGTGAGGAAATCAAGTTTAATTTTTTTGGGCCCAATGGGAAAAAATATGTTTATCATCAAACTGGAGAAAGACTGAACCCAAACTGTGTAGAGCTGTCAGTGAAAGGTGGGGAAAGAAGTGTTATGGTTTGGGGAAAGGTTCAGCAGCAAGAGTTGGGTCTCGTCCTGATCCAAACTCAACAGAAAATCTCTGGAAAATCCTTGGTGACAGAGTTATGGCCAAGAAACCCACAAGTGACCCCAACTCATGATCTGTGGAAGAGACTGGAAGAAAGGACCAAAATCACACCAGAGCAGTGTGAGATACTAGTGATGTCCTGTGATTGTAGAAATGCTGAACTCAATCAAAGCAAAGGCCTAGAAACTTCCTACAAATTGTTCAAAAAAATTTGTTATAATCTTTCTCTGTGCTGCCGTCATTAATGTTCTCTAATTTTGATCATTGTGTTTTCTGCAAAATATATTTTTTTTTTGTTGAAGTGCCTTGGTTATTTTTTAATACACTGTACTAGTACCATGGTATAGCCACAAGAAAAATTCCTTCAACTGTTGAGCAATGAAGATTACGTTATATCTGAAAAAAAAATCAAGTGTTCACAAATTGTTCTCTAATTTTGATCTCCAGTATAATGTATATGGAACAGAAGGTAGAGGAGCACAAGGCCTCTAACATCCTGCCGCTTCATGATGTCGTCATGGAGGAGTGGAAGAGGATTCCAGTGTCAACCTGTGAAGCTCTAGTGAACTCCCGCCCATGAGAGTTAAGTCAGTGCTGGAAAAGAATGGTGGCCACACAAAAAATTGACACTTTGGGCACAATTTGGCCATTTTCACTTAGGGGTGGACTTACTTTTGTTGCCAGTGATTTAGACATTAATGGCTAAGTGTTCAGTTATTTTGAGGGCATACCAAATGTACACTGTTATACAAGCTGCACACTGACTAGATCAAACTATCTATTTATACACACACATAATTGGGCACGTTAAAAGAAATAAAGCAGCTTATGAATAAATTGTTATAAAGTACCATAAAAAAAAGACTAGGCAAAAATAGTTTCAGTTGCAAAAGAATATAAGCCTTGATAGCAAATAAAAGGTTAATGTATTTTGATCAGGTAGTGTTACATCATGCATGAAAATAAAATACGAGAAACTGCCACTGTCAATAAGGCGATATCTCTGTGATATTACAGTTGGTATCGTATTTCAGTGACCTTCATCTAGTCCTTTAACTTCATCTATCCCAAAGAATTAAATAATAAAGGGGGACATTTATAGTTTGCTGTGGTTTTGGTGTGAGTTTTAAATCTATATTTGCTTTGTGAGGTTGCATCAAATTTATGAAATTGTGCACAGTAATAATATATTTGTCCTAAGTGCAATGTGTTGTACATCTATGTCTATAGAAGTACCGTACACTGAGGGTTGCTTGGAGTAGATATGAGGTTTTTTTTTGCAAATTTTATAAAAGATTCACATCATAAATGAGGTCTAAAGGTATTGTAATCTGAAATCCTGACCTACCATACTTTTCACTCCACTCTGCATGTTGTGGGCATGCTCTGCCATCTCTGTAGAAATCATTGTGCGGGGAGGGAGTAGATAAGCTATTCATCACCTACTGCAAATGGTGGATTTTGTGTTATCTATACATAAAGAGCCCTTTACACGGGCCAATTCTAAACCAGAAGATTGCTAATAAGTGTTCATAGGAACAATGACTTGCGATTATCTGGCAGTGAAAAAGTGCCGCCGATTACCTGATGAATGAGCGAAGCGCGCGTTCATTGGGTAATCACATCACAAAAGTCGTTTGCCCACAGCAGATTGTGCTATGTAAACACGATCTGCTGCAGACAAATAAAGAGTCTGTATGAAGATGAGCACTGGCATTAACAATCGCTCCTCCCCATACTGTGGAGGAGATTGCTGCCTATAAATACAGCCATCTCCTCCACTGATAAGCAGGTGATTGGCAGGAAGGGAAGCTTACTTCCTGTCAATTTCCTGCAAAATCTACATGTGTAAAGGGGCCTTTAGTATTAATGGTCAAGGTAATCTTGCCCAATGATAATGAGATGACTGCTCATAAGCAATCATTACAGAGTAGGATGGATTTATTTTTTTAACTATAGATAGTGGCAGGAAAAGTAAAACTAGCATCACAAAAAATTCTTCAAAAATATGTTTCTTAACATACAAACTTAATTTAAACAATAGGTTTAAGTAAGAAAAGGTAAACAAATGTGCAAACACGTTATCCTTATTATTATTTGACTGCACTTTTATCAGGTTTTACTAGATCATGGAAAATCTTTAATTACATGATATTCTTATTTTGTATGTAATCTGAAATTGCATGAGGAATATTTCTAATTACACCAGGTCAAGTTGCGCAGAATTGGTTTAAAAACCTCTACAGTGTAATTCTGTTCTCTGAATACCAGCTTGAATTTGGTGAAATCAACACTATTTCTTGTCCTGGATAATTGTCTGAACATTACAGTTTGTACAGTACATTTACCATGTATCTATATAAACAGATTTTACAAATTTTAATAACCCTTTTTGTGTTTCACAAGAGTTAATGGAATATGGAGATGAGATTTCAGAATTTCTATTTTTGGGCAAATTTTCCATTTTAATCAATTTTTTCCAGTAACAAAGCAAGGGTTAACAGCCAAACAAAACAATATGTATTGCCCTGATTATGTAGTTTACAGAAACACCCCATATATGGTTGTAAACTGCTATGGGCACAAGGCAGGTTGCAGAAGAAAAGGAGCGCCATGTGGTTTTTGGAAGGCAGATTTTGCTGGACTGGTTTTTTGACACCATGTCCCATTTGAAGACCCCCTGATGCACCCCCACAGTAGAAACTCCAAAAAAGTGATCCCATTTTGGAAACTACGGGACAAGGTGTCAGTTTTGTTGGTACTATTTTAGGGTGTATATGCTTTTTGGTTGCTCTATATTACACTTTTTGTGAGGCAAGGAAACTAAAAAATAGCTGTTTTGGCACCATTTTTATTTTTTGTTATTTATAATGTTTATCTAACAGGTTATATTATGTGCTATTTTTATAGAGAAGGTTGTTACGGATGTGACAATACTAACTATGACTGCTTTTTTTGGTTGTTTGTTTCAGTTTTACTTATTAAAGCATTTTTTAAAAACATTTTTTTTAGTGTCTCCAAATTCTGAAAGCCATAGTTTATTTTTTTTGTTTTTTGGGCGAATCTTTTATGTAGGGGCTCATTTTTTCAGTATGAGATGATTGTTTGATTGGTACTGTTTTAGGGTGCATATGACTTTTTGATCGCTTGGCATCACACTTTTTGTGATGTAAGGTGACAAAAAATGGCTTTTTTGACACTTTTTTTTACGGTGTTCACCTGAGGGGTTGGGTAATGTGATATTTTTATATAGCAGGTTCTTACGGAAGCGGCGATACCTAATATCTATACTCTTTTTTTAGTTATTTACGTTTTACACAATAACAGCATTTTTAGAACAAAAAGAAAAGTCATTATAGTGTCTCCATATTATGAGAGCCATCGTTTTTTAAATCTTCTGGGTAGGGTATTATTTTGGCGGGATGAGATGATGATTTGATTGGTACTATTTTGGGATGCATATGACTTTTTGATCGCTTGCCATTACACTTTTTGTGATTTAAGGTGACAAAAAATGGCTTTTATTTACGGTGTTGATCTGAGAGGTTAGGTCATGTAATATTTTTATAGAGCAGGTTCTTATGGATGCGACGATACCTAATATGTATACTTTATTATTTACTTAAGTTTTACACAATAACAGCATTTTTTAAACCAAAAAATATATATTTTAGTGTCTCCATATTCTGAGATTTTTTATTTTTTAGATTATTGTCTTAGGTATGGGATTATTTTTTTTGCAGGATGAGGTGACTGTTAGAGTGGTACTATTTTGGGGAGCATATGCCTTTTTGATCGCTTGGTGTTGCACTTTTTGTGATGTAAGGTGACAAGAAAAGTGTTTAGCATAGTCTTTATTTAATTTTTTTTACGGTGTTAAACTGAGGGGTTAGGTCATGTGATATTTTTATAGAGCAGGTCGTTACGGACATGGCAATACCTAATATGTATATTTTCTTTTATTTATTTAAGTTTTACCTAATAATATTTTAGAAACAAAAAAAATCATGTTTTAGTGTCTCCATAGTCTGAGAGTCATAGTTTATTTTTATTTTTTTAGGCGATTGTCTTAGGTAGGGTATATTTTTTACGTTGACAGTTTGATTGGCACTATTTTTGGGTGCATATGACAGAAAATGGCTTTTGACACCGTTTTTGTTTTATTTTATTTGCGGATTTTACCTGAGGGGTTAGGTCATGTGGTATTTTTATACAGAAGGTTCTTACGGATGTGGCGATACAAAACAAAACAGTATGTCTAAAGTGTGTATGTTACTAAAGATTAAAGTTTTCGAGTGATTATATGGACAGAGCGGCATTGAGATACAGCAGTATAAATTCAAGCAATATATAAAAGGAAAGGTGTGCATATATATGACACACCTTCTGGTATTCATATCTTTATTATAGAAGAATAACATGATAAAGATACTGCAGTACCTGTGTGTTGAAAAGTGTGTATATTTACACAAGTCAATGCCACAGTGTTTCCAATCTACGGCATAGCAATCCCATGTGTACTGGTGGTATTGGGGGGGAAGGTTTTATCGTTTTCCTTTTTCTTGTGCCCATATGTTCTAGGTTGGTTGTTTTTAATATATTTTAGGGATTTGGCATAAATAAAGCAACCAATTAGTTTTATCATATAATGAGATCAGCTGTCTATATGTTCTAGATTGTTGTGTGCCCCTCTTTTTCTATTATTCTCCTTTTGATTTGGTTACTATTGATAAATACCAAATCACTCCCCTTATCTCAGAGTTATAGCATCAAGCAGCTTTGCAGATATTGGCTGATATATAAATTGGAATGTGATCTCTATTCTACATTGTCTCAAACCACTATCTAGAATGAAGAGTATAATCATGTAAGTGATCTTATTGTGAAATATTTAAGACTAAAAAAGCTCCACCAAAAAACATAAAGCTGCAAAGCGATATGTAATTAGATCACAAAGTACTGAAAATTGTAGTAAGTAAATATTGTACTGCATGTCTGTACTTTTGAGTCCTTTGTAGCTGTAAAACTATCAATTTTTTGTTATAATTTTCATAGATTGGATTTCCATGGATAAGTAGCCTATAACAGACCTGGATACGCAATGAAAATAATCTGAAGTGGTGCAATGCACAGCCCCCCACCGTGAACTCTGTAGAGACCCTTGAAGCAATAAGGAAATCTCGTGTGATTAATTATACCTAGCGAACAAACAAATCTAGGATGCAGGTAGAGATCTTCTGGCTTCAACCTTAATTGTAAAGTTTGATGGAAGAGAAATAATGTTCTTGGCATATTTCTTAAGGTTTCAGCTTAGACCCTGAGTGCTAGTGAAGGGACACCATAATGTTACAAGATTCACTGACATGCTGGAAATTTGCATACTTCCAAATTATAGACATGATTACTAGACATCCCTTTTAGTAGGACAAGAATGCAAAATTTAAGTCTTAAAAAATGGTGTGAAAAACATGACTTGTCTCAGAAAGCCCTGACCTCAACTCAAATGAATATCTATGGGAAAAAATGCAACTGCAAACTATATCCAGACTTTTTTTCCCCAGTGTTGTAATTTGGAAACATCCATTTTTATGTTTTTAACTACAGATTTCTATCTTTATCCTCAAATGAAAGCAATATTAAGCAATATCTTAGTTTCTTATCTTGATGTTGTAATTTTTGTAAAGGTCATATCTCTGCTATATTACTTATTGACCTTTTAGCTATAATCTGGGCCTTTCAGCTTACACTTTCTTTCTCATATCAAAACATGCTTGTCGCCAGCAGTGGAGATTGTACAACTGGGGCTCCAACAATTTTAACTTTTACTGTCACCTTGCAAAAAATACAGTTTCATGGGTGAATTGTAAATCATGTGGGTATTAAAGTACAAGTGAAAAGAGGACCTGCCACTAAAATTCAGCCCCAAAATGGTGGGCAGCCAAATTTTAGACCATAAATATGGATGTCCATGTTCACATCGGAGCCTCTGTTAGGGGCTTCCATGGCAGATTCCATAAAAAAATTAAAAAAAGTGTAAAACATTTACTGTCTGGTAAAATGGCAGATCACATGATGGGCACACCCAAATATAGCCAATTTTAGCCAATGGGGTCCATCAGGCACTGTTTGCATTTTTCATGTGATGGAAAACACATCCTTTGTTTATTTTCATTGTTCTGCCTCAATAACGTAGCAGAACAACAAATAAAGGAACACCAATGTGAATATGGCTTTAGGCAACATCCTACAGTTTGACCTCCTTACTATATGACAATGTTAAAGGTGTTTTCAGAGTGTTTAATACTGTACATGTTACACAGTATCTGACCGGTGGGTGTCTGACTCCTAGGACCCCTCACTGAGCAGGTACTTGGAGAGGCTATGGTGTTCCTATGAGTACCATAAACGCCTCACAGCTTACCCTAGGCACATTACAAATGAACTTGATAGTGTTGTCAAGTTCATCAGTCTCGTGGCCAAGGCGCAGCTCAGTCCCTTTCAAATAAATATAGTTGAGCTGTGATACCAAACACAATCATTACCCAATTTATGATGCTTCGCTTGGTAACGTGTGAAGAGCACCGTGGCCTCCTCAAAAAGCTTATCCATGGGGGTCCCGGGAGTCAGACCCCGAAAGATCAGATGCTATAGACCTATCTTGAGGATAAGTCACCAGTATAAGACACTAGAGATGTCGTGAACAAAAAATTTTCCGTCCGTGAATGGCGAACGCGAATTTCCACAAATGTTCGCGAACGGGCAAACCGGGTGAACAGCCATAGACTTCAATAGGCAGGCAAATTTTAAAACCCACAGAGACTCTTTCTGGCCACAATAGTGATGGAAAAGTTTTTTCAAAGGGGACTAACATCTGGACTGTGGCATGCCGGAGGGGGATCCATGGCAAAACTCCTATGGAAAATTACGTAGTTGACGCAGAGTCGGGTTTTAATCCATAAAGGGCATAAATCACCTAACATTCCTAAATTGTTTGCAAAAACGTGCTTTAAAATATCCAGTGTGTGGATACGATCAGGTATGATTTTGTATCGATCAGGTATTGTAAGGGTTACGCCCGCTTCACAGTGACAGACCAAACTCTGACAGATCAAACTACCCGTTTATCACACCGCAAACAACCACAAACAGTCCATTTTTCCAAACGCAAACTCCCCATTTGCACAAGGTTGGATACCAAGCTAGCCATGTCCCGTTCCTTGTCCTCACTGATGTCATTGAAGACGTACAATCAATCGATATGGAACCACACTCGCCAGATCATATGGTCCACCGGAATGCAACAGCCAACCTGGAGCCCCAGATCCATACAGGCTCCTATGCAGACGATTCAGGAAGAGATGATGGAGGCAGCATGTCCGGTTGAAAAATCGGCTGCTGAGCGGGACACGGATTGGATGTGTAATGTTAACCCTGTATGTGAATGATTAACAATGAGAAACAATGATTGGACACATCTCCATGTGGAGGTGGAGTCTTCACTTTATAAACACTTGTATGTATAATTCACATTGTGCTTGACAAAGGCTATGTGATAGCCGAAACGTAGCAACTTTTTATATTCGCGTATTTCATGTGAGCAGTTCCCAAATAAAGGGATTTTTCAACCGGACATGCTGCCTCCATCATCTCTTCCTGAATTGATGTCATTGAAGGTCTCTTCCTCCACCCAGCCACGTACAACACCAAGGGTCCCCGAAAGGTAAAAACAATCCCCCCTGGGACGCCTGCTGTTTTTGGTCTTCCACCTCCTCAAAGCCACCTTCCTCCTCTGACTCCTCTTCTTCAGAGTCCTCTCTCTGCGTTGCCGCAGGTCCAGCAATCGACGACAACAAGGATGCTTCTGGTGGTTATGGTGACCACAACTCTTCCTCTTTATGCTCATCTACGGCCTGATCCAGCACTCTTCGAGGGGCGCGCTAAAGAAAAAAAATGCATATGGGATGAGGTCGATGATGTTGCCTTGGGTTTGACTGACCAGGTTTGTCACCTCCGCAAAAGGACGCATGAGCCTACAGCTATTATGAGTGGTGGGCACTGGCAGTGGGCACAGTACAGTCTGTGGGCCTGCGGCCTCTCACACACGGGCAGGCAACTGCAATATATATATAAAAAATAAAAATAAAAGCAGACTTATGTACCAGCCCTAAAAAGGGCTTTTAGGGGTACTGTCAGGATGCTGTCCTTACAGCAGATGACTCTTTGAGGACTGGAGCGGACAAGAATAGGACATGCTCTATGTTTTGCGGAGCCGCAAATGCGGAAGCGGAGAGCACATAGTGTGCTTTCCGCATTACATCCAGCCCCATTCACAATGAATGGGTCCGCATCCATTACGCAGATTTGCGGAATGGATGCGGACAAAATTGCGGACATGTGAATGGGGCTTAACACTGCAGTTTCAGAATGAATCTAAGATGGATGCTGTCCTTGCTTTTTGATAGGAGTTAGGAGGGTCTGGGAGGGAGGGTATGCTGATAGGCTGGAATGTGTCTGCTGACTGTGAGATACAGGGTCAAAGTTTGCTCAATGATGACGTATAGTAGGCGGACCGAACATCGCATATGTTCACCCGCCGAGGCGAACGCGAACATGTGATGTTCGCCGGGAACTGTTCGCCGGCGAATAGTTCGGGACATCTCTATAAGACACTTGGAAAACCCTTTAAAACTAAGTAGGCAGGGGCAACAGCCACTTAACTACTGCTCAATTTGTATACTTGGTTTAACCAGGTATTCATTTAAGACAACTAATATATACTGTCTTAAATCTATCATGATTTGCATAGTACAAGAAAATTTAGACTAGAACAATCAGAATCACAGGTGCATATCCATCAAGCAAACATAGTTAATTAATTTTCTTGTAGTATATTAGACTGAACAACGCCCATCTATCTGGGACTTCTGAGCAGAGTATTAATGTAGCTGGTTTCTACACTGCCCTGAAAATTGTAGGCTTAGGTAAGTCTAAGAGAGGCGGTTTATTAGTGTTAAGGACCCATCTGCGGAAGCCACCTTGATGCCTGGTAGATGGGCCCGACACTTTTTTTTAGAACTTTTATTTAGAATGACCCCCATTTCTCAGCTCTATTGTTTGCATATATAATGGTGTGCAGCCATTTTTTTTTATCTACCATGATTTGTATAGTGAAACATGTTAAATATATATTTAAGTCCTATACCACTGCTCTTCTAAAATAGATCTACATGTAGTAGTATAAAAAGAAAAAATCTGTTAGAATGTTTAATGGTTAAAGAGGCTAAAAGTAAATAAATGCAAAACCGGTATAAAAGAGATATATTGTATATTGAACATTAAAGAGAGATATTTGTGTGTACCCTCCCATATGTTGGGTGGTTTCTTTAAATATACATCTATTATTTCTATTCTGACTGAGTGGGATAGCCATTCCTGGTGTGATGTCAGAGCTGTGGCATAAGCTATTAGCCAATCAGATGCCATTGTGGTCATTCTCTCCTGCATGATGCCTCTCAGACCCACTGAGAAAGAGAAACTACAGCTGCATACCCTTCCTCCCCTTTCTTCCTGTTTTCTAGTAATAGTTCTACAGTGGTCTGACTTTTGGAGGACTAAGAAGATTTCTGGACATTTACAGAGAGCTGGAAGGAAGGAAATGAGGGCCTTGAATTGGCTAGAAGGTGAGGAAAACGTTACATTCCCATAACAATATATATTGCAGAGACAGGGATAATAACTTAATAATAACTTTTGATATACCTGGATATTACCTGGAGTCCCATAGACAAAGAGGGACATTTTTAATCTGCATACAGGAATAAAATACTGTAATGTATACTGTTGTAGCAGGGTTTAATTTGTCGGATAGGTCCTGTACTATTGTAGCAGAACTTAATTGTGCTAACACATGCCACAGTGATGTCGCATGACAAGAACCATTGAAAGCCATTACAAAAGTCAATTAACAATTTCTTGCCATTGTCTTCTTAACACATTAGGAGTTCCTTTAATTTTGCTACATCGGTATCTTTTATACCAACACATTAACTCTTTAAGCTCTGTGCTTAACCATGAGGTACATAAAGCCAAATGACAAATACAGGGCTACTATATCTACATACACATGAGAGATATGCTCACAGATCTGAAAATTGCTTACACTATAGGTTGCAAGTGTTAACATTTGTGTTCAATTATGAGAGGCATATTAAGTGCTGTAAAATAGCTTTAAAGCCATTAAATTTTAATGAGATTAACTGCGAAAAAAAATGTAATCAGATGGAAAATACTTTTCTGCTTCTTCCCATGTAAATGTTAATATGTCGAATGTAAATTATACATATAACAGATGGATTTTTATTTTAGATGCCTTAATTCTGTTCACGGGAAATGTTGGCATTGTGCTAAAGTTGCTATTAAGGCAATTAGCATTGCGGTGCATTATTAAAGCTAATTGTTTAAAGCTTAATGTTAGGGTGAAAGCCACTCTTTGACTTTTTGTCTTGAAAAATCTGAACTTTAGATAATTGTCTATATAATTACCAGCCTGCTCCTATTGAAGAAAATGAACTTTAGACAGTACTTTGAACACTTGAAAACTTTGAGGTGACCTTTCCAAACACTTAGTAGTTACCCAGCCTTGGCTTGTATATATGATTGGGGGGGGGGGTGTATGGGGGTAGGCTTCCTGCATTTTTCATTGTACATAAGCCTGCATGGCAGCATATGGAGTCCCTATGGCTCCAATTCAATTTTCAGTAGTTAATGAGATAGGTAGTTAGTAGTGTTGAGCGAACAGTTCGAGCATAGTTCGGGTCCGTACCGAATTTTGGGGTGTTCGTGACACGGACCCGAACCCGAACTTTTTCGTAAAAGTTCGGGTTCGGGTTCGTTGTTCGGCATGTATTTTGGCGCATTTTGAAAGGCTGCAAAGCAGCCAATCAACATGCATCATACTACTTGCCCTAAGATGCCATCGCAGCCATGCCTACTATTGGCAAGGCTGTGATTGGCCAAGTGCAGCATGTGACTCAGCCTCTTTATAAGCTTGTGCGCACGTCGGGACGTGCTCACTCCCGATGTGAATAGAACAGGGATAGACGCAGCTGATGCTAGGGCGAGAATAGGCAGGGATAATTGAATAACTGGAAGCAAATTTCTCTCCTCCACCTGTGATTCATCTGAACAACTGCAGCTGAGCTGCTTTTTTGATAGGGATTGGCTATTTTTAGAGTGGCCAGAGTGATTTTTCCATCCACATGTACCTGGGCTGACCGCCGGCCGCCATTTTGCGACTTGTAGTGCTGCAGCAGAAGCTGCCACAGTGTGCATTCCAAAGCTCCAAACAAGTCAGACATCTACACCTGGGATTCAGACCAATAGCGATTTAGCAGCACAGTCCAAGGCTATTTTTTTAAAGGTTGTGCAGACCATTTTGTGGCACATGTTACTGGGCTGATAGGCGGCGGCCATCTTGGGACTAGTGCTGCAGCACAATCTCTCCCAACGTCCATTAATCACTTGTAATAGTGGTCTGTGCCATAGAAATCCTACATCAGGGACTTGGGTGTGCTTGTGTCACCCCTACTAATACCAGTCCACCTGTAATCCATACAGTGAAAAGCCATAAAGTATTCCAGTGAGGGAATTTTTTTTATTTAAAAAGGCCAAGTTAGTTTATCTGGCGTTCAATATACTAGATACAGTTAGGCCTGCGTTTCATACATCTGGAATTAGCAAACTAATGTGCTGGGGTTGGGAAAACATATATGTACCCATACTAGAATCTGTCAAAGAAAGCGGTACTCACATATAACAGTCATTCCATCTGTAATCCATACAGTCAAAAGACTGAAAGTATTCCAGTGAGGGAATTTTTTTATTTAAAAAGGCCAAGTTAGTTTATCTGGCGTTCAATATACTAGATACAGTTAGGCCTGCGTTTCATACATCTGGAATTAGCAAACTAATGTGCTGGGGTTGGGAAAACATATATGTACCCATACTAGAATCTGTCAAAGAAAGCGGTACTCACATATAACAGTCATTCCATCTGTAATCCATACAGTCAAAAGACTGAAAGTATTCCAGTGAGGGAATTTTTTTATTTAAAAAGGCCAAGTTAGTTTATCTGGCGTTCAATATACTAGATACAGTTAGGCCTGCGTTTCATACATCTGGAATTAGCAAACTAATGTGCTGGGGTTGGGAAAACATATATGTACCCATACTAGAATCTGTCAAAGAAAGCGGTACTCACATATAACAGTCATTCCATCTGTAATCCATACAGTCAAAAGACTGAAAGTATTCCAGTGAGGGAATTTTTTTATTTAAAAAGGCCAAGTTAGTTTATCTGGCGTTCAATATACTAGATACAGTTAGGCCTGCGTTTCATACATCTGGAATTAGCAAACTAATGTGCTGGGGTTGGGAAAACATATATGTACCCATACTAGAATCTGTCAAAGAAAGCGGTACTCACATATAACAGTCATTCCATCTGTAATCCATACAGTCAAAAGACTGAAAGTATTCCAGTGAGGGAATTTTTTTATTTAAAAAAGGCCAAGTTAGTTTATCTGGCGCTCAATATACTAGATACAGTTAGGCCTGCGTTTCATACATCTGGAATTAGCAAACTAATGTGCTGGGGTTGGGAAAACATATATGTACCCATACTAGAATCTGTCAAAGAAAGCGGTACTCACATATAACAGTCATTCCATCTGTAATCCATACAGTCAAAAGACTGAAAGTATTCCAGTGAGGGAATTTTTTTTATTTAAAAAGGCCAAGTTAGTTTATCTGGCGTTCAATATACTAGATACAGTTAGGCCTGCGTTTCATACATCTGGAATTAGCAAACTAATGTGCTGGGGTTGGGAAAACATATATGTACCCATACTAGAATCTGTCAAAGAAAGCGGTACTCACATATAACAGTCATTCCATCTGTAATCCATACAGTCAAAAGACTGAAAGTATTCCAGTGAGGGAATTTTTTTATTTAAAAAGGCCAAGTTAGTTTATCTGGCGTTCAATATACTAGATACAGTTAGGCTCTGCGTTTCATACATCTGGAATTAGCAAACTAATGTGCTGGGGTTGGGAAAACATATATGTACCCATACTAGAATCTGTCAAAGAAAGCGGTACTCACATATAACAGTCATTCCATCTGTAATCCATACAGTCAAAAGACTGAAAGTATTCCAGTGAGGGAATTTTTTTATTTAAAAAGGCCAAGTTAGTTTATCTGGCGTTCAATATACTAGATACAGTTAGGCCTGCGTTTCATACATCTGGAATTAGCAAACTAATGTGCTGGGGTTGGGAAAACATATATGTACCCATACTAGAATCTGTCAAAGAAAGCGGTACTCACATATAACAGTCATTCCATCTGTAATCCATACAGTCAAAAGACTGAAAGTATTCCAGTGAGGGAATTTTTTTATTTAAAAAGGCCAAGTTAGTTTATCTGGCGCTCAATATACTAGATACAGTTAGGCCATGCGTTTCATACATCTGGAATTAGCAAACTAATGTGCTGGGGTTGGGAAAACATATATGTACCCATACTAGAATCTGTCAAAGAAAGCGGTACTCACATATAACAGTCATTCCATCTGTAATCCATACAGTCAAAAGACTGAAAGTATTCCAGTGAGGGAATTTTTTTTTATTTAAAAAGGCCAAGTTAGTTTATCTGGCGCTCAATATACTAGATACAGTTAGGCCTGCGTTTCATACATCTGGAATTAGCAAACTAATGTGCTGGGGTTGGGAAAACATATATGTACCCATACTAGAATCTGTCAAAGAAAGCGGTACTCACATATAACAGTCATTCCATCTGTAATCCATACAGTCAAAAGACTGAAAGTATTCCAGTGAGGGAATTTTTTTATTTAAAAAGGCCAAGTTAGTTTATCTGGCGTTCAATATACTAGATACAGTTAGGCCTGCGTTTCATACATCTGGAATTAGCAAACTAATGTGCTGGGGTTGGGAAAACATATATGTACCCATACTAGAATCTGTCAAAGAAAGCGGTACTCACATATAACAGTCATTCCATCTGTAATCCATACAGTCAAAAGACTGAAAGTATTCCAGTGAGGGGATTTTGCTTATAAAAATAATATATTTCATTGTGGTGCGAGTTGAATCGCAACAATGAAGAAAAATACTATTAAGGGACGAGGACGCGGTCGTGGTGGTGTCCGTGGAGCCTCTGTTGCTGGTAGAGGACGTGGCCGTTCGGCCCCAGGCGCACACAGTAGGGAACGAACTCCCTCAACTAGCCGGCAGAATGTACCGCAATATCTCGTGGGGCCCAATGCCGCTCTTAGGATGGTAAGGCCTGAGCAGGTACAGGCATTAATCGATTGGGTGGCCGACAGTGCTTCCAGCACGTTCACCACATGGTCTTCCACCCAGTCTTCTGCGGAAAGCGCACAGGTGGCACCTGAAAACCAAGCCCATCAGTCTGTCACATCACCCCCAAGCATATCAGGGAAACGGTCTGAGCCACAAGTTATGCAGCAGTCTCTTCTTCTGTTTGAAGACTCTGCTTCCAGGGTTTCCCAGGGGCGTCCACCTAGCCCTTCCCCAGTGGAGGAAGACATACCATGCACTGACGCACAACCACTTATGTCTCCAGATGAAGAGGACATGGGAATACCACCACAGCAGAGTCACCGACTCTCTGATGATGACGAAACACAGGTGCCCACTGCCGCGCTTTTTGCAGTGTGCAGACTGAACAGGAGGAGGTCAGGAGGGAGACTGGGTGGAAGACGATGCAGAGGACGATGAGGTCTTAGACCCCACATGGACTGAAGGTCGTGGCGATGACTTTCACAGTTCAGAGGAAGAGGTAGTGGTGAGACCGAGACAACAGCGAAGCCAAAGAGGGAGCAGGGGGCCAAAGCAGACGAGCCGCCGCCCCAGAGTTCGCCTGCTACTGGACATCGCCAACAGGGACCCAGCCCCACAAAGGCAGCTTCAAAGAGTTCCCTGGCATGGCACTTCTTTAAACAATGTCCTACCGAGAAGACCCGAGTGACTTGCACGCTCTGCCATCAGAGCCTGAGGCGAGGCATTAACGTTCTGAACCTCAGCACAACCTGCATGACCAGGCATCTACATGCAAAGCATGAACTGCAGTGGGGTACACACCTTAAAAACCAGGCACTCGCTGAGGCTCCCCTGCTCCTCTACCGCTGCTGCCTCGGCTTCCGCCTCGAGAGGAATGTTGCCACCTGCCGAGCAGCAAACAGAGGATGTGCCACCGACACCACCACCACCGCCACCGTCAACTAGCGTCTCCACTATATCACACAGCAGCGTTCAGCTCTCAATATCTCAAACCTTAGAGAGGAAGCGCAAATTCCCCCCGAGTCACCCTCGAGCCCTTGGCCTGAACGCCAGCATTTCTAAACTGCTGGCCTTTGAAATGCTGTCATTCCGGCTGGTGGACACAGACAGCTTCAAACAGCTGATGGCCATGGCTGTCCCGCAGTATGTGGTTCCCAGCCGCCACTACTTCTCCAAGACAGCCGTGCCTTCCCTGCACATGCAAGTGTCCGATAAAATCAAGTGTGCACTGCGCAACGCCATTTGTGGCAAGGTCCACCTAACCACAGATACGTGGACCAGTAAGCACGGCCAGGGACGCTATATCTCACTAACTGCACACTGGATCCTAGGATCGCAGGGCATCATTCTCTGCCTCCTGTAGCCTCCTCCTCCTACTCGGCTTCCTCCTCCACTGCTTCCACCAGCTCATCCGGTCAGCCACACACCTTCACCACCAACTTCAGCACAGCCCGGGGTAAACGTCAGCAGGCCATTCTGAAACTCATATGTTTGGGGGACAGGCCCCACACCGCGCAGGAGTTGTGGCGGGGTATTGAACAACAGACCGACGAGTGGTTTCTGCCGGTGGGCCTCAAGCCAGGCCTGGTGGTATGCGATAATGGGCGAAATCTCGTGGCAGCTCTGGGACTAGCCGGTTTGACGCACATCCCTTGCCTGGCGCATGTGCTGAACTTGGTGGTGCAGAGGTTCATTCACCACTACCCCAACATGTCAGAGCTGCTGCATAAAGTGCGGGCCGTCTGTGCGCGCTTCCGCCGTTCACATCCTGCCGCTGCTCGCCTGTCTGCGCTACAGCGGAACTCGGCCTTCCCGCTCACCGCCTCATATGCGACGTGCCCACCCGGTGGAACTCCACCTTGCACATGCTGGAGAGACTGTGCGAGCAGCAGCAGGCCATAGTGGAGTTTCAGCTGCAGCACGCTCGCGTCAGTCGTACTGCCGAACAGCACCACTTCACCACCAATGATTGGGCCTCCATGCGAGACCTGTGTGCCCTGCTGCGCTGTTTCGAGTACTCCACCAACATGGCCAGTGGCGATGACACTGTTATCAGCGTTACAATACCACTTCTATGTCTCCTTGAGAAAACACTTAGGGCAATGATGTTAGAGGAGGTGGCCCAGGTGGAGGAGGAGGAGGAGGATGAGGGCTCGTTTCTAACACTTTCGGGCCAGTCTGTTCGAAGTGGCTCAGAGGGAGGTTTGTTTAAGCAGCAGAGGACAGGTTCACAAGTCGCCAGCCAAGGCACTGTACTGGAGGACGAGGAGGATGAGGAGGAGGAGGTGGAGGGGGACGAGGATGACGCAAGTTCACAGCGGGGTGGCAGCCCAGGCCCATCACTGGTGCGTGGCTGGGGGATACGGTGGACGATGACGATACGCCTCCCACAGAGGACAGCTTGTCCTTACCCATGGGTAGCCTGGCCCACATGAGCGAATATATGCTCCAATGCCTGCGCAACGATTAGCAGAGTTGCCCACGTTTTAACGTGTGCAGACTACTGGGTGGCCACCCTGCTGGATCCCCGGTATAAAGACAATGTGCCCACTTTAATTCCTGAACTGGAGCGCGACCGTAAGATGCGCGAGTACAAGCGCACGCTGATAGAGGCGCTCTTGAGAGCATTCCCACATGTCACAGGGGAACAGGTGGAAGGTGAAGGCAGAGGAGTGGCAAGAGGTCGCCAACGCAGCTGTGTCACGGCCAGCTCATCTGAGGGCAGGGTTAGCATGGCAGAAATGTGGAAAAGTTTTGTCTCCACGCCACAGCTATCTGCACCGACACCTGATACGGAACGTGTTAGCAGGAGGCAGCATTTCACTAACATGGTTGAACAGTATGTCTGCACACCCTCCACATCCTGACGGATGGTTCGGCCCCATTCAACTACTGGGTTTCAAAATTGTCCACGTGGCCAGAGTTAGCATGTTATGCCTTGGAGGTGCTTTCCTGCCCGGCGGCCAGCGCTTTATCTGAACGCGTATTCAGCACGGCAGGGGGCGTCATTACTGACAAGCGCAGCCGCCTGTCCACAGCCAACGTGGACAAGCTGACCTTCATAAAGATGAACCAGGCATGGATCCCACAGGACCTGTCCCTCCCTTGTGCAGAGTAGTCCTTATTAACTGCCTAAAACATGTCTTGTTGTGCTACGGGCCACTTCTTTATTTGATACAAATTTTATGAAACCCACAGTTGAATGAAACTCTTCTCTGTCTGGGCGCCGGGCCTAACCAGATGAAAGTGGCCGGTTAAACTAACGGGTGACATGAAGCCATAACCTCTGCCATGCTACCTCTGTCTTCTGTCTGGGTGCTGAGGCCTAAGTCAAATAAAGCGGTCTTCTGCTGTACTGGGGATATGAAGCTAATCTCTGACCTCTCTCCTCTGTCTGGGTCCAAAGGCCTAAATCACTGAAAGAGGCCTTCTCCTGTGGTGTGTGATATGATGCCAGAATATGTGCTGTGGGGCCTCTCTCCTCTTCCTGGGTGCAGGGGTCAAATAAACTAAATTGTGGCCTACTCCTGTGGTGGTTGATATGATGCCTGATTCTCTGATGTGGAACTCTCTCCTCTGTTTGGGTGAAGGGGTCAAAGTAACTCAATGGTGGCTTCTCCTGTGGTGGTTAGATATGATGCCAGAATATGTGCTGTGGGGCCTCTCTCCTCTTCCTGGGTGCAGGGGTCAAAGTAACTCAATGGTGGCTTCTCCTGTGGTGGCTGATATGATGCCAGAATATGTGCTGTGGTGCCTCTCTCCTCTTCCTGGGTGCGGGGTCAAAGTAACTCAATGGTGGCTTCTCCTGTGGTGGCTGATATGATGCCAGAATATGTGCTGTGGTGCCTCTCTCCTCTTCCTGGGTGCAGGGGTCAAAGTAACTCAATGGTGGCTTCTCCTGTGGTGGCTGATATGATGCCAGAATATGTGCTGTGGTGCCTCTCTCCTCTTCCTGGGTGCAGGGGTCAAAGTAACTAAATGGTGGCTTCTCCTGTGGTGGTTGATATGATGCCTGATTCTCTGCTGTGAAACCTCTCTCCTCCATCTGGGTGTAGGGGTCAAAGTCTTTCAAAGTCGCCTTCTCCTGTGCTGATTGATATAAAGCTGATGGTTGTGCCATCTGACATGGTTGCCAGGGTCTGATTCAATGGGGGCCTACTCCTGTGGTGGGTGATCTAAATGCCTGATTCTCTGCTGTGAAACCTCTCTCCTCCGTCTGGGTGTAGGGTCAAAGTCTTTCAAAGTCGCCTTCTCCTGTGCTGATTGATATGAAGCTGATGGTTGTGCCATCTGACATGGTTGCCGGGGTCCCATTAAATTGGGGCCTACTCCTGTGGTGGTTGATATGATGCCTGATTCTCTGATGTGGAACCTCTCTCCTCTGTTTGGGTGAAGGGGTCAAAGTAACTCAATGGTGGCTTCTCCTGTGGTGGCTGATATGATGCCAGAATATGTGCTGTGGGGCCTCTCTCCTCTTCCTGGGTGCAGGGGTCAAAGTAACTCAATGGTGGCTTCTCCTGTGGTGGCTGATATGATGCCAGAATATGTGCTGTGGGGCCTCTCTCCTCTTCCTGGGTGCAGGGGTCAAAGTAACTCAATGGTGGCTTCTCCTGTGGTGGTTAGTATGATGCCAGAATATGTGCTGTGGGGCCTCTCTCCTCTTCCTGGGTGCAGGGTCAAAGTAACTCAATGGTGGCTTCTCCTGTGGTGGCTGATATGATGCCAGAATATGTGCTGTGGTGCCTCTCTCCTCTTCCTGGGTGCGGGGTCAAAGTAACTCAATGGTGGCTTCTCCTGTGGTGGCTGATATGATGCCAGAATATGTGCTGTGGTGCCTCTCTCCTCTTCCTGGGTGCAGGGGTCAAAGTAACTAAATGGTGGCTTCTCCTGTGGTGGTTGATATGATGCCTGATTCTCTGCTGTGAAACCTCTCTCCTCCATCTGGGTGTAGGGGTCAAAGTCTTTCAAAGTCGCCTTCTCCTGTGCTGATTGATATAAAGCTGATGGTTGTGCCATCTGACATGGTTGCCAGGGTCTGATTCAATGGGGGCCTACTTATGTGGTGGGTGATCTAAATGCCTGATTCTCTGCTGTGAAACCTCTCTCCTCCGTCTGGGTGTAGGGGTCAAAGTCTTTCAAAGTCGCCTTCTCCTGTGCTGATTGATATGAAGCTGATGGTTGTGCCATCTGACATGGTTGCCGGGGTCCCATTAAATTGGGGCCTACTCCTGTGGTGGTTGATATGATGCCTGATTCTCTGATGTGGAACCTCTCTCCTCTGTTTGGGTGAAGGGGTCAAAGTAACTCAATGGTGGCTTCTCCTGTGGTGGCTGATATAATGCCAGAATATGTGCTGTGGGGCCTCTCTCCTCTTCCTGGGTGCAGGGTCAAAGTAACTCAATGGTGGCTTCTCCTGTGGTGGCTGATATGATGCCAGAATATGTGCTGTGGGGCCTCTCTCCTCTTCCTGGGTGCAGGGGTCAAAGTAACTCAATGGTGGCTTCTCCTGTGGTGGTTAGTATGATGCCAGAATATGTGCTGTGGGGCCTCTCTCCTCTTCCTGGGTGCAGGGGTCAAAGTAACTCAATGGTGGCTTCTCCTGTGGTGGCTGATATGATGCCAGAATATGTGCTGTGGGGCCTCTCTCCTCTTCCTGGGTGCGGGGGTCAAAGTAACTCAATGGTGGCTTCTCCTGTGGTGGCTGATATGATGCCAGAATATGTGCTGTGGGGCCTCTCTCCTCTTCCTGGGTGCAGGGGTCAAAGTAACTCAATGGTGGCTTCTCCTGTGGTGGCTGATATGATGCCAGAATATGTGCTGTGGGGCCTCTCTCCTCTTCCTGGGTGCGGGGTCAAAGTAACTCAATGGTGGCTTCTCCTGTGGTGGCTGATATGATGCCAGAATATGTGCTGTGGGGCCTCTCTCCTCTTCCTGGGTGCGGGGTCAAAGTAACTCAATGGTGGCTTCTCCTGTGGTGGCTGATATGATGCCAGAATATGTGCTGTGGGGCCTCTCTCCTCTTCCTGGGTGCAGGGGTCAAAGTAACTCAATGGTGGCTTCTCCTGTGGTGGTTAGTATGATGCCAGAATATGTGCTGTGGGGCCTCTCTCCTCTTCCTGGGTGCAGGGGTCAAAGTAACTAAATGGTGGCTTCTCCTGTGGTGGTTGATATGATGCCTGATTCTCTGCTGTGAAACCTCTCCTCCATCTGGGTGTAGGGTCAAAGTCTTTCAAAGTCGCCTTCTCCTGTGCTGATTGATATAAAGCTGATGGTTGTGCCATCTGACATGGTTGCCAGGGTCTGATCTCAATGGTGGCCTACTCCTGTGGTGGGTGATCTAAATGCCTGATTCTCTGCTGTGAAACCTCTCTCCTCCGTCTGGGTGTAGGGGTCAAAGTCTTTCAAAGTCGCTTCTCCTGTGCTGATTGATATGAAGCTGATGGTTGTGCCATCTGACATGGTTGCCGGGGTCCCATTAAATTGGGGCCTACTCCTGTGGTGGTTGATATGATGCCTGATTCTCTGATGTGGAACCTCTCTCCTCTGTTTGGGTGAAGGGGTCAAAGTAACTCAATGGTGGCTTCTCCTGTGGTGGCTGATATGATGCCAGAATATGTGCTGTGGGGCCTCTCTCCTCTTCCTGGGTGCAGGGGTCAAAGTAACTCAATGGTGGCTTCTCCTGTGGTGGCTGATATGATGCCAGAATATGTGCTGTGGGGCCTCTCTCCTCTTCCTGGGTGCAGGGGTCAAAGTAACTCAATGGTGGCTTCTCCTGTGGTGGTTGGTATGATGCCAGAATATGTGCTGTGGGGCCTCTCTCCTCTTCCTGGGTGCAGGGGTCAAAGTAACTCAATGGTGGCTTCTCCTGTGGTGGCTGATATGATGCCAGAATATGTGCTGTGGTGCCTCTCTCCTCTTCCTGGGTGCGGGGGTCAAAGTAACTCAATGGTGGCTTCTCCTGTGGTGGCTGATATGATGCCAGAATATGTGCTGTGGGGCCTCTCTCCTCTTCCTGGGTGCAGGGGTCAAAGTAACTCAATGGTGGCTTCTCCTGTGGTGGCTGATATGATGCCAGAATATGTGCTGTGGGGCCTCTCTCCTCTTCCTGGGTGCAGGGGTCAAAGTAACTCAATGGTGGCTTCTCCTGTGGTGGCTGATATGATGCCAGAATATGTGCTGTGGTGCCTCTCTCCTCTTCCTGGGTGCGGGGTCAAAGTAACTCAATGGTGGCTTCTTCTGTGGTGGCTGATATGATGCCAGAATATGTGCTGTGGTGCCTCTCTCCTCTTCCTGGGTGCGGGGGTCAAAGTAACTCAATGGTGGCTTCTCCTGTGGTGGCTGATATGATGCCAGAATATGTGCTGTGGGGAATCTCTCCTCTTCCTGGGTGCAGGGGTCAAAGTAACTCAATGGTGGCTTCTCCTGTGGTGGTTAGTATGATGCCAGAATATGTGCTGTGGGGCCTTTCTCCTCTTCCTGGGTGCAGGGGTCAAAGTAACTCAATGGTGGCTTCTCCTGTGGTGGTTAGTATAATGCCAGAATATGTGCTGTGGGGCCTCTCTCCTCTTCCTGGGTGCAGGGGTCAAAGTAACTCAATGGTGGCTTCTCCTGTGGTGGCTGATATGATGCCAGAATATGTGCTGTGGGGCCTCTCTCCTCTTCCTGGGTGCGGGGTCAAAGTAACTCAATGGTGGCTTCTCCTGTGGTGGCTGATATGATGCCAGAATATGTGCTGTGGGGCCTCTCTCCTCTTCCTGGGTGCAGGGGTCAAAGTAACTCAATGGTGGCTTCTCCTGTGGTGGTTAGTATGATGCCAGAATATGTGCTGTGGTGCCTCTCTCCTCTTCCTGGGTGCAGGGGTCAAAGTAACTAAATGGTGTCTTCTCCTGTGGTGGTTGATATGATGCCTGATTCTCTGCTGTGAAACCTCTCTCCTCCGTCTGGGTGTAGGGGTCAAAGTCTTTCAAAGTCGCCTTCTCCTGTGCTGATTGATATAAAGCTGATGGTTGTGCCATCTGACATGGTTGCCAGGGTCTGATTCAATGGGGGCCTACTCCTGTGGTGGGTGATCTAAATGCCTGATTCTCTGCTGTGAAACCTCTCTCCTCCGTCTGGGTGTAGGGGTCAAAGTCTTTCAAAGTCGCCTTCTCCTGTGCTGATTGATATGAAGCTGATGGTTGTGCCATCTGACATGGTTGCCGGGGTCCCATTAAATTGGGGCCTACTCCTGTGGTGGGTGATCTAAATGCCTGATTCTCTGCTTTGAAACCTCTCTCCTCCGTCCGGGTGTAGGGGTCAAAGTCTGTCAAAGTTGCCTTCTCCTGTGCTGATTGATATAAAGCTTATGCTTGTGCCATCTGACATGGTTGCCGGGGTCTGATTCAATGGTGGCCTACTCCTGTGGTGGGTGATCTAAATGCCTGATTCTCTGCTGTGTAACCTCTCTCCTCCGTCTGGGTGTAGGGGTCAAA
Source organism: Bufotes viridis (assembly GCA_033119425.1). Taxonomy (NCBI): domain Eukaryota; kingdom Metazoa; phylum Chordata; class Amphibia; order Anura; family Bufonidae; genus Bufotes; species Bufotes viridis. The sequence goes on along the minus strand of CM065598.1, from coordinate 84,418,303 downwards.
GTAACTAAATGGTGGCCTACTCCTGTGGTGGGTGATATGATGCCTGGTTCTCTGCTGTGGGACCTCTCCTTTGTCTGGGTGCTGTGGTCAAAATAATAGTAAGTGACCTTCTCCATTGGTGGGTGACTTGAAGCCTGATTCTGTGCTATGGGACCTCACTCCAATTAATATTGTTTAATTTTTATTTATTTTATGTTAACTCATCATTTCCCTATCTACATTTGTTTGCAGGGGATTTAACTACATTTTGCTGCCTTTTGCAGCCCTCTAGCCCTTTCCGGGTGTGTTTTACAGCCTTTTTAGTGCCCAAAAGTTCGGGTCCCCATTGACTTCTATGGGGTTCGGGTTCGGGATGAAGTTCGGGTCGAGTTCGGATCACGAACCCGAACATTTTTCGAAAGTTCGGCCGAACTCGTCGAACCCGAACATCCAGGTGTTCGCTCATCTCTAGTAGTTAGTCAATAGATTCCCCAATGTCAGGAGTGTTACAAGGGGAGATCTAATAACTATGTCTAAATATATTAGGGGTTGGTACAGAGATCACTACCATCATCTACTTATCCCTAGCACTGTGACTGTGATGAGGGGACATCCTTTAAGTCTGGTAGAAAGAAGGTTTTTACACAAACATAGAAGAGAATTCTTTACAGTAAGAACAGTGAGACTATGGAACTCACTGCCTGAGGAGGTGGTGATTGTGAGATCACTAAAAGAGTTCAAGAGGGGCCTGCATGTATTTCTGGAGTGTAACAATATTACAGGTTATAGTTACTTGATTTCTGGAGAAGGGCCGTTGATCCAGGGAGTTATTCTGATTGCCTGACTGTAGTCAGGAAGGAATTTTTTTCCCCCTAAAGTGAGGAAAATTGGCTTCTCACTTCGCAGGGACTTTTTTTTACCTTCCTCTGGATCAAGTAGCAGGATAACAGTCTGAACTGGATGGACTAATGTCCATTTTCTGTCTTATGTTTCTAAATTACTTTATTATGTATGTATCTATCTATCTATCTATCTATCTATCCATCTATCTATCATTAAATATATGTAACGTAATAAACTTTTGTTACTCACTTATCTTATTCCCATATCTCTGAATTCACTACAAAACAGACCTTAACAAAATCTTTGGAAAGTTAAGTTTGGACACTCCTGTACAGTACAAGAAATTATATATTCACTAAGCATTAATATCTTTTTTTTTCATGTATAATTTTTAATATAAGGGTGGTTGACTCGTGCATGCTAGGAGTTGTAGTTTCACAATAGCTGGGGGAGAATGGCTTAGGGACCAGTGTCATTTGATATCACCTTGCTCTAGATCACCTTGCTCCATTATCATTGCTATTGATGCTATTGCTGTTTGTGATGCTGATCTTCTGACCACTGTCATTAGGTAATGTAAATCTTAAATGCATTTTCTGGCTATTGATGGCCTACAGTATTCTCAGGATAGATCATTTGTATCTGATTAATGGGGGTATGTCTCCTGGCATCCCCACAAATCAGTTGTACAGAAAGACAGTGGTGCTTCATGAGCATTTTGACCTCTTCCTATGCCATATGATGTCAAGTTCATCAGTCACATATCCTAGGCATAGCCCAGTCCTATTTAAGTGAATGTGGCTGAGTTGCAATGCCATGTATAGTCGCTATCCAATATATGGTGCTGTGTTTGGTAAGCTACAAGGAGGCCACTGTGCTCACCAGAGCTCCATTGGGCACCATGGTTTCCTGAAACACCTGGTTGGTGGGGATGTCAGGTGTTGGACAATCTCCGATCTCATATTGATAACCAATTCTTAAAATAGGCCATAAATATAAAAATCCTGTAAAACACTTTAATGAACCACAGGAGAAAAATTTTTCATTTTGAGGACATGCTGAAATGTTATGTTTCTTAACAGCCATGGACCCACAAAATGCAAATAATGTTGTTTCCATGTGCATTCCACATTTTTCTCACACCCATAGCTAGAAATCACTGTTCTTGTCCACAATATAGAGCAGAATAAAACATGTTCTATAATTTGTGGAATGGACACATGGCTGCTAAATAGAGTTGTGAGGCTGATCCCTTAATTTGCTAAACCCCTTTAATGTGGTACCATATAGCGCTATCATATAGATATGGAAGAGTTCAAGATTCACAGTAGCCGAAGAGTCACAAGTTAGAATTGGGACACAATAGATGCTTAAAATACAGTGGAAGTGGATTGATAGATATATTGTATTTTTTCAGTATCTTCTTAAAAACATATAACCTTATGGTAGTGGTCTCCATGCTGAGACTCAGAATTAACTGACAGCCAAGGACTGTGTGAGAATAATGAGAGTTGTAGTTTTACCTAGAGAATAGACTACTGTCTGACAGTCTCACATTGCTCTTTCTGGACCACTAATGTTGTTGCTCTCCATGGTGCTGAATTTTCTGATTGCCAATAAACATTCTTGCCAGTCAGACCCAAACAATAGTATTCCACCCTTTAGCATGGCCATATCTACCGCTTTACCACTAGGATCTAAACATTATCATATTACATTTACCACATAATAGACCACAATTTATAGTGTTACCGTCATTGTTCTTGATGGTGAAATTAGGATTATTAGCCATTTCCGGCAGAAGACTGTAAAAGAAGTAGTGTCCATTTCTTGGGTCATCCTTGTCAATGGCACTGACTGTCTGGATAATCTGAAATAATAGCAAAACTATCATAAGGACCATCATTTTAGACGAAAATGATATTTTAGTGCATCTTTACTAAAACCGAAGAGCTTTATAAAGAAATATAACTCAAGACTACAGATGAGCAAATTTAATTTGTTCCTGGTACAATTCATCCAAATTGACCATGATTCGATTTGGGCACTCTACCAACTATCCAACTCTACCAGATTTTAAAGTATTTTTAAAGCCTGCTAAAGTTTTTTCCTCTATTTTTCTCCAAAATTTTGTTTAATCAAATCTTACGAAATTCTGATTATAATAAGTTCAATAAAATAAAAAAATGCAGGTCTGATTTTGATTTTTAGGAATCGATTTGCTCATCTCTACTCACTTTTCCCCCAAACAATTGCTGTGCAATATCTTTTAGTAGTCACAGGAATTGACTGACCATTTTACATTGTCTTTATACTTACTATATACAAATTAGAAGCTCTTTGCTACATTTTTTGGCAAAATTGTGTCATGGCCATCTACTAGTGTTAGGGTGGCTTTCATAGGTGGAACCTACACTAACAAACTTGCCTATCCTGGGTCTAAGCCTAGAAAATTCAAGGCAATGTAGAATCCAGCTATGTTATACTCTGATTAGAAGCCTTGGGCAGATGGGCAGGAGTGTTCAGTCCAAATATAGAAGCCACTTCCCCATGCAAAAAATGCACAAAAAAACAAACAATATGAAATAAAGTACAGGTGCACACTATCATAGCTCAAAAGCAAAGCCAATTAACATCATATGCAGCAGAACACTGCTCAATGTGTAAAAACACATCGAAAATTGGAAACATCTACCACGTGTATCTACCACATCTACCACTGTTAAATGTCAGGTTTCTGTGCTGTAAAAAATGAGACAAAGATAAATCATTTCAGAACTTTTTCCACCTTTAATGTGACCTATAAACTGTACAACTCAATTAAAAAACAAACTGAAATTTTTTAGGTAGAGGGAAGAAAAAATATAAAAATAAAATAATATGGTTGCATAAGTGTGCACACCCTTAAACTAATACTTTGTTGAAGCACCTTTTGATTTTATTATAGCACTCAGTCTTTTGGGGTATGAGTCTACCAGCATGGCACATTTTGACTTGGCAAGATTTGCTCACTCTTCTTTGCAAAAACACTCCAATTCTTTTAGATTGTGAGGACATTTCTTGTGCACAGCCCTCTTCAGATCACCCCACAGATTTTCAATCGGATTCAGGTCTGGGCTCTGGCTGGGCCATTCCAAAATTATAATCTTATTCTACTGAAGCCATTCCTTTGTTGATTTGGATGTATGCTTTGGGTTGTTGTCATGCTGAAAGATAAAGTTCCTCATCATGTTCAGCTTTATAGCAGAAGCCTGAAGGTTTTCTACTAATATTGACTTGTATTTGGAACTGTTCATAATTCCCTCTATCTTAACTAAGGCCCCAGTTCCAGCTGAAGAAAAACAGCCCCAATGCATGATGCTGCCACAACCATGCCACCATGCTTCACTGTGGGTATGGTGTTCTTTTGGTGATGTGCAGTGTTGTTTTTGCGCCAATATATATATATTTTGGAATTATGGCCAAAAAGTTCAACCTTGGTTTCATCAGACCATACCACTTTTTCCCACATGCTTTCGGGAGACTTCAGATGTGTTTTTGCAAATGTAGCCTGGCTTGGATGTTTTTCTTCGTAAGAAAAGGCTTTTGTCTTGCCACTCAACCCCATAGCTGAGACATATGAAGAATACGGTAGATTGTTGTCAGGTACTTGTCAGATATTACTGCAGCTCCTTTAATGTTGCTGTAGGCCTCTTGGTAGCCTCTCAGACCAGTTTTCTTCTCATCTTTTCATTAATATGGAGGGACGTCCAGTTCTTGGTAACGTCACTGTTGTGCCATATTTTCTCCACTTGATGATGACTGTCTTCAGTGTGTTCCATGGTATATCTAATACCTTAGAAATTCTTTTGTACCCTTCTCCTGAGATTCCTCTGATGCTTTGGAAGCTCTCTGTGGACCATGGCTTTTGCTGTGGGATGCGACTAAGAAAATTTCAGGAAAGACCAACTGGAGAAGCTGAACTTTATTTGGGGTTAATTAGAGGCACTGTAAATGATGGCACGTGTATGCTGACTCCTATTTAACATAATTTGTGATTGCTTAATTCTGAACACAGATACATCCCCAGTTATAAGCATTATTTTAGTTTTTTTTTTGTTTTCTTTCCTCCACCTAAAATATTTCAGTTTGTTTTTCAATTGAGTGGTAGAGTTTATAGGTCACATTAAAGGTGGAAAAAGTTCTGAAATGATTTATCTTTGTCTCATTTTTTTACAGCACAGAAACCTGACATTTTAACAGTGGTGTGTAAACTTTTTATATTATCTATCTATCTATCTATCTATCTATCTATCTATCTATCCTTTTTTGCAGACAAAGAGTTAGCCTTGAATAAATGTGCAGTACATTAGACCTATGCTGGTGATTTAAAGAGTCATTTAAATCCGATAGGTTTCCAGCTTTTTGCTGAAGGAAGACCGCACACAAGAAACCTAGAGGTGCTTTGACAGCTCTGAAAGTCAACAATATAAACCTATTACGTCAGTACACTAAAAGGCACTACAACCTACTTAGTTAATAAAAAATGCAATACTCCAAGAAATGAAATCAGAGGTGGTGCAAGTCAATAACTTGAACATCCATTGGTTTTAAAACACTTAACCACAAAAAGATGTTAGCAAAGTATGAGGGGAATAAAAGAATGAGATTCAACTGTATGCTCACAGAATGGCTAACTATATTTTGGTTTACTTAACATAAAATTGTATCCCCCCCCCCATTGAAATTCAATGATAGCCACTGTGTTGTCTTAAAATATAAGGACGGAGTGGTAAAACTTGGCAATAGAGTTGTCTCTGTATATACATTCTATTGCAAAAGGTTAGGACGGTGTATATATATATATATATATATATATATATATATATCCTTGAAATTTTTCTCATGTTGTCTGGTATTTACACCCTGTTTTGAAGAGACATGTTTGTAGAGGCATAATGATTTATATTATATATCTAAAAAGGTCACAAAAACAGCGATATGGGAAAATGTGTAATGTATCTGTCTGTTGTTGCAATGATTGAGCTGTTTCTAGGTGTGGGTGTAGAATGTAATGTATCTGAGCATTTACAGAGAGCATAGATACAGTGTGTGCAAGATAAGATTCTGCATATTGTGTAGTTAGCTCTATGGCAAACATACAATACAACGTGTGCTATATAGTGAGAGGCATGAATGGGGCATGTAGGTTAGTATGGATATGAGTATAACTATGATTGTGCACATATGGATTGTGTGTGTAGATAAAAGCATTTATAGTAGTTGAGCCAAGTTTTCAAGCTATCTCCTATTCCATCTGCTATCTGGCCGATGTGAGTCTAATTGTTGGGACCCCCATTCTGGATATCAGTGGGCAACCCAGCGGTCAAACTGCCACCTATCAGTTTAGTTATCCCCTAATCTGTGCCTTAAACTGTGCCTCAAACTTGGCACAGACCTTATAGGTCTTTGGGACTGCATTGTTTGTAAATTGTAATAACTGCTCCAGCAATGTCTGTCACTGCCAGTCACCACCATTCTTGCTTTTTTTATGGTGCTAGTGAGTATGTCAAGTCACAATGCCTGTATAAGGCATGGCTGTCCAACCAGTCTCAGGACCCAAGTGGTCCACTAATCTGGAAGTGTAGCTAGTAGGATGAGCGAGTCGACTTCGGATGAAACATCCAAAGTTGATTCGCATAAAACTTTGTTTCAATACTGTAGGGAGTGAGCACTCTGTACAGTATTATAATGTATTGGCAACGATGAGCCGAAGTTATTACTTTGCCAGGTCTCGCGAGACTTCGCATAATAACTTCAGAAATTGATTTAGACTGTAAAAAACCATTTCCCAAACTTGGGTTTGGTTCCAAGGTCTGATGCTCTATTTGAACCTGGTGCCATTTATTATGTCCTGCATCCTGGTGTTATGGTACCTTATAGTGTATTCCTGTTTGTCCCAACTCTTGGCTACTCTCTTAGATTAACCCTTCCCTCTCTGCATTGGTTTATACAGTACCTCTGATTTTCTGATTTGTTTCTTGCCTTTCTATCACTTGCAGTTCCAACTATATTTGACTCTGACTTTGATGGTGAATCTCAGCTGGCATTGACATTTCCTACTGTACATTATCTCTGTTACCCCATATTGAACTTCATTTGGTTACAGTCTTTGCCTGATTACTATACCAGTCAACAACCATTCAGCAAACACAACCTGCCAACTTTTAGCATCAAAAACATTTCCCTGTATAGGGGTTAATGGATAAAAACCTAGAGTCCCTTAGATAGTGGCCAGTGCAATGTCAAACTATGGGTATTTAAAACTACCAATCTAAACAAAAACAGAGAGTATCTGTTACGCCATCTATGATCCTTTATATTACTCATGAGACGAAAAGAGAGGAGAGAAAAAAGAGAGAGAGCATGGACAGATAGAGTGATATATATAATATAATATATACTGTGTATATATATATATATATATATATATATATAGAGAGAGAGAGAGAGAGAGAGAGAGAGAGAAGGAGTGAGAGGGAGAGAAAGAAAGAGATGGAGACAGAAAGATGAGATAGAGAGGAAGAGATAGCATGTAACAGGGAGACAAAGAGGAAGTGGTAGAGGAAGTAAAGGGAAAGAGAGAGGAGGAGAGAGGAGGAGAGATAGAGGAAAAGGAAGAGAGAGACTGAGAGGGAGAAATAGAGGGGAAGGGAGAGATGCAATGAAAGGATATTGTATGCATTAAACTTTTCCATTTCAACCCCCTTCACCCATGCAAATGCAGTTTAAATCAAGTAATAGTATTTGTAAATGTACTGGCTTTAATAGCCAATAAGTGGAAATTTTACCCACAATGCATCTGTCCATTTATGTGCATACCATATTGTGCAAGATGCAGTACCACTTAAAAGCACTTGAGAAAAAGTCATGAACTTGATTTTCCCGGATAGTAAACAGGAAATATATCATATATATGAATATTTTATCCTGCATAGGCAATAGACATTTTTTTCAGAATTTTTTTTACAACAGTTAACTTCTAGAATATAAGAACAGATAATAATAGTTATAATGACCTAATGGATCACTATAAATTCCCATTAAAATGACGATAAAGCAAACTGAACTGCAAAGTTCGGGTCCGTATCGAACTTTGCGAGTTCGGGTACCCGAACCCGAACTTTGCAGCCAAAGTTTGGGTTCGAGATCGGTGTTCGGGCATTTAATAAAGCTTATTGAAAGGCTGCAGGGCAGACAATCAACAAACTTTTAAGCTATTGGCACTGAGAAATCCTCACAGCTATGCCTAGTAATGGCATGGCTGTAATTGGCCGGTGCATCATGTGACCCAGCCTCTATGCAAGTCCATCAGCTCTAAGAAGTGCAGGGACAGGAAGCAGGCAGCTGATAGAAAGGAGAGTGTTAGGAATCTCATCTGGTTATTTATTCTGTGGGTGACCAATAGTGATTTTTTTGTGGGTGCAATACACCAGTTTTGCACCCCTGACACAGAAATATAATAATTAATCAGACTGTTAATTCTGTGGATAGCATAGAGCGATCTTTTGTGGGTGCAATTCACCATCTTTATACCCCTGACACAGAAATATGATAATTAATTTGGCTGCTAATTCTGTGGGTGACCTATAGCGACTTTTTTGTAGGTGCCATTCGCCATCTTTGTACCCCTGACACAAAAATAGAGTGGTTAATCTGTCTGTTAGTTTGGTGGGTGACATAAACCCAATTTTGGTGTAAGGTACACCTGCACTGCATCTGTGACAGGGAAATTAATATAGTTAATCCGTCTGTTAGTTCGGTGGGTGACATATATCTATTTTTTGTGTGAGGTAGACCTGCACTGCATCCGTGACAGGGAAATTAATACAGTTAATCCGTCTGTTAGTTTGGTGGGTGGCTTATACCCATTTTTTTGTGATGTAAACCCGCACTGCATTCGTGACAGGGAAATTAATATAGTTAATCCGTCTGTTAGATTGGTGGGTGACATATACCCATTTTTGGTGTGAGGCACACCTGCACTGCATACATGACAGGGAAATTAGTATAGATTATCCGTCTGTTAATTTGGTGGTTGACGTATACCCATTTTTGGTGTGAGGTACACCTGCACTGTATCCGTGACAGGGAAATTAATATAGTTAATCTGTCTGTTCGTTCAATGGGTGATATACCCATTTATTATTTCAGGTACACCTGCATTGCATCCTTAACAGGGAAATTAATATAGTAAATCCGTCTGTTAGATCGGTGGGTGACCTATACCAATTTTTTGTGTGAGGTACACCTGCACTGCATCCGTGACAGGGAAATGAATGTTGTTAATACGTATGTTAGATCAGTGGGTGACATATACCCATTTTTTTGAGTGAGTTGCACTTGCACTGCATCCGTGACAGGGAAATGAATATAGTTAATCTGTCTGTTAGTTTAATGGGTGACATACATCAATTTTTGGTGTGAGGTACACATCCACTGCATACATGTCAGATAAATCCATATAGTCAATCTGTATGTTAGTTCAGTGGGTGACTTCAAAGAATGAGGAGAGCATCAAATAAGGGACGTTGCCTGGGTCGTGGTGCTGCTGGTGTTGTTGGAGCTCCTTCTACAGGGAGAGGACGTGGTCGATCTTTGCCAGCTACACGCCCAAATAAAACACCTTCCTCAGGTGCACAAAGGCGACAGAACATTCAGCGTAATTTTGTAGGCCCGAATACTGGTGTACAAATGGTGAGGCCAGAACAAGTAGAGGTGGTAGTAGATTGGATAACTGAGAGTGCCTCCAGTTCCTTCACATTGTCTCCCACACGTTCCCTTGCTGAGAGCGCAGAGTTGGCACCTGCAACCCATGGGCATCTGTCTTTCACCTCACCCCCTTGCAAATCAGCCAAGTCATGCAGCAGTCTCTTATGCTTTTTGATGACTCTGAAGGCAGGGTTTCCGTGGGCCATCCACCTAGCCCTGCCCCAGAAGAGGAAGAGATTGAGTGCACTGATGCCCAACCACTTATGTTTCAGGATGTGGACATGGAGGACCATCGCAGCGCGTCTCTGATGATGATGAAACAGTGGTGCCAACTGCTGCGGCTTTCTGCAGTGTAAAGACCAGCAAGGAGGGCAGGGGTGAAGAGTGGGTGGAAGATGATGTGAAGGATGATGAGGTCCTAGACCAGTGATGGCTAACCTCGGCACTACAGCTGTGGTGAAACTACGACTCCCAGCATGCTCCACTTATTTCTATAGAGTTCTTAGAGCAGCCAAACAAGGGGGGCATCTTGGGAGTTGTAGTTTTACCACAGCTGGAGTGCCAAGGATAGCCATCACTGTCCTAGACGCTACATGGAATCAAGGTCATGCGAGTGATGTGTGCAGTTCGGAGGAAGAGGTGGTGGTCACACAGCGCCAGCCACACAGAAAAAGATGGAACAAGGTGCAAAAGCAGAGTGGCCGTCCCCTAGCCAGAACGCCTGCTACTGCCCACCACACCCAGGGACTGAGCACACCAAAGCCATCTCCAAGGAGTTCCCTGGCATGGCAGTTCTTCAGACAATGTGCTGATGACAAGACACAAGTGGTTTGCACGCGGTGCAATCAGAGCCTGATGTGAGGCATACATATTCTAAACCTGAGCACCACCAGCATGACCAGGCATCTAAATGCAAATCATGAGCTGCAGTGGAATACACACATCAAAAACTACGAAAGAGGCCAGGCTCCTCCTGCTCCCTCTTCTGCTGCAGTCTTGACCTCTTCCTCTCCTCTGGAGTTACAGTGGCACCTGCCACCCCACAAACAGAGGATGTAGCAGCAACACCACCACCTCTACCACCGTCACTGTCAACAAGCATCTCCACACTGTCCCATGGAAGCGTTCAGCTGTCAATCCCCCCGCCAACGATCCCTGGCCCTGAATGACAGCATTTCAAAATCCCTGCCCTTTGAAATACTGTCATTCCGTCTGGTGGAGACGGAAACTTTAAAAACCTAATGCACAACTAAGTGGCGGACAAAATCAGGTGTGCATCTGTGGCAATGTCCACAAAACCACCTATATGTGGACCGGTAAGCATAGGCAGGGACTTTATATCTCCCTAACTGCACAATAAATGCAGTGGTGGCAGGGCCTTAGGCGGATAGCAGTTTGGCATATGTCCTTCCTCCACCGAGGATTGCGGGACATTTCTCATTCTGCACCATCAACTTCAGCACAGCCAAGGGGAAACGACAGCAGGCTGTCTTGAAACTCATCTGTTTGGGGGAAAAACCTTACACCGTGCAGGAGCTGTGGACGGGCAGTGAACAACATACCGATGAGTGGTTGGTGCCACTGAGCCTCCAGCCCTGCCTGGTGGTGTGCGATAATGGGCGAAATCTCGTAGCAGCTCTGGGCCTAGCCGGTTTGACACACATCCCTTACCTGGCGCATGTGCTGAATTTGGTGGTGCAGAGGTTCCTGAAACATTACCCCGATATGTCAGAGCTGCTGTGCACGCTTTCGGCTTTGTTATACTATCCCACTTTTATGTATCCTTGAAAAAACTCTTTGGGCAATGATAGAACAGGATGTGGCACAGTAAGAAGAGGAGAAGGAAGAGGGATCATTTCCACTGTTATCAGGCCAGTTATTCACAAGTGCTTCGGAGGGTGGGTTCCTGCACCAACAGAGGCCAGGTACACAACTGTACAGCCAGGACACAGTTCTGGAGGATGAGGAGGAGGAGGATGATATGGAGGAGGAACTGTGTTCACAGCAGGGTGGCACTCAAAGCAGCTCATGGGCATCACTGGAGCGTAGCTGGGGGGATACAGAGGACACAGATGAAACACCTCCCACAGAGGACAGTGTGTCGGTGCCTTTGGGCAGCCTGACACACATGAATGACTAAATGCTTTACTGCCTGCATAATGACCGCAGAGTTGCCCACATTCTAACCAGGGCTGATCACTGGAAGGCAAGCCTGTTGGATCCCCTTCTACAAGGACAACGTGCCATCCGTAATTCCGTCACTGGAGTGTGATCAGAAGATGCTCGAGTACAAGTAAACGCGCTGCTGATGGCATTCCCACCTGACAGCTGGGGCTCAGTGGAAGCACAAGGCAGAGGAGGAGGAAGAAGTCGTCAATGCTGGTGGGGCACCGCCAGCACCTCAGAGGGGGAGGGTTAGCATGGCCAAAATGTGGAAAAGCTTTGTCAGCACCACCAGCTGATACTGAACGTCTTAGCAGGAGGCAGAATTTCAGCAAAATGGTGGAACATTATGTGTGCACATGCCTTCATGTACTGACTGATGGGCATTCAACTTCTGGGTTTTCAAATTGTGCACATGACCTGAGCTTGCCCTTTATACCTTGGAGGAGCTGGCCTGGCCAGTGGCCAGTGTACGTGTGTTTATCATGGCAGGGGGGGTGATCACAGACAAGCGGAGCCGCCTGTCCACAGCCAACATGGTCAAGCTCACATTTATTAAAATGAACCAGGCATGGATCCCACAGGACTTGTCCGTACCTTGTGCTGAAGAGACAAGTATATCGGCCGCACCCAGCCATTGTAATACTCCAGCGCACTTTCTCTTTGAATTCTCCTTTCCATTTCCCAATGTTTTGGGGCCTTCTCCTCCTCCTCCACTGCCGCTTCCAACTACACCGTCTACTGCCTCTTCAACCTCCTACTCCACTTTGAACTCCATCACCTAGTTCAAGATTATTATTATAAATTTTTTTTTTCTGTTCTATGTTATCTTAAGTCATTTCCCTATCCACATTTGTTTGCAGGGCAATTGTACGTCTCTTACCCCCATTTTGCAGGATTTCTCCTCCTGAACCCGAACTTTGACCCGAAGTTTGGCCTAACCCGGCAAAAACCCGAACATCCACGGGTCTGCTCATCCCTAACCATAAAGTCATCTGGAATAAGCTAAATAAATAGTAATTTTTGAGAAGTTCAAGTAGTTGGATAATGCAAGATTTCAAGTATAACTGTCAAATTTTTTATTTTTTTTACTATTGGATTTTGGTGATTAATATCACCTTGTTGGCCCTGTTTTAATTTCTGATTGTTTAATAAATAACCCCTAAAAGCCACCTAAAAGTTCCCAGTATTGGCAATTTTTACCTGTGATTAAAATCAGGTTGCTATGCTCCTTCCGTCTACCAGATGAGGACGGAGCACGCTGGCTGCGTGCACTGGGAACTGATAGTGAGTCAACATTGTAAGGGAATGTATAAAAAGCCAGGTTCTTCCTGACAGGAGATAACAGTGCAGGGCTGTGTGTGTGAACTTCTCCACATGCCTGTGCTTGGCAGACACTCCCTTAGCAGTGCTGCAGAATCTAGAGCCAAGGGAGATATGGGGCTGCTCAGTGTATAAATGAAAGCCTTATCTGATAAGAGGAGAGCTTGTAGGAGAGGACTACAGGCTTCAGCCAGACCTGAAAATTTAACTGCAAGACCCCCCTATACAGAGCTGGTCTTCACTAACTTCACTGCAGGCGTCCAATGGATTAGCCTCAGGGCTGAGGGCAGCCATTTTAACAGAATTGTGAAGTTGTAGTTTTATGCAGACTGGTTGCTAAGGGCTGAATCTTATTAAATAAGGGGTAAGTAAGTCTAATAGTTATTGATTCAGGAATATTATCATATTAGTAACTACATATATGAAAACTAAAATTTGGGTCTAAATGTGATAGTTATCCTTTCAGGGGGCAGGGAGCGGTACACAGTGTCAGGAGATGATTCATGCCCTCTGTTCTGTACCCTCTGCCAAGCTGGCTCATTTCTCTTATTTTTTTCATTTGTCAGGCTCACTATAGCAGCAACAGGTAACTATAGAGAATGTTCAGGAAAAGGGAGTGCTTGTCATCTCTGCAAGGTGTATAGTTGTCTAAAAATGACAACCATAATCAATAATAATGCACAATTTATGCCGCCAATTAGGATACATTTGAATTAACCTGCAGAGAAGATTTCACAGATATTTTTATTGCTTTTGGCCTTGTTAACTGTAGCTTCCCTAATTCTCTGCTGGTCTCGTTTTATTTGACTCCATTAATGATATGGTGCATTGGCACACGATCGTTATTAACTGTTTTAACACTACTGATATTACCAATATAGCCAGTGATTGACTCATATGTTGTATCATTATGACATCACTGGAGACAACTGAGATGAAAGGGTGCGTACCAGGTAAAAAAAATGGCATGGGAGTGGCAGGGGATTGGTAGAATATTACTTTTGGTATTTTATATCAGTGTCAGTAAGAGTGTCACTCCCAACCTGAGGTTGAAGAAAACCCTTTAAGAATCAAGCAATAAACCATATATCAAACAGTCTTTGGGTAATGAGCAATACTTAAAGGGATTGTGGTAAGTTATAAACATGTTCCCTAGTGACAAGAGATAGGGGTCTGACAACGTGGACCCCCAACGATCACAATACACTATCAATGGAGCAGAAAATCACAAGTCTACTGCTTGTCCATTAATTTTCTGTGGGTTGCCAAAATTGGCAAGCATTGTAATTGGCAATTTTTGGCAGTCCTATAAATAATGATCATGATCAGAAACTTATTGCCTATACTGCAGGACTGCACATAGTCTGGCACTTTTTTCCTGTAAGTGTGAAAGCATGGCCACCACTGATGGATTGCAGGGTGGCTGTAAATCATGGAAAATAGCATTGTATAATGTGATGGAAAAATGGATCATGACAGCAAAGGAGGCAATATGGACAATCCCAATACATTAGTAAGTGTCTTGTATTAACTTTTTCTATGTGATAAATGACATTTGCTAATGTGAAACAACCCCTTTAATCCCATAAGGACACATGACGTACCGGTACCTCATGGTGTCCTGGTATTTAAGGACACATGACTTACCTGTACGTCATGTGTACTACCGATCACCGCTGCTGAGCTGGTGGTGATCGTAACAAGGTACCTACTGAAATAATTCCCCGCCCGCCTCCTCTCTAATATTCCTTGGTGGCCCAGTGGTTTAGCAGGGTGTCAGAACATTGCTGACACTCTGCTATGTTTATAGCAGAGTGTCAGCAATGTTCTGACATCTGCTGACATCTGTGCTGGTGCAGATGTCAGCAGTTTAACCCCTTCCATGCCGCGGTCCGTACCCACTGCTCTGTTCTGTCAGCGGGTGATGGTTACCATCGCAACAGGACGCCTTAACAAGCATTGTGCTTGCCATGGTAATGGGAAGTCTGATCGGACTTTGTAAAGTAAAAAATACAGTACAGAACACGATACATTGTACTGTACTGTATTATACAGACATCAGACCCACTGGATCTTAAAGAACAAAGTGGGTCTGGGTCAAAAACTTGTAAAAAAAAACACATTTATCACTGAATAAAAATTAAAAAAATAAAATAAACTACACATATTTTGTAACGCCACGTCCGTAAAAACCTGCTCTATAAAAATATCACATGACCTAACCCTCAGGTGAACACCATAAAAAAAAAATGTATCAAATGTTGTAAAAAAGCCATTTTTTGTCACCTTACATCACAAAAAGTGTAATACCAAACGATTAAAAAGGTGTATGCCTCCCAAAATAGTACCAATCAAACCGCCATCTCATCTTGCAAAAAATAAGCCCCTACATAGCACAATGAAATAAATAAAAAAAGTATATATATTAGGTATCGACGCGTCAGTAAAAACCTGCTCTATAAAAATATCACATGATCTAAACCCTCAGGTAAATAGCGTAAAAAAAAAAAAAAATAAAAACATTGTTGTCAACTCAAATCACAAAAGGTGTTATAGCCAGCGATCAACAAGATATATTCCTCCCAAAATAGTGCCAATTAAACCGTCATCTCATCTTGCAAAAAATGATACCCTACATAGGACAATCGCCCCAAAAAATTAAAATATATGGCTCTCTGACTATGGAGACATTAAAACTTGATGCTATTTTTGTTTCAAAAACGATATTATTATGTAAAACTTAAATAAATAATAAAAAGTATACATATTAGGTATCGCCGCATCCGTAACAACCTGCTATATAAAAATAACATATGACCTAACCCCTCACAGCAAAATAATATATATAAATACATATACATTTTTGTCACCCAACATCACACAAAGTGTAATAGCAAGTGACCAAAATATCATATGCACCCCCGAAATAGTTCCAATCAAACCAACATCCCACAAAAAATTAGCCCCTACATAAGACAGTCGCCCAAAAAAAATATATATATATGGCTTTCAGAATGTGGAGACATAAAAAATTCATTTTTTTCAAAAATGCTATATTTTTTTAATGCTTTTTATGCTATATATGTTTTTGGAAGGCAGATTTTGCTGAACTCTTTTTTTGACACCATGTCCCATTTGAAGCCTCCCTGATGCACCCCTAGAGAAGAAACTGTAAAAAAAGTGACCCCATTTTTGAAACTACGGGATAAGGTGGCAGTTTTGTTGGAAATACTATGAGAGGCATTTGTTCAGTACCCATATATCACACATTTCTAATAGGCAGGAACTCTACTTTCACTTTAACTATCAAGAGAGTGAGGATCTGCAGCTAAAGTAATTGTCAGAGGACACAAAGTAGTAGGAAAGACAGGAAGAAGTGGCCACACTATTAAAGTCCATAGAAGTTGTAGAAAATTAAAGAACAACTGTTCCTTACATATCCTGTATCTCAGGACATGTGTTCTTCTGAGATGGAGGTCAAAGAAGTGAGATCTGTTTTAAAGCTGTATGGTATGTCCCATTGATACCCACTGATAGTTCTAATACAATGTTTTGGGTGGTATAAGAATGAGAAAACATCACCATCCCATTGTCAAGTAGACAATTAAGCATGGACACTAGCGCTGGGCGCGAATATGCGCATCGCAAATTATAATTGTGAATATCGCCACTTTGCGAATATTCAAGATTTTTTTCCCTTCTGAACCCAAAATCCCTCCCTGCTTCTTTCTTGTGGGCCAATGAGAAGGCTGCAATGTGTCTGAGCTTAGCAACATCCCTAGCAACCAATAGAAAAGTTGCCTACCCCTTTACTATATAAGAACCTCCCCAGGAGCCATGTTCTGCAGTTTTTTTTTCATATCTGACAGAGACAGAAGTGTCATTGCTGTGCTCTGTGCTTTGCTGTGTCACATTACAGTTAGTTAGCCTATATATATATATATATATATATATATATATATATATATATATTATAGATAGTTAGTGGGAGATAGTCTGTGTAGGTTAGATAGTGATATAGTGTAGCTGATAGGTTCCAGTGATGGGTGTTAGGTAGGTCCTGCTGTCCATACATACATACATGGTACAGACATAGTGATGTGATGTCACAAGTTCACACCAATCACTAATATGTAGTGAGACCTGCTAAAATGTGAAGTTGCCCGTATTGCGCATAAATATTTGCATCATTAATTGCCAATTTGAGAAATCGCGAATATATCGGAGCACTCTATCTGCATATAAAGTTATTGTAATGTTCTGCTGTGCCAACCATTTTCTCCAGTCTTAGGTAACTTCTAGCAGCTTGAAAAATGTAGCTATAGCTACTCATGTCTGTATTGCGCGCGCAATATGCGCATATTACTGTGCCGATTTTCGCAATCAAGAAAATAATCGTAAATTCTCGAATTCTCAAACTTATGATGAATATTTGCAAAATATCGCAAATTTGAAAATTGCCCCTGCCGCTCATCACTACCACATAGACAAATGAGTAGTATAAGAACTTACTTATCACAGTATTATTCCTTTATGAGGATAGTTTTCACTTACTTGTCCAGGTTTACCATTCTCACATAGAAAAGCTTCATAATCTGTGG
Organism: Bufotes viridis; assembly: GCA_033119425.1. Classification (NCBI taxonomy): domain Eukaryota; kingdom Metazoa; phylum Chordata; class Amphibia; order Anura; family Bufonidae; genus Bufotes; species Bufotes viridis. The sequence goes on along the minus strand of CM065598.1, from coordinate 84,400,643 downwards.
CAAATTCGGGAGCATTGTCATTAACATCAAGAACCTTGATTGCAACTTGCACTCTTGATATTTGACTGTGGTTTCCTAAAATGAAACATAAAAAAATGTTGAAATGATTATAAAACAAGACCATAATATCAGCTGGGATCAAATATTTATTCCATCTTTCTTAACTTGTTAAAAGAGTCACATTAGCCACTAAGTATCTGGAGTTAGACTGCGAGAATGAAATGAGACAATATTTCATATCCTCTGCCTAGATCTTTAGTGAAGGAAACATTACATTTGGTAAGAGTTCATGAAGAGATTTTAGAGGGAAACAAGACAATGTACAGCAATGATATTTACTTATTGTTATGTTATGTATTTCTTTAAAATTATGATTGGCTTTTATTTGTTTTTGGTCCTGTACATAAATCCAATATGATCTTTAATTTGACTTAAAGGGGTTGTGCCACAAAAAAATATTCAACATCTTTCAAACCAGTACCAGGATTTGAATACTTTTGTAATTGCATACAATTATAAATTTAGTATAGCCATGGAGCTATTCAATAATCTGTATAGTGCCCCCTGCTCTTTATTCTTTTCCTTTTATCTTGTTCACCTCACTAAGCTGGCCGCACGTGCTCACTTTAAATCTTGAATTGCCACCAGCCATATCTTCTGTTAGAAGTTGTCAATAGTTACAGGAAAAGATCTACAGCAGAAAGAACATACCCCCTGGGTTGCAACAGATTGGACATGCCCCTGGAGCAAGTCAGCTTGAAATAAATCTAGCCAAACCATTGGAGCAAAGAATGAGGAGATCTCTGGGTCCATGTGAGGTACAGGCTAGCTTTGGTCCTAGATTTGTTAGAAAGAGACTGTCATGCACTGTATGATGTCTGATTTTTACTTTTTTACATCAAATATGTCATAAGATCTATTAAAATTAGCATAATTGCTTGCATTTTAACATATTTACAGGGCCAATGATACAATGCTTTCAATTATTATATTTTTACTAGCCTATGTATGTAAAAAAAACTGAATGTTTTTAAAATTATCATATGACAGCATCCAGTACTAATATTTTGTCTTCACTCCAAGTCATAGCAAAGCACAATACAAAGACATTGTTTAATTGTTGGAAGGGTTCAAAAATTCCAGATGGTCACCTTTGCTTACCAGCAAATGTATTTTTTGGACCATAGGGTGTGTTTATCAAGATTAAAGCTATGGATGCACTGAATTTGTTGTAGCACCAACGGAAAACATTACTTTTTTTGTTTATTTTTTTCGTACTGCATCTGTCAATCAGTAGCTCTACAAAAAGTTGCAGGCCTATAGCTTCCAATCCGACTACTGGGCCCCCCCACAGTCTTAAAAATGGCAGTCCAGATTTTCACAAATGAACGGAACAGTGGTCAATAATGCATGTTTCATTTATTCTTTATTGGACTAATGTGCAAGGCAAACTTACAAAGACCCCAATATTTTTTTAGGTTTTTCTGCATAAAAGATTCAATGATGGGCCGATAGCCGAAGATCCAATGAGGGCTAATGATCTGTCTAGATGAACATTTCTACAAGTGTTCGTTCCCGAAAAATGGCCAATGTTAAAGGTCCTTTCAGCAGGCTAGAAGTGTGAATAAGTATTAAAAGCATATAAAACACATCATATTTCTACATGACCCTTAACCATACTTAAAGGAGTAGGCCACCTTTTGGGGAGGTGGGGTGGGAAGTTTAGCAAACCCTCCTCTTAGCCAGATCTGCAAAAAGGAAGAATACATACCTGTTCCTTGCTGTTGGATCCCAGCTCCTTCACTCACCATCCCCAGCTGACCCACTCAGGTCTCCCGATTTGACTATCTGCAGCAATGACCTGCCCTCCTTGCATCATGTAACCAACTGCAAGGTCACTGTTGTGGGCAGTCATTGGCTGCAGGGGCGGAAAAACTAATATTGACAGAGAGGGACCCAAATGAGGAAGCTGAGGCCGGGGAGCAAAGCTGTTGTGTCCCCGCAGAGGGATGCAGGTAAGTATGCTTCACTTTTGTGGGTGTGGCCTAAAGGGAAGTTTACTTTTTTTAAAAATGGACAACTCCTTTAATATTTTTCCTTGTCATAAAATGAAAGTTAAAATGTAAGACGAGATGAACTCAATAAAATCTATCCCTTGAAAGCAATTTAGCCTGGCATGCTAGAGACCAGTGATTCGGATCACTTTTAAACCTAGTCATGATTAATTCAATGATTAGATCCAATGATTAGAGCCTGCATATTGAATGAATAGTGTCCATGAAAAAAATCAGTTTGAGACTCTCCATAATATAGGACAAAAAATGTCAAAAGTAATAGCTAAAACGTATGTCTGCTTTGATTTATGAAGTGTAAATGGAGTTTGATTAATGCACATTTTGTTGGTCTATCACTTTTCCTCGGCTTTGTTGGTACATTTCATTTTTGTATAAGTGATATACTGTAAAGCATCTTTCTTACTATGTGTCCTAAAGATAATGGATATTTCTTTTGTTTTTTAAAATTTTATTTGTAGGGACAGTAAATCAAATGGAAAAAGAGTATATAAATTAATGTCGAGGAACACTCATGTAACTTCTATTATCCAATTCTGCATGTTATTCTTTATACCATGTTCTCCTAATTTTGAGAGTACACCTAATAATTGCTTAAACAATTGTCCAGTTTAGAATATACTTCATTATATTATGCATCATATCATATGTGCTTAGGATCCTCATTTCTTGGTCAGGGTAAAGAACAATTACAAAGAGCACCTCTTGTTTTGGAAGACCTGTCCTGCTCTGCATTACACAGACAACCAATTATAAGGTTTTTCTTAATCTTCTATCTTGATGACCTATCCTCAGGATAGGTGTTTAATCAGCTGTTTAAAGAAATAGTGGTGCTCCGGTGAGCATTGAGGCCTCCTCATATCTTATCCAGGCACAGTTTCATCTACTGTGCAGCAGATAAACTTGGTATTGCAGCTTATTTGAAAGGGACTCAGTTTACCTAGGTCATGTGACCAATGAATGTGATGTCACTGGCCTAGGAAGAGATTGCAGCGCTTACTGCAGAACTGAAGCCTCTTCAAACAGTTGATCGGCGGGCATGCAAATATGCAGACCCGCACCAATCATATATTGATGACCTATCCTGAGTGTCTGTAGCGGAGAGGCGGTATAGTCCACAATATCTCCGCTGGTAGACCGGAACAGCATACAATAATCCAGGTAGCTTTACAAGGATCCCTTTTTCCCAAGGACTAGACGACACATAGCCTGGGAGTCAACTGAACTTTATTTTCTAGGCATAGCACACAAACCTCTAAACCCCCCAACAGCCTCATTTACATACAATGGGTTAGAAAGAAGGGGGAGGGGAAGCGGCACAGAACAGCCCTGCATTTACCATAGTAAACAGTACAAAAACTGAGCCGTACAGACAGCCTAACAACGTGGAATAGCAATGTGCTACAACAGGCAATAACATTACAGTAATAGCGAGATATATACAAAGACATTCTGGAAGTGGCTAGGTTTGCCACAGTGTCCTTTTATTAAAATGGACACTATGTAATAATGAATTTCCCTTGTCATGGCAATGTAAAGAAATTTACACTCACTGCCAGATTTACCCACATCTGATTGTTCAGGGTCCTAGTGAAGGGACAGTTTGTAGTCTGCTTATTTTCAAGAGCACCTTCTAAAGATATGAAGGTGCCTTGCTATTTATGATATAATCAAATTACACAAAATGTTTAGCTCAACTGATGTGAATATGTATCTAGTCTATTTTCAACATATTCTTCTCTCAAGGCATCAAAAATTCAAATTCCTGCTGTTAAAAATATTAATTCTGTCCATATTTCACTTTTTCCTGCTACTAAGTTAGACTGGGTTTGTAAGGCTCAAAGGTATTACTTTAGCTTGAGATGCAAATGAGAAATCACATGTTCTACAAGTTTCCAATGAATTTCAGTTGGCATAAAGCCTTTTACCGACATAAAAAAAGAATTATAGATCAGACCTTTTTGTACATTGCTAAAGTGTCTGTATGGACAAGAAGTAGACAGAGCAGTAAGCTAGTTTCATATGGCAATTATACAACTGATTTTAGAGTCTTTTATGCAGTCCTCACAATGGGTCTATGGAGCCAATCTTAAATCACTACTGAATGACCTAGGTGAGTTTAAGAGAGTTGCAAAACGAAATGCATTTATAATACGGCTATGTGCATCTGCCATTGCTATTATATAAGCATATTTTATCAAGCTTATTTTATTGTCAATGGACCCTTTTTTAGGCTTTAGAATAGATAACGGGGCTTCTGTGTATAGAAAATATTGGATTGCTGATAACCTAATCTCTGTGTGGGATTAGTGAATTATTGACCCTGTCTAGTGCCCCAACATGGCCTCTACAATGGTTATATATGGGCCACTCACCACTTCATTAGTAGCATGTACAAAGAAGAACCTGTTCAGAAGCAAAGTGGAGTATCAGTAGCTCCATACTGTGGAGATGTATGCACTTTGAGTGCCTCAGATGGAAGCATATTACTGTAATACTGCAGTACTTAATGGTATATGCCATATTTTTGCTCTGCTAAACCCTCCTTTATCTTTCTACCTGGCTTTAAAATTTGTACAGCAAAGGGTGAACAGCTATGAAAAAAAATATTGATTTGTGAAATTCTGTCAGAAGTGAACACCCTGTGCTTGTGATGTGAACTGCAGCCTCTATTGAATTTTCAGTCTAAGCAATTGGAGCAATTGAAAAAATGAATGGAAAGCTAAAGGTGTACATATCTGGGTCCAGAATTATGGCTCTGTACCATACATAGTGAAGGGCATATTTTTCTTCCTCATAATGTCAACTGCATCTTTCTTAGGTCAATAAACTCCTTCCCAAGCTCCCATTATGGCAACTCTTCTTTATTAATTATATATTTATCTGAGAGGAAACATCTACAGCAGTTCCTCAAATATGACATTATACAGTCCATCAGTGTTGATATTTGTATTCAGATGATGGACTTTACAAGGCTGACATTCCCGTAATGCTGCAATAAATATGCTTTTGAAATAATATTAGGTTTAAAACAAATGCCTTATTTGATTGTTGTACTGTACGACGCACGTAATGTAATATGAATCATTCTGAATGCCGCTTTATGGACTGTGAGCTTTAGCTAGTTGTTAAAATTTGAATGCCTGTTTAACCTTCGAAATGTAAAGGAGGAACAGAAACTTCAGGAAGACAACATAATTTATAGTCAGCATGAATCTGGTGTAGTTGTTTAGCTATATATTATAGGCTTTTCACTTCATCCTTGAGGAATAGGACATCTCAGTGAAAGAAGAAACAATTTCAAATTTGCCCCTCTAGGAGCGTTGAGACAGCAGTACTGGGTGTGAATTAAATATTGTTTTTTATCCTTTTTTTTTCATCTATGACCCTTCAGCTATTACAAAACTATAACTTCCAACATGCCCTAACATTCTCGAGTTGTAGTTTCACAACAGCTGGGGAACCACTGATTGGACATCTCTGGTTTGACTCCTTTGCTCGACATTTTCCTTCATGCCTGGTACTAATTCACTTGACTTTGAGATGTTCATTGGGTATCTTAGTTGTTATAAACCTATACCAGGCAACACATGCCAACATGTTTTTTTGGGGGGAGGTCTATTGCAGATACACTATTGTTTACCTCAAAAAATTGAATTATGTTCTACTGTACATATCACGATAAAAGTTTTTCTTCTTTAAACTTAAGGCTACCTTCACACCAACGTTTTTGCTGAATCCGTCATGGATGAGCAAAAACGCTTCTGTCATGATAATACAACAGTCTGCATCCGTTATGAATGGATCCGGTTGTATTATCATTAAAATAGCCATGACGGATCTATCATGAACACCATTAAAAGTCAATAGGGTATAGATCTGTTTTCTATTGTGTCCCAGAAAATGTATCCATCTCCATTGACTTACATTGTGAGTCATGACTGATCCATCTTGCTCTAGTCTGCACCACATTGCGGACAAAAATATGAGTGGGTACTACTATTGTAATGGTTTATAATGCAATGTAATGTCATGCTACACAATTTGTTCACCAGAAGGTGGGTGCAGATGGCAGTGTTTGGCAAAAGAGATGGGACTTAATATTATGGTAGGAATGGGCTGTCATACTTCCTGCTAATGGAGGGGCAGAGCTAGTTAGAAAATAGTTGTAGAGTTTAAAATGAGGAGTGAGGGAGCATGTGATCCAACTCTCACTCTTTCAGGCCATGAGGACCACATAAGTAGTGATGAGCGGCAGGAGCAATATTCGAATTCGCGATATTTCGCAAATATTGGGGCGAATATTCGAAAATTCGCAAATTCATAATCTCCAGTCATTATTTTCTTGATTGCGAAAATTCGCTTTAAAAAACGCATAAAATTCGCATAAAAATTCGCATAAACTGGTATTTAAAAGGTATGCATATAAAAATTTGCATAAAAACGAATATTCGCAATTGCGAATATATTTAGCGATATTCTAAATATTCGCGAATTCTCGAAGTGCCGATATTCGCGATTAAAATTCGCAATTCGAAAATTCGTGAACAACACTACACATAATTGACTCATCTAGGAGGACAACTGCCCTATACAGCCTGCAGGGTCCCAGGCTACAGGAGATTTGTAAACTATGGCATATTACTGTCAGCACAGTGATCAAGCAATCAAGCTATCAATACTCCACTGCAAGGTAGGGGTAAACATGCTAACATACCATCACTGAAGTTCAGGAAAGGCATAACTAGAAGCCTGCATCATACAGTGGACACCTACAGCCACAGGTGCCAGAGAACAGCCGTAGGGAAGGGAATAAGGAGAGAGACATTGTCAGCTAGTAATCTCCTGAGTGTCATCTTCTGCCACATTGCCAGCCACCATACCCCATTATCTAGGAGGAGAAATTACACATTGAACAAACAGCTGCTGGATATGATGCTACTTGCTTTTGGACTCTGTAAAGAAAGCTGTTCTTTGTTCTATAATCTCTGCCCAGTTCCTTCACATCGTTTATTCACTTCAGCCAACCCCAGGGAGCAACACTTCCTCAGGACCACTACCACTCCCATCCTCTGCATGGGCTCCTCGGGGCTTGCGGCAATTCCACTTAAGATTAAACTTGCTCTATGATCATTGAAAATACATTTAAATTGAGACAATGGCAGAGACTTATTAATTAAAATACCCCTAAATTCTGGTGTAATTTTCACTACAAAACTAGTGTATATGCCTTGCGCTTATTTTTTCCTTGTCCATCAGAGAAGCATGGCTTAGTGAGAAAGGAGATGTGGTTTGCCTGAAATGGCTTAGGGAAAAGGAGACATGGCTTGCATGAAATTGGTATGGCAATCTTGGTTCAGCATTCTGGTGCAAAGTGCCATGCTAATTGCTCTGTTACCACCTGCTGTGCTGTGTTTTCCATTACCAATCTCCATGCTAGACCTGCAATCTGTATTTATTTACACCTTGTACATTAGCTATGATACTGGAGCTTACATCCCAAAAAAACACTGGGTTTGCTTTTGCAGGGAAGGGTCCTTGGGGTATAAACCACTGTTCTTGTGCCTGCATCATGTACCTTGAATATATCCTGTTTCCTGTGTTCTTGTACCTGAGTGTGTATCCTGTACCTCAATATGGAGGACACCCCCTTTTCCTGTGGGTTATGCATGCATTAATTGGTGAGAATGCATTCTCATATTCTTCACTGAACCTAACCTCAATCTGGCAGCATTATAAGGGTTAAACCCATCTTTAACTCTGTGTGCAGCTACTAGGCTGTTTCTAATGTGTTAATCAGCTTATGTATAATATATGCCATGGTGTTTGTCTCATTGTCTGCCTTAGTTTCAATGTTCTATCCTGTGTGCTGGCCTATTTTCTGTCATGTATGTTCCTGATGGCAGCCTGACTGGTCTTGTGCCACTCATAGTCATGATGCCAGCCAGCCTGCTATGTCTAATCTTGATCAAGTCAGTTCCGCTACTCCAGCTTGTCATTTTACAACTCCAAGCCAAGCCCTTGCTTAACTACTCCAGGTGTGTTTCAGTTTTGCTTCATCTCTTTAAGTCAACAGCTATGCTTAGTACTGCGCCAAACCTCAATTAAACTACTCTATGTTTGTTTCCACTCTGCTTCATTGCTGCACATTCACAGCTCGGCATTGTACAGCTCCAAGCCAAGCTAAAGTTCAACTACTGTACTGCAAGTGTGTTTTTGCTCTGCTTCATCAAAGCCCAGTTTTAAGTCCACATTATACAACACTACTCCTCTGCAGCTATTTCAAGCCAAGTCTCGTAAATTTGGTGTGTCTCTTGATGCCAGCCTGCCTTGCCTTCTTCCACTCTAAGTCAAGGCAGTTGTGTTGCAAGTATGACTCTGCTACTTCATATGTTAGGTTAATTATACTATATTGCATGTATCAGATTGTGGTTTCATATGGATACATTATTATTATGCATTGACTGCTAGAGATGAACGAAGTTCGTCTGCTTCACCGAATTTTACAAAAAAATAGTTTTGTAACAAATGAATTCGTTATGAAGCACATTTCTTTGTAAGTAGCTGGTTGTGATCACGCCCCCCCTGTCATTGAACCCCGCAGATGCCACGTTCATCGCTGATTGAGGCAACTGAGATGAATATTAAGACCTTTTTGGGCTTGATCAGTTTAAAAAAAAAAAATTAAATTGTACTTACCTTATCCATTTGAGCAGGAAGAGGTCACTGCAGCCATCTTGCTTGAAGCTCAAGTGCGAAATCTCGCGCTGTGTGTGATGATGTCATTATACCGGCCAGCATGGTGACATCATACGTTACCGCGTACGAGATTTTTTGCGGAATCTTCAAGCAAGATGGCCATGGTGGCCTTTTCACGCTCAAATGGATGAAGAGAGTATGATTTTATTTTTTATTTGTAACCACCATTTCATAGAAAATGTATTTGTTACCACGAAGCCTGAGGAAATTCGGCTTTGCAGCGAATCAAATTTTCCCTGAAATTCGGATCAAAGTCCACTTATATACTTCGATTTGTTCAACACTATTGTACTGCTATTCCACATCTCAACTCGGCTATCCATTATTGCTTTTGAAAAGTCAGCTAGAGACATTGCTTACCTGGGCCTGTCTGGACTCTGTCCTTATACAAAGTTGGCTATCCTATGTTCCCAGTTATGTCAACTATGCAGACACTGCTCAACTGGGTAGAGAAATCCAGCACAGGTCATGCAATCCATAGGTTCTTTATTGAAGATTCAAATCAATACATACATGTGTGGGGACAGGGTCTCCATTACTCCTGTTAATGTGTTTCAGACATATGAAACATCCTTAGTCATAACTGCTCAACTGAGCCTGCTTGATTCCTCTGGACTCTGTATTAAGTGTTTATACCTAATGTTCGTTTTTTGCATCCACTTAAGGATCCAGATTCATATCTTGCATTACTGCATGCTGAATCTGAACTGCTGCTTATCATCTGTACTACCATCTTTTAAAAAAGTAACCTTTAAGAACCGTAGCACAAGTCCAATAGGTGGTAGAAACTTGACCCTCTAAAGAAGCATCAAATGTATCAGCCAGGTATATACCAATGGCGGGTTTGCACCAGGAGAGGTGATCAGTGCGTGTCTACCCACTAAAAATTGCTTATGTGTGGCTGTGCGCCACAAATGAACATAGCAACAAAGTATGGCTGTTAAATACACTTAATGACAATCATCCAGCAATTGCTCCATCATATGATACAGGGTAAAAGTCTAGATATTTGTAGACCATACCTACTGCACCTACATTAGGTTGTCAAGGTGGATATTAAGTGTAAACATGCCTCATACATATATGAAATCAATACGTTACCACTTCCTCAGTAGATGTGTTCAAGCGGTTAATGCTGGAGACAACCTCTCAAATATTGTTCAAGAAAGGTGCGCCTACTGTACTGACATCAGGGTGGCCGTCTCAGTGGCAGGTATATCTCCTGGGTGACCCTAAACTGAGGCCCTGCCTGATAGTAGGACCGGGGTCTACTCTCTCTCCTGCCTATAGACACGGAGCACCCGCCCCGACAGGGGCGACCCCATACGGATCCTGTCCCTGTAAGGGGCCTAAACAAACTGCACTCCCCCTTATTACTTATTCCCTATGCGCCACGTTTCATCCCACCACCTGGGACTCATCAGGGGACGTGTAACAATAAGGGAAATCAAATACACTGAAAAACAAAACACAGAAGTGCACTGTCACTTGCTACTGAATGTAGATAGACAGTCTGTTGTAACCAGAATAAGTATAGGAGATTACTTACAAATAGATGTATTTTCTCTATAGCCTGGATAGAACAGTGGTTCCTCACAGATGCTAGCAGGAGGGAAGTGTCCCTTCAACCGCTGGTACTCACCCCTCAGAAGAGTTAGAAGGGGCAGCGGTTAGTTCACGCCGCCCCCCTGCTTAATATAACCCATCGGTGCTGGCTGATTCGTGCTTGATCCCCCACTTCCGGTCTCGTGCCGCTGAAACGCATGCTGGAACGCACGCCAGCCAGCACATGAGTCGACCGGAAGTAGCGGAGGTCAAGTGATTCATCCAAGCCGGAAGGGCCCGCCTCCAAGTATACGCGCTCCCAATGCCCGAGACTGCGCAGAATTGGGGCATATAGTCGGCAGTGGCCAATATAAGGAGAACAAATTGCTCCTGATTATGGATTTCTTTGGCAAAATATCATTACTTAGTAAGGTAACTATGTATTAGGAGTGGTATGATGTTAATTATTAAAAAAAAGTTGAAGACCAAAGAGGCAGATAGATCGTGTGTCATTATGATCGAATGCCAGGCACACAAATAAATACATTATCCGAACAGCTGATCAGATATACTATAGTCACCGTCAAAAGACGGCGTCCAGTCCGATCAGCTGTTCGGATATAACGCCATTCTAACCGATAATTACACTCACCTGTGTCATTATAATCAATTCCAAGACATGATAATACATACATCATCAGGACCATTGACTAGACATACGTTCGTCACCGTCAAAAAAGGTGTCCAATCGGGTCAAATACTGGGATGTCCTGCCATTAGACCGATTATCATGGCATATTGTCCTTATACCTGTGTCTAGGGTCCCTTTTACCTATAGTCGTGTCTCACTAAATGAAACAACCAAAATATTGTTGCTCATTTAGTCCATGTGGAGCCACTGTTTTCAAATAGTACATCCATCTGGACTCACTTTGCACGATTTTTTTATCCCAATCCCCACGTCTAATGGTGGGTTTCACTAGATGAAAACTACTTGTTTCATTTAGTGAGACACGACTATAGGTAAAAGGGACCCTAGACACAGGTATAAGGACAATATGCCATGATAATCGGTCTAATGGCAGGACATCCCAGTATTTGACCCGATTGGACACCGTTTTTTGACGGTGACGAACGTATGTCTAGTCAATGGTCCTGATGATGTATGTATTATCATGTCTTGGAATTGATTATAATGACACAGGTGAGTGTAATTATCGGTTAGAATGGCGTTATATCCGAACAGCTGATCGGACTGGACGCCGTCTTTTGACGGTGACTATAGTATATCTGATCAGCTGTTCGGATAATGTATTTATTTGTGTGCCTGGCATTCGATCATAATGACACACGATCTATCTGCCTCTTTGGTCTTCAACTTTTTTTAATAATTAACATCATACCACTCCTAATACATAGTTACCTTACTAAGTAATGATATTTTGCCAAAGAAATCCATAATCAGGAGCAATTTGTTCTCCTTATATTGGCCACTGCCGACTATATGCCCCAATTCTGCGCAGTCTCGGGCATTGGGAGCGCGTATACTTGGAGGCGGGCCCTTCCGGCTTGGATGAATCACTTGACCTCCGCTACTTCCGGACGACTCATGTGCTGGCTGGCGTGCGTTCCAGCATGCGTTTCAGCGGCACGAGACCGGAAGTGGGGGATCAAGCACGAATCAGCCAGCACCGATGGGTTATATTAAGCAGGGGGGCAGCGTGAACTAACCGCTGCCCCTTCTAACTCTTCTGAGGGGTGAGTACCAGCGGTTGAAGGGACACTTCCCTCCTGCTAGCATCTGTGAGGAACCACTGTTCTATCCAGGCTATAGAGAAAATACATCTATTTGTAAGTAATCTCCTATACTTATTCTGGTTACAACAGACTGTCTATCTACATTCAGTAGCAAGTGACAGTGCACTTCTGTGTTTTGTTTTTCAGTGTATTTGATTTCCTTATTGTTACACGTCCCCTGATGAGTCCCAGGTGGTGGGATGAAACGTGGCGCATAGGGAATAAGTGATAAGGGGAGTGCAGTTTGTTTAGGCCCTTACAGGGACAGGATCCGTATGGGGTCGCCCCTGTCGAGGCGGGTGCTCCGTGTCTATAGGCAGGAAGAGAGTAGACCCCGGTCCTACTATCAGGCAGGGCCTCAGTTTAGGGTCACCCAGGAGATATACCTGCCACTGAGACGGCCACCCTGATGTCAGTACAGTAGGAGCACCTTTCTTGAACAATATTTGAGAGGTTGTCTCCAGCATTAACCGCTTGAACACATCTACTGAGGAAGTGGTAACGTATTGATTTCATATATGTATGAGGCATGTTTACACTTAATATCCACCTTGACAACCTAATGTAGGTGCAGTAGGTATGGTCTACAAATATCTAGACTTTTACCCTGTATCATATGATGGAGCAATTGCTGGATGATTGTCATTAAGTGTATTTAACAGCCATACTTTGTTGCTATGTTCATTTGTGGCGCACAGCCACACATAAGCAATTTTTAGTGGGTAGACACGCACTGATCACCTCTCCTGGTGCAAACCCGCCATTGGTATATACCTGGTGGACAGGTGATCAGCCCGTGTAGGAGATTTAGTTAATATTAATATTTCACTGGTTACACATATTCCTTGATTAGGAGTTTTATACGACATATTAAAAGTTATATTTTAGTTCTAGTCCACTTATGGGTTTAGAAATTGATGAGTAGTGAGACAGGAACTCCCTATTGAGTACAATTATATAGAGGAGTGTTCATAATTGGTTGTACTATCAAATGTATCAGCCTCAGCTTCTGTGATAAATCTTTATAGTATACTGTCCATATATCAGACAAGCTCATTATTACAGTATTACTATTTCATTTGTGCACTATTGATAACTATGGGGAGATCCATGATGTGTGATATTTTGCCTCAAGCTAACTATAGCTTTCAGTATGTCAGCAGCATTGCTGTCCTACAAACATTATACTCCGTTAGATCCTTAATAATATGAGGATTGTAGTGTCTGGTAGCTATACAATGTGTTTTTCAAATGTTTACCAGAAAGTTAAAATATATTTAAGTCCACGGTTGCCAAAGCATTGCTCATATCCTCCACCTTCCAGCAAAAAATAAATAAATAAATGGAGGAACCACTGGACCATGGAAGACTGTGGTACTCTTTACCACTATGGGCAAGTTGAGGAGTCCCTAAGAAGGATCAGACTGAAGGTTTATTATAAATGACTACAATCCTCTGGTTTTGAATGCATTCGCTTTATGTGTCAGCAGTGCAGTCAGGCAGTAAATAGCTCTTCAGATTGAAAGTACAGAAAGTTGATGTGTTACTTAGTGTATTCTAGCTTTAGCAAGGCTACTGCTGGCTTTCTTACATGAAGAAGCTGCGGTTTGGAAGCTTGTAGTACCCATCAATTTTGAACAATGACTCAAGGGAAAATTGATCATCCAGATAGAAGCACTGAGTGGAGAACATGTAGAGCCTTATATAACACATTATATGCAGCTAATGCACATAGCCAGTGCACTTTACAGTTTATAATTGCAAAACTCTAGCAATGGAATTGGCCATTTAATAACTATTTGAACCATGAAGTCCCATTATTGCATTTTTGTACTTACTGATACAAATCTATAGGAACTCATTAGTAGGTGTTTGTGTTTGTATATTCGCCATTAAGATAATTTTTCTATCTACTGAAAAATATTACATTTAGTTACTGAGTGGGAGTGAATAATTAATTGATAACACTGGTTTTAATTGATGACACTGGTTTCACTGGTTGACCCATGCTCATTGTGGCACTTCAAGTAAGGGACAATACATTCCAAAAATTGCACCCACACCACTGTTCCTACCTACCTGCCCCCAGCTGGGCAATAGTCCCTAACGTGGGGGTGAAAGGGGAGTCAGACAGACTGGGTAAGAGCCAGATAGGCACATCTAGAACTGGCTCAGAATGAAAGAACAAAACCAATAAAAACATCTAAGTTAAAACCAGAGAGTAAAGTCAGAACTAAAATAAGAGACAAACCCAGATTCAAATACCAAACAGAGTCAGCACCAAGAGGTTACATCAGTGGTTCAATCTGTAGTTCAGAGCCAACGTCACAAACAAGCCAAAGGGCAGAGATTCATGAATCCAGGAGTTTATGCAACAAGTGTTTGTGAGGCAGGAAGACCAATCAAAGGTGACTGTGGGAAGCAGTTGCCTGTTTAAATATCTTGTTGTAAGAAAGCAGGGGACACAGGCACTGAGCCTGATTGACCTGGTGCCCGTGCTATCTGATAGACCGACCAACCTTGCTGTCAGCATGTATGGGACGCCAGTGTCGCGTCTGGCCCAGCATCCCTGATCACTGATAGGCTGACCAGTCCTTCTGCAAGCAGGGCTGGTTGCCATGGTGATAGTGCAATGCTGGTGGTACCATCTATACCTTGCAAGTAAGAATTTTCAACTTTTCTTTGCCAGAAAACAGAAATGCAAGCTTAATACATTTCTCATGAAACTTTTTTTTTTAAATAATATTGCATAATTTTTTTTTTTCATGACACCTAGGGCTTTAGTCTCATATCTTTTTAATGATAGGATACATGTGATGCCATGTCACCTTCCTGACAATACATCATCCATACCTTCAGGACAATGTTCTGTCAGCAACATGTTGTATAAAAATACACATCATAAAGGTATGATGCGTACGAGTTGGGAAAAACTCCTACCTTAAGCAAACATCTCAGCCTAGCCTCAGCCAGCAGGGCACTAGTTCTTGAATGGTTTGAAGGTGGGTTTCAATGGTCCCCCTGCCATATAAGAATAATATAAATTGCACTTGGCGGTTGGTGGCCAGTTGGGATTCTACACAGAGACAACAGACACCTCTGTCAGTAGGCTTACAGTCATTTATGGCATTTTCTGGTAATTTTGGTTAGAAGGATACAATTGGAGGATCATCTACGTGAAATTCCAGATGCTGGGGCATGAAATCCTTTCTTGCTATAAAAGGTCTGGTGATTTTAACTAGAGATGAGTAAATTGTTCAAATTTCGATTTAGGTTCAATTCAGTCAAACTGATTTGTTTCAGATCTGAATTGATCATTACTCAAATTGAAAGTGCTCCAATTGGATCAAAAATTTCTGTAAGACACTGAGGTTTCCTAAGACTCTCACTTTTTTAATTTTTTTTTATTTATTTATTCTTCTCTGTCCCTCTTGCCAAAATTACCCAAATTGAATTACAAAAAATTTGCAATTCGATGCAACTCAAAACTTTACTAAAGTATGATCAAATTTGATTAATTTAGAATCAATTTATCCATCTTAAATTTCCACACAATGTGAATATAAATATTTAATTTATTCATATGTCACACATAAATATATTTCATTTACACAACTCAATACCGTAATATTTACCAGTGTGAAAAATTTCTGCGCCCACAATCTCAAATGTTTACGAACAATAATCTCTGGTTTCTTATATCTTTTTATGCATTCAACCATATAGCTTATTGTGCACAAGGAAGAAAAAAACATTATTTATGTGGAGTGTTTTCTCTCAAGTGTCAAAAGCCAGCACTTATTTTAAATTATGTTAATGTCACACATGCTAGAAACCAGAGAGAATACATTATCCGGCTTCTTGGCTGGTCGTAAAACATATCTTTATGTTTTTTCCCCTATTATTTCCACAATTTAATTGCGTTTACCATGATATATTCGACACACATGGTAAATTTCTTGACTGGTGTGTAGGCTGTAACTATTTTTTACATATGCTACTGATCATTTATGATTGGAGAACTTACAGTAAATAACAATGAATGTTGTTTTATCTCATTAGCCCTGGTCTTATGCCCCGTCAAGATTGTTTTTACAGCTGACACTTTATTAGATTTTGAGACAAATAACCCTTAAATTATCCATGTATTCCATATAACTTGTATCCTTTATGGAATGACCGCTAATCCTAAAAGGGTAATATTTATCACAAAAACACATTCTTTTTTTAATCCCCATGCGCGGGCAACATATGCATCAAAGTTATGTATCAAAGTTATGTAGTACAAATGTATTTTATCTGGTCTAACAGGGTCAGAACAGAGATCAGGCAGAGGTCAGATTAGGTAGTAAAGAGAAAGAGGTTAGTATATGGGCAAATAAATGTAGAAATTGCACACTGCAGGATGCTAGTAAACTAGAACCTATTTCTAAGGCACTTTTCAACTGGGGAAGTTGCTTTAACCACCCTAAGGTGGCCAGCCATTGGCTGGTGAAAATTAGGGTGTGCACACTGGCCCTTTAAGAGTCAGAAGGAGCTTGTGCGCGCTTCCCACAAGGAGAACTAATAGGAAGCATGCAAGAAGCAGGGGACACCCTTCCTAGTTGGACAGAGCTTGGACCTCTGTGATAGAGGGGAGACAGGCTGGTGGGCCAATGGATCTCAGAGCAATTAAGTGGGTTATCAGAGCAGCAACAGACACAGGCCACCACTGTAGCACAGATACACTCTAGATATCTTGAGTCTTTAAAGCATATATCCTCCTATCTATAGTTTATCATTTGCCAGTTAATTAGGCTGTTGACCTCGTCTTCATTTTGTTTTCGGAATTTGCTACTACAAATTGCAGCATCCATTTTCAATAGCTGGATATCTAGTATTTATTCAAAGTTACTTGGGCTCCATAGAAATGCATAAAGCCTGATAAACTCACTATTTTCCCTGTTCTCTCACTTTCCTATTTCCCATTACAATTCATTTAATTTAATCCCAAACATTTTTTTTTTCAAATTAACAAAACAGCCTTATTGTTCTAATAAAGCACCCATGGGGATTTATAGACATAATTGGAGGTCCTCCTTAAAAACAGGTTACATTTTCCAAGGCAATAAAATAAATTAAAACTCAATTCAAGCCTTTGTTTCATTATGGATACATGACTCCCTGTGGAACTATATTAGTAATACTTTTGCCAATTCATTTCCCCAGTTACCATGTTAAAAACATAAAAAATTTCCATGCATGTCAAATATCTGTCAAAATTATTAGGAATGGTAATCGTCTGAAAAATAATACATAATCCATGGAACACTCTATTCAATTGATATGCTTCCTAGGCCAGGAAATGGAATAGTGGGACCATTTTTCTAGCTCACTGAAACCTGTATGTGAAGCACGGCAGTGCCCAAAATAATTAAGTATTTTAGCGAAAAGATTTGTTTAATGCATATCCCAGTCCACGAGCGATAGAAGAAAATTATGTGGAGATAGTGAGAGTAAATATGTATTCTCCTGTGATTTATAGGCCTGTATTACACTCATTTGAGGATAACCCCAATTTAATCTAATTATGCTTTTACTAAGGTGCTAATGGATAGTGATTTCAGATAATAGTGAGCATGAGTCTTAAAAGGTTTTCTGAAAAAGAGGAATTTCTACCTATTTTTTGTACTCATTTTTCATCTATCTACCTATCTATCTAGGATCTGTTAAAGGTCTCTGGCGGAATATAGGTAAAACTTTGAGGGCTCATTACATCATTACATAACTTTAGAGGTAGTTATAGCTTTATTATTGAAAAATAAAACTTTGTATAGCTACACTATTTTAAATCCTTAAAATAATTTGCACAAGTTCAACCATATTGTACACAAATTAAATCACCATTGATATGCTTTTTTCTAGGTCCCTGTGGCTGTAACTAGTTTAGAACTGGCTAAAAAGGAGTGTGGAGTAGAGATGAGCTGATCAATTCTATAGAACTGAAATTTCTATAAAACATATATATTTTTTTTATTCTGATTTGTTAGAATCAAAATTTATTTTGATTGGGGTAGAGTCGATTTGTACCCAAATCAAATTTCTTTGCCGATTAAGGTAAATTGGACCTGAAACAAAATGCGAAGTATAAGGGACCTCTTGATTTGTTCCCCTAACCCCTGAAGTGTCAAAAGGACTTTCCTGCAGAAGGCTCTTTGGGTTGTGGTTTCTAGAATAGCCAAAAATTGGCAGTCAGACACAACAGCAATAACAGGACTGGAACACAATAAAGTATGAAGCACGGGGAAGGGCACAGGAACAAGGAACAGACCAGAGCAATGACAAGAGGAATAGCCTAGTAGCAGGAACCAGGAACGTGGCATCACAGTGTGACAAAGAGCATAATCACAGCACAGATGGACACAGAAGCATGTTCAAAACACACAGTAACAAGGGCAAGGAGTATAAACAGCTCAGAAAAAGTGGTCATATCACTTGATTCAAAGTATAATTGAGCAAGGGACACAGAACCATACAGGAATAAATCAGGAATAGCCACGAGGACATAATTTCAACAACATAATTTTCATCTGAGTATGCCTTTTACATAGAGACATGGCACTTTCCCTGAAATAAGGAGTAGTGAGAACCTGAATTGGACTGGGCTTCTAGATAGTGATTTCTTTTTCTCTCTATTTGTGTAATTCAAGGGGTGATATATAGTTTACCAATCTATTTATCCCTTTCTGCTCAAATTTTATTTTTTTTTTCTGGAAATGTTGGGTTCTGTTGGTAATCAACATTCAAAGTCACCTCCCACATAGATTATTATCACACAGCTGTCTTGGCATACAGAGATTCATACTCTGTTCTTAAACCACTGCATAACTAGGCAGATATGCCTTTGGGGCTATGGAAAAGTTTGGTATCATCTGCTTTGGAAGATGTCAAATGTTCACCTGCAAAATGTTTCTGTCTTATTTACAGATGTAAGTAACAACTGAATAGAATTTGTAATAACATGGAAGATACGGAGAACTCAATGACTATTTTTAAATATTTTAACATTTCAAACCTCTTACCTTTAGCCTTTACTTCAGATAAAATCATTTTCAGAAACAAGGACTTGGAGTTTGCACATTAAAGTACCAGCTTAACGGAAATGTGTCACCAAAAATGTATCTGTCAGTCAAAACCAGATAGCAGCACATATTCCTTTTTATCAATTTTTTTTTATTTTCTGATTACAGATTTGTTTATTCTATTTCCTGAACATGATTATGGGGCAGCTATCGTAACTGAGCTGTTCTTAACAACAAAAAATCATTAAGAAAATTGATTTACGGCAACCCCACATCAACACAATGGATTGAAGGGGACCTCAGTGACTTCTATGGGAGAGTTTTATAGACATGTTCTGTGATCTGTGCAGAGGTCATTGTACAAGGAAAGAATAGATAAGCTTTGAAAATCACATATTGGGAATGGAGGATCCTGTCTTATCTATACACAGAGGCCATATCATTATAGGCATGACTAGAATGACAGATAAGCAGATAACTGCAGGAAAGTGATCTGTACAGACAAAAGAAGTGGTGACTATTATTAGGCTTATTGGCCAGTGTAAAAACTTGAGGATTTCATGTTTTTTTATATATACATATTGATATTGAAAATTAAAAATAACATTAAAAATGATTTAAAAGTATGTTAAACATAAATATTTGATTTAAACAATAGGTCATTTTCTGAAGACACATTCCCTTTGAAGTGGACATTTCAGGAATAAGCAAAGTCAATGAAAACATACATTGCATCAATACCACCTTTATTTCTAAGTGTGTAATGTAATTAATTACCCTTAATCATAACCTTTTTAAAACATACTACATGGTTAAAGGTTTGCATCTTTTGTCGTTCAAAAAACATGACTGTTTTCTTCAAGAAACTTGACAACTATAAGATGTGCATAGTGTTGTCGTTTTTTTCATTTGAGCAGGGCAAAGCTGCAATAATAACCACAGCGTATGAATGAGAGTGGTGCTGTTTCCAAAAGACAGCAGTCATGTTTTTCTAAAGACTTACAAAACCTCTACACTTTTATTTATTGTGATTACACAATTTAGGCTAGTTTCACACCTGTGAAACGTAGATCCAGCCGCCTAATCTGGCAGACTATGCTGGGAAACAGCTGGATATGCAAGCAAGCAAGCAGCGGAGAGAGAGAACGTCATCCACGGACTTTCAAAGCAACTGAAGCACTTTTAATTCAGATGCAATAGAAGCAGGTCCAAATAGATTTGGAGGATGGTTGATTCAATAGAATCAGACTCAAATTGAAGTTACAGAACTTTGCTCATCTTTAATCTAAAATATTGAAAAACATTCCACTATTGATATTAACACTTAAATAAAGTACCTAACATAAAATCTAAGAGACAGCACAGTTTTTTAACCATAAGGCCTTTTATGTGTCAGCACTATTAAAATGTGGCACCACAGAAAACCCAAAGTTCATTCAGTGCTATGTATATAATACAGGAGCGAAGTGTCAGGACAGCTACATTGTGACAGAGCAGGACAGCTCAGATTGTGATCATTGTCATTCATCACAGTAGAGTAAAAAGACTGGATGACAATTTACAATAAAATTGTAAAAATCAAACAAAGAATAAAAAAATATAAAAAACGATAAACCCCACACTCCAAAGACATACTGATAGAGAACTTACATTGTAAACCCCATTGGGGACAAGTTGATGCTAATGACTCTGAAGCGTTATATAAGACAGAATAATAATAACAATAATAATAATAATAATAATAATAATAATAATAATAACTATAACATTTCTCAATCACTTTATAAAAAAAAAAAATAGAAATTAAACAATAAAAAAAATAATAATAATATATACACCTGAAAAAAATTGTAAAGTCATGGCAACTAGAGGTCTCACTTCCACCTAATTTGCAGTCCACTGCCTGTAACCGAGACTCAGAAAATAGCTGAGAGGAAGTCGGGATATGTCAGAGCTAGCTAAGATTGTGAACCTGATAAAACGACTGCTTCTACACAACTTCTGAACATCATAGGACTCTCCTGCATTTCAATAAGTGTGACCTCTCCATCCTTATGTGTTCTGTGAAGCTGAAAGCAAACATTGTGGCAAGTAAGGGAAAAGATGTCATAGATGTGCAGTGCTGGCAGAAGAGAGACACACCCTGCTTCTGAGTGAATTATATCTAGCTGTGCAACTAAAACATGCAATAATATGGGGGGGGGGGGATAGATAAACCAAAGCATAACTATTGCTTCACAGTTACAATTGTACAAAAAAGCCACCAATTATATAAACTTATAAACTCTTTTTTTTATTTTTTTAACTCAGGAACGTTTTAAGTCATGTGAAGAATTAAAATAAATGTAGACTCCAGGGGACACAGATATGATAAAAATAAAGCAATATTTGTCTCCAAAAAGTAGCAACAATAGGCTAACAACAACAACATTTCTATAAAAAGATCAGTGCTGACACAATATCCGGTCATTAAAGATTTTTTTTTTCTTTAAGATTTAACTATGAATTGTCTATTCTCAGGTCAGACCATCAATACTTGATCACTGGTGATTCCTTGAATAGGAATGAGACTGCCTCTGATACAAAGCTACAGGATCCACGGGGTATGGAATGTTGATGGACTATACTAATAGTTAAATCCTGGAAAACTCTATTAAGTTCTCCACGCGGGTTAAGGACATTTCACTTTATTAATACCTCTAGGTGGCTCTAGTATAATTTACTGCAAGAAAAGAAGTGATGAGCCCAGAACATTAAAACAATAGAATATTTCTAAATAGTTTATTTGTTTCACACTGCATTCAACTCTCGAGAAAGACGTCATATAGTAGACTGCAGAGTGCTATATGGTTTTATTAATGGGCAAATTCCTCTGCTCTCTGCCACTGCTTTAATATCCAAGGAAAAAAGCAGGTTGGCTTGTGGTGGAGTGTTCTGTTATCAGGAAAGGTAAATGGGTTTTAGCCAAAATGGGAATTAACAATTAATGGATTCTCGTATTTTTTCACCTCTCTATCTCTCTTATATTCCGCAAGCTTGACTGCAAAATTGAAATTGGTTTCACAGGGACTATTTTCATGCTGAATCCTATTTTTCAAATGTCAGAAAGGTAAGTAGATAGTGAGGTTCTGAACAAAGTATCACCTATCATAGAAAACCCTCAGAATAAAGTTTCAATTACATTTGGGCTATATGAATGGATAGGCTGAAAACTCCATTTTACAGAAAGGTATTGCACTAAATTTCGAGGTTGAACCTTTTTTGTTACCCTCCAGCTTGTCTTTTATTTTCATTAAATTGAATAAAGATATCATACAGAAGGTTCAAAAGCGTTCAATCTGCAGTTCTATTTAGACTCAAATGATAAAAGCCGAATATAACATTACTTGAAAAATCCTTAGATGATGAATTATGTGCTAATAGAGGAATCACTGCTTTATGAAGCAACAATAAAATACTTTGTATCTGAAATTTTGACACTATGTATTACTTTCATCTCTGTAGAGCCAATAGTGGGTGGTCAGTCAGCCAAAATCTCCAGCATTTGCACCTAACTCTTGCAGATCGGCAGATTTTAGCTTCTCATCCATGCTAATCAACATTTTCTTTACAAAGTTTATATACATACTATACTACTATGTCCATGGTGAAATTCTTGAAATCTAACAGTAGGCAGATATCACTGCCTACGATGCTGTCTTTTTTCTATCCACAACAAAATGACCAGCTTTGATTTGTATCTGTATGTGTGATGTGAATTGCAGCCTACAAAAACAATGCAATCATATGTGGGGCATTGTCTATGATCTTTCGTGGATTTAGGTACCGGGATTTATAAGGGAACCCTATTCTGTAATGAGTTGAAGAAGTGGAAATGTTATGAGTATCATGGTCATTGTTTCCATGTTTTTTTTTCTCCTTCCTTGGACCTTCTATGGTCTGCATTCCGCTTAAAGGGGTTTTACGGGTTATGTAAAAAAACAGATCTTTCTAACGTTCTGTTGAAGGAAGATTGTTAGGTTAATCCTTACTTATCACTCGCTACGCTAATTCTGCATAGGTTGGGTCCCAACTGGATGTGTGAACTTCTTTTCCTGTTCAGCTGCATTTACTACTTTGCAGCTGAAAAGGAAAAGAAGCATGCACATCTGGTTGAGACCTGGGGGCAGAAGAGCCTGCAGCCTATATGAGCATAGTGGGGATGGTGGTATTGGTAGAGCGATGGACAGTTAAGTATATTCCTAACGATGTTCCTTCCACAGGATATTAGCTGTTTTCATAAGTAACCTGGAGAACTCCTTTAATGCTGCCTTTGTCTCTACACTGATTACCCAATTTGCAGCACCTCTATGACTCTGTAGCTTCTTAGTCCCATACCAGCTGTTATTTCTGCTGCCACCCTGAAGGTTACATGCATGCATACTGTAGGTCAAATAACCTATAACCTAGGTTCTTTAAGGGGCACATATGGTGTCTTTAGAGGGTGTTTACACTGTGCTCCCTGTTTGGTATTGATTGGCAGTGCATTGTATGATCATAGCCTTAGGAATGCTTTGATGCAATTTATTTTATTTGTGAGTAGTAATGAGCGGCAGGGGCAATATTTGAATTTGCAATATTTTGCAAATATTTGGTAGAATATTCGTCATATATTCGCGAATTCGCTGTTATTTTCTTGATTGTGAAAATTGCCAATGTAATATGCACGTAATGCGCGCGCAATACAGGCATGGGTCATTATAGCTACATTTTTCAAGCTGCTAGAAGTTTCCTGAGACTGGAGAAAATGGTTAGCACGGCAGAACATTACAATAGCTTTATATGCAGATAGAGTGCTCCGATATATTCACAAGTGCGAAAATCAGCAATTAATGATGCGCATATTTTTGCGCAATACGTGTAACTTCACATTTTAGCAGGTCTGACTACATATTAGTGATTGGTGCAGTATTGTTATGAACTTGTGACATCACAGCACTATATATGTAGCATGTATGTATGGACAGCAGAACCTATCTCACTACCTAACATCCTGCACTGGATCAGCTACACTATATCACTATCTAACCTACACTGACCATCTCCCACTAACTATATGTATTATATATAAGTTAACTAACTATCTAATGCAGTCGGACACAGGAAAGCAGAGAGCACAGCAATGTCACTGCTTTCTCTCTCAGAACTGTAATAAACCGCAGAAGGGAGGTTCTTATATACTAAAGGGGTAGGACACCTTCCTATTGGTTGCTAGGGATGTTGCTAAGCTCAGACAAATACATTTCAGCCTTCTCATTGGTCCACAAGCAAGAAGGGAGGTTACTGATGACAAAAAAAATAGAATATTCAAAAATACGAATATATATCACTATATTCTAAATATTCGCGAATTCTCTAAGTTGCTATATTCGCGTTTAAAATTCGCAATTCGAATATTCGTGCCCAACACTATTTGTAATTTCTAGGGTCATCTGACTTTAGGACCACCTCGAAGAGAACACAGCTAAGAATAACCCTATTCTCAAGGTACAGTTTGCCTTTGTCTAATACCTAGACATCATAAAGGATTAATCTTTAAGAAGAGGAAATTATTATTAGGATTATACAGACATCATGACCAAGTACATAACAAGTAATCATGTGGCCCCATAAAAAAATTTGGTATGGCCCGCACCACCATGACTACCTTTTAGCAGCATATTAACATCATGAAAAGCTTATGATTTTTTTGCTATCCATTATGCACATGGATAATGCACGCAGTGATGTCACAATATTGAGAAAATGTGCACAGAGGCATTACAGCATAGAGAGTGATAAGCAACAGTGATGCTATAGAACAGGGATAATGCATACCAAGATGTCATAGCACAGGAATAACATGCAAAAAGGGTGCCCCACACATTGTGGCATCACAGCATGGGAAAATACATATAAGGGTGCATTCACATCACTGTTTAGCTTTCCGTTCTTCTGATCCGTCTGAAGAACATAAGAATTAAAAAAACAGGTCCATTATTTTGAGTATTAGTTACAATCAGTTTGCATCCATTTTTGTCACTTCTTTTCGCTGAGTTCAGACTTCAATTATTTAATCATTTATTTCAATCAGCAAAACTAGGTACAGGTCAAAAACACAAAAAAGGTGAACATTTTTCCCTTATACCTTATCTCTGTGGAGGCTTCACTACTGGTTTTGGCTCACAATAATTGATGGAAATAACTAACCAAATAAATGAAGTGTGGGTGCATCTGTGGTTTTGACTCTGGCCGTCTTTTCCGGCGGAGAAACAGACTGCTGGAGTTTATTGCATTGGGTACAGCCAAATACCACCATACAGCGCCGGATGCCCAGTCAGTGTAATATGATCCAGCAGGGATCCGTACGCTTACCACCGTATCTGCCAGCTTTCAGAGAGACAAAAAAATGCTGTATGTAGCATCTTTTGTCCGGCTGAAGGCCAGCATGTATGACAGGTACAGTGAATTCCAGCAGTCTTTTCCTCCAACAGAACAGACTATGGAATTAAGGACACATATGTGAACCCAGCCTTGAAGATACCTTATTTTAGATTTGAGAAAAAAAATCCTCCTTGCAGGACTTTTTCTCCCATCTAAAATAACAGATCTCTGACAGAACAGACACAAACTGATGTAAACTAATTGTAACTGTTGCTCTAAAAAATACAGATCAGTAGGGTTGAGCGAACTCGAACTGCAAAGTTCGGGTTCATACCGAACTTTGCAAGTTTGGGTACTTGGTCCCGAGCCAGGACTTTTTCACTGAAGTCCGGGTTCGGTGTTCGGGTGATTTTATTATTTTCCTTTATCGGAAAATAATAGCATTTTAAAGACAGAATGCTAAAAAAAATGGTCATTGAGGAGTTAAAAATAAAAAATAAACTCACCTCATCCACTTGATCGCACAGCCGGTATCCTCTTATATTTTCTTCTTTAAGCAGGACCTGCAAAAGGACCTTTGATGACGTCATCGTGCTCACCACGTGGTGAGCGCGGTGATGTCACAGCAGGTCCTACTGAATGAAGATAGAAAAATTCAAAGACTTGGCCCACCAGGAGATCTTCTGGTACTCTGGTGGGCCAGTCTAACCCTGGTTACTAAATGGTGAGCGCGGTGATGTCAGCGCAGGTTCTGCTGAATGAAGATAGAAGATTTTTCCATCTTCATTCAGCAGGACCTCCTGTGGTGAAGACACCCCTCTCACCACGTGGTGAGCGCGATGAAGTCACCGCCTTACGTCCCAAGAATAATTTCCTCCTGTGGGCCCAAGGAACCCCAATCCGAGACTAATAGTAACAATATGCAATTTTACCCTTAATGTAAAATTATTATCAATATATCAAACAGTTGGGGATAACTGACCAGTCTTTAATTAGAAAGTGGATAATTCTTCAATGCTTAACATTATTATTATGCGTAGATAGAAATTGTATTCCTTAAAATGGAGCAAGACGTAAAATAACAAGCTCTATAGTCTCTTTTACCAAGACCGATCAGTTTGCATGGTGCAAGCTTATGAAAGTGCAGACGCTCACAGCACAGCCATCAGTCTGGAGCTACTCTACCTCATTAGAGTTAAAATTTGCATTTTTAAATTATATTTTTTTTCAGCTTTTACATTTCTCAGTCACCTCTACTCACTTTCTTTTTATTTCTCTAAAGGTTCATAGAAAGACTTCTGAACAAAATCACAAATTTTCTCCTTGCTACTTGAAATGCAGTCTAATGAGTGTAATCTATTCTTACTTTTCATCCTTGCCGAATTTCAACCTGAGCTTCCCGTTATTATTGTAATATTTTCTTTTGCTGTTATCTTTCTCTTGCTATCATGATAGCTACAAATCTACTCTGTCAATGAATGAACATAGCACTGTGTCCCCTGACTAATTGACTAACTGGGAAATTTAAACCTACGAAGCGAGACGCAAATAATAGAAAACAAACATAAACAGTACAAGCCACAGTAAAAAAAAAGACAAAGGACAGAAAAGCTGTTCAGCCATTCCTTATGTCATTTGTTCTTCTTCATAAGTTAACATAACAACAAATAAGCAGGCCAGATTGCTGGGTGTACTACAGCAGACAACACAAATGAATGAGCAGCCTATGCTAGGAAAGGATGTGCTCAGTGAGTAGACGTTGGAACAGAAGGTACAATGACCAATTCACGTTTAAAGAGCCTAATGTCATTAAAAATGCTTATTTTTCTATGTTGTTGCGCAAATAATTTTTTTTAGGATCCTATACTAAATAGATTTTGCTATTTCGGGGGTGGGGGGTGTGGAGGGGGGATTTTATGGTACAATGTGAACTTTTTCTATATGATTAAGATATTTATATTCGCTATATGGTGAATTAAAATAAAATGGCTAAGCTTATGTTAGTAGATTTATGCTATACTTCCAGTGTTGTTTTTGTTATTCCATTGAATTTATTTTGGGCCAAAATACATTTTCACTTGATCTTTTTAACCATTTGTCCTCTACAATCTGCACGTTTTCACATATAATGGAGATGGCTTTGTCTCCTTCATATTGAAATCCGTCTGAGGAACTGTGCAGCTGGATCTATAACCCTTATCTTTCCATTCCTGAAAGCTCATAAACACTATTTTAAAAGCAGATTTACACTGTCTGACTGAGCAGGCAATTATTGGGAAGGAGAACCATTCCTTCTTGATAACTTCCTGCTTTATATGCAGAAATCTCCCTCACTGTATGGGGATGAGTGAAGCCTACCGTAATAGCTCATTCTCAAAAAGATTTATTGTTACAGGGCAGCAGATCACTGTTCACACAGCACAATCTGCTGCCCAGAAACAATGATTTAGGTGTCAGCATGAATATAATTTAATTTGGTGATCTGCAGCACCATTACACATGCTAATTATTTATACTAACATTTGTTCCTGATAATCAGGTCAAAAATCTGTCTAAGGGCTCATGCACACGACTGTATTTTCTTTCCGCTTCCGTTCCGGTTTTTGTGTGGCCAGTATGTGGAACCATTCACTTTAATAGGGCTGTAGAAAATACGAAAGTTACTCCTTGTGCATTACTGTTCCGTTTGTCCACATGGCCATTCCGCTAAAAAGTAGTGCATGTCCTATTACTGTCCGCAAATCACGATCCGTATGTCATCCGTATTTCATCCGTATTTTGAGGATCCATACTGTAAAAATGCTATGCCCAGCCCATATTGCTCATGTGTTTGTTGATTAATAAGTTACTGTTTCCGTTTCCGATCCACAAAAAGTGGATCTCATACAGAAATCATACGGTTATGTTTTGTGGAATAACGGAGCGGAGCAGGACTTAAGTCAGAGGAAAAAAAAAAAAACTCAGATGCGGAACAACAGATCCGTGAAAAACAAACTGCAAAACAACAACAGTCGTGTGCATGAGCTGAATTGTTATCAAACTAAGAATTCAGCTTAAATGATAGTTTATGAGCTTGCAGGAATGCAGAGAAAAAGGGCTATATAACAAGCTCAGTTCCTCTGATGGATTTCATTGTGAAGGATACTGAGCAGCCTTTATTATATGTGAAAAGGTGCAGCAGGCAGTAGAGGACAAATGGTAAATGGCATTTAGGCATCATAAGTGACGTTCTCTGGTTCAGGAACCCTTATTTTGAGTGTGGTTATTATCTTGCTAGGTCTCTTTATGTGATATATGGAACACCTAATGTGATAAAAAAGATCATTTGTTATACATAGAATAAAAGCAATTTCAAATATCTATTCAGGTCATTCTAAAGTTAGTAGAGAAGAGTTTTATAGCACCTTCATCTTTTAACCTGAGCTGAGAGTCTGGAACCCTAAATGTCTATGCAGTACACAGATTCATTTAAATATGTTTTGTGTAAGGCTTCAAATTCTACGAGGCACACCTGATCTTGTCAAAGTTTGGACGTAAAGAGAGGTCAGGTTCAGACATTATTTGGATGGGAAGTGGTTTCCTAGGAAGACTGAATGCAATTTTTTTTATGGGCACTGGTTAGCACTACTGCCTTGCACCATCTGCATGAAGTTTGTATGATTTATTCATGTTTACATGAGTTTATGATAGAGATTTTGTTGTCCTTCCACACAAGAAAAACATTCCAATATAAATTGGAATTTAGGTTGGGAGCCCCAATGAGGAGAGGGACCAATGTGAGTGATGATACATACTTTACTGTGGAACTTCAATGCTCTGAATACTTAAATAAAATAAATAAGTAGATAAATAATTAGACAAATACATAAAATCTTAATATGGGTGGTGCAACCTATAAAATGACACTTGCTGATGAATTTACTCCACCACAGCAGGCCACTGGCCTCTGGTTAAGGACCATAGGACCATCTAAAAAAAAAATTGCAGCACAGTACAATTCACTTCCACGGGGCTAGGTTCAATGACTATGGAGAGGTGTAGCATTGGTATTGGAAGGATGCAGCTATTTTTTTTAAAAAATCCCAATTAACTACTTTAAAGGGAACCTGTCATGTTGAATATGGTGTCTGAGCTGCATGCAGCAGGTTATAGAACAGAAGGAGCTGAGCAGATTGATATATCATTTTATAAGAAAAGGTTCAGTAAAACCTGTGATTGACAACCTTCCCTCTATGACTGTGTATACAGAGATAATTGTCAATTACTGATTGGACAGCCTCCTGGACTTCAAAGTTTAGAATAAGCAGGAAATTAAATGTATAGATAATAAGTTATAATGAATATTTTCCCATAAAATATTCATAAATCTTGCTAAGCTCCTCCTGCTCTATAACATGCGGCCTATAGATTACAGTACATTGCATTTTCATGGTGACAAGTTCACTTTAATGTTAGCTACTGACCAGGATCAATGACTTCGGAGGCCCTTAGATAATAAAAAAAAATTAAGGTCCTGCTTCATTTTTTTAGGATGCAAAATGAGGCTAATATAATAATATAGCAATAATATGGACAAAAATCAATGCCATACAATGTCAATTGAAAGCACTGTACATATTTAATATTATGCTGCCCTGTACTGCTGTATTGATGGCACATAGAGAACACCTAATAATGTTGTATGGTGCATGTATAACATCATTACAAGTACCAAGGCTAATGCCATTTTTCCTCATAAAAAAAGATATAAAAATACAACACTGAAAGATGTTCTTTGATTGTTGCTGTGCCATAGGGATCCACCGGTATTTTACTATTTGCAAGCACATTCAGACATGGAGTAGTTAAAGACATAAATAAATGAGAGCAAATATCAAACAAGCTAATTAGCCAAGATCTGGACTCAAACCTACATTATCATCAGGTACAGGATATAGTAATTTGCATCAAAGAGAAACTGAGAAGACAACAAGAATTAGCAGGGCCCAGCATGATGTTAAGTTGATAGATATGGACCTATAAAAGCTATACATTTTCAAGGCAATTTACAATAATTATATACTTTTAGAGAGTGTAACTCATTTTAAAAATTACCACTGTGTTACAGAAAGGGAAAGCAATTTCAGAGTATGCCTTCACTGAGGAGCATAACAGAAGGTCTAACTGACATTTTAGGGGAGAGATGTGAAGGAGTAGCATTTTCTGACATTTTCCTAGAAGGAGTGGGAGAAACAACTTTTTTTCCCCTAGATTAGGTGAAAGGCAGAGAGGAACAGACTCAAAGACATATTTAGTTTCTATGTGCCTCTTAGCATTGATACAAATATGTTAATATGCGTATTGTATGGTTTTCACAACCTTCATGAGATCATATTATTAACACAAAAATTAAATATATTTACTATGTGTTAGGCTTACTTAGTATTTCTACCAAAAAAATACATATATATATATTTGGATACACCTGACCCGCATGTTTATTAACCGTTTTTTTTCAGTAGTTATCGATTTTGGATAATCAGTTAGTTAAAAGGGTCCCCAAATCATAAAGGGAATCACAGAATATACCAGTTCTGGGATTCTCATTGAATAATCTCAAAGAGAATCTGACAGTGAGTGTTCAATTTCCCTAGAGCACCCCCACAGGGGAAATAAAGCATTACAATATTCTTATTGAAATCAGTTGGCAGTCTGTGGAATGCATGGACATGCGTAACTGCAGGTGATCATTGTGGTGAGTAGTGTAATTTTTTACCTTTTTTTGCATTTCAAAAACTCTCCCCTAGAGAACCTCTTTACAAAATATTCATGGTAAAAATGAAATACAAAAAAGTGCATGTAATAAATTTTAAAAGTAAAAAATTGCAGAAAAAACTATAAAGAATATTTATCAATTTCTGGTCTTTGAAATCTCCTGCTCTACCAGATGCGCAGGCCACATCATATATTAGGCA
The DNA here is from genome assembly GCA_033119425.1 of Bufotes viridis. Taxonomy (NCBI): domain Eukaryota; kingdom Metazoa; phylum Chordata; class Amphibia; order Anura; family Bufonidae; genus Bufotes; species Bufotes viridis. Next base: position 84,369,053 of record CM065598.1, on the reverse strand, counting down.
GGCAATGCAGGCATCGTCCGGCATGCAATGCAGCATAATTAACCCCATGGAAGCTTAGCACCGCCTTAGATTTATTTATTCATTTGCATCTGAAATCTGACCAAATATTGATAAATGAGGTGGACCCGCTGGCCATGACCACTCCCCACCCTCCCCATGTCCCCTTTTCAGAGTCACAAGTGTGCGTTTAAAAAGTTGCAAACATGAGGATTGTGACTTTTTTTCTGTGAAAAACAGCTGCAGGGAGATGATAATTCCCTCTCTATGTGTGTAGGAAGTTTAACTGCATGATGCAACGCAATACGGAGCATCAATCCAACAGATTTGTCAAATAGCTGAAATTACATGGACATGAAGCTGTCTTCTGAATGAACTCTGAATAAGTCACATTAGGATTCCACAGATGATTTTCCTATCCATTTATAATAACCTGACTTGAGCTCCTGCTTTCTAAAAAAAAAAAAAATAAGTATCTCTATCATGATCTCCTTCAAGCAACATTACTTGTACAAATACGTATGATGTCCAAATTAAAATTCAAAGCATTCCACTTCTCTAAATAAAACGGCTTTTTCGAAACGATTGTATTGACATTCAAAGATGTTCTCTGGGATATTGTAAGGTGAACTGAATTGTAAATCAAGCATGCTCAATCATGATTCATCTATACTGTATCTTAAGCTGGGGGTTCATACATTGAAGCGCAAAATGTATTCAGCATCAGAGTCTTTTTTTTTTTTAATAAAACTTTGCAGCATAAAATATAGTCAGTTAATTAATTCTGACCCATCTCAACATTCTGACATAGAAAAAAGTATTTCCTTCCCCACCTCGTACAACATCCTAAAATACTCTAAGTACTGCTAACTAGCCTCAGGCACCCTCTTGGTTGTTGCCCATTTGAACACAGCGAGAATATAAAATTAGTTCTCGCAGACAAGACTTTAACCTCTTAGGCACAAATGTAATATGAAACGGCCTAAATAGAAAAAGATCTGCACAGATCAAGAAAGCCAAAATGAGGTGGGAATGTGTATGTGAATTTTATTGCTTGACTACTTGTATATAGACCATATAGCTACAGATGTATGTCAAGTGACACATATGCACGCCTCACTAAAAGTTCTTGACTTCGGCAGTACATTTTATAGATTACTTACAGATATAAGTTATCCATACATTATGTGATATGTTGTCCAATGAGAATCTCACATTTTTGTAACCCCCCCCCCCCTCCCCAAGGTATTAATATCTTCACACACCTGCAACTTTTTGGAATTTCTTTCCACTAGTACAATTCTTTCCTTATATAACAGGGAATAACATGACTAGTGTTTAGCAAACACTTCTGAATTTCAGAGAAAATTTGATTCACCGCAAAGCTAGATTTCCTCGCACTTCGTGGTAATTAATCAATTCCCCATACTTTCCTTATCCGTTTGAGATGGCCATTGCCAACTCGATTGAAGATCTCTCGAAGATTTCTCGAGAAATCCCATGCGTGGTGACGTATGACGTCACCACACTGACCAACGCGGTGACATCCTCACTGGCTACGCAAGATTTAGCACTGGATCTTCAATCAAGATGGGGGCGGCCGGCTAAAGGTGCCAAAGGTTGAAAAAAAGTAGGAAATATATCTGATCTGTATGACTAGCTTTACAAATATCTAGTTCATATCTGGAAGTTCAACCTATTACACGTGTTCAAAAGTGAGATTAGGAGACAAGAAAAAAATTGCAAATATTTTAATATTTCATATTCAAAATTCTACCTCAATATACAATGTAACTAGCAATAGTACTGGAGTGGGGAGAGAGGGGGCAAACATTTGCTCCATGTAGCTGCAATATAACTATTCTATTCATGAACATAACATAGAGAAACAAGGCTAAATATCCTGTAATTGTCATAGTGGGAGATAGATATAGACTGGTGCTCTGTATGCCAGTCTTAATCTGTGCTTTGCTGTCATGAGATTTGTCACAATTATTAAGAGTAATGTGCCTTATAAAAAGGTGTAAAACAAGTTTTTAAATATATATAAAAAATATAAAACTTCAAATCACCCCCCTTGACCCAAAGCTAAATCAAAAGTACATAAACAATTAAAAAATAAACAGCATGGGTATCGTCACATGTGAAAATGCCCGTACAATTAAAATAATAAAAATATTTATCCTTTATAGCAAACAGAGAAATGGAACAAAAAAAGTCAAAATGGACGATTTGCCATTTTTTGGTTAATTCACCTCATACAGAAAATTAAACACACTTCAAAATGGTATCAATGAAATATGTAGATCTCCCTATAAAAATGAGCCCGCCTACAGCTCCTTACATAATAAAAAATTTATGGGGTAAGAATATGGGGAAACAAATAACAAAATATTTTTTTCAAAGATTTTACGTTTTTTTCAGTATCAAAACAGAAGAAAAACTATACATACATACAGATATGTGGCATTGTTGTGATTCTAGTGACCCCAACAAAACCGATAAAGCTGTAGCAGATTTGTGTTTTTTAAATAATTCCACCACATTAGAATTTTTGTTTATGCTTCCCACTACATTGTATGCAACCATAAATTATGCCATTAGAAAATACAACTTGTCCTGCAAAAAACAAGCCCCCATATGGTAATGTGAATGGAAGCGTAGTGGTAGGGCCCCATGCCATGCTGAGTGACCGTGATGTGGTGCATGAGGGGCTCCGATGTGTTCCTGACAGGAATATATTGGCAGACAGTCTCAGCTTTTAATATCTTCTTGTTTGACTAGCTAGTATAGTCAGTAGCATATCCGTGTGGTGCATTTTTTTCTGCGATTTTTATATTTATAAATTGCATCCGCACAATGCTCCGTTTTGTGTAGGATGCCTTTGTGGTGCATGTGGTCCATGCCGGCATCCTCCATTGTACGCAATTTTTGCTAGGGATGGCCGTTTGCTGCGGTCCACATGCGGTGGGACTGCTCCCCCAATGAGAAACACGCTACAGTGTTTGGGGTCTGAGCAGTTCCCCCCATATTGGCCACTATCTTTCTGTGATTAATGTGAATGGAAAACTAAAAGAAGTTATGGCTTTGGGAAGTTTGGGATAAAAAATAAAAATTAAAAATTGACCGCTCTGATAGATTTATTTCAAGTTCTTTCTCAAGGGGCATGTCCTTTCTGCTGCTGCTCTTTCACCTATAACGTCACAGCTTCTAACAAAAGATAGGGCTGGAATAGTTGAAGAATGAATTGAGCATGTGCAACCATCTCATTGTGGTGGACAGAGAAATAAGGAAAAAAAACAAACAACAAACAGAGCAATACAGATAGATGTTATTGAATAACTCAATAGCTATATTGAATTCTTAATTATACGCAATTACTAAAGTTTTCAGATACAGGGGCTGGTTTGAAAAGGCTAGATATTTTTTTCTTGAGACAGCCCCTTTGATGATTGCAGTACATCTTGAGCGGGCCATGCATCAGAACTGAAATCTACTCCAGCCAGGACCTGGAAGAGATTTTAGGTGTAATGTGCATCTTAGGCATATATTGTTAAATATTTTGGCCCGTGAACGTCCTGAGTCCTACCCATGACCCACTCCACCACCATAAAACTGCTACAGAAGCTTAACAAATCTCCTCCAGCTTGTAGCCCACAGAAGGGGATTTTGGTACTAATTTTCATAACATTGAAAATTTACTGGTTCTTAGACCCAGTTGATTTATGAAGACTCATTTCTATGAAATTATCCATGAGGAAAAGATGTAATTTATGGAGGAGAACTAATTTCCTTATCATTGTAAGGTCCGATAAAATGCATTTCTCTATACATATATAGATACATATGACATAAGCAACTCCCAACAGAGAATCAACAAATCATGTTTCTTTTTTCTTTTCTTCAAGACTGGTCATCTCATGCCCTTCATCTCAGTATAAGTCAAGTCAATTGAGAAAGCCAAGAGAAAAAGTCACATGTAGCAACCAGAATGTCTAATATGATGCAGCAAACCAGATACAACCAAGATTTCTATTGGAGTGAAAAATGTGAAGATAGACTATGCCATACTATTCTCTATCTGAAGTTGTGGTAGCAAAAAGAACTGAAACAAGGAGGAACTATAGGGCACATTTGTTAAGACCGGCATTTCAGATCTTAATAAGGCCCTTCGCCAGCGGTGGATCCACCAGAGTTACTGTATGTAGAGGTACCGGCCTCTTCATACCTTCGTCAGGTCCTCTCCCAAATGTAAGAAGGCTTTCTACCTGTTATACATTTAGATCATTTCTATGCCTAAAACAGGTGTAGAAAATGGTAAATGAGACGGGCCCAATCCATGCCCACAATTTTAGACCTTACTTGAGCAAGGAGAATTTGCAGATTGTGGCACAACTAGTTGTTGTGCCACAATCTGAACCTGAAATATGCTTAATTTAGGGTACTTTAACACTTGCATTGCTGGATCCGGCAATCTGTATGCAAACAGATACCATTTGTAGATGGATACGGATGTGGATCCGTCTCACAAATGCATTGCAATACCGAATCCTTCTCTCGAGTTGTCATGTGGAAAAACTGATCTGGTATTTATCTGTTTGACATTTTTAAAGGTCTGCGCATGCGCAGACCGGAAGACCGATTCTGTCAATGCAGTAATTTTAATGCCGGATATGGCACTAATACATTTCAATGGAAATGAATGCCGGATCTGGCATTCCGGCAACTGTTCCGGAATTTGGGATGGAGAAAATACTGCAGCAAAAAATGTAAGAGAGACTGAACTGATGCATCCGGATGCATCTTGAACGGAATGCTCTCCATTCAGAATGCATTAGGATTAAACTGATCATTTTTTTTCCGGTATTGAGCCCCTAGGACGGAGCTCAATACCAGAAAAAAATAACGCTAGTGTGAAAGTACCCTTAGGCGTATTTCAGATTGATAAATGACCCCCTATGTCTGTATGATCATACCCTTGACAACCCATTCTCTATAGCAGACTAAAATTCTGGCTTGTTGAGAAGTATGAATTTTTATTGGAAAACTATCCCTTATGAATCAATATTCCATATTTTTTGCATTATAAAATGCGCCCCCATATCAGACCTCAAATCAGACCCCCATATCAGACCTCAGATCAGACCCCCATATCAGACCTCAGATCAGACCCCCATATCAGACCTCAGATCAGACCCTTATATCAGACCTCAGATCAGACCCCAATATCAGACCTCAGATTAGATATATATATCGGACCTCAAATCAGATCCCTTTATGAAACTTCAAGTTATACCCCCATAAAAGACCCCATCAGACCCTCTTATCAGATTCCAATATCACACTCCCATCAGAGCTCAGATTAGACCCCATCAGATCACACCCTCATATCAGACCTGAGCTCTTACCCCCATATCAGACATCAGATCAGACACCTATAGATCCCTATATCAGACCTCAGATCAGATCCCTTTATGAAACTTCAAATCAGATCCCCATAACAGACCCCATTAGATCCCATATCAGATTCCAATATCACAATCCCATCAGAGCTCAGATCAGACCCTCATTTCAGACCTCAAATCATACCCCCATATCAGACATCACATGAGACCCTCATATCAGACCTAAGATCATACCCCCATATCAGACTCCGAACAGACCCCAGAACAGAGCCCCAAGTTTAACCCCCATATCAAATCTTAGATCGGACCCCATATCAGATCTCAGATCAGACCTCAGATCAGACCCCATGTTACATCTTAGATGAGACCCCTATCAGACCTCAGATCAGACCCCATCAGACCTCAAATCAGACCCCCATATCAGATCTCATAATTACACCTCCATCAGACCTCAAAGCAGATCCCCATATCAATTCTCTGCTCAGATCCCCATATCAGTCTCCCATGAGACCTCAGATCAGGCCCCCATCAGTGGCAAAATTCATTAATTAAATTACCTCTCCTTCTCTGCTGCCACTCTGCAGGTACTGCATTCACTGCTCTCTGGTCTTCTCCAGGCCTGCACTGCACTGTGACCTGTCTGCGTGCAGCATCAGGTCCTAGTGCTCACTAAGTCCTGACACTGTATGTAGTCAAGACATGAGCAGCATGACACTCAGAGAAAGATCAGGTGGTTAGGACAGAAAGTGCTAGCAGCTTTACTGTCCCTGCACCTCCTGCATACTAATTTTCATAATGAAAACACTCAGTATTTGCTTTAAAAAATGCCCCTACTTTTGGGGGGATAAAAATGTGTTTTATAAAATGAAAAAAAATGGTATATGTTTAATTGCACACTAAAGTTACAGAAAAATTCTTAAGGATTATAATCCAGAACAATTACGATTTGCAAGAAATTCTAAGAGGTAGATATTTTCTTACATGTTTTATTATTCAACTTTATTTACTTTTACTTAGTCATACTTCAAAATGACATAAATGATTCAGAATGCCAATTACAACTTTCAAAGTTTGCTGAGTATATATATATTTGTGCCTTGGTAACAGCTTCTTTGTAGAAGTAGTAGTTTGGTTTGCATTTAAATACAAACATAGGCTAATTTGTCCAGGCAGCATCTTTCTAGAGGTGACTCTTCTAATGCTCTCACTAGTTCTTCACATAATTGGATTGTATTGATTTTTTTGTGGAATTCTAGAATCTCAAATATTACCATCCTGTTCTAATTATATGGAAGTGCCATCATACGTGTTATCATGACTGTAAATTAAATGCGCAGTCATATTACAGACTGCTTACTTGTCCATAAAACTCAGATTTTCTTATTTAAATATCTATTAGTTTGTAGGACTTTCGAAGCATGGACCACCATGTAATCCTCCATAATTGGAGTTTTTAATTGGACAACTTCTAATTAAAAAGTAAAAAAAAAAAAAAAATGAAGTAAACAAGCCGCCTGGTAGATATTTTACAAAAAGTTCATGTATGTATGCAGAACACTTTCTTGTACTGCCAATTAAAATCATAGTCTAGAAAGCTGCCCAGAACCTAATTAAATATTACCTTCACCTCCAACAATAGCATAGTTGTAATAATAAAAGACGCTCAGTCCTTTACTGGTTATATACTGAAAAAGTTGGCTAATCACTGATTTTATCAACAGTTCATACCTGAGGAACATTTTTGTATCGGAGTAAAAAAAAAAAAAAAAAACTATTTTGCATATTTTTAAAGTGCAAATAAGGTAACAGCTGAACTTGGAATAAAGACACTGTAGATAAGAACTTATTAACACATACAAAAAAATGTACTCAGGGTTACATGAGCTGTTCTTTCCAAGGGATGGACTACAAGATAAAAGACGTCAACTAGATACTGTACAGATGATATATGACTTTATCAGAAACATTAGGAAGGGGTCTTTACACTAAGAGCAGCCTGTTCAAGGGGTTGACCGAGAATATAATATGTTATATAATAAGAAACTAAGTATGAAAGTAATATTGGACACTACTTTATCACTGATGCTCCGATTTAGTCAGTTGCCATATATGTTCACGGGGTTGAACCATATATGACATGTTGAATAACTTCAGTAGTTGATTTTTAAAGTGGAAAAGCACTTTAAAACTTTAAACCAAACTCGGCTTCGGTTCTGACTAGTACCTCGGAACCAAAGCAGAGTTCAGTTTCAAGTTTTAAAGTGGTTTTCCACTTTAAAAATCAACAACTGAAGTTATTCAAGGAAGTCACATGCGACTTCGTAAATAACTTACTTCAGCTCATCGGAGCCCATACATTCTAATACTGTATGGAGACAAATCTTCATACAGTATTATTTTGAAGTTTTGAATGAAGCAACTTTGGATGAAGCATCTGAAGCTTTTTTCACTCAGCACTAATTCTACCAACAGAAAATGTTGACCTGGCAAAGGGACCAGTACAGCCCCAAAATGTGTTGACATAGATATCATTGTTCCTATTTCTTCTTTTATTTTATATTCTGAGCTATTCTAATGATTGTCCCCCCAGGATGAACACACCTAGAGATATGACATGTAACCTTAGGGATGCACCTACCATTAGTTGAGAACCTAGACACGTAGGTAAAAGCAACCTGAGTGGGGTAATAGTTTTCATATATTACAACAAACAAATTGATACTCTAGGTTTACTTTCTTACTTAGTTTTTATAAATATAGATCATTTATATGGTGAGTGGCTATTTTCTACAGGGCCAGAGGGACCTGAAGAAAGAATTCAGGGGGTGAACGTGTGTTAGAACTGGAGCAGCATTTTATTAGTGATATGACTATTCAGTCTTTTATTTTCCGTTATTCCGAGCTACCTCTGATGAAAACACCTCGAGACATATTGACATGTACTCTCTGGGATTCATGTTCCACAAGTTGAGAACCTAGGCACATAGATATTGCCAACCTAATTAGGGGTCATAGCTTTTCATATATTATATCAACCAAAATGATGTTCTAGGTTTACTCTCTTACTTAGTTTTGATAAATGTAGATCGTCTATATGGTGAAAACTTTCTTGGAGGTCTTGGATTTTGAACTTTTGTGCAAATGGTCAAGGGAAAATATAAAAATATTATATAAAACTAAGAAAATATAAGACAAGTGCAATAGAGCTTTGATCTAGAGCAATGTTTTTCAGTGTTTCTAAGCCAAGCACACTCAAATTATATTTCAGTAACCCCAAGACTATGATTATGCTTATCTATATATCAAACAGCTGATAACAGGGATGCCTGGTTTCAGACCCCTACCAATCAGATATCATCATTATCATCATCATTATTTTATTCCTGGAAACCCCCCCCTATTCAGATGAATGTTCCAGGAAAAAATATATGCCATATAATGTCCAGTGTCTGAATGGTCTAAATGAGCATAGGTATTCTATCTTTGATGTTCTTTGAATATATGTGTAATACACCTCCGCCCTCCAGGTTCTGCAGTAGTCATATCACAATGTATTATTTGATTTGACTGGACTGTTCCTGACACTTTCTTCTGTGTACAGTAATCCTGCAGTCTTATAGAAAGCAGCGGATAACACATTGCCAACTAACAAACTCAATTCTACCCCATCTGTCCTTTATACAATCCTTATTACAACTCCCAGCATGTCAAATTATGATACATTTATAATAGGCTATGCAACATTTTTGAAACAGGTTCCGCATTTTCCAGCATCGCAATGAAAACCAACATATCACACAAGGGACACTATTGATACCTGACTCCGTTGCTAGTTCTTAAAAACATTTTTTCGTACACTTACTAGTCTCTGTTGCCACCACTGTGATGTTATGCCACATTGTCGTCTCTCTGTCTAATGCCGTGGCCAAAGTTATTTTGCCATCATCTGCATTAATATTAAATTGACGGTCAAGATCTGTATGCCGGTCGATAGAAAACCTAAAATAAATACATAAATAAAATATTTTAAAAATAAATTCAAATAATTTATTATGTTTGCATCACTAGTACAATTTGTCGATTTGTAAAATAACATCAGTTATTTGCTCTTCGGGACCATATGTTACATGTATTGCAAACACTTACTAAATCAACTGCTGCATGAAAAATAGACATCGTCAATCCGGAAATTATGAGCCAGATTCAAGTTTAGCTGATGACATGTTTGAAACCTGTTATTAATCAAGCTATAAATATGCAATCTATGACATTTATCGTGATACAATGTATCAAACCGGCTGCATGCCATACAAATTAATTACACTGGCGTCTCAGTGGTATAATATTTAAAGCTGTGATTTATTGGTAGATTATTTCAGTTAATTTCTATTACATATCAAGGAAAGAGTTTCCAGCTTTCCAGGAAGATTGGTCTCAGTTTTAGTGATCTGTAGGGGCCTTTTACAGGAGGACTCAAGCTGCATTTAATATCCTTGTTCCTATTCCTATCATGTCTCTAGATGGTTGACATGTTGTCAAGGACTCCGTGTTGCCCCTTGCTCACTTTGATAAATAGGGTGAAAAAAGTGGCAACTTCCTGGAATCTATTTCTGCACTAGGGCAGGACAAGCTGCTATATCATTGCATGGCAATGTAGAATATGTAGTCTCTGCTTTCTGATAGACCGCTTATTTTTTGAGAATTAAGACCAGTGGCATAGGATTTCACCACCTGAAATGTCTGTTTTCATAAATTCTTGCATTAACCTTGTAATAACAATTCTGTAGCATCTATTTGTATGACTTTGTGCTGTACCATTGCTTTATTATTCCTGCTAGAAGTTATGAGTAAATTGCCAGAAGTTTGCACTGAAGGTCCATATGGGTGTTACCAGTTGGGTGTGTGTCACTGCGCAGTCTGACACTGGAAGCACTAATTGCATGGTGTCAGATGGTGCAGCGACACACCCACCTGGATTTTCATTGCCAATTGTTAGAAAATTCCCTAATTACTCCCAGCATGAAAAATAAAGAAATGGCACAACGTAGAGTCATAAGATTAAATGATTGAGAATTGCTATTACATGGGGAATACAAGTAATCCCTAAAACAGACAAGTCAGGAGATGTGACAGGTCCTCTTTAAAAAAAAAATATAATAATAATAATAACAACATATATATAATTTTCTGGCTAATATCTCATGGATACAGTATTTATAAATGATGTAGAGAGAAATTCCAGCATCCAAATAAATAAAAATCCAGATTTTATTTAGGCACCAGTAAAGTCCAATATTATAAGAAAACACAAAACTAATACGCACTTTGTACTAATGTGAAAATCAGCAAATACAATATAGTAAAGCCAATAGAAAGTTCAGATCAAGTCATGTGGTGTGGTCGTAAGGAAACTGTGGGAGTCATGTGACCAAGTCATGGACACCACCACAATGATCTTTTGACAAAATGAACATAGCAAAATATGCAAATCACAAGCATTTACATATAAATACATAGTAGCCAACAGTCCCCAATTTGTAGGGACTGTTTCTAATTTTAAGAGACATTAAACATGGACATTTCTAGTGGAACTCTAGGGGTCATTCCAATAACGATTGGTGGAGGGACCTAATTCATCCAATCTGAGCTACAAATATATCATTTCCATAGTTGTGGTACAATACATTAGGGGAGATAAGTGTGGTTGTAGTGCTTGTAAGCTTAGGTAACCCCTATACTTTAATAAAGAGAGCCATGGTCAGTTATTAGGATGGTACAGGGTTCACCCACCCCTTCATTCACTAGTAGGTGGTCCCAGAGATAGGACCTCATCTTTCAAACATTTATGGCATCTCTGCTGCCCATAAACAATGCAGCTGCATGAGGAGGAGTGATGACAGCAGCCATCTCTTGTCCTCATACTGTGCAGGTGATAACCTCCACTAACATGCAGGCAAATGTCGGGAAGGAACAACTTTAGTAGTTTATTTGAGTGGAAAACTAGTACTAGTACTAGTTACTAGTCGGAAACTGAAGCAAAGTTTAGTTTCAAGTTTTAAAGAAGTTTTCCACTTTAAAAATCAACTACCGAAGTTATTCAACGAAGTCATGAGCGACTTTGCAAATAACTTACTTCAGCTCCTCTGAGCCTATACATTCTAATACTGTCCGGAGATGAATCTTCATACAGTAATATTCTGAAGTTTTTAACAAAACAACTTCGGATGTAGCATCTGAAGCTTGCTTTGCTCAATACTATTGGCCACTATTCCCATTCCAGTGGTTCCTAGGTCAGTTCTCGGTTTGACTTGCTGGTCCCTCTTAACATACAGGAATTTTCTGCATAGCTATTCAAGGGGCACCGCTGTGAATTGCCACCAGTGATTGGCTGAGTGGTCATTTTTTCCTGTGTGTCAAAGATATCACAAAGTGTAGACCAGCAGGGATCTGGGAAGCATCATAGCTAAAGAAACAGAGACCGTGAGGGGACTTTATTTTTATATTCTGAACCTGCTTTTCAAATATTTTTCTTGTTAAACAACTACTTTAAATTGATCACTGAGGTCCAAAAAGTATTTGTGTTTTTTCATAAATGCTAATGAATATTCATTTTGGTCCATATGGGCAAGGTAAGCAGTGCAAAGTGAAGGTTTTCAAAAATGTCTGCTCTCAGAATATCAAAAACTGCTCAAACTTTGCAAGTTGTCATTGCAAATGTGCCATAGAAAATCTTACTATGAAAACATACTGTATCTGTGTCCAGACACTGTTGGTGTAGTAGAGCAGTCTCAACACAGACATGTCCTTCAATTTCACTTGCAGCTAAACATCAAAGTAAGATCAAACACCTTTATGAGGGCAATGTACGTGCTCAACTTCTCCTTGATTATGGCACTATAGAGGACACAACAGCCTCAGGTGTAGTTTTAATAAGGCAATAGAATGGGACTAACTATACACTCGACAGGGCAAAGTCCAACAGATTGTAGACATACAAAGGAAAGGTGAGCAAAAATACTTTGAAGGATGAAGCCATGCTATGTTTCCTTATTAAAAGCAAATCTTTGAATCAACATCTGACATGATTATATCAAAGAAAAAATGAGCAACTATTTGTTATAAAAACATCATGACTCCTCGCATTCAATCAATGTGGCTATCAAGAACAGTACATTAGGCATATGCTATTTTTCTCACATTCTAGGATTAGCAGATAGCATATGCTTTGGCAATGTTCTGTGAAAAATCACCATATTGTTTTCTTAAACCACGGAGTATGTTTATCCATCAGTGCAAATTGCATTAAGATGATATTGAAAGTGTTCTTGGTTTACAAAATAAATGAAATACATGGTTTTCCAAATTTCCATTACAATTAGTGTGGAGTGAAGTTTTGAAAAATTCGATTTGACTTCACAAAGAAATTCGCTTTGTGATGAACTACTTCATCACAAAGCATACTTCTTTGTCATTAACAGGTGCATTGACGGGGAATGGCAATCATTGAACCCCTCAGATGCCTCATTATTTGCTGATCACGGCATCTGAGAATAATAGTGAATAATAATTAATCTGAAAATAATAATAATACTCACCTTATCAATTTGATTGTGAAGAGGCCACAATGGCCTTCTTGATTGAAGACACCATGTGAAATCTCATGTGATTCATGATGACGCCATCACGCTAGCCAGCATTGTACCATTATATGTCACCGTGCACGAGATTTTGCGCTCAAACGGATGAGGTGATTTTTCCTGAAATTCGGATCGAAGTCCAATTCGCATACTTCGATTCGCTTAACACTAATTAAGATTCATGGCTTTACTGGACATAGGACAAAGATTCCAATAGGTCATGTAATCACTATCTCATACTACAGTCATTTCTCTCTATGTTAACTGTTGAAAGAAATGAATCCATCTATTCGCAGTTACAGCCAACTGAAGTAATAAAAATGGGCAGATTTAGCATTGAAAATTTGCCAGTTTTTTGGTGTGATTAGCACCAAAAAGAGTATATATAATTTGGCTGGCCAAGTTTAATAGTGTCCGGCAAAGGGTAGATTTTCTTCTGGGGTGAAATTATATTGCCAAATCAGCAATCCCCTAAATCTGGTGTCCCAGCAGTGGCTGGTCAAGTTTAATAGTGTCCGGCAAAGGATAGAGTTTGTTCTGGCGTTAAATTCATTTACCAAAATAGCAATACCGTAAATCAGTGGTTCCAGCTGTGGCTGGCCAAGTTTAATACTGTCCGGCAAAGGATAGATTTTAAATTGTTGGGTGAAATTTTACCACTTTTGCCAGGTACAAATCCCTGCACTGCATAACTGACAGGGAACTTACAATTGGCGGTTACATTCTTGCATGAAATAAAGCCTTTTTGGGCTGTGAAGCCAAAGGTAGTCACCAATAACAGTTTTGTTATTTTTTTAAATAAATTAATGTAGACCCCCAAACATTGGGAAAATATAAAAAATAAAACAAAGTGTAAGTGCAAGTTAGTATATGAGTGGTTGGGTGAGGCCGGTATACTTGTCTATTCTGCATAAGATACAAGCAAGTCCTTTGGGATGCATGCCTGGTTCTTTTTAATAAACGAAAGCTTGCACACATTGTCTGCGGACAGGTGGCTGCGCTTGTCTGTGATAATGCCACCAGCCATGCTAAACACACGTTCAGACAATACAGTGGCTGCAGGGTAGGCCAGCACCTCCAAGGCATAAAGGGCAACCTCAGGACATGTGCCCAATTTGATGACCCAGAAGTTGAATGGGGCAGACCCAGTGGAGTAGCTAGAAATGATTGGGCACCACAGCAAATTTTTGAATGGGGCCCCCCTCCCCCAGTAATTTTTGCGCAAACCCCTTCCTTTCATGCTGCCATGCCTGTGGCTACTAAAGATCACTCTCTCAGACCAGGCCCAGCAGCTGTTCCATTCGCTTTCTACACTGTCCATACTGCCACTGTATATAATTTCATTGTATAATACTGTTAGCCCTCCTCCTGGATGGGCCCTTTCTAGGTCATGGCCCCAAAGTAGTTGCTTCCCCTGCAGCTATTCCCCTAGGCAGACCCATCAGTCAGTACGTGTACTTTTCAACCATGTTGCTGAAATGCTGCCTCCTTCTAAGATGTTCCAGATCTGCTGTTGGTGCAGGCTGTTGTGGCGTTATAAAAAAGCTTTTCCACATTTTGCCCATGCTAACCCTGCCTTCTGAGGTGTTGCTGGTGACCCAGCTGCATTGGCAAATTCTTCCTCCTCCTCCTCTGCCTTCCCCTTGTGCTTCCACTAAGTCCCCGGTGTCAGGTGTGAATGCCATGAGCAGCATGTCTACTAGCGGGCTTATCTTCCTATTACACTCCAGTGAGGTAATTAAGGACGGCACGTTGTCCTTGTAATGGGGATGCAGCAGGGTGGCCATCCAGTAATCATCAAAAGTTAGAATGTGGCAGTAACTGGGCGGTCAATGCGCAGGCACTGCAGCATGTAGTTGCTCATGTCTGCCAGGCTACCCAGAGGCAAGGACAAGCTATCCTCTTTGAGGGAGGTATATCGTCTGTGTCCTCTGTATCCCCCAGCGTTCCTCCTACTCCTCTTCTGTGAGTACTCTGTGAGAACCGTGCCCTGGCTGGACAATTGTGTTCCAGGCCAGGGCCTATGTTGGTGCAGATACCCACCCTCCGAGCCACTTGTATTTGGTTGGCCTTAAGTTAAGTATAAGGCGTGTATATAGTTTTGTTTCTTTATATGGTTAGTTTAGCTGCCTTATAGTTATTTTAATATGTTTTTAAGTAAATTCGTAAATAGTTTGTAAATGGTTTGAGTGAAGGGGGTGGGGGGTGTTGAGTGTGTAGGGTGTGAGGCTGTTTGGGTTTATTTTCCATCTGCTTTCTACACTGTCTATACTGCCACTGTATCTAATTTCATTGCATAATACTGTTGAGGGGGCCCTGACAAAGTCTTTTAGTCCTCCTCCTGGATGGGCCCCTTCTAGGTCAGGGACCCAAAACAGTGTGCTTCCCATGCTTCCCTGTAGCTACGCCTCTGGGCAAACCCATCAGCCAGTACTTGTTCTCTTCCACCATGTTGCTGAAATGCTGCCTCCTGCTAATGGTGCAGGTGGTGCAGGTTGTTGTGGTGTGATGAGAAAGCTTTCCCACATTTCGCCAATGCTAACCCAGCCTTTTGAGGTGCTGATGGTGACCCAGCTGCCCGTGACCTGGCTTGGGTGCCACCCTGCTGAGAACACGGTTCCTCCTCATCCTCCTCATCCTACTTATCCTCCTCATCCTCCAGAACTGTGCCCTGGCTGGACAATTGTGTTCCAGGCCAGGGACTATGTTGGTGCAGGAACCCACCCTTTGAGCCACTTGGATGTCACTGGCCTTAAGATAAGGCGTGTATATAGTTTTGTTTGTTTATATAGTAAGTTTAGCTGCATTATAGTTATTTTAATATGTTTTTAAGAAAATTTGTAAATAGTTTGTTAATGGTTTGAGTGAAAGGGGGGGTGGGGGTGTTGTGTGTGTTCGATTAACTAAATTGATTTTCACTGTCTGGTGTTTAGGAATTTCTGCACCCCAAATTCAGCACATGTGGCAGGCAGGGGATGTGTGTCAAACTGGCTAGGCCCAGACCTGCTAGTATATTTCGCCCATTAGTTCACAACACCAGGCCGGGCTGGAGGCTCAGTGGCACCATCCAATGGTCGGTCTGTTGTTCCATGCCTGTCCACAACTCCTGCGCAGTGCAGGGTTTGTCCCACAAACACACAAGTTTTAAAACAACCTGCTGTTGTTTCCCCCTGGCTGTGCTGCTGTGGGTGGTGAAGGTGTTACGCTGAGTGGATGAGGAGGAGGTAGAGGAGGAGGAAGCCGAGTAGGAGGAGGAGGTAACAGGATACAAAGAGAAATGCCCAGCAATCCTTGGGGGCAGAAGGACATTCGCAAAAATGCTATCTGCCTTTGGGCCAGCCGCTACATTTACACACTGTGTTGTTGGCTATGTGGACATTGCCACAGATAGCGTTGCGCAGTGCACACTTGATTTTGTCCGCCACTTGGTTGTGCAGGGAAGGGATGGCTCGCCTGCAAAATTAGCGGTGGCTGGGATACACGTACTGTGGGATAGCCACCGCCGTAAGGTTTTTAAAACTGTCCACCAGACAGAATGACAGCATTTCAAAGGACCAGGAAGTTTGAAATAAGGCATTCAGAGCCATGGGTAGGGGGGTACTTCCTCTTTATATTTATTATTCTCTCCAGTGTTTTGGAGATGCTGATAGCTGAACACTTCCATGGGATTTGGTGGAGATGATTGGTGACAATGACAGATGTGGTGGCGTTGCTGCCACATCCTCTGTTTTCTGGGTGACAGATGCCACTGTCACTCACTTGGGCTCAAGCTTAGAATGTTTATTTATTATTTTTCTGTATTTTATTTTATTTTAAGTCTTTTTTTTTTGCAGCCCTCTAGCCCTTTCCTGGGCTATTTTACAGCCTTTTTAGTGCCCAAAAGTTCGGGTCCCCATTGACTTCAATAGGGTTCGGGGCGAAGTTCGGGTCGAGTTCGGATCCCGAACATTTTCAGGAAGTTCGGCCGACTTTCTCGAACCCGAAAATCCAGGTGTTCGCTCAACTCTATACCTTTCTCTTAAATTAGGTCAGTCCAATGGTAGACATGAAAGAGAAAAATCAATATAGGAGTTATATCTACTAGGGTTCACCATTGATTTCTAATTGATAAATGGTACATAAAGTCAAAATTATACAAAATTATTTTGCAAGTGAGAATGGTTCACTTAATCCATCCAAATTATCATATAGCCACTGGCCAACATTTCGGTCTAACCTAGACCTTGAGCTTGTTCACGGCCTTAATGTTAGTAGTAGAGGCATCCTCCATAGAACCGTTCTACTACTAACACTAAGGCCGTGAATAAGGTCTAGGTTAGACCGAAACATTGGCGAGTGGCTGCATATCAATTTGGATGAATTAAATAACCCATTCTCACTTGCAACATTATACCGAGTGCTGTGGTTTTGCTATACTTGACTGAGAATGTTTAAACCTGATCATCTCATGCCACTCATCTAGGGATATCTCAAACCAAATGCTAAGGTAAGGAAGAACACATCTAAATTTACAGTAGAAGAACCCTAGAGATGAGTGAATTTATACTCAAGAATTAAACTTCAACTCAAATTTCTCCAAAAATTTGAATTCTAGAATTCTAATCACATTTTTTTTTTTTTTTTTCAGATTTGATTCTGGAGAAATTTGATGAGGAAGAAAGAGATATTTCCCAGGCATTTAATGCACTTTCGATTTGGGTAGAATCAAAGCATGCCCAAATCAAATAATTAATTCAGACATATCGGACCCAAAACAAATTTTAATACATTTGCTCATCTCTAAGGCACCTTGTTTCCCAGTATCTCTTCTGATATTATGTATTTGAGACGCTCTTCACAACAGAGGCTTGGAATAATCTACATTTTATTGATGAACGATACAATACCTTATGGGACTTGAAGTTGAATCAGGGTCTCGAGCTGACACCTGGCCAATGACACCATTAATGGCAGCATTTTCATGTACTTCCAGAAGATAAGTAGGTGATGAAAACACTGGTGGCTCGTCTGCATCCTCCACTGTAACTTTCACTGTTGCAGTATCTTTGAAAGGTACCCCACTGATGAAATGTGGATCGATATGAGTATTGACAGCTTCTACCTTCAGTATATAGGATTTTTTGCTCTCGAAGTCCAGAGGCTGTTAAGAATGACAAAGATAAATGTCTTTCACTAATGACCACAGAAGCAAGAACAAATGAATTTAATGCTGATGGATGAAAGTTATGTTCATTTAAGCACATTGACTGAGTTTTAATGCAACCGCAGTTTCAGCCATCTAGTAGCTCAGGCCGAGCCTGTAAATTGTGTGGGCATTTATTGATATCTGTTTATGTTGCCTCAATGAAGTCAATCTTTTTGTTCCCTGTCCTCTTTACCTTTCCCTTTTTTAATTTGAAATTTGCAAAAATGTTCTTTGTCTGTCGCCTGAGAATCGGCATTTTGCAGCAGATAGATAATAAAACTTTATCAGTGATTACGCTACCTGCATATTGCTGAAATTCCTAATCAGGGACTTGCTAGTAAAAAAAAATAAACGAGGTGATTTCTAATACAGCCTCAAGGTGCAATAAATATTTTAGTATTTCTTAGACAATGCATAAAATACAAGGGGATATGTGCAGTCGGAGTAGTATTATACATAGCAATAAACCATTATCTATCATGTGCATTATTTTTTTAACAGTAGAGTACTTTTTTCTGTTTATTACTCTCCTAAAATCAATTTTAATGATGGCATTACTTGGACTTTCATTGTTTCTGCATTTTTACAAGGAACCTGTGGAAACATTTTGTATATAGTGTAATAAATGTATAGTGGATTATACTCGCACAAAGTTGGGATATATTATACACTCATTTATTGCAAAGTATGCTACACATAATGAAAACTGTTGCCCTCCATCATTGCTTTCACTCTTTGAGCTGTTTTATATACACATTTTATTTAACCTGTTTAGTATGGGCTGCTAATCTGCAAAACACAGCTGTCATCAGGAACAAATGGAATTAAAAGAAGCTAATAGCATGAGCACATTTTAGTAAGAAATGTCAATCTCCCATCAACTGTCACAAAATGTCTCAAACTTTGTAATTTATGAGGATGTCCCAGCCTGTCAAGAACTTTGCATCAAATATAGAAACATACTAATTTTTTTCACACAGGCGTGAGGAGAAAAACATATTCATCAACATTTACTTCCATATGGTATCATGGCAGTAACAGTTGGCTTGATAGCACTATGTGGCAACAAATTTTCAGTAACTATGGGCTAGAAACTTGTCAGAAGCTAGCATTAGATAGCTGTTTAGTAAAATGAGTAAACTGAGAAGTGTGTCCTGCTCCGAAGAACCCTGTAGTCCTTGCATTACGATGACATTCAATTAATTTCAATAGGAACTGTGTAATGCTTCACTTTCCCTATGGTGGCACTGCAGGGGATTAAACATTGTTATTCTCCCACAGTTTATAGTGAATTGTTGGGTGCTGGAACAGCAGGATATTCTATGGGCTATTTATTTTCAAATAAGTCTTTTAACAAAAAGTGGTTGTCCAATACAGGCAACTAATTTCAATCCCTTTTAATTCCACTTGTTACTTTTAACTGTTTGCTAAACTATATAATATATGTTGATTTAAACTGTACCTCCAGTTATAAAACATATACGTTTATAGTATAGGTGAATATTAGAAACTTTGTAATATATCTTGTTAAAGACAAATCTTGTTAAAGAAGAAATTTCTGTCTGCTTGCATAAGGCTTCTTTGCATTTTCCTGTTTTTAACATTGATGTCTATAGAGAGAGGAGAAGTAGGAGGGGGCTTCTACATGAGAGAAACTGAAACTCTCTAGCTCTACTTATCTCTATGGAGTCAAGGCTCTCTCTCTCTTCAGAGTGAGGTTATAAATCTCTTACTAGCTGTCTGCAACCTCCTTACCCCCCTCCTCTTTCCATAGAGGTTTGTGTGAGGCTGAAGGCAGAGATGGTGGCTACTAAAGATAAGAGGCTGAGTGAAGTGAAAGAGGAGGTGCAGCTTGAGAAGAAGAGCAGTTTGAGAAGAAGCATAATTTTTTAACAAGATATATTAAAAACGTTTCCTGTACAATTTACCTGTACTAATCATTACTAGAGATGAGTGAATCAAAGTTGACAAAGTGGAATTCGATCTGAATTTCAAGAAAAATTTGATTTGCACAGAATCCAAATTTCCTCACGTTTTGTGGTAACGAATCAACTATTTTCATAAAATAGCTGCTGCACATGTTTGGACATGGAGCAAGGAACTCTGGGAACGAGGGATCACCCACAATGCCATGCATGCAGCCAATCAGCAGCCAGCCAGCCCTGTGATGTCACAGCCCTATAAATAGCCTCAGCTATCTTGAATACAGCCATTTTACAGTATACTTAGTGCAGGGAGAGATGTCAGCAGGCGCTAGGGACAGTGGTAGAAAAGAGTTTAAAACTTTAATTTTGCTGTATAGAAGTTCAGGGAAAGGACAGGGAGGAATCATTTCACAGTATTAAAGCAGAACAGGGTTCAGTAAGGGAGGTTACAGCCTGGGTAATAGGAACAATCCTATTGCACCTTGCTGCACTGACTGCGGATCCAAATTGCCAATATACAGCTCTGTAATTCCAGCAAACCGTTCTTGTTATTGGGGTGCAAGTGCTGTTTGATACAGCCATTAACAGGGTTTATTACGAGGAAATAGTTATATGTCTTATTTGCCCTTGTGTGGTGAAGTTATATGTTCTAAAGCGTTTTTGGCTTGTATTAGTGGGAAAAAAGGGCTTATTAGTTGTTGTGTGGTGAAGTGAGAAAATTACTGCCCTCTTTGTCGTGTATTAGTGGCAAAAGTAAAATATATTTGCTGTTCAGCGGTGCAGTTATATGTTCTAAAGCCTTTTGTGGCATGTATCAGTGGAAAAAAATAATGGCCTATTTACCATTCAGCGGTGCAGTTATATATTCTAAAGTGTTCTTTGGCGAGTATTAGTGGGGGAAAAAAGGCTTATTAGCCATTGTTTGGTGAAGTAAGACAATTACAGACTTTTTGGGGTGTTTTAATTTCCTTTTTAATTATTTATTTTTTATTAATTTGATCTAACAGTATGTCAGACAGAGAAGTGTCAGGCCCTGCACAGGGGAGTGGCAGAGGCCTAAATGTTTCTGGGGAAGACATAGGTGGCAGCAGAGTAAGGGGGTGTGGCAGCAGGAGTGGCAGAGAAAGGCCTGAGCTTCCGATGTCTTCTATCGGTCATGTCTTGACCAGCAACTCAGCGGTTCTTGATTAGTTCACTGGGTCATCTACTTCGTACCAAGTGACATCAGACACACCCAGCCAAGAGTCGGTGGGTCCGTCAGACACAGCCCTTAGTTTGCATGGCCTGAAGAAGGCTCTGTGCCCTCACCTGTCCTCATCCTGCCTCTGTCCTTTTCTGTTGCCTCAGCCAGAGAAGTATTATATGCTGTGGGCTCTGCTCCCCTATACAGCAAGGACAAGCTACTAGAGGATAGTCAGCAGCTACTGGCCAGCCAATATGTGGAGGAGACATCCGCCGCTTCCTCCGGTAGGCAGGAAAGTAGTCAAGAGAAGGGTGGCATGGGAGATGGTGTTGCGAGCGGTCAGGCTCCTGACCCAGAGAACGTTGAGGAGGACATCAGTGATATGCAGACAGTACTCGATGATGATGATGATGTAGCTGATCAAACGGGTGAATAAGAGGCTTCATCATCATCGGGAGAAGAGGGTGTCAGCTTGCCCATGAGGCAGCGGCGAGGCCAGGAAGTCGCTAGCGTAGCCAGGAGTCAGTACGGTGGCAGCAGTGGGAGGTAGAGAGCCAAATGTTCTGGGGTAGACCACCCGTTTCGCAGGAGCCTACCTGCCCGGAAAGTAGTATTGTAGTGGTTCACGGAAGCAGCGGTGGTGGCAGTAGTCAGTCAGTGTGGAGTGTTGGGGGTAAAATGACCTACACGGCGGTGTGGCAGTTTTTTTGTTAAGCCGTCTGAGGAGGTGTACATGGACATTTGTAGAATCTGTGGGCAGAAGTAGAAGCGTGGCCAGGGTGCCAATGGCCATGCATCAACATATGCAGCGTCAACATAAAGTGGCCTGGGAGAATTGTGGCTCCGATCTGGTGGACCAGCCTGCCGCAGCACAGCTGCATCATCCAGTGGCACGCACCCGATTTCACGTAGTCAAGGCTCCACCAACTCAGCCGAAAAGAGCTGCCTATCCTTCCCATCATCTGCTGGTTCTGATGCTCGTGCTCCTCCTCCTACTCCTTGTCAGTCATTCTGTCAGCATGCATGCACTCATCGAACGGCGCAGAAGCTGAATGTGCTCCTGGACAAGTTGCTGGTGCTGCAGTCCCTCCCTTTTCAAGTGGTGGACTCTGCATCTTACAGAGAACTTATGGCTTGATCCGAGCCGAGGTGGAGAGTCCCAAGCCGTCATTTTTTGCCAAAAAGGCAGTAACAGCCCTACACACACTTGTGGAACAGAAGGTGGGCCAGTCCTTGAGCCTGTCGGTGTCTGCCAATGTGTAAGGCAGCACCGATATGTGGAGATTTAACTACGGTCAAGGACAATACATGTCCTTTACGGCCCACTGGGTAAGTGTTGTTCCTGCACAGCCACACCAGCAACTTGGCAAGATGACGCCGCTTTCGCCTCCACGTTTTCCCATCGTTTGTCGTGTGACAATGTCCGCCTCTGCCTCCCCATCCTCCACCATGTCCTCAGCCTCCACTGCAGGAACAATTCACAGTGCCCCTCCAGCATACCACGTGTGCAGTGCACGGCGGTGTCACACTGTTCTGCACATAGGGGAGGAACTGCCCTGTGTCCTTCTTCAAAAAATCGAATCCTGGATTTCTCCACGGCAACTCAAAATCAGAACCATAGTGACCGATAACTAGAAGAACATGGTGTCAGCGTTTCATGGCACAAGTGTTTAAGATGGTTGTCTGGTAATCTGAAGTTTTCCACCCATCTGCAAGACATCCTAAAAATGGCTAGGGAACTTTGCATGCACTTGAGCCACTCGTTCACCGCAAAGCAGACCCTACTTGAGCTGCAGCAGCAGAACGGCATCCCCCAACATAGGCTGATATGCGAGGTTTCCACCCGTTGTAATTTTAACCTCCATATGTTGGACCGACTATGTGAACAGAGAAAGGCCATGAATGATTTCTTGATGATCCAAGCGAACAGGAGTACTCCCCTATGCAACTTCGATGTCAGCCAGTGGCAGGTGATTTGTGACACCTGCCATTTCCTCAGGCCCTTTGAGGAGGCTACGTTATTTGTCAGTCGCCAGGACTACTGTATGAACAACGTCATTCCACTGCTTCATGTCCTGGAACAGATGCTGGTAAATCTGGCTGGTCAGGGGACAGGAGTCGTGGCGCCTAGATCTCAAGGCCACATGAGCCCTGTGGGGAATGAACTGGAGGAGGAAGAGGAGGACATTGGAGCACAAGCAATATGTAGCAAAATGGGTGGTTTTCATGCACAGTTGACAGGAAAAGGAGGAGCAGGAGTAGCCAGAGGAGCTACAAGGCGATGAGAAAGATGAGGCAGAGGACCCAGACACACCGTTGCAGTATGTAGCAGAGATGAAGGCAGAAAGTCCCTCTGAGTCACTTGCACAAATGGCCCGATGCATGCTCACTTGCTTGCGCTGTGACAGCCAAATTGTCATCATTCGGCAAAGGGATGACTTCTGGCTCTCCTCCTATTTGGACCCTTGCTACCGGCTTGAAATGGGGGCCTTTTTTACACCGGCTGGAATGGGTACACTGGCAGGAATGGGTACAAAACAGAGAAGACATGCAAATATTTTATTCACATGTCATCTCTGTTTTGGATCCACAGTTTTTTTGGCTTTAGCAATACTGATGGATTACTGACCAAAATGCTGACTGAGTGAAGGCGGATGCTCCACAGACAGGATCCATTTTTTGGGGGTTATTGTTCTGATGGATCAGCGGAAGGGCAAAATAATCAGTGACATCAACACAAACTTACTGCTGACACTCTCTCCACTCTGCCAAGGGGGGTGGGTTACTTGTATAAGCGTTTACTAGAACAAGTTCTTTAGACATCGATGTGGAATCAGCTGCAGACAGGGAAAATGGAGTGCGCTTCTTCTTGACGCTAACATTGATCTGTAAGGCTGAATTCACACTCGAGTTCTTTGGTCAGTTTTGGCTCCATAACTACCGAAGTAAGTGAAGTGTGCAGTGATTCTAAAATCACGTCTGTCATCTGCATGTCATATGGACTCACAGTATTATTTCACTACCAAAGCAGACTCCCTATGCATGTTATTGCAAGGCACAGTGTTCTATACTACTATAAAGGCTCTCTGCAGCCAGGAAATAGCCGTTTTCTTATGTGAGTCGCCACAAATAAAATTTGGATCAAACCAAATATTTTTTAAAATTCGGCGAATCGACCCAATCAAATTTTTGAGAAATTCGCTCTTATCTAGTCATTACTGAAAGCTTGTTTATAAGTGATGGCACACTTTAAGGCTCAGGTGAAACCACTGTCAGAGACTCCATCAGCAGTCTCAACAGATTAGATGGAAACCACAGGACAAAACACACTAAAGAACCTCTAAAGCAATGAGGTTCATTGGAATTAGTATCCATCATGGTAGTATTTTAGCATAGAAGCAACATTGTTGTATCTCTGGACATGAGATATTTTGTCAACCAAGAGACATGTTTGAGAAATGCTACTCTTCCAGCAGGCATTGCAGTAGTGTAATATTCCAGCCTATACAATCAGTTTCCAGTAAATCAGATGGTGAAAGACCATTGTGAAAAACATGAATTGCCATAAAGACAGGTATAATTGACAAGTCTTATTGTTTAAAATTGTCAACAATTACCAGTATTCATTAAGAATTATCGAATTACTATTACAAAGACATAAAAATAGGTTCTTCAAATAGTACGATCACTCTTGAACATCACTTTAAAGTTGCGCATGCAATTAAGGTACATTTATATAAAAACGAAATAACCTTGTGAGTGCATTGCATTAGCTATCTTGTATGGAACTAGCATTACAGCCAACATTATACCCCAGAGTTACATTTACAATTCTGCTGGTTACAATTAAAAAACATTCTTCATGTTTGTCATCAGGCCCCTCCCCCAACAGATTTACTAATTATTCAGCTACTCATTTTTTTTTATATCGATTCATTATACTGTATACAGTATATAAACTCTGAAAATGGAACAGTATAGTGGGACACATAGGACCTTAAGTAACCAGTTATACTTAACTGGTTTAAAGCAAGATTGGGCTTAAAGCGGCTGTCAACTTTTTTGGAAGTATAACCCCATGCACCTAGACCTGTAGCATAATCCACACTTACCCACTCCTCACCATGTTGTTTGGCTCCTTTCGCTGGTCTTTTGGTCCTTATCCTGTAAGCTTCTAGTGGTGTATGGGCTTTGGCCACTTGGGGACATGTCATTGCTTTGACCAGTCATTTCCTAGGTGGCACACGTGATCCTATTCAACTGGAAGTTTATATACAGGGACGAGCAGACCAGTAAAGGGAGCCAAAATGGAGCAGCAGGGAGCAGATGAGGATGTTTGTTCTCACCGGTAAAGTAGCATGGGGTAGACATTTTACAAAAGTTACAAAAAGCTGGACAATACCTTTAAGGTGTCAAAGACTCTTTACCTCCAGGCATCAGCAGCTCACATATAATACTGCATAAAATATGCTGTATGTAAGCAGGCTCTCAATGCCCAGAGGTCTCAATAAGCACAATCTCTGTCATACAGAGCTTTAATTCCCTGCACCCGCATGGTACCTTCTCTACCCTACTGTAGCATATCAAACTGAAAGATTTTGCTTAACAGAGTGGCCAATAAATAACCATATAAATGTAATGCTATGAGATGTGTTCCATTTCCAATTCCTCAAGTGATTTTACTCTCCTCCGAACAACAACATGATTCTCCTGCTTGCTATTTTTTCTCACTGCAAAGTCCATTCTAAGCTCATGAGGGGACTTCTCAATTGTTGTTTTAAGGATGTTTACCTGGATCAATATTGGTTCCAGTTTTGGTCATGGCATGTACCATGGTTGCAAACAAACAAGCTCTTTTACATGGAATGTCTAATCAGCAAATAAAAAATAAAAACTTCCTCTTCTCAGCTTCTGGGAAGGGTATAGCCCCCAAAACCCCTTTAATGACTCCAATTTTTGCCTTTCATATTACCACTTTTTAACCATTGCAGAATAACATAATTTTATTGGTCTCATTTACTTCTATTTTGTTTCATTTTATTAATTCATGAAATGTTAGTATATTATGTATCTTCATAAATGTCACTTAAAGACCTATGTGTCAGAAGGAGCTCAAGGACCCTCACCTACTTAGTAATCATTTATTATACTGACAGAGGGACTTTTGGGCAACCCCAGGCATCCAGACATCCAGGCATCCAGGCCAGGGTGAAGCTGCTATCTTGGCATGCATAAAATAATGACTGTTTTAAAAGAAAAAAAAAAATAGAATAAAAGAAAATAGTACTGTTGGCACTATTTTCTTTATTACATAAAAATAACCCTTAATGACCCTCTCTAGCTTTATTTACAATCAGATCTTAACTCTTTTTTGATCCTTTGGAAGCTCTTACCTTAAATTTCAGAATTCTAGAACATGCAATTTGTAATTCGATTGACTGAAAAGGGCATTCTAGAATCCCAAACAGAGATCAGTACCGTGAGCCCAGGGCCATACAAGGAAGTTACTGAGGCGCTGACTCTTGACATTTCTAATGAATTGTAATAGAAAATTGGAAATAATACTCTTTTATAGAGATGAGGGGTTTCCTGCCAGCTTCAGTGCTCGTTTTGTCAGTCACTGGCATAAAATGGAATATTTTTTTGTGTTACACAAAAGCACTTTCAATTGTCAAGATGGCTCTTAAGAACAACAAAAATGTGACAAAACATAATAGCAAAATAATGGATTTGGCAGATGAGCTTCCTAAGAGGGTTTAAACATCCCTGAGATGTTAATGAATTGATGTTACTTTAGGTCACTGACATCTACAGATTGTTGATATAAATCTAACAACTGTTCCATGTCCCGTTACGAAATATCATCACATTTTGGATGTTTTAGTTAAGAAAAACATATTGTTTAAAAAAACTGCTGAACTCAGTAGCCAAAAATGTTGATGTTTTAATATTATTATTTGAATTGTGTATTTAAAAAAAAAAGTTTGGAATGACATTCTAAATGCACTGTAATAAGCATATTTTATTTACTTATGGTTATGGTGGCTATTTTGAATATTCATTTTAGAAACTGATGGCAGGCTGATCATAGTAAAAATGAAGTACTGCACAGAAAAATCACTTTAATTGACTAAATAGCTGTTTAACCAGCACATATCAAATTAATTCTACCATTGCAACACATATTAGTATAATCTAATTGCTGGGAACCTCAATGATCAGATGTAATCTAAAGAGTAGAGCAACATTTACATCTCCGTTAAAGATGATCCGACAGCCTTACCCATCATAAAAGTTGGCTGTTGGCCAGAAAAAAACTGCTGCAAGCAATGGTATTTGTCTGGCCGAAACTCGCTATTTCTGTCAAATCAGGCTGTTGGATCACTTTAATCAATAGGGATCTGGCGGTGATCTGTTCCAACAATGCCGGATCCGGTGAATGCCAGCAGGTTGTTATCTTCTGGAACAGTCTGCTGGAAACATTCACCAGACATGTGATTGCAGCCTAATCAGAAAAAAAAAGGTGTAGTACCTCGCCAGTGTCACTGCAGGTGAAATTAAGAATTGAAGGGTGCCCATATAATACACAAATATCCTCAAGATTCCTTCAGAGTGGAATGCTATTTGCCACTGTTCTATTCTCCCAGCTAACTGATGTATAGTAGGTATGTTGAGCGAATCAAAGTGAAACGAATTGACTTTAATTTGAATTTCAGTAAATATTTTATTCACCATAAAGCAGAATACCCCTCAGATGCCATGTTCATTCATGATTGCGGCATCTGAGAATAATCATACAATCTAAAATTAACATAAAAAAAGGAAAATCATACTTACCACCTCCATTTGTTCGCAACAGGCCGTCACCGCCATCTTGCTTGAAGATCTTGCGCAAAATCTCACTCGACCCGAGATCATGTCATCACGCCGGCCTGTGTTGTGACGTCATACGTCACCACCCACCGGATTTCGACTAAGATCTTCAATTAAGATGGTGGTGGCTGGTCCGGCACGAGAAAATGGAGACAGTAAGTATATATATATATATATATATATATATATATATATATATATATTACACTATTTAAGGTTAAACGGATTCGCTACCACGAAGCTTGGGGAAATTCGGTTTTCTGGCGAATCAAGTTTATCCTGAAATTTGGATAAAATTCCACTTCGTTAGATTCAATTCGCTCATCTCTAATTATCACTTATATTCAAATTTAGAGATGAGTCAATCGTAAATAATTTGCCCAAATCGATTCTATGTCAATCAAAAGGGCTCCAATTAGCTAAAAAATTTGTGTATGACACTCGGAGGTCTCCTAGGACTCATATTTGTCTATTTTAATTCTTCTCTGGCTCCAAAATTCACCCAAATCAAACAATCAGAAATTCAGATTTGGTTGCAATTCAAACGTTTACAAAATTTGGGTTGAAAATGGTTAGTTTTGAATCAATTTTCTCATCTATTAAAATTTATGGCCTCATGGGTGGTTGGGGCCTTTTTTTTATATTTTTTTTATACAAGTGACATCATTATTTGCCTAATACTATATCACTATGTGTTGAACAGGTCATTTATATTTCATTATATTCTTGCTCACTGTTCTTCATTTTAAGTAAAAAAAAAAAAACACTGAAAATAGGTAGAATTATTGCTTTCCTGAACACAAGCTTGGGTGATATGTATCAAGGCTTAGAGAAAATGGGAATATGAAGTACAACAATACAAATCCCCACTGGGATTCACATAAGAAAGTAAGTTAATGTGCTTTAATCCACCAAATTTTCGGGATATTGCAAACTAGAGACAATGAGCTGTAAAATGCCAGAACTAATGAATATGCAAATATGAGGCTTACATGGAACATATTGTAGAATAGAGATATTAATAGCTCAGGAATAGCTCGTATTGAACAAGTCTACACCTGTTATGAAATGAGATTGTATGATGCAGAGGGTGACATAGCTTTATTGTTTAAAGAAGTAGATGTCAGTAATTGCCAGGATTTAGAAGAAAACTCGTATTAAAATAAAAGTGGCATTAACCAAGATGGCCACTGAAAACTTTAGTTTTATGCAGAGCTCATTATTTAAGCAAAAATTATAAATTTTTTATATATGTCCCTGCTCAACTGAGTTCTCAAAATGTCAACAGTGACCCAATGTAAAACTGTTATTGTGTCCACCAGTAGATGACTTTCAAAAATTCTATTAATGTATGGGAGAAAAGGGAGGGACACTGGCAACATTTTTTTTAAACAGGTGGTCAGAAGAAAAAAAATGTAAGAACAGACTGAGGTTCCTTGGGACCATCAGAGAAAATTATTCTCGAGAGCCAACCCTCATGATATCATTAATAAAGTATAACAGGTTTGAATCAAATACATACACCCTAAAGGTAAGTGATTGGCTCCAAAGGCAGCCAAAAGTTTTTAGTTTTTTTTTTCTCCCAGAGGGCTTTCTGTTACTCTGGTGGACCAGTCTGACCATGGTCAAGAACCATGTCATTACAGTTTAATGATGATGGAACATTAAAATGTTGTACATAGGGTCAAACCGGTCAACCAAATTACTAGTTGATCTTCCGGTACCCACAGGCTCTGAAGTAATAATAGCTCTCTAAAACAACACTGCCCCCAGAGTTATTCGATACCATTTGGAGCTAGCGATGGGCTTGCTGTTCGCCCAGCGGTCGTTTTGCAGTGAACTTTGCGCGTTCGTGATTCGCCGAAAATGTTAACATATGGCGATATTCGCATGCACCATATTCTTTTGCATTGCACTGAACTTTGACCCATGACAAATCCATCAGGTGGGACAGGACAGCCAATTGAGATGTTTTAGCACATGAAGACACCCCAACCCTATAAATGAACCAGATCTGGCAGTCATTTTACATTCTATGTTTTGCCAGTGTAGGGAAAGGTTGCTTTGTGGAGCAGGGACAGACTGTTAGGGACACCAAATGCTAGTTAATAGGGCCACAAAAGCCCTTTTAAGGACTGGTTTAAGTGTGCTATGGATAGGTGTGACATACTGAGGGGTGTGATATACTTATAATATACTTTCTAACATAGAAAGTATATCATAGTGCAGTTGTGTGCTGTTCTGCTGCGATTCTGCAGGTATATAAAGGGACAAACGCTATTGGAATAACTAATTGCAAATGGTGTGATATACCTGTTGCCCCCCAAAAAACTGATTGAGGGGAGCGATATACCTGCTTCCACAAAATACTGATTGAGGGGTGCGATATACCTGCTTCCACAAAATACTGATTAAGGGGTTTGATATACCTGCTTCCACAAAATACTGATTAAGGGGTTTGATATACCTGCTTCCACAAAATACTGATTAAGGGGTTTGATATACTTGCTTCCACAAAATACAGAGTGAGGGGTGAGATATACCTGTTTCTACATAATACTGATTAAGGGGTGATATATACCTGCTTAAACAAAATACTGATTGAGGAGTGAGATATACCTGCTTCCACAAAATACTGATTGAGGGGTGCAATATACCTGCTTCCACCAAATATTGATTAATGGGTTCTATATAATTTCTTCCACAAAATACTGATTAAGGGGTTCAATATACCTGCTTCCACAAATACTGCTCTTCTCTAGGAACTTTGGCACAGGCTCATTTTGAAAATGACAGGCAGAAGAAGAGGCAGGCGCTTGCACAGGTGTGGTAGGAGTCGGGCAGGTGCACCAGCCCAAGTGGGAAGTTGGAGAAGGTGTGTACGATTACGTCAAAGTACGCACAAGAGTGTGTTGAGTGTCTCACTTAGCCTTCCGCTTCTGCACCCTCCTCATCCTCTGTATCTGCACCCCCCCCCCACTCTCTGCTGTTTGCACCCCAAAGACACCACCACCACCATAGCCCCTCCATTTGAGTCAAAGATCATATTTTCCCATCCACTTCCAGATCTTACAGATTCGCAGCCATTCTTGGCATCGGTTCAGGAAGAGAAGGTAGCAAGGCCACCACCCAGCGGTCTAACGACAGTACCTATATCAGCTCAAGGAGGGAGGTCCCAAGCTGTTGTGGCCTACTCCGAAATCTCTAATGTCAGTGGGCTTTTTTTAACATGTCAGCTGCTAACAATAGTGTTCCCATCTGCAGCCTGTGCTGTCAACGCATAAGTTGTGATAAGCCCAACACTCACCAAGGGACTACCGCCTTAAAAGGCACCTGGCCTCCCATCACCGTTCCCAGTGGGAGCAACGCCATCAGAACCCACAAAGCCACACTCCCGGTGCTCCACGTTCTGCCTCTTCTCCTTCTCCTCCCATTTGTTCTCCACTCCATATTCCACCATGCAGTCGTCGCGTTCATCTGGCAGAAGGCAGGCTTCTGTGGCCCAATTGTTTGAGCATAAAAAGTTGATTACGCCGGATAACCCTCTGCCATATAAACTGGTGGACTTGGAGGCCTTTAGAAAATCTGTGGCAATTGGCACACCACAATGGAAGGTCCCTGGAAGGTAATATTTCTCCCAGAAGGGCATCCCAGAGTTATATGGCCATGTTCAGTTGCAAGTGAATATATTGGCGGTCACAGACCGATCAGTGGCCAACCCCATGGTCAATTTGACAGTTGTTAAAGTGGTGTGCGACAGCGGTGCCAATCTGCTGAGCACGCTGAAACAGGGCAAAATGACACGCGTGCCATGCATGGCACACGTCCTAAACTTAGTTGTTCATCGATTCGTTGCCAAATACCCTGGGATCCAGGACGTTAAACGTGTAAGGACTGGTTTAAGTGTGCTATGGATAGGTGTGACATACTGAGGGGTGTGATATACTTATAATATACTTTCTAACATAGAAAGTATATCATAGTGCAGTTGTGTGCTGTTCTGCTGCGATTCTGCAGGTATATAAAGGGACAAACGCTATTGGAATAACTAATTGCAAATGGTGTGATATACCTGTTGCCCCCCAAAAAACTGATTGAGGGGAGCGATATACCTGCTTCCACAAAATACTAATTGAGGGGTGCGATATACCTGCTTCCACAAAATACTGATTAAGGGGTTTGATATACCTGCTTCCACAAAATACTGATTAAGGGGTTTGATATACCTGCTTCCACAAAATACTGATTAAGGGGTTTGATATACTTGCTTCCACAAAATACAGAGTGAGGGGTGAGATATACCTGTTTCTACATAATACTGATTAAGGGGTGATATATACCTGCTTAAACAAAATACTGATTGAGGGGTGAGATATACCTGCTTCCACAAAATACTGATTGAGGGGTGCAATATACCTGCTTCCACCAAATATTGATTAATGGGTTCTATATAATTTCTTCCACAAAATACTGATTAAGGGGTTCAATATACCTGCTTCCACAAATACTGCTCTTCTCTAGGAACTTTGGCACAGGCTCATTTTGAAAATGACAGGCAGAAAAAGAGGCAGGCGCTTGCACAGGTGTGGTAGGAGTCGGGCAGGTGCACCAGCCCAAGTTAGGAGTTGGAGAAGGTGTGTACGATTACGTCAAAGTACGCACAAGAGTGTGTTGAGTGTCTCACTTAGCCTTCCGCTTCTGCACCCTCCTCATCCTCTGTATCTGCACCCCCCCCACTCTCTGCTGTTTGCACCCCAAAGACACCACCACCACCATAGCCCCTCCATTTGAGTCAACGATCATATTTTCCCATCCACTTCCAGATCTTACAGTTTCGCAGCCATTCTTGGCATCGTTTCAGGAAGAGAAGGTAGCAAGGCCACCACCCAGCGGTCTAACGACAGTACCTATATCAGCTCAAGGAGGGAGGTCCCAAGCTGTTGTGGCCTACTCCGAAATCTCTAATGTCAGTGGGCTTTTTTTAACATGTCAGCTGCTAACAATAGTGTTCCCATCTGCAGCCTGTGCTGTCAACGCATAAGTTGTGATAAGCCCAACACTCACCAAGGGACTACCGCCTTAAAAGGCACCTGGCCTCCCATCACCGTTCCCAGTGGGAGCAACGCCATCAGAACCCACAAAGCCACACTCCCGGTGCTCCACGTTCTGCCTCTTCTCCTTCTCCTCCCATTTGTTCTCCACTCCATATTCCACCATGCAGTCAGTCGCGTTCATCTGGCAGAAGGCAGGCTTCTGTGGCCCAATTGTTTGAGCATAAAAAGTTGATTACGCCGGATAACCCTCTGCCATATAAACTGGTGGACTTGGAGGCCTTTAGAAAATCTGTGGCAATTGGCACACCACAATGGAAGGTCCCTGGAAGGTAATATTTCTCCCAGAAGGGCATCCCAGAGTTATATGGCCATGTTCAGTTGCAAGTGAATATATTGGCGGTCACAGACCGATCAGTGGCCAACCCCATGGTCAATTTGACAGTTGTTAAAGTGGTGTGCGACAGCGGTGCCAATCTGCTGAGCACGCTGAAACAGGGCAAAATGACACGCGTGCCATGCATGGCACACGTCCTAAACTTAGTTGTTCATCGATTCGTTGCCAAATACCCTGGGATCCAGGACGTTTTGCGGCAGGCCAGGAAAATCTCTGCCCATTTTAGAAGATCTTACACTGCCATTGCTCACCTTGCTGACGTTCAGCGGCGACACAACCTGCCCGTCCACCTTGTATATGCTTGATAGGCTGCTCCAACAGCAACGTGCCTTTAATGACTACCTATCGTTACCAAACTGGTTGGCCGCAGCCAGGGCACCATCTTGAGCGTCCATTGCATTGCGTCATTGATCAAGCCGTAGAGGAGCAGGAGCTGGAAGATGAGGAAGTCGCAATGCTGAATGAATTCCAGAGTGGGGCTACTCCATCTGAGACAAGTCAGCAGGAGTCTGAAGAGGGGTCAGAGGAGGTTGGTGGCTGGGGGGAGGAAGAGGAGCAAGAAGAGTGGGCTTTGAGGGGGACTTTAAAATTTTCGGGGCTCCCTGGTGTTGTCTGTGGCTTGAGGGAGGAGACCGAGGACAACATTTTCCTTGGCGATGAGCAGGAGCCAGGGCATTCCACTACCTCTAATTTAGTGCAAATGGGGGCCTTCATGTTCCAATGTTTGAAGAGGGACCCCCATATAAAAAGCATAAAGGGCAAGGACCAGTATTGGAGGTCAACGTACTTAGACCCCTGGTACAAACACAAAATGGCAGACATGTTACCAGCATGACACGGGGCTGGCAGATTGCAGCATTTTCAGGCCTTTCTGTGAGAGATGCTGCTTTCTGCTGTTGACGGTGTGGGTACCAATCCTACCGCACCTGCAAGAATACGACGGTTTGAAGATGTGTTGGTCACTTCGGATATGAGTTCATTCTTGCAGCCAACCCATCGACAGCCACCCTCTGGATTCAGCCTCAGGTAATGGCTGTCCTACTACATCGGGTTAACGGCCGATGTGGACGCTCTGAGAAGCGAGGAACCCCTGGACTACTGGGTGTGCAGGTTTGACCTGTGGCCAGAGCTGGCACAATTTGCCATGGAACTCTTGGCTTGCCCCTCGTCGAGTGTCCTGTCCGAAATGTCATTTGACGCAGCATGGGGGACCGTGACTGATAAGCGCCTAGCTCACGACAGTGTGGATTACCTCACATTTCTAAAAATGAATGAGCCATGGATCTCGGAGGAATTCAACACCTGTGACGACCACATTTAATTGAATTTCCTCATGCCAGCCCACACAAATCCGCCACCACCCAAAACAAAGAATGGTCCTTGTCTTATGTACATACAGCGGCATAAAAGGCCTTTTCTTTCAGGTGAATGCCTAATGTTTGGGGCCTGTACTCCAGTGGCCTACAGTAAAATTGTTATCCACTGAACGCCTAATATACCTCCAGCCACATAATCACTTGTTCTTTTCTGTCCGTTATATGCCTATGTTTGGGGCCTGTACTCCACTGGCCTATAGTAAAATTGCTATCCACTGCTCTCTTTATATACCCTTAGCCACATAATCACTTGTTCTTTTCTGTCTGGTGAATGCCTAATGTTTGGGGCCTGTGCTACACTGGTCTACAGTAAAATTGTTATTCACTGACCATCTAATATACCTCCAGCCACATAATCAATTGTTCTTTTCTGTAAGGTGAATGCCAAATTTTTGGGGCCCGTACTTCCGTGGCCTAGAATAAAATTTTTATAGGCTCCAGCAGGGCACATTTTTGAGAGTTTCCCTTTAAAAAGCATAAAAATGGCCCCTGATTAAAATACATATTTTTTGTGGGAATTTTTGCCAATGATTCCTCTCTGGTATGTCACTGTTCATCTTGTGTACTTCTAGTAAGTATTTAGTGGCATTTGGTGGCTGCAAATATGACCTGAAGGTTTTACAGGTTTGCCTGCCAATAAAGTGAATTGGGCCCGCAAAACGTCCATGCCGATGTTCATCCATCACTATTGGGAGCTACTAATGTCTTACAGGTGGATACACAAATTGCATATTAGACCCTATTAATGTGATGTCCAGTATGTACAATTTTTTGATTTAAATTAATAATTTGCCACAGGAACAACCTGATAAGAACTTTGCTATGGCAGGCCTCTGAACCCTTAGAAGCTCCGAGGCTACAATCACGACCGAATGGCTCCCTCAATCTCACCATAGTGAGCCTGCTAAAGTATCATCCTTTAAACATATAGGTATTATATTTCTTCCAACGGAAACCTTAGATATATACACTGCAATATGAAAAGAGCCTAACGCAGCACAGCACATCGTTCTTAAAAATCAATTTTTTCATCATATTGTATGAAATGACAGACGCGTCCAACTCCATCCATAAAACGAGATGTTACTTCATTGGAGTCAATTTACCCTAATTACACCTGACAAAGCACCACACTAAGTAGCTTGAGCTAGCTGTAGCTACATCTGTAAAAGTTATTGAGCTGTTGCACTATATTTCATTAAACATACATTTTAATTAAATTTGCTACAGGCTATTTAAAGCCGTTATTCAACTAAAAATAGGCATAATGCAAGTACTGTCCCATAGAACTGCCTAGCAGATATTCAGCAACAGCCCACCTGCAGCACTTTCTTCACTCTACAGTCTATTAGGGCCCTTGAGGGCAAACTAGGAGATCACTTCAGAGTGAATTAATTCATCTTCTGCTCAAGCTGGCAAAGATCAATTATTTAAAACATGTCTGCCAACCTCATAGAGCCTCAATAACTGAAAAGATCTCCAGAACGTACTTTAAGTCAATGATAGTGAACTTTAGTAGGTATGCACTTGGTTGTGGAGAACATTTTTTTCGTAAAACCTCCGCTCCGTGAATACATGTAAATGGACAATTGCACGATAAATTTAAAGGCAGATGCTTCAAAAGACCGACGTTTTCCACAACGATCCCTCTGTGTTGCTGGAGGAAGCATCAAAGTAATGTAGATGCCCATGTCTCTACATAACTTTGGTCCTTCTTCTAGCAGGCCGTGCAGCAGACTAAAATCTACACCAGCTCCCATGCTGGCAAAGATTTAAGCCATTTTCCATGCGAAAAACTGGCATAGAAAATGATATATGAGCTGGGCCTGCTGGCTCGCCAGCTTCCCCTGCCCATGCCACACCCCGCTTTCTCTCCAAATTGGAAAACTGGCATGAGCAGGGAAAAGTCACAGATTTTGCCGCAGAATGGCATGTGACAAAATCTGCTACTTATATACACCACTATTATGGCTTATATCTTTTAATGAATATCCCAAAAAGTGTTTAAATAGTCGTGTGTTGTAGATAATATCTAATATTTTTAGATAAGATATGGCCCTTTGTATCTGTCTTCTTGGCTAGACATATTAGGAGATGACTGCCGCCGGATGACCGACTTTGAACAAACAGACATATATTTTCCATACTCTACCTGGAGAGGTCTATGATATATGAGCCAACTCAGTGGTTGTCTTTTCAAAAGAATTGCACCACTCATCCAGTTAAAGTATAATGGTTTTTATTCACCAACAGAAATCAATACAAGACGACATTTCGATGCCACTGAGTCTTTTTTTCAAGCTTGAAACACCACCTTTTATTGATGCCTGTTGGTGAATAAAAGCCGCTATACTTTTAATGGACGAATGCTGCAGTTCTTTTGAGAAGTTATCTGCTGGGATCAGTAGCCAGGATCCAACATAGGTCCGGACCATTATATCCCGCAATAGGATTTGAACATCTTTTTGTTATTTGATTTACCTTAACAATGGGGCCGCGGAGTGCTGCTTTTTCTTGAACCTTACACTCAGTGGTTGTGCTATGAGGTGTTGAAAATTTTTCTTGCGTGTCACAATTAGGGTTGAGCGAACACCTGGAAGTTCGGGATCGACGGGTTCAGCCGAAATTCACCGCAAAGTTTGAGTTCATGCCTTGTGCTTCCACTGAGCCCCCGGTGTCTGGTAGGAATGCGATATGAAGCGTGTCTACCAGAGTGCACTTGTACTCATGCATCTTCTGATAACGCTCCAATGACGGAATTAAGGATGGCATGTTGTCCTTGTAGCGGGAATCCAGCAGGGTGACCACCCAGTAATCAGCACTGGTTACAATGTGGGAAACTCGGCGGTCGTTGCGCAGGCACAGCAGCATGTAGTCGCTCATGTGTGCCAGGCTGCCCAGAGGCAACGGCCAGCTGTCCTCTGTGGGAGGTGTATGGTCTGTGTCCTCTGTATCCCCCTAGCCACTTTCCAGTGATGCCAATGAGCTGCTTTGGGTGCCATCCTGCTATGAATACGGTTCCTCCTTCTCATCCTCCTCCTCCTCCTCATCCTTCAGAACTGTGCCATGGCTGGACAATTGTGTACCTAGCCTCTGTTGGTGGTGCAGGAACCCATCCTCCGAGCCACTTGTGAATGACTGGCCTGATAACGTAGAAATGATCCCTCTTCCTTCTGTGCCACATCCTCTTCCATCAAGGAGACATAGAAGTGGGATAGTAATGCTGAGAAGTGCGTCATCGGCACTGGCCATGTTGGTGGAGTACTCGAAATGGAGGCCCACTTGTTGGTGGTGAAGTGGTGCTGTTCCGCAGAGCAACTCACCCATGTGTGCTGCAGCTGAAACTCCACTATCGCCTGCTGCTGCTCGCACAGTCTCTCCAGCATGTGCAAGATGGAGTTCCACCTTATAGGCACGTCGCATATGAGGTGGTGAGCGGGAAGGCCAAAGTTACGCTGCAGCAAAGACAGGTTAGCAGCAACAGGTTGAGAATCCGAAAGCATGCATAGGTCCGCACCTTCTGCAACAGTTCTGACATATCAAGGTAATTTTTCAGGACTTACTGCACCACCAAATACAGCACATGGGCCAGGCAAGGGATGTGTGTCAAACCGGCTAGGCCCAGTGCTGATACGAGATTTCCCCCATTAACGCACACCACCAGGCCGGGTTGAGGCTCAGTGGCACCAACCACTTATCGTTCTGTTGTTCCATGCCCGTCAACAGCTCCTGCGCGGTTTGGGTTTTTCCCCCAAACAGATGAGTTTCAAAACAGCCTGCTGTCATTTCCCCCTGGCTGTGCTGAAGTTGCTGGTGAAGGTGTTACGCTGACCAGCTGAGGAGGTGGTAGAAAAGGAAGCAGAGTAGGAGGAGGAGGCAACAGGAGCAAAGAGAAATGCCCTGCAATCCTCGGTGGTGGAAGGACATGCCGCAAACTCCTATCCGCCTCAGGCCCAGTTGCCACTGCATTTACCTAGTGTGCTGTTAGGGAGATATAACGTCCATGCCCGTGCTTACTGGTCCACGTTATGTGGACCTTGCCACAGATATCATTGCGCAGTGCACACCTGATTTTGTCTCTTGGTTGTGCAGGGAAGGGATGGCTCGCCTGGAAAAGTAGTGGCGGCTTGGAACCATGTACTGTGGGACAGCCACCGCCATAGGTTTGACAGCATTTCAAAGGCCCGGAATTTTGAAATGCTGGCATTCAGGGCCAGCAATCGCGAATGAGTCCCCCTACCCCTGTACTTGCTCTTTCTCTCCAGTTTTTGGGAGATGGACAGCGGAACGATTCCATGATCATTGTGGGGATGTTTGGTGATAGTGATGGACGTGGTGGCATTGCTGCCACATCCTCTGTTTGCAGGGTGGCAGGTGCCACTGTCACTCCAGAGGGGAAGGAAGAAGCAGAGACTGCAGCAGAAGAGGGACTAGGAGGAGCCTGAGATCTTTCATGGTTTTTGAGGTGTTTACTCCACTGCAGCTCGTGCTTTGCATTTAAATGCCTGGTCATGCAGGTGGTGCTCAAGTTAAGAATATTTATGCCTTGCTTCAGGCTCTGATTGCACAGCGTGCAAACCACTCATGTTTTGTCATCAGCATATTGTCTGAAGAACTGCCACGCCAGGGAACTCCTTGGAGCTGGCTTTGGTGTGATCAGTCCCTGGGTGCGGTGGGCAGTAGCAGGCATACTGGCTAGGGGACAGCCACTCTGCTTTTGCACACTGCTCTCTCTTTTGCTGTGTGGCTGGTGCTGTGTGAATATTACCTCTTCCTTCAAACTGCATATGATCTCCATATAACCCCTTACATGCATTACTACTTTGAGGGTTTCAGTTTCCAGTCATACATATTGTGTATCATTTAAACATATCTGAGTCTACATTTCTACAAAGAACTGTCCTCATGAAACAACACTTTTAAGGGTTTCTTCAAAGTTGACTCATATGGGGGAGGGTTGGTGGCTTATATTTGTGTGTGTGTGTGGGGGGGGGGGGATTGTAGATGACTGACATTCCCACAGCAACAGAGCACACAGATAGGGTTAATGATCCTGATGGCTTACCCTTCATTTATACAGAACATGCCCAAGACTAATTTTAATTTCACTGTTAACTTTGCTGTTATTTCACTGATGGTATGAATAACATCTCATTGAGATCCAACCCGTAAGAAATAGACTGGATTTCAAATGATTGGCTCCAAAGTCAGCCATTTTAGGATAGGATTGGGGCCCATGATTATGTTGGATGCTAGACTCATCAGATGTGATACTCTGGTGGGCTTGTTCCACCCTGTGTATGCCTTTACATTTTCTTGACCTTGGGATACCACAATGTATGTTCCCGTAAAAGGATATATTTTAAGTTCCTGGTTTACATAGGCTGTTCCATTCAGAAGCCAACAAGTAGAACATTTAGATAAGTGAAATTAAGTGCTCTGGACTCTGGAGCAAAGACAACTGAAATGTAACTTCATAATAAACCTATTTCATTTATGGACATCAATCATCAAGTTCTCACTACATCATTTGAGATTATTTTTTTTTTTATAAAGCTGGAGTAGTTGTGATGATACTCTTAATTGATTTCAATCAAGGTTTCAATAAAACTGTATTTTGTATTCTGAAGGCATGAAAATAATACGAAGTGAAGAAGGTCATTGTTAATGAGGTTCATTTCTTCAAATTTCCTGATGTCAAGATCTGTAAATGAATGTTACTTTCTGCATTATTGGCACTGGTTTCATAGCTTAACTACAAAATCTATTCCTAGGCAGTAAAATTAGTGATAGCAGCTTTTCATATGATAAGATAGGTGGAAAGCTGCTCACATATTGGACATTTTCTATCCAATGAATTAAAGGAACACTCCAGGAAAAAATATATGATCTACTAATGTGATTGACTGTGGACCTTAAAGGGGTTATGCAGTGATAGAATATTGATGATATCCTCAAGATAGGTCATCAATATCAGATTGGCAGGGGTCCAACTTACAGCACCCACTCAGATCAACAATAGAATATTGATGATCTATCCTCAGGGGTCTGACTTCTAGAACTCCCGCAATTAGCTTTTTGAAGTAGTAGTCATGCTCATACTAGCACTGCTTTTGCTTCAAAATTACTCTGCACATTTTTTCATTTGTAGAGGCAGTGCAGTGTAATTACAAATGTTTGTCCCATTCAATGAATGGGATACAGTAGTTGTAATTACAAAGCACGTTCTCTATATGTGAGTCAACGCACAGTGTCATTTTGAAGCGGAAGTAGCACTTATACAAGTACAGATACCTCTTTAAAGGGAACCTGTCACCGGGATTTTGTGTACAGAGCTGAGGACATGGGTTGCTACTTGCTAGATGGCAGCTAGCACATCCGCAATATCCAGTCCCCATAGCTCCGTGTGCTTTTATTGTGTA
This sequence comes from Bufotes viridis, assembly GCA_033119425.1. Classification (NCBI taxonomy): domain Eukaryota; kingdom Metazoa; phylum Chordata; class Amphibia; order Anura; family Bufonidae; genus Bufotes; species Bufotes viridis. The sequence goes on along the minus strand of CM065598.1, from coordinate 84,327,602 downwards.
AAAACAACTATTTGATACATATGCAAATGAACCTGAGATGAATTCCTGTCCCTGAGATGAGTCCAGGGACAGGACTCATCTCAGGTTCATTTGCATATGTATCAAATAGTTTTATTTACACAATTAAAGCACACAGAGCTATGGGGACTGGGTATTGCGGATGTGCTAGCTGCCATCTAGCAACCCATGTCCTTAGCTCTGTACACAAAATCCCGGTGACAGGTTCCCTTTAACCTGATCTGCAAGAGTTTCAGAAGTATAGGTCATCAATACTCTACAACTGAACAACCCCTTCAATGTAACATGTGGAAAATGTTTGTGAATTTCTAATGGATATTGAATCAAGTTTTAAACTTATTTATGAATCAAATAAGCAACAACAACAAAACTGCCATGATTACCTCAGCAGTTTTGTTTTCCAGCTTGACAAGGGGAGTGGCTTAGCAGAAAAGGGGCATTTTGGTGACAACTAGGCTAACCAATCATTCATATAATGTTAGACTAAAATGTCTAGTCTGGTACCAAATTTATCTTCCAGCTTAAGCCACTATGATAAATTCTACACATCTTTAGATTGTCCATCTAAGTTTAAGCTGGCTGCATTTTTCACAGGATTAGTAAATCTGTCCTGTTGACTTAAAAGAGTTGCCTACTTTCTGGTTATTGTTGACCAATGTGTATATAAAATGATTATATTACACTTACTGATATATCCTTTGTTTAAATTCTGCACCATTTTCTTTATTTCATGTGCACAAAGTCTTTTTTACTGTCCACACAGAGGTCTTGTCCATAAAATAGCTGCTGATGGAGGCTCATGTGGCTAGGCAAATCACCTTCATGTAGCATCTCCTCCATTCAGATAAACTGCCCCTGCTATCTGCACTTGTTCTGTTTGGAGTTTAGTGAAGGTGCAGTGTGTTTGAATGGAGGAGACATCACATGGAGCTGATTTGCCTGGTCACATGACCCTCTATCAGCAGCCATTTTATGGACAAGACCTCTGTGTGGGCAGTACAAAAGATTTTGCATATCTTATGAAATACAGAAAATTATGCAGAATTCCAACAAAAGCTATATTAGTAAGTGCCATATAATCATCTTATATACACATTGGTCAACAATAACCAGTAAGTGGCTAACTCCTTTAAGCTTAGTGCAGAGCCTCAGGCGGTGCATGGCACAAGGATTCAAAAATCATCAAAGAGAGATTCTTTATATCATGCTGCAACCTGTTTTCAGAAACAGTCCTGGCAAACTGGGTCTGTCCCCGCCCAAAAATTGATAGGGCTTATATAAGCCTCACCTATAAATGGACCTTCTTGGGTGGGTTTATGAAATCCCATGGGTGGGACTTATATGCCTCAAATTTACCAACAATAATGCTGGTAGGCATGCTAACACAGCAAATCAGTTCTGTACAAAATTCAAGTTTGTTTCCATTTTTAGTGTTGTCAAGTACCAAATTAGTGTTTGGCCAAGCATACAGAGTAAGGCCGCCCATACACTTTAGATAATTCTGCTTTTCATTTTTCCCAACCCCAAGTTCAGTGAGCTACTACCAGATACAGATACATGGGAAAATTATTACACTCGTTAGATGTTTGACCGGTCCTGCCAAAATCGGCAGCTTTAGCCAATATTAATCTAACGTGTTCAAAGGTGTTTTAATAAAGCATCTTTATAGTATAGTTACTTATTTATACAAAGCTTTACATTCCTTATTTAGCTAAAGAGAAAAGTGACATATCTCAGACTGCAACTATCACTAGATGGAAAGGAGGCAAATATGAAGTCCCTGTTGGGTTCAGTGAGCTGTATGCAGTATACTCCTATGCCCTACCTAGTAGAGAAAGTAGGTAGAAAGAAGTGTATCTTTCATATCTGAAAAATAATCAGGATTTTTGGAGATCCATAAAGCAAAATGTTAAGCCCTTATCCTATTTAAATTTAAAAAATATATATTATCAAAGGTAAAACATAACTTTAAAAGGATATCCAACTTTCTATTTTTACTTTTTAAATTTTTTACACCAGCCTGTTGTACCTGTGGAAAAAAAAACATACTCACCTGCTCCCTAAAACTCTATTCCACCTCCCTTCTCTGGTCTTCCGTGGAACTCCAAGACAGACAGGGTCAGGTCCGTTGCAGCAGCCAATGACTGGCCTTAGCTCTCATATGTCCCCAAGAGGCACACAACAAAGCGACAACTTGCATCTAGAGGAAATGTCACTGCCAAGGTCAGTCATTCGCTGCTGCAACAGTCATGACCCCATCTGCCTGGAAGTCTACAGATCTGGGCCATAAAACCACCAGTGAATGTAGAAAGAGAATCAGAATAGAGCAGCAGGGTTTCAGTGAGTATAGTTTTCCCACAGGTAAAGCTCACTGGGATTGAAATTTAAAAAAAGAAAAAAAAGCTGGACAACCCTTTTAAGGATGTCCACTGAGTAAATACTGTATGTGAGATCCATTCTTTCTATCAAGAAGATTGGTGGCTAAAAGTTAAAGAGTTTGACCCACAAGCTACATTTACCATATATCCATAGCATATGTATGATGAAACGGCATCCAGCTGCTTGAAACCCTAATGATCACAAGAAAGGGGGGGGGGTCCTAAGTCCCCTGTGGGAATGGAGCAGTAGTGGGCATGCATGTCTACTTCTCTATTTATCATCTATGGGTCTGCTAAGTATAGCTCTCTGCAATCTCTATCAGTCTCACAGAGGTGAATGGATAGGATGGTTAGTCATGCACACTACTGCTCCATGGACACCCTATCTTGTGATCACACATTTACCATTTATTCTATGGACCCCCTTAACACAAGCAGTTATGAGTGAGCATTGTTTATATTCTGTTACTTGAGCCTTTTTTTTTATATGGAACTATAGAACCACTTTAATTAAAAGCAAAGGCGCTTAAATGTACATGTCTCAGAGCAAGTACTTATTAACTTAATTATAAGAAAGCCTCCTCTAAACCTTTGTGAAAGTAGCAAAAACACAAGAAATAATTTATTGAGCTTGATAGATTGCAGACTACCTGGTATTCCTATTGAATATCAACCAGGGAAGGTCCTTTGTTTTAACTTGGCTGTGTAATGATCCTTCTGCAGTGATTTAGGGAATGTGTATGCTGACTAACCTTCTGTAGCCTACAGCTCCTTCCCAGGACCACTAGATTTATGGTCTAGTTTTATCTCTCCAGGTATACAGCTCATCTTTCTCTGATAGTGTTTTACCATTCTTAAGGTTGTGTTTGTCAACGCATGATATGGCTAAGGATAAAACTGGCCAATAGCTATTAAATTGAAAAAAGATGCTATCAATGCAACTTTAATGTTCCATATCCTGTGTATAAGTAATCATAAGAGCAATTTGAAATATTAATATAAATAACAATAATAATAATAATAATAATAATAATAATAATAATAATAAATTATGCAAATCTTTTGTGAAGATCAATATAAGAAAGTTTTCATTCTTCAAGTTTCTTTAATAAATAAATGTAAAACTATTGTGTTATCACTTTTAATAGAGATCTTCACTATCTAGACTTCTTATTGCATCAGGTGTGTATGTTGAATGATTCTCCCCACCATAAGGGCATTAACCCAGTACTATATTAAAAGGACTGTAGCACAACAGGAACATAGGGGAATGGCACTCAAGATGACATCACTAACCTTTGATTTAAACAAACAATGAGGGGTTCAACTTTAAAAATGAAATCGCTTTAAGTCTTATAGTTGTACTTCTATATATACTCTACTTCCTATACCTGGTCGATTGAGGCCTATCGGTTTACTTAACTAACTCAATTAGTACCAATAGTGGACAATGCATTAAATTGAGCAACAACCCCTCTCTCATAATGATGCGACAAGAGATAATTGCTGCCATTTTCCATCTTCTGACTACACTTAAAGGATAACTGTCACATTTAGACCCTAATTTCAGTTTTCATATATGTAGTTACTAATATGATAATATTCCTTTATCAATAACTATTAGACTTACTTACCCCTTATTTAATAAGATTCAGCCCTTAGCAACCAGTCAGCATAAAACTGCAATTTCACTATTCTGTTAAGATGGCTGCCCTCAGCCCTGAGGCTAATCCATAGGATGCCTGCAGTGAAGTTAGTGAAGACCAGCTCTGTATAGGGAGGTCTTGCAGTGAAGTTCTCAGGTCTGGCTGAACCCTATAGTCCTTCTACAAGCTCTCCTCTTATCAGATAAGGCTTTCATTTATACACTGAGCAGCCCGCATATCTTCCCTGAGCTGTACATTCTCCAGAACTGTTAAGGGAGTGTCTGCCAAGCACAGGCATGTGGAGAAGTTCACACACACAGCCCAGCACTGTTATCTCCTGTCAGGAAGGACCTGGCTTTTTATACATTCCCTTACAATGTTGACTCACTATCAGTTCCGAGTGCACGCAGCGTGCTCCGTCCTCATCTGGTAGACGGAAGGAGCATAGCAACCTGATTTTATCTCAGGTAACAATAGCCAATACTGGGGACTTTTAGGTGGCTTTTAGGGGTTATTTATTAAACAATTAAAACAGGGCCAACAAGGTGATATTAATCACCAAAATCCAATAGTAAAAAAAATAAATAAATTGACAGTTATCCTTTAAAGGAAATTGAGTTCACCTTGAAGACCCAGGGAAAAATGTAGATGCACGTAGGCCCTGGGGCTTCATTTTGGGCCAGCTATCTACGCACTGTTGAGGTGTCAAGCATATATCAACCTATTTACATAAGTAATAAATCAGAAAATGGCAGCACAAGAGCAAAAAAAAAAAAAAAATAAATATATATATATATATATATATATAAGAAAAGGAGGTGCAAGCACATAGGTCTGACAAACGTCGCGCCTCCAGCATGGGTGAATAAACACCTCTGGCGATCAAGTGGCTAAGGTAAGTTAACTTTTATTATTTTTAACCCCTTCCACTTAATTTTACAATACATTCTTTATTAAGAATGCTATTATTTCCCCTTATAACCATGTTATAAGGGAACCGAAACCGGACTTCAGTGGTGAAGTCCAGCTTCGGCTTGGGTACCAAACATGGCGATTTTTCTCACGCACGTGCAAAACGCGTTACAAAACGCGCATATTCCCGCAACGCACCCGCCTCTTATCCGGGCATCAAACATGACGCCCGTGTGAAAGAGGCCTAAGGGAAAATTAATTTACGACTCTTAATAAGAATGAATAAATTATTTGATCAACATTCAATATCCAGATATATATTATAGTACCCATAGTCTGAAATAGTTTTGCATCCAAAAAAGTAATCTAGAACCCTTTTGAACCTGTTCAATAGATGTACCATCACAATCTCCTCTGACAATGTCTCACTGTCCTTAACCCCTTAATGATCGGAGGTTTTTTATTTTTTGAGTTTTCGTTTTGCGCTCCCTGCATTCCCAGAGCCATAACTTTTTTATTTTTCAGTTCACATATCCATATGAGGGCTTGTTTTTTGTGGGACCAGTTGCACTTTCCAACAACACCATTTAATATTGCATACAATGTAGTGAGAAGCAGAAAAAAATTCAAAATGGGGTGAAATTGCAAAAACAAAAGCAATTCCACCACAGTTTTGCGGGTTTTTAAATTCTGACGTTCGGTGTGCGATAAAACTGACCGGTTACTTTTACTCTACAGATCAGTACGAATCCGGTAATACCCTACATGTATAGTTTTTCTTGCATTTTGATAGTGAAAAAAAAATTCAAAATTGGAAAAAAATCAGTTTTACTTTTTTGTCACCATGTTTTGACCCCTATAACTTTGTTGTATTTACATGTACAGAGCTGTATTGGGGCTCATTTTTTGCATCATAATCTTATCTTTTTATTGATACCATTCTGGGGTGTGAATGACTTTTTGATAACCTTGAAAATGAAGCAACTAAAAATGGCGAATCCGCCATTTGGATGCTTTTTTACCGTTTTTCTGTTTGACCTATGAGGAAATTTTTTTTATATTTTTATAATATGGGCGTTTTCACACATTGTGACACCCATGATGTATATTTTTTTAATTTTTTTTGTTTTCAGCAAAAGTGGGGTGATCTGATCTTTTATGTTTTTTTATCTATTTATTTTTTAACTTTTATTTTTTTGTACACTTTTATATAGTTCCCATAGGGAACTATAACTTATAATCATTTGATTGTGATTATCATACATTCCAATGCAATAGCATTGGAATGTATGAAAAATTCGCATATTTCCTATGAAGCCTATTACAGTCAAGGCTCCATAGGAAATACTACAGAGCAGCCTGGGTTTCATTCATAGAAACCCAGGCTACTACAGGCGCACTTCGGGATTGACCACAGCATCTGAGGGGTTAAATGTCCGCCATCGGCATTGCTGCTGGTCGCGGACATTAGCCGCGGGTGTCTGCTACAAGAACCATGCGGACACCAATGGCTAAGGCACCCGCATGAAGCAGGAGCGGGAGCCATTTTTAAAGACCGAACGCAGGGCGTACCTGTACGCCCTTCGTCCTTAAGAGGTTAAAGAATCTGTCTATGATGATGGTGAGACCTTGGTTCTCCTAGACACAGGATGCTCTCTTGTCAATTGCTGATCTAGGTACAAAAAGATCATCAGCAAGATCTGCCCTATCATGTATTTGATTTGTTGCAATTAGATGTTCCCCAAGCTGTCCTATTTCCAGAGTAAACAAACCCAACTTTGAAAACCTGTCTTTTTACCACAACCCACCTATTCATACAACAGAGGACTGAGGAAGTTTGCTATGTTTATTACAATCATCCTATTACCTTAACCCAAAACTTATTTTTGAGATTTAAACAAATAATAATGTTAAAATATATTCTACCTTTCGCAGTCGAACAACACCTTCCTGTGTCTGGGAGTCTGTAGTGATTTCAAACATATCTCTCCCATCACCGTCAATGATGTCAAAAGATGATTTAGCATTGTCTCCAATGTCTCTGTCATTTGCCTTCACTCTTCCAATTGGATCACCAATGGCAATGTCTTCTGGGATTACAAACTGATACTGACCTTACAAATAAGGGGAAGAAAGAAAGAAAACATTACAATTAAAGTTAATGCAGTCAGTTTATTTTGTCACATCTCTCTATAACTCATACAGATTTCCACCAGGTTCCTGCCAATGGAAACTAGATATTTAAGGTTCTACCACTATTTAAAGTGAGGTAATAAACCTAGCTGGCAGTAGCCTCCTAATCCATTCTCATCTCTCCATAGACTTTGGAGAGAGAGATGAAGTGCTAACAGAGATAAGAATCTGAGGGAAGAGAAAGAGGAGGAAAGGAGCCCGAGAAGCCCTTGAGGAAGCATAATTCTTTAATATGATGTATTACAAAGTTTGCTATATTCTCCTGTACTATTCAAACTTATTTATAACTGGAAAATACATAGCTCTCATTTTCTGTCTTTCATTTAAGAGACAAAGTAGGTGTACAAAAACTTACAGTCAAGATAATGCTGTATGGGAAAAATATGCAAATTAGACCTTGTCAAACAACCATACCCAGCCCCATACTGACTAGGTGCAAGAACCTTGAAACAGCTGTCTAGAGATAGGTCCGTCTTTCATTTACCGACTTTTAGCTGTCATGAACTAATTTACTGTACATATCTTTGTATTTTAAAGGGATATATATTTTTCTTTGCAATACAAATCTTCAATTTGCTTCCAGTCATCAGAATAATTTAATATCTGGATTTTACTGGTCTCCTATTGGGATGTTCTATGACACAGATGTACTATGACCCAGCTCGTCATCCCAGGAGCCTGGTGCGAGATTTAACAGCAGCATGTTAATTAAACAGCTGCTGAAAGTAAGATTTTTGCAGCTGCCACCCTCAACATGCTTTAACTTCATCTCTATGTTTATTGGAATTCTTTACCATAAAATTGCAATAGCCATAAAGTATCTTCCTAATCATTGAAGATTTACCAATCCTTATTGGTAATTGCAACACTGTATCTTCCTTGTGCTGAAAGTACAGGATCCTCCTCTTTGTCTTTGGTTATTTTCCAGTTGGTTTTGCAATCTGCAGCCAATATGTTGCATTCAACAAACATTTTCTTGTATTTACAATCATGCAATCTATTCTGACAAAATCCAATTACAGAACATTCACCAATGCCCTCTGGCAAGCTCTTCACATGACTGAATAATGGCCATTGTTCCTAAAACCTTTAATGCACTGATGAACACCCCCCCTCGTCCTCCTAAATCTCTCTTTGCGGAACCTAATTAAAGATTGTGTGTATATTCTGGTGTGAAATATTGCACTGTCCAATTAGGAAAGATTTAACGTTCTCCTAAAACTTGTATTTTAGCGTTGACTAGGAGTCAGGCTTGACTTTGAATTCTAATAATAGAATATTTGGAGGAAAAGTGCAAGCTAGCTTCTTCAGTCTGCTAAGTATACAAGAAGCGAAGAACAGCGACCCCCAACTGCGAGCAACTCAATTCCATGGGTAAAAGGATCTGACTTTCTGCAGGACTAATCCCAGCGTGAAAACCATTGATGCCTAATATTAAAAAACCTCAGAGATAATTAGAGACGTGGGAACTTTAATTTAGAACCATTAGACACTATTAATATATTGGATAATGAACACAACGGGTGCTCATTTGCATGTTGTACTCTGCTTTAACCAAGACGTGTTACAAAACAAAGTAGAGAATAAATTCACATTTGCTGCTTCATACATTAACTTGCTGGTGTATCTAAAATACACAGAATTCTTTAAATCTGGTCAAAATGATCTTAGGTGTATGTGAGAAGATAACATTTGTGAAGTCTATGGTCTTAGAACACCACTGATTTCTGGTATGAAAAGGTACTATAGACAGCTTTAGTCCCATTGACAATGCCCTGAGATTTCTTCTATTGGAAACTTGAGACAATATTCTAAGCAAATGACCATTTAAATCAATGCATTTAGCAAACAATACCTCTGAATTGTCACATTGATTTCTTAGTACCTCTTCCACTTCAGTCTAATGAGCAGTGGAATTCACAATGGTTGAAGACCTCTTTAAAGAGGACCTGTCACCACAAACTGCAATGCAATCTGCTGGCAGCACGTTGTAGGGCAGAATGATACAAGGTTTTGTCTGAAAATATTCAGTAAAACATGAAATTTATAGATTTAAACCTCTTCTCTTTCATAAAAAAAACTAAACATATAGTACATGAAAATCTCTTTCAAACAAAGCTAGAACAAGCCCCATACCTCACATGGAACCAGACATCTCCTCGTTCATTGCTACCATTGCTCTGCTAGATTTACTGCCGTCTGGCAGCTCAGGGGGCATGCATTTTCTCAGGGGGTGTGTCTGTTCTGTTGCAGGTCTCTCCTTATTCCAGTTCAGGGGGTTTGTCCTTTATGCTGCAGCTCTCTCCCTGTAATTGCCAAAGCTTCTAACACAAGATATGGTTGGTGGCAGTTGAAGATTTAAACTCAGCATGTGCGACCACCTCAGCGAGGTGGACAAGAAATAAGGAAAAGAACAAACAGCATGTGGAGCTATAAATATACCTTTTATTGAATAGATTAATGGCTATATTACATTTTTAATTACATGTAATTACAAAAGTTTTCAGATCTAGGTGCCGCTTTGAAAAATGTAGGATAGATACTTCATGGCAGAACACCCTGAGCACAATGATCAGTGACTAACAGCTATTTCTGTGCACACATACCATCAATCACTGATAACACCTCCCCTATCTACAGGTGAAGTCAGAAAAGCAGAGAATTAAATGTAAAACTTATCATTTTTACTGAATCCTTTCCCACAAAGTTGCAGGTATTTATCAATCTGCTCAGCTCCTCCTGCTCTATAACATGCTGCCTTCAGATTGCCTGTATCTTGTGTTGTCTGGTTCCCCTTAAAGAATTGTCTTGGCTTTTCTTTTTTCTTGATTCATTTTGAAGTTTTACAAGAAAATATTTCCTGGTTCAGCAGAAAAGAGCCCCTTATTAGGGATGAGCGAACCGGTGGAAATTCGGCTTCAGCCGAACTTCAGGTCAAAGTTCGAGTTCGGGACCCGAAGTCAATGGGGACCTGAACTTCACTTATTATTTTCCACTATAACATGGCTAAATCAGAAAATAATAGCATTCTTAAGACAGAATGCAATTACTTATGGCCATTTGGGGGTTTAAAAGCAAACAACTCACCTCATCCATTTGATTGCATTGCAGAAGCTTCCTCTTGCATTCAGAAGCTTCACTGAACAGGACCTGCCAAAGGACCTGCGATCTGCTTGATGACGTCACCACGTGGGAGAGCATGGTGATGTCATCGCGCACATCGTAGGTCCTTTTACAGTTCCTGTTTAGTGAAGATAAAAGAAGCGGCTGCAGCACGATCAAGTGGATGAGGTGAGGTTTTTTTAATGCCTAAATGGCCCTTTTGTTTTGCATTCTGTCTTAAGAATTATATTATTTTCCAATATAACTATGTTTGAAAACAATAAAATCACCCAAACACCGAACCTGGACTTCAGTGAAAAAGCTCATCCCTACCCCTGATTATATCATGTAAATGATCAAGTCCACTACCAGAGCTTTCATGAAAGTACTGTAGTTGTGCTTGCACAGTATTTACTGGTCCTAAGCAAAGACTGAATGTAAATATCTGTTTTCCAGGCTTCCATTATTCAGTCCAGATGTAGATATGCTGTGTTCAGCTTGCTATTCTTTCTTTAGTGATTACTTGACATGGATAATCAATATAAAGAGCCGCAGCCAGACGCCTTCATCTGCTTCACCTTTGCTTAGTTAATAGCTACTTATGCATATCCATTCTGATTCTTCTTGGATTCTCATAAAAGAAACTTGCTGAAATCTTGGAGACAAAGTTGTAAATATTTTGATTGCTTCTGCTAAACATTGTTAACATTTCTTGCTGTATTATTTAACATTTTTCCGAACTTTTTTTTATATACGAAGGATAAGCCAGATTTACAGCAGCGGTTCTCAACCTGCTGTACGTGTCATTGCTGGTTTCTAGGGCCTCTTGAAATTCAACTGTTTAGCGATCCTGAAATACAGTTAAATGCTATATCGGGGCATGAGGAGCGATGATCCTCATAGGCTAAAGGCCTCATGGCAAGTCAGAGGCCATAGTGCTCGACACGATTACATCAGCATCATCTTAACCACCTGAGTCTGCCAGCAAGCAGCTTTCGATGCAAAGCTGTAGAGGTCTGTGCCCAGCACCACTTCATAGCAGCATAAAAGTGAGTGTCACGGACATACCGAGATATACAGACCTCCCAGCAACAGTGAGTGGCAGGAGATCTGTGAGACTGGCAACACATGGTTTGATCTGTTGCTAATGTCGTTATTTAACATTCCTAATTTATAGTTGCTTCTCCAACAATGCTGTGCGGTTTATAGCTTCTGTTGGACTTGTGGATAGTTTGTGGTTGGATCTCGGCTGAGTTCCTGGTGCTTCCATAGCCCCTTTGAAGTTAAGTCTTTCTTTCCCTTTTGTTTTTTGTTTGAATTCTGTGTGTTGAATTTCACTATTGTTTGTATAAGTCCTGAAGGAGACTCCTGTGCGTCCTTCCTTTTGGAAGAACAGGTAGTCTCGTCCTTGCCATTAGTACCAGGGTTCTTTAGGGCTAGATAGGACTCTAGGTATTTTTGTGTATGAACTCACCTACCTTTGGGGTCTGTTTATACTGGTAGTCAGTCAGGATTTTGGTTAGGGCTTTCACTAGAAGGTGTCTATCTTCCTTCCCTAGTTCTCAGGCCTGATTCCCTGCTGCCCCTTTCCTTCTATGCTCGGTGTGGTGTTTCCCTCCCACACCAAAGTGTGACAGTGAGTATCTGAGTTTGTTATTTTCCTTTGGCACCTTGGATCAGCACTATAAAGCCACAATAGGGTGGTAGCTATTATTTTAGGGCGGCATTATGGGGACAGTAATTCTACTGGCAGCACTATGAAGGGATATATATATATATATATATATATATATATATATATATATTATTTTTTATATATATATATATATATATATATATATATAGTATTACTGCTATGAACACTATAGGGGTCATCATTATTGTGTAGGGATACTGTAGGTAGACATTATTACTTATGACGTACACTATGGGTTATTTAATACAAATAGGAGCACTATGGGAATTTTTTTAACCACTGTGGGTACTTTACGGGGCCATTCAGTGCCATTCAATGGTTTACTGATGTATAATCCACAATCTATAATATTAAGTCTGCAGTCTATTGAGATGTAACAGGTAACCTGCATAACATTAGAAATGAACACATCTCCTACATTATTTACAGGCCTTCTACTAATAGTGACAATTAAATATATTCATGGGCTGCTACCTGCATAAGCGATTTCCATATTCTTTTACTTTGTATATAGAGTGTAACAATCTTCTAGAAAGCTAGTGATGCAGTATGCATTTGCAATCTGTGTACTTGTAAGCCCCATTAATATCTTCTCAGACTGACTTAGGAGTAGGGGCGATACTCAGAACTTCTGTCAAGTGATGCTTGTATGAGGCATCCAGTGCAACCATGTAGATGTAGTTATTACTAACTTGATAGTTAGCACATTAAATACACACTCGCAGCTGTAAAGACTCAAAGGACTCTGCCACCTCAATCTTGTGAACAGTGGAGACACCAGGGGTCTGACACCCACCAATTAGATAGGGCATACATTCTTACCATGGAATAACCCCTTTAAGGAGAAATTAAGCAATAGCAGTAAAGTCTTCATTAAAGGGACACTACCATGATTTTTAAAAATCCCATATTAGCCTATACACGAACTTAAAGGGAATCTGTCACCTGCATATTACCAAAAAAAAATGTTCATTAATCCAGGTTTAATAAATTACGTTATTTCCATATGTCTCCTTCTTTTAATTGTGTGCCTTGTCTTTTCTTCAAAAAAAAGCTTTATCCGATATGCTAATTAGGCTGTAAGGTGCTGTGCCCGGCCTGCCTAAATTTGAAAAAAGAAGAACGCCTCCAACATGTAAAATCGCCTTCCAGAGGCAAGGCTAAGTGCTTCCAGAGGCAAGGCTAAGTGCTCCAACCCCCGCCTACCCCCCAGGTCCACTCTCTGCTAGAAACATCCCCGATCCTCCTCTCGCACAGCAGCCCAAAATCCCGCTCAGGCGCAGTGCAGCTGTTGAGGCTGTTGCCCTCAGTTGCCGTACCATCACACAGGCAACCGGCGGCACTGCGCCTGCGCAGGATTTCGGGCTGCATCTGAGTTCTGAGTCTTGCCTCTGGAAGGCGATTTTACATGCTGGAGGCGTTCTTCTTTTTTCAAATTTAGGCGGGCCAGGCACATCAGGGGGCGTTCCTGGCCACCTTGGAAAAGGAATAACGCCCCTCTGGGCTCCTTACAGCCTAATTAGCATATCGGATAAAGCGTTTTTTTGAAGAAAAGACAAGGCACACAATTAAAAGAAGAAGACATATGGAAATAAGATAATTTATTACACCTGGATTAATGAAAAAAACATTTTGGTAATATGCAGGTGACAGATTCCCTTTAATATTATATCTTTTTTTAAATGAGTGGATGCTTTTCTGGATATAATATTTTGAAGTCACTCCGTGTATTCTACATATTGTCATTAACGTCCTCCTTTGTTAAGACTTTTAGCATGGACGACCATTCACTGCGACCAGAGAGGGAAGCAGCTGAGTGACTCAATTAGAGCATCACACATTACACTGATCAATACAGTGCTCTTCTGTGGCCATCTTTATCTAGGCTTATCAAGAGAATACTAGAGCTATCATACTGTTATCCTAATTCTACTAATTTACTATTTTAATAATAGATAACACATTTTCCTACTAACAACAGTAAACTAAGAACACATTCCATATCTATATAGCAGTTTTATCTCTCTGTGCTGATTGCAAAAGAAGGACAATATTTTGTATTTAATTTTCAATGGTATGGTGCTGCCAAAACTTCTTTACAAAAATTTTCTGTGAATATTGAGTTACAAAAATAGCTCTTTTATGACCCTTTAACAATAAATAATAAAAATGTCTTCTTTTTGTAATATTATTAGTTGAATTATTATAATTAGCATTATTATTTTATTATACATTTTTCATTTTATATTTACCATTATTTTTCTTTTTTTATTAATGCCAGCTTTATCCTTCTATATCTGAAACAACATCATGCGGAGCTCTGAGACTAATTTACACTTCACTGCTTTCTCCTTTTTATACATTTTGCTTATTCTCTTCTGGGATAAACTAATTTGAAATCATACAAGGAGTTTACACAGTTTATGAAGATAGTGCACAATTCTTTCCATAGAAATATCCGTGTAATGTATCTTGCAAACTAATGGATTAAAATAGCCCCAGTGGATCCCAGCTACTTAATAGGAATGTTCAATGCGTTTTAGGTAAACACTACAATTTCTTTTAAAATGGCTATAAAGCGATTTTCTGGAGAGCTTGTAAGAATAGAACAAGTTCATCTTTTTTTGATTTTTAAAACCCAAGAGGGGAACGTAGACTCACGATTTAATCATGAATTCCCATTGCTGTCCAGCACAGAATCAACAAGCTGATGAATTCCGTTGCATTGTATGTAATCAGAGATACATTTGGAGGTGTGGGAGAAATCCCTTCTGTGATTCCCTGATCAATTTCATTTAATGGAATATATTGCATTTCTCATTTAATATATCTTTATTCTTTGAAACAGGATTTGAAAATTGAGAGAGAACAACACATTTTATTCAGTGTTTTACAATTTTGATAAACATCACTACTTCAGGGAACGATCAAGATCTGTGACGGTACTTGCAAACGTAAGGGCATTATTCCGGTACTTCCCTGATATTCACACTTTAACCACTATATAGGGATCTGGCCTTCACTGCAGGGAAGTAACTGGACCGCTACCTCCCTGCATGTTCTAGGTGTAGTTGCCAGCTTACCCACTGGGGTCAGGGATCGGGAACTCAGAATAAAAAAATAAAAAAAACTATATTAAAGGTAAACTGCAGCAGTAGTCTGAACAGTCACCAAGGCTTAAATGCAAGTCACTAGATATAGACTGCAAACTGGTAATATAGATGAAGGAAGACGTAGAACAAAGCGGAAAACTAGGTGTTAGTGAAGAGAAAGTCAGGGAAGGCAGGCTGGGTATTTGAAAGGAACCAAGACAAGACAGACGGACAGGGTTAACTCAAACATAAATAGAACTGAAAGTACACCATACCAGCAGTTCAGGAACAGTGCTGGAGCACAATAGAAACAGAGGCAGGAAAAATGCCCAATAAACACAGGTAACTCACAATAGCACTAGACTATCAAACGCCTTTGTTGATCATCCTTCCTGGCAATCACTTGCTTGCTATTGGAGGAAACCACTGCTATTACATGCAGCGATCTCTTCCAGAGTATGGGGAAGAGCAATTATTAATGCCATTGCTCTTCCCCATACTGACTAGTGGTTTGCTGGCAGCAGATTGTGATTACACAGATCGATTTGCCACTTACAAACGAGGATTTTTAAGCATGCATATTAACGCTTGTTAGCGATGATCTTCACGATTATCTGCAGGTGTAATATAAGCTTAAAGCTCAGGCACCCTCTGACTGGCTAAAGTGCCTTAAATACCAAGGAACCCTAGCCTTTCAATAGGCTGGATGTGGGCGCAGATGCTGGCAAGCTGGAAGGGAGCATTTTGGCCGAAACCCAAGGACAGGGATAGGCAGCATGGTTAGTAGAATGGCGGAGATGGACCCCCAACCTAACACTTTCCTTACTTCTTGCATTGACACATCTTAGTATGTGTGTCTGATGATGACTAATCCAATTTTTTAAAACAATTGAGTCCACAGGGTATTAGGTATGCCCTCCAAGCTCAATTCCTTAGAAGAAAAGGTAAAAGAAAGATTACTTGCCAGTTCTTATGTCCTGTCTATTTGAAAGCCAATTACTAGAGACATCACTAAAACCATACATCTCAACATGATACCTGTTGTCACAATACCCTAAGTGGTTGTCAAAAATACCACAGATATTAGAAGAAAATAAATGCACCCCTATTAAAGTACAGTAAATTTATTAGCATTTGCATTTTCCTCATCGGAATACCACTGCCTTTTATGTATTTTCATTTTGTCCTGTTATTTTCAGACTATCACTGTAGGGCACAGATTTCCATGCAAAATACAAGAAGATATATTTGTGCGCAATGGATTTATGTAGCCAGGGCAGAATATATAGTCTTCTTTCTAAAATCAATCCTCGTTATTTTCTTTGTGAACTGAATGCAAGCACAAAATATTGAAGGCAATCTATGCTGGAAACAGAACCATTTTAACCCAGCCCAGCAAGACATAGATTGGACTCCTGGCAGGAAGAATAGAATTTGAACATCTAGAGGTCATTAGTTTATTATATTAAACAGTTTTGTTTTTTATTCTCTTTTGTATGGTGCATTTTCTATGTTATTGCAGAAATTATGTTTTTGGCTGTGAATATGGAAATAGTAAATCATGACTTTTTAGCAGATTCCCCAGCTGTGATTTACTTTTTAGACAAAGTATAAAAAGCTAACTGCAGAAGAACCTTTAAGATGTAAGTCTGGATATCTAGTGGTATAAGTTATTATAGAAAAGTCTAAAGTATTTGTAAAATGTAGCAGTACAGTACATCAACCCCCCAAATTTACCAATGGAGAGGACAGACAGTTAAGGGCAGTGGGTGCAGACCCAATGTGTCAACCAACCGGTTAGATTTTTTGCAGGAAATCATCTTGGCAATCACCTGTTATTCGCCCTTTGAATCTTATACTTGGATCCGGACATTGCTTCAGGGGAGCCACTAGTCCAGTACCTCCTGGAGTCATCCTGGTATGGTTGAAAGCTGACTCAAAGATGTCAGAGATACCAGTGCAATGCACTGTGAATATAAGCGAAACTCATAATCAATAACAGACCAGGGTCAGGGAAAGCAGCCCATAGCTCAGGGCAGGGAGCACATGATCAATGTGGATCACATGATAAAAATCTGGTAATCAGGCAGAGGTCAGTACATAGGCATATATGTGTAACGCACCAAATTGATCAGTTAGGATCTCAACTGCGGAGTCCTTTGACATCCACTCCTGTCACACTACTTGAGTGTTGATGGTGTCTTTTGCGGCTGCTCAGTGTGTACCCCAGGCGGCTCTCTCAGTCTTAAGCGGAGAGTATGGGGTAACAAAATCATGTACCGCATACTAAAGATAGAGTGTAAAACTAATAGTGAGGAAAGTTCGTTTTAGGAATGAGAGTTCAGATTAAAGTTCATGAATAACAGCTCTAGGCAACGTTCAGGAATCCCAGGCCTGCAGTACTAATAACCACCAGCGCGAGTCCCTTCCTTTCAGTGAGCAATGTCAGTGAAACAAAATGACAGGCTGATACTTGCTGTTAGAAGTCATGCAGGGATCCTGCAGTGGTGGAGCCGGGTAAGGTAGGTGAGGGTTTCTCCTGGAGGTTCAGAGTTGCAGGTAGTTAGGATCTTGAGTCCTCGTGGTGAATGGAGCAGGCAGGGTGCGCACTCCATTAGTGGAACACCCTGTGCAGCACCTGGCTCCTATTTATTGACCAAGTGTGGATGGGCGGAGCCACCTTAGACGGCCCAGCGGCCACTGCTTCCAGCCTGGGAGGCAAACAGCGACCGTTGTCATGGTTACACAGGGCATGGATCCAGGCTGGAGCGCAAACCACCGTATCCTTACAGTACCCCCCCCTTAAGGGGACCCTCTCCGGGGTACCCCAGTAGGGGAGGGTCGGTCAGGAAATCTCCTGTGGAACAACCTTTGGAGTCTGGGTGCATGGACGTCTCGCACATCTTCCCAAGAGTCATCCTGAGACCCGTAACCCTTCCATCTAACGAGGTACTGGATCCTCCCCCGTCTTCTTCTGGAGTCGAGAAGCTGCTCCACCTCAAATTCCTCCTCACCACGGACATCTATCGGGGGGAGGGTTGAGGAACCCGTGAGGGGAACGGGCTAGGTCTAAACGGTTTTAGCAACGATACATGGAATGTGGGATGTACCTGTAGTCGAGGAGGAAGGCTAAGTCTCACAGTGTTGGGGTTGATAATTCTTTCTATCAGAAAAGGACCCAAAAATTGCCTACCCAGTTTCTTAGCAGGTACCCCCAACCGAAGGTTTCTCGTTGACAGCCATACCGAGTCTCCAACCTGATAAGGAGGATTTTCTCTTCTGTGACGGTCGTAGTAGATCTTCTGCCTTTCCTTTGCCCGTTGGAGGTTGTCTTTCAGCATCATGAGGGTTGTTTGCAAGGTAGTTACATAATCATCTGTGGCAGGAACGTTTGTAGGAAGGCTGATTTCAGGGAGAGACCTAGGGTGGAATCCATAATTAGCAAAGAATGGACTATGTAGAGTGGAGGAATTCACAGAATTGTTGTAAGCGAATTCGGCAAGAGGGAGTAGGCTTTCCCAGTCATCTTGAAGGAATGAGCAGTGACATCTGAGAAATTGTTCCAGACATTGGTTCACCCTTTCCGTCTGCCCGTTAGTTTGGGGGTGGTAGGCGGTAGACATTCTATGGTCGATTTGGAGTCTAAGACAAAGTGCTCTCCAAAATTTGGATATAAATTGTGAACCCCTGTCTGATATAACTTGGCTAGGGATTCCATGTAGTTTTATGACATTGGACAGAAAGGCCTCGGCAGTTTCACTGGAGGAAGGTAATTTTTGAGGGCGATGAAGTGTGCCATCTTAGTTAGTAGGTCTACTACAACCATGATGGTGTTGTTTCCTCTGGAGCGGGGAGTTCTACAATGAAGTCCATTGAAACCCATTCCCAGGGTCTGTTGGGGATAGGAAGACTCATAAGAAGGCCATATGGTCGATTTCTATCACTTTTGCATGAGGCACATGTCTCGCACGTGGAAACATATTGCTTAATTTCTTTGGTCATTTTTGGCCACCAGAAGTTCCTGCGTATCAGGTTTATGGTTTTGGCAATGCCAGGGTGTCCCGCGAGGGGTGAGTCATGGCAGAGTTTGATTACCTGGGTGGTGAGAGGAGTTGGTATGTACAGTAGGTTGTTTTTGTAGAGGAAACCCCGTTGGTCTTTCAGAAGTCCCAGGGGGATGTTAGCACGGTCAATTTTCAGAGCATCCTTAAGCTGGGTTTCCAATTCGATGGTGGCGAGGATAATTTTGTTAGGTGGTATAATGCATGTGGGGGCTGTGACTGCGGTGCGGCATTCAGCCAGACGTGATAAGGCGTCAGCCTTCCCATTTTTTGAGCCTGGTCGATAAGTAATTTGAAAGTCGAATCTGTCAAAAAAAAAACTCCACCGTACCTGACGTGCTGACAGTGTTTTATTGGTTTTCAGGTATTGTAAATTACGGTGATCCGTGTATATTGTGATGGGGTGTGTTGAACCTTCAAGTAGGTGCCTCCAGTTCTCTAGGGAACATTTTATGGCAAGAAGTTCCTTTTCCCCTATGGGGTAGTTGATTTCAGCTGTGTTTAGAGTCTGGGAGTAAAACCCGACAGGATGTAGTGGGGATGAGAAGGAGCTCCGCTGGGACAGAACAGCTCCTATGGCTGCCTGTGATGCATCTACTTCCAGCACAAAGTGATAGTTTGGATTCGGAATGGTCAGAATTGGTGCTGAAGTGAATTTGTCTTTAAGTAACTCAAAAGCTGATTGGGCCTCCATGGACCAAACAAATTTCGTATTGACACTAGTTAATCTGGTTAGGGGTTTGATGGTAGCGGAGAAGTCTTTGATGAATTTCCTGTAGAAGTTCGAGAACCCTATGAATCGCTGGAGGGCTTTCCTAGAGTCCGGAATCGGCCAGTTTTGGATGCAAGTGATCTTTGACTGATCCATCTGAATTCCCTTGGGTGAGATTATATAACCAAGGAACGGAAGGGTAGTAGTCTCGAATATACACTTTTCTGGTTTGACATATAAGTGATGGACGCTTAATCGCGCAAGTACCCAACGGACGTGTTTCCTGTGATCTTGTAGGTTATCGGAGTAGACCAATATGTCATCTAGATAGATGACAACACATACATCTAGTAGATCCCTAAATATGTCGTTGATAAAGTTTTGGAATGTGGCAGGGGCATTGCACAAGCCGAAAGGCATTACCATGTACTCAAAGAGTCCGTACCGGGTGCGGAAAGCAGTTTTCCATTCATCCCGGTTCTAATCCTAATCAAGTTGTATGCGCCTCTCAAGTCCAGTTTAGTGTAGATAGTTGATGTTTGAAGTTTTCAATAAGCTCGGATATTAGCGGCAGGGGTACCGGTTTTTGATTGTTATTTTATTTAATGCTCTGTAATCAATGATGGGTCTGAGGCTCAAGTCTTTGTTCCTTACGAAGAACATACCTGCGGCTGCAGGGGAGGTTAAAGGCCGAATGAATCCCTGCCTTAAGTTCTCTTCGAGATACTGTTTGAGGTGGTCAAGTTCTGGTTGTGCCAATGGGTAGATTCTTCCTGTGGGTATTTCACTGCCCGGCAGCAGGTCTATGGGGCAATCGTAGGGTCTATGGGGCGGTAGGGATTCCGCCATCTTTGCACTAAATACCTCCGAAAACTCTGAGTATTGGGTAGGGACCTGGTTCACCCCTACATGCATGAGAGTTTTAATAGGGAAGCAGGTCTCCCTGCAATAACGTGAGGTAAACCCAATTCTCCCCTGTTCCCATAGGAGAACTGGTTGATGTAACCGGAGCCATGGCAAGCCTAAAATGATGGGGAACGAAGGGAGTGTATGACATCAAAGGATAGAAATTCTGTGTGGTTATTTTCGCTTGTCACCAAAAGGGGTTGAGTCTGGCTATGGATAGGTCTAGAGGTTGTGCCATCAATAAAACTCACGGATATCGATACATCTTTCCTTGTATGGGGAATTTTATTTCTCTCTACTAGATGCTTATCGATAAAATTCCCTGAAGCTCCCGTGTCCACCATTGCATCAACGATAGTTCGGTTTTGGTCCCACTGTAAGGTAAGAGACGTATAAATGTAACCACTTGTGTTGTTATCTTTTCTGCCTAAGTTACAGAACGTCATCATTTTACTTTCATGTTTCTTTCTTATGGCAGGACATCCATCAACCGAATGGTCAGCCGGCGCACAGTATAAGCAGAGGTTGAGGTTCCGTCTCGGGTCTTCTCTCTCTCAGCCAGAGGACCACGAATTGCCCCAATCTCCATCATCTCTGCTACAGGATCCGGGCTGGTCTGTCTCGGGGTGGGTGTAAACCCTGAGACTCTCTCGGCCCTACGTTCCCTTAAGCGTCTGTCAATGGTGGTGACCTTCTGCATCAAGGCGTCGAGTGTATGTGGCAGCTCTCCGCGGGCTAACTCATCCTTCAGGGCCTCAGATAGACCGAGACGGAACTGATTTCTAAGAGTGAGATCATTCCATTCAGTCTCACGGGCCCAACGAGTGTATTCCGCAATAAAGTCCTCAACGGGTCGTCTCCCTTGCTTTAGGGTGCGAATGGCGGTCTCCGCAGTCAGCTGCTTGTTGTGGTCCTCGTAAAGGAGGGCCATTGTTTCAAGAAATTGCGGAAAGGAATTCAAGACCGGGTCTTCCTTTTCTAAATAGGTGTTAGCCCATGCTCTGGGCTCCCCCTGAGGTACGAGATCATGGTGAGTACTTTGGTTCTATCGGTAGGATAGGTCCGGGGCGTAACTGAAACATCAGCTTGCACGCATTCAGGAATTCGCGGAACTGCTTCCGGTCTCCTGAGAAAAGTTCAGGTGGACTGACCTTGGGTTCCGGTCCATCATGGAGGTGTCCTGTGCGCGACGAGACGAGATCTCGCAACGTCTGATTTTCCAATTGGAGATTCTGTACGGTCACGTTAAGGGTTTCCACCCTCTCAGTGAGGGCGACCATGTGCCGCGTGAGCTCCGCTGGATCCATGAGGGTTCCACTAATATGTAACGCACCAAATTGATCAGTTAGGATCTCAACTGCGGAGTCCTTTGACATCCACTCCTGTCACACTACTTGAGTGTTGATGGTGTCTTTTGGGGCTGCTCAGTGTGTACCCCAGGCGGCTCTCTCAGTCTTAAGCGGAGAGTATGGGGTAACAAAATCATGTACCTCGTACTAAAGATAGAGTGTAAAACTAATAGTGAGGAAAGTTCGTTTTAGGAATGAGAGTTCAGATTAAAGTTCATGAATAACAGCTCTAGGCAACGTTCAGGAATCCCAGGCCTGCAGTACTAATAACCACCAGCGCGAGTCCCTTCCTTTCAGTGAGCAATGTCAGTGAAACAAAATGACAGGCTGATACTTGCTGTTAGAAGTCATGCAGGGATCCTGCAGTGGTGGAGCCGGGTAAGATAGGTGAGGGTTTCTCCTGGAGGTTCAGAGTTGCAGGTAGTTAGGATCTTGAGTCCTCGTGGTGAATGGAGCAGGCAGGGTGCGCACTCCATTAGTGGAACACCCTGTGCAGCACCTGGCTCCTATTTATTGACCAAGTGTGGATGGGCGGAGCCACCTTAGACGGCCCAGCGGCCACTGCTTCCAGCCTGGGAGGCAAACAGCGACCGTTGTCATGGTTACACAGGGCATGGATCCAGGCTGGAGCGCAAACCACCGTATCCTTACAATATGTAGATTACAGTACAGTTGCAGGATCTAGCAAACTACCTATTTCTCAGGCAGAGAATGAGACAAACAGCATAGCAGATATAGCAGAAGCTGATTGCAGCAAAGCATATATAGCAGAAACAGTCTTGGAGCTGCAGAGGGTTTAACCCTTGCAATACTGAATGAGGTGAGGTTCAATGATGAAAGAACAAGGAACCCTGAAGTCTGGTCGCGCTGATGGAATTCTGGACCTACAACAGACACAGGGTAAGTGAAACAGCCCTTGTACTTGCCCAAAGTAGAGGGTATAGGCGAGCAAAAGCCACCAATATAACACAGACCAATTCTGAGGTGAGTAGAGGTGGAGGGGAAGGAGAGGTCTGCAACAGAAATTACAGCAAAATAAATGCAGCAGACATTAATTGGACATCAATTGATATGTTTGTGCAAATATTATGCCTAAATACTGTATAAGGACACCTTTCATGAGGATAGGGCTGTTTTATATCCAATTATCACATAATTTTCCAAATAATGGGAATAATTTTGGTAACTCTTTTTAGCATTATTTGTCTTCTTCTCATAGCTTTTTTCAGAGTCATAATGCAGTAGATACAGTATTTGCAATTCTCTTCCCTAAACAGATATGTCGGCAAAAGATGAATATATTTTTCAAAATTCAATATTGGTCCCCATTCAGTTGATTAAATCATTCAATTCAATTTGGGTTGAATTATTTGGTAAGTGTTCTGACTGTCTGGTAAACACACACTCTCTCCTCTCTTTTTACCTCTGAATCCAGGTTTGTTACAATTTAAAATCAAAACTTCTTGAAAAAATGTGGTGGAATTTTCAAATTTTTGAATCAATTCACTTATCTCTAGTGCTGACCCTTACTTTAGCTTGAGATTGGTTAAGGACTCCAATTTATCATTAATCTATTTCAGCACAATGTGGCAAGAGGATAGCAAAGCTTTTAACAGACTGCAAGTCACAACCTAACCAATCAATGCTCGTGGTACATAGAAGCATATAGGATTGACTTCTTATGACAGAATATCACAACATTAGTTTGTTTTTTAAAACTGGTCATCTTGCACCATACATCCTGAGGTATAATAACTAAAACAAAATTAAGAAAGGACACATCTGTGTGTGTAATTAAATGCAGATGTTTTGCCTATTGATGATGTGAGGTTGATTGAATTGTCTGAAATAATTATTGATCTGTTGCAAGAAAAATATTACTTTATGTATCCGATGATCATAATATATAGATGAAATGTATGCCTAGCTTACATGCATAGTCCTATAGACAAATTTGTACTGCACAAATGGGATTGAGATATTGAAAAACAGAGAATTAGAATTATTTGCTTTGTTCAGAAAATGATAATCAAAATAATAATCATAAACATTAACTATAGTTTACAAATTGAAAAGTTAGAATTTTACTAAATTTATTAGATTTTTGTATTTTGTTTTATTCCAACATTGATAGTTCCCAAGAAAAATACATGTTTTGGTGAATCCAACTGAAAAAAAATGCATTCAGCAGATAGCTTTCTACCAGGAGCTAAGACATAGTCAATTCACCTTGAGCTTATCAGAAAACAATTTTTGATATTCAGTGTTTTTGTCATTCAGTCTAAAACCAGCCTCTTTGAATTACACGTTAAAGGGTTTGAAAACTTCAGATATGGAAATATTTTCCATCTTGGAAATGTTAATATTTGTTGTACAAAGGACTGTTTTCACAGACTATGCAGCATTGATCTTACCCCAAAGTAATATTTAAAATGACTTCATCCTTTGTCTTCCAAGATAATACATATTTATAATGGAACCAAAGTGAAAATATCAAAGTCATAAGAAGAGCAGGAAATTCTGGTTTTGCTTGTTGGAGAGCTAAGTAGAGTGCCTTCCAGAACCGTGTAAGTATTTTTTAATGGAAGTAGTGCATTACAAGTATGCAATTATATCAAATATGATGACATCAGAAAAAAATAAATAAATTGAGAATCAGTTACTAGTCATGAGCGGCAGGGGCAATATTCAAATTAGCTATATTTCGCGAATATTTGGTAGAATTTGAGGTTATTTTCTTGATTCCGAAAATCGGCAATGTAATATGTGTGTAATGCGAACACAATACAGGCGTGGGTCCCTATAGCTACACTTTTCAAGCTGCTAGAAGTTTCCTGAGACTGGAGAAAATGGTTGGCAAGGCAGAACATTACAATAGTTTTATATGCAGATAGGGTTCTCCGATATATTTGCGTTTGCGCAAATCGGCAAATAACCCTTAAGGACGAAGGGCGTACATGTACGCCCTTCGTCCGCACTTTAAAGATGGCGCCCGCTCCCGCACGGAGCGGGCGCATGAGCTGCGGGTAAACGCTTGATTCATCAAGCTGACACCCGCAGCTCATGTCTGCGACCGGCAGCGATGCCGATCGCGGACATTTAACCCCTCAGATGCCGTGGTCAATTCTGACCACGGCATCTGATCAGCGCAAAACCGAAAGTTTCACTTTCGGTTTTGCTCCGACTCCCTGATGGCCACAAGGGGAGCCGGAGCATGCATGTAGTACCCTAGGTTTCTGTGAATGAAACCTAGGTTACTACTAGTATTCCTATGGAGCCTATGACTGTAATAGGCTCCATAGGAAATATGCGATTTTCTCATATATTCCAATGCTATTGCATTGGAATATATGAGAATAGCAATCTGATGATTGCATCTTATAGTTCCCTATGGGAACTATAAAAAAGTGGTAAAAAAAAAAAAGTTTAAAAAATAAAAATTAAATAAAAAATATAAAAATTCTAATCACCCCCTTTCCCCAAAATGAAAATAAAATAAATAAAAAAATAAAAATTTACACATAATGGGTGTCGCAATGTGCGAAAACGCCCATACTATAATAATATTAAAAAATATTCACCATACGGTAAACATAAAACGGAAAGAAAGCGTCCAAATGGCTAATTCGCCATTTTTGGGCGCTTCATTTCCTAAAAAAATGAATAAAAAGTGATCAAAACATCATACGCACCCCATAATGGTATCAATTAAAAGTTCAGATTGCCCCGCAAAAAATGAGCCCCTACACTGCTCCGTACGCATAATTACAAAAAGTTATAGGGGTCAAAACATGGCGACAAAAAATGAAATAAAAAAATTCCCACTTTTAATTTTTTTTCACTATCAAAACGCAAGAAAAACTATACATATTAGGTATTGCCGATTCGTACTGACCTGAAGAATAAAATTAACCAGTCAGTTTTATCGCAAATCGAACGTTGTAATTTAAAAACCCGTAAAACTGTGGTGAAATTGCTTTTTTTTTGCAATTTCACCCCATTTGGAATTTTTTTCCCGTTTCCCACTACATCACATGCAAAAATAAATGGTAGCGTTAAAAAGTACAACTTGTCCCGCAAAAAACAAGCCGTCATATGGCTATGTGAGCGGAAATATAAAAATGTTATGGCTTTTGGAAGGCAGGGAGCGCAAAACAAAAACGCAAAAATCCCAAAACCCCCGGTCCTTAAGGGGTTAATGATGCACATCTTTTTCACATAATACGTGCAACTTCACATTTTAGCAGGTCTGAATACATATTATTGATTGGCACAAGTATTGTTGTGAACTTGTGACATCACAGCACTATGTATGTACCGTATGTAGCATACATACATACATACATACAGCACTTTGTATGTAATCTGTTTGTATGTATGGAAAGCAGAGAGCACAGCAATGACACTGC
Source organism: Bufotes viridis (assembly GCA_033119425.1). Taxonomy (NCBI): domain Eukaryota; kingdom Metazoa; phylum Chordata; class Amphibia; order Anura; family Bufonidae; genus Bufotes; species Bufotes viridis. The sequence goes on along the minus strand of CM065598.1, from coordinate 84,301,128 downwards.
TGTCTCTCTCAGAACTGTAATAAACTGTAGAAAATGGCTGTGGGGAGGTTCTTATACTAAAGGGGTAGGCAACTTTCCTATTGGTTGCTAGGGATGTTGCTAAGCTCAGACAAAGACATTGCAGCCTTCTCATTGGCCCACAAGCAAAAAGGGAGGTTACTGATAAAAAAGTAGAATATTCGAAAATATCAATACTGTATATATCACTATATTCTAAATATTCGCAAATTCTCAAAATTGCGCTATGCCTAATTAAAATTCACAATTCGCATATTCACGCCCAACACTATCAGTTACCCACAATTCATATTCCAGTTTTTGTGTTGCATTTCTCATATTAATAAAAAGCCAATAGTCTAGTACCCAATAATCCTGAAAGACTACATCTTGGCATATGCCCAATCATGATAGTAAAAACATTGGTCCAATGGTACTTACTAGGCTTTCTTGTTTTTTTGGGGGGTCAGAATGTCGGATAGTCCAAATAATGTTTGTACTAATATACTGTTGACTGTGTAATATAATGATTAGACAAATATTCCTAATTACTTGCGTCCAATTTGTGAGGAACAGATGTGTCTTTCCCTAACTTTGCTTTTGGCTCAGCATATGATGAAATGTGTGGTGCGAGATAACCAGCTTTGAGAAAACCATGTTTTTATGTTACTCTGTTGCAAGATATGTATGCTATGTGAGTGCTCACCCACTGGTTGTGAGCTGGGTTGCAACTCATCAAGGGTTTTGCTAACAAGATCATGATAATGCATTGAATTTGCTTTAAGAAAAGTTGGAATTCTTTAATTCAAAACCAAAACTGAACCTCACAGGGTATTTTGGTTAAGAAAACGAATCTACAAAACCCTATTAGAAAATCATAAGGAAAATAGGGGTAGTTTACTATTCAGGGCTATCACCTATCAGCAGTAGTTGAGAAATGACTACCGTGTTGATTTTAAAGGGCAGTAAGTCATGATTAATGTCTCCTGCAAGGGATTTCAGAATCTCCTGCCAGATTCTCCATTAGATTCAGTTGATAACTAGGGATATAGGCAACCATCATAAATTATCAATCTTGAAAATCAACCTACACTTTTTGTTCAAAGTAGACAACTACTACCAAAACCAAGAAATACAAATCAATAATAAATAAACCCAAAAGGAAGTAATCTCATCTAAACTTACTCATTGCAAACTTTGGAGGATTATCATTGACATCAGTCAGAGTAACAGTAACTGTTGTGGTTCCAGAAAGTCCACCCATGTGTCCACCCATGTCCTTGGCTTGAATGACAACAAGATATTCTTCTCTGGCTTCTCTGTCCATGTTAGAAAGGGCCGTCTTAATGATGGCTGAAGAAGAAAGAAAAGGAGAAGAGGTTTTAGTAATATCTTGGCTTCAATGGCATCATTCATCAAGACTGCTTAACAGTAAATTCAGCTTTGTTACCTAAATCATTACTTTCTAAAGACAATAAGGCTTTTTCTAAATTTGAGAATACAAACTTTTTTTTCATTGAGAAATGGAATATGTCTGATAATTTTGTACCAATGAGTTTTATGATACATTCCCCAATTTAGTATCAGCAAAAGTCATATCCACCAGTAAAGTAAATACTGAATCAGACAGACCAGACAGTCTCCTAGGACACTATGGATATATAACTAATTTAATATCGAAATTCTACCGATTAAGGATTTGTCCCAAATTTTCCATGAATTTCAGATTCTGATGAATCCATTTGTGTTAAGCAAATCAAGTAACTACCAGCAGGAAAATTAGCAAAGCATCTCATAACACCAGCAGTAACATATCTGTCCTAAGTCGATGCTCAACCTTTAAAACAGGGCTTGAAGCATAACTTGAATATTAGGTAAGTCACCATGTTATCTGAAGATAGCTTGTTCAGGGTAATTATCCCTTTATCAGTGCTAAACAGATAGGACTGGCTTGGTTATTTATGAGCCCTTAGATAGGATCCGGTAAGTACTATTTTTTTCTAATACTGTAGGAGTGGAGATTATTATAGTTTAGGCAACACTTCTCTGTATTTCTGAGAAAAATATATTCAAATTAGCCATGAGAACTTTAGCTTTCTTTTCCTTTTGGAAGTAAAGCTAATTTGCATTTCTTTTTCTTATGTTTCCTTAAGATCAAATCTCATAAACACGCTAGAAATCCACAGTAGTGTTGCCTGGTCTACAATATTCCTGACAGCTATAAGGCACTTTTCATTCCTCCACCCAATCCCCGAATAGTAAAAAAGGGCTTTCAAGTAGCCAAGTCTGTTCTCTCTGCTCTCCACTGATTAATTTCCCAGAAATAGATGTCTGTATAAAAGATGCTCTCTGGACTAGTATCCAAGTTAGGCTTCAAGGCCCATTTAAAAGGGTGATCATTGACTGAAAATAATCAGGTTACTTACAGTAGCTTTCTTTCTTTTTAGATGGAAAGCTGCAATGGACACATACTAGTATCTCTCTTATTCGGGCTGAATACATTTATATCCAAATTGAACGTTGGAAAAAATGTGGTCAATCGCACCTAAAATTACCCATCTCTAGTATTATTCCTTGGTAGATACATTGGTATTATCCTTTGTGCTTTTCATTTTTTATATCTCAGTGTGGATATTTGTGAAACTGTGATTCACACCTTGACATATTGCAGTTCTAATTGCATGTAAAACATGGACGTTAAAAAAGTAGACACCTATAAAATTTACATTTCACAGTGTTGTTTTCTGCATTTATTGTGTGAAAAGCTTTTACTCAGAATCAAATTAAAATATGTTTCCCAATTTTTGTTTGTTTTTTATACACTTACTGCTAGAAACATAATAACCATACATTTTCCATATTATCTTTTAAAAAATAGTTATGGATGAAATGTTGAGAAAATGGCATCATGATATTGAATTCCCCATTTTGCTTCCTTCTAATAACAAATTAAAATGTTAGGGCTTTGGGCATTGGGGTCTAATGCTTATCAAACTGCCCAAATGCTGTTTGAAAGTTGAAGCTTCTTTATATTTGAGTTGTGGCAAAAAATACAATACAGCTTTGGGCAATGATTAATGACATTACAGTTTTTACAAATTATAAAGAAGGCTGAAACTAAATTGCTTTACACAACTTTCTACAAGACTTGCAGAATGGCCTTTAGATGACAGGCTCTCATGCTACCGCAAGAAGAGCAAAGAGGCAGAGGAGATGCTACTATGCAGGTCTGGAGTTTCAATTTCTTTGGGTCGGGTAGGAGGGTTTGCCCATGGTCAGTATTTAGGGGTCTACATTATAAAATGATTTAACCACTTCCAGATCGGGCCATTTTCCCCCTTCCTGACCAGGCCTAATTTTGAAAATCTGAAATGCGTCACTTTATGTGGTAATAGCTTTGGAACCCCTTTACTTATCCAAGCCGTTCTGAGACTGTTTTCTCGTGACACATTGTACTTCATGATAGTCATAAATTTGAGTCAATATATTTCACCTTTATTTATGAAAAAATCCTTAATTTACCAAAAAGTTCGAAAAATTCGCAATTTTCTAAATTTCAATTTCTCTGCTTTGAAAACAGAAAGTGATACCTCATAAAATATTCATTAATTAGTTTTCCCCATATGTTTACTTTATGTTGGCATCATTTTGTAAATGACATTTTATTTTTTTAGGATGCTAGAAGGCTTAGAATTTTAGAAGCAATTCTTAAATTTTTTAAGAACATTTCCAAAACCCACTTTTTAAGGACCACTTCAGGTCTGAAGTCACTTTGTGGGGCTTACACAGTGGAAAACCTCACATAAATGACCCGATTGTAGAAACTACACCCCTCAAGTTACTCAAAACTAATTTGACAAACTTTGTTAACCCTTTAGGTGTTGCACAAGAATAAAAATTTCTAAATTTCACTTTTTTGGCAGATTTTCCATTTTAATAAATTTTTTTCTTTAACACATCGAGGGTTAACAGCCAAGCAAAGTATAATATCCATTACCCTGATTCTGCAGTTTATAGAAACACCCCACATGTGGTCATAAACTGATGTAAGGGCACACGGCAGGGCGCAGCAGAAAATGAGCGCCGTATAGTTTTTGGAAGGCAGATTATGCTGAACTGGTTTTTAGAGGCATTTTATCCCATTTGAAGCCCCTCTAATGCACCCTTACAGTACTAACTCCCAAAAATTGACCCATTTTGGAAACTAGGGGATAAGATGCCAATTTTTATTGGTACTATTTTGGGGTACATATGATTTTTGATTGCTCTATAGTACGTTTTTTGTGAGGCAAGGTAACAAAAAATGGCTGTTTTGGCAATGTTTTTATTTTTTAAAACATTCATCTAACACGTTAGATCATGCACTATTTTTATAGATCAGGTTGTTACGGATGAAATTATATCAAATATGTTTACTTTCTTTTTTGTTTGCTTCAGATTTACATAATAAAGCATTTTTTTTTTAAATGTGTTTTTGTCTCTCCATTTTCCGAATGCCATATTTTTTATTATTTTTCAGCCAATCATCTTGTGCAGGGGCTAGTTTTTTGAAGTAAAAGAGTTGATGTTTTTATTGGTACAATTTCTGGGTGCATATGATTTTTTGAACATTGATTATTACACTTTATGGGGCAAGGTGACCAAAAATTGGTTGTTTTACCACAGTTTTTATTTATTTTTACAGTGTTTACCTGAGGGGTTAAGTCATGTGATATTTTTGTAGAGCAAGTTGTTACGAACGTGGCAATACATAATATGTATAGTTTTTCATATTTATTTAAGTTTTACACAATAATAGCATTTTTGAAAACAAAAAAATGATGTTTTAGTGTCAGAGGGTTAAAAAAATAATACATACATAGTCAGAGAGCCATAGCTTTTTAATTTTTTGACCGATTTTTTTGTGGGATGAGGTGACGGTTTGATTGATACTATTTTGGGGGGCATACACCATTTTGATCACTTGGTGTTGTACTTTATGTGATGTGAGATGCCAAAAATTTATTTTTTGGCACTGTTTTATTTCATGTGATATTTTTATAGAGCTAGTTGTTACGAACGCGGCGGTACCTAATATATCTTATTTTTTCACATTAACACAATAATAGCATTTTTTAAACAAAAAATGATCTTTTAATGTCTCCATGTACTGAGAGCTATAGTTTTTTTTTTTTGAGCGATTTTCTTATGTAGGAGCTAATTTTTTGTGGGATAAGGTGATGGTTTTATTGGTTTCATTTTGTGGGACATACATGTTTTTGACCACTTGTTGTTTGTGACTTTTGGTGACATAAGATGACAAAAATTATATACTTTTTACACTGTTTTTATTTTTAATTTTTATGGTGTTTATTGGATGGGGTCGATCATGTGATATATTTATAGAGCCAGCTATCACGGACGCGGCAATACCAAATATGTCTATTTTATTTATTTTTGTCTATTTTTAACATTTTTTTAAAATTACTTAATTGGGGATTTTATTTATTAATTTATTTTCTTTTTACACTTTGAGTTCCCCATAAGGTCATACAAAAAATACCTAATATAGTGATTTTTTTATTTTACATTTTGAGTCCTCCACAAGGTCATACGAGACCTCCGGGGGACATTTAACTTAAATTTTTTTTTTTCACTGCTGATTTCTCCTGTAACTGGGGCTGACATTTTAACCCCGGTTACTGAGAAAATACAGACCGTAGAGAAGCTGTACAGCAGAGTACATCGCTGTACAGCTTCAGTGCAGTGCTGATCGAGGTCTGTGAAAGACCCAACAGCTCCTGCACTCTCCCGACCCCGCGGTCAAATGACCACTGGGTCGGGACAGGAAGCACATATCGCTTCCTTCTCTGCATACACAGCGCTCGGTGAGCACTGTGTCTGCAGTGATTTAGAAGGCAGGGACACCTGGTAACTGTCCCTGCCTTCTCTCTGGGTTGCCCTGCTGTCACTGACAGTAGGCAACCCGCTCGGCAGTTGCACGATTAGCGTGTAGCTGCCATCTCTGAATAGACGTTCTAAAACATCCATTCAGAGATAGATAACCGGCCATTGGACGTTTATATTCTATGGGCGGTCGTCAAATGGTTAAGGAATTTGCCCTGAATTTGTATTTAGTTGGTCTATGTTAGTCATCTGTATTTATTTAGGGTAAAAGGAACTTTCAGTAGGACCCCTTGCTTTAGGTACCACCATATTAATTGGGGATTTTATTTATTAATTTATTTTCTTTTTACACTTTGAGTTCCCCATAAGGTCATACAAAAAATACCTAATATGGTGATTTTTTTATTTTACATTTTGAGTCCTCCACAAGGTCATACGAGACCTCCGGGGGACATTTAACTTAAATTTTTTTTTCCACTGTTGATTTCTCCTGTAACTGGGGCTGACATTTTAACCCCGGTTACTGAGGAAATACAGCCCGTAGAGAGGCTGTACAGCAGAGTACATCGCTGTACAGCTTCAGTGCAGTGCTGATCGAGGTCTGTGAAAGACCCAACAGCTCCTGCACTCTCCCGACCCCGCGGTCAAATGACCACTGGGTCGGGACAGGAAGCGCATATCGCTTCCTTCTCTGCATACACAGCGCTCGGTGAGCACTGTGTCTGCAGTGATTTAGAAGGCAGGGACACCTGGTAACTGTCCCTGCCTTCTCCCTGGGTTGCCCTGCTGTCACTGACAGTAGGCAACCCGCTCGGCAGTTGCACGATTAGTGTGTAGCTGCCATCTCTGAATAGACGTTCTAAAACATCCATTCAGAGATAGATAACCGGCCATTGGATGTTTATATTCTATGGGCGGTCGTCAAATGGTTAAGGAATTTGCCCTGAATTAGTATTTAGTTGGTCTATGTTAGGCATCTGTATTTATTTAGGGTAAAAGGAACTTTCAGTAGGACCCCTTGCTTTAGGTACCACCATATTAGAATATAAAAGAATTACAATGAAAACAGGGTTAGTAGTTTTGTTCTTCAAGAGATAGGTAGTAGATGCAGAAACCACTTAACTGTTCCTATTACCAGGATGGCTTGATGAGCGAATCGAAGTTAGAGATGTGGACTTCAGTCTGAAAAATTTGATACGCCAAATTCTCAAGCAAGCTGACGTGTGACGTCACCAGTGTGGCCAACATTTGGCATATTTTCTTCAATTAAGAAGGCCTTTCCGCGATCAAATGGATGAGTTGAGTATGTATTTTTTTAACCCCTGATTAATCGCCTGATAGGCTGAATGTGACTCTCACATGCTGAGATCAGTGTTGAACGCTGTATCTAAGGGGTTAAATGAGGGGTATTGCTGTTCCCTGCCATTGCTCCCGCTCCATACAATGGAATGCGATTTATTACAAAGTAATTTGTAACAAATTAAATATCTTGTCGAAATTCAGCTGCCCAAACACATTTTTCGAAACTTTGCTCATCACTATTAAAGACATGAACCAACACCCAGATGGAGGTGCTTCATGCTCTTGCTATGGATCCACTCTCTTCTACATACACCTCTCTCTTTCACTCTGTAAACTACACAATTATTTTTCCTGGCTATTCTTACTATTAGATATTATTTTGAATTAATATTCCACAATGATTTTTAATGTAAACATGCTGTTGCTGAATGTTCATTAATTTCTGTTTCAAAAGCCAATGCATTTGATTTATTCTAAAAAGTGCAAGGTACATACCAGTGGTTGGCATTAGAGATGAGTGAATCGAATTTGACGAACTAGAATTCGATCCAAATTTCAGGAAAAATTTGATTCTCACCAAAGCAGAATTGAAATGGCTGCTGCACATGTTAGGACATGGTTAAAGAAACTCTGGGAAGGCGGGATGACCCATACAGACATGCATGCAGCCAATCAGCAGCCAGCCAACCCTGTGATGTCACAGCCCTATAAATAGCAGCAGCCATCTTAGATTCTGACAATTACCAGTGTACTTAGTGCAGGGAGAGACGTGTCTGCAGGTGCTAGGGACAGTGATAGGAAAGACTGGATTGTGGTGACAAAAAAAAAAAACGATTTATAAGTGCAGGGAAAGGATAGGGAGGAATCGTTCCAGAGCATTTATGTAGTACAGGGTTCAGTAAGGGAGGTTACAAAATGGGTAATAGGAACAATTCTATTACACCTTGACGCACTGACTGGGGATTCAAATTGAGATTGTACAGCTCTGTGATTCTAGCAAACTGTTCTTGTTATTGGGGTGCAAGTCCTGTTTGATACAGCCATTAACACGGTTTATTACCAGGAAATATTTCTACAGTATGTCTTATTTGCTCTTCTGTAGTGCAGTTATATGTTGTAAAGCCCTTTTTGCCATGTATTAGTGGCAAAAGTAAAAAATATTTGCCCTTGAGCTTTGCAGTGATATATTCTAAAGCCCAGCTTGCCATGTATTAGTGACAAATTAAAAATATATTCGCCATTCTGCATTGCAAGTATCTATTGAACAGCCTTTTGTGTTGTGTAAAATATTTGATCTGTTTGCTATTCTGTGGTGCAATGATATAGTCTATAGCCCAGTTTGCTGTGTTTTAGTGGCGAAATAAAAATATTCGCCGTTCATCATTGCACTTATCTGTTAAAAAGCTATTTGTGTTGTGGAAAAGTGGAAAAAAATCAGGGCCTACTTTCCGTTCTAAGGTGCAGTGATATATTTAACAACCCAGTTTTCCGTGTATTAGTGGAAAAAAAATGTTTTGTCGCCATTAATCGTTGCACTTATCTGTTAATAAGTCTTTTTTGCTGTTGAAAACTGGAAAAAATAGGGCCTACTTGCCGTTCTGTGGTGCAGTAATATATTTTATAGCCCTGTTTGCCATGTATTAGTGGCAAAAGAAAAAAATATTTGATCTAACATTTGATTATTTGATCTAACAGTATGTCAGACAGAGAAGTGCCAGGCCCTGCACAGGGGAGTTTCAGAGGCCTAAATGTTTCTGGCACAGGCAGAGGTTGCAGCAGAGTAAAGGGGCGTGGCAGCAGGGGTCGTAGCGGGAGGCCTGAGCTCCCGGTGTCATCTAGCAATCATGTCTTGACAAGTAACCCAGCAGTTCTTGAATGGTTCACTCGGTCATCCACTTCATCACAAGTGAAATCAGACACCCCCAGCCAAGAATCGGTGGGTTCCTCTGACACAACGCTTAGGTGGCATAGCCCGGGAGCAGGCCTGAACCTTCCTCTGTCATTTTATGTTTACTCAGTGCGAGAAGTATTATATTCCCTTAGCTTGGCTCCACTTTTCAGCAAGAACAAGCTACTAGAGGACAGTAAGCAGCTACTGCCCAGCCAAGATCTGGAGGAGACATCCACCGCTTCATCCACTAGGCAGGCAACTAGTGATGAGGAGAGTGGCATGAGAGCTGGTGCTGCGCGCCATCAGGCTCCTGACCCAGAGACGGTTGAGGAGGACATCAGTGACATGCACACAGTAATTGATGATGATGTAGCTGATCGCACTTGGGAGCTGGGTGACGAAGGGGCTTCATCATCATCGGGAGAATAGGGTTGCAGCTTGCCGGTGAGCCAGAGGCAGAGCCAGCAAGTCGCTAGCTTGGCCGGGAGTCAGCAGGGTGGCAGCAGTAGGACGTCGGGAGCCAAACGTGCCCGGGGTGGAACTCCGGCTTCGTAAGAGCCTACCTACTTGGGAAGTAGCGGTTCATTGGTTCATGGAGGAAGCAGCAGTAGCAGTCAGTTGGTGTGTAGTGTTGGGGGCAAAATCACTTACTCGGCAGTGTGGCAGTTTTTTTTTAACCTGCCAGAGGAGGTGAATAGGGCCATATGTAGAATATGTGGGCAGTAGGTGAAGCGTAGCCAGGGTGCCATTGTTGGCACCACGACCCTGCATCAATATATGCAGCGTCACCATAAAGTGGCCTGGGAGAACTGTGGATCCGATGTGGTGGTCTAGCCTACTGCAGCAACCGCTGCATCACCCAGTGACACACACCCAGTTTCAGGCAGTTAAGGCTCCACCTGCTCAGCCGAAGGGAGCTATCTGTCCTACCCTTCATCTGCTCGTCCTGATTCTCCTGCTCCTCGCCCTCCTACTCCTCATCAGTCATTCCGTCAGCAATCGATCACCGAAGCGATTGCCAAGAGACAACAGTTTGTGTTCACTCATCCAACAGCACAGAAGCTTAACCTGCTCCTGTCCAAGTTGCTGGTGCTGCAGTCCCTCCCTTACCAAGTGGTGGACTCTGCACCTTTGAAAGAACTGATGGCTTGTGCCGAGCCGAGGTGGAGAGTCCCAAGCCATCATTTATTTGCCAAAAAGGCAGTAAAAGCCCTGCACACACATGTAAGAACAAAACGTGGGCCAGTCCTTGAGCCTGTCAGTGTCTGCCAAGGTGCACGGCAGTGCCGGCATGAGCAGCCATACGTACTGTCAGGGACAATACATGTCCTTTATGGCCCACTGGGTGAATGTGGTTCCTCCACAGCCACACCAGTAACTTGGCCAGGTGACGCCTCTTCCATCTCCATGTTGTCACGCCGTTGGTCCTGCGACAATGTCCACCTCTGCCACCTCATCCTCCACCGTGTCCTCGGCCTCCACTGCAGGGACAATTTACAGTGACCCTCCAGCATACCACATGTGCAGGGCACAGTGGTGTCATGCTGTTCTGCACCTTGTTTACTTGGGCAAATTGAGTCACACAGGGGAGGAACTGCTCCGTGTCCTTCATCAAAATCTAATCAAATCCTGGCTTTCTCCGCGACAAATCAAAATCAAAACCATGGTGACCGACAACAGGAAGAATATGGTGTCGATGCTGGGTCAAGGACGGCTGAGCCATTTGCCCTGCATGGCACACATGTTCAATCTGGTTGTCAAGCAGTTCCTGAAGTCTTCCACCCACCTGCAAGACATCCTGAAAATGGCCAGGAAACTTTGCATGCACTTGAGCCACTCGTACACCGCAAAGCACACCCTCCTTGGGCTGTAGCTGCAGAACGGCATCCCCAAACATAGGCTGATATGTGACATTTCCACCTGTTGGAATTCCACTCTCCATATGTTGGACAAACACAGAAAGGCCATAAACGATTTCTTAATGATCCAAGCAAACAGGAGTACTTCCCTGTGTAACCTCGATGTCAGCCAGTGGCAGCTCATGCATGACACTTGCCGTTTGCTCAGGCCCTTTGAGGAGGCCACATTTTTTGTCAGTCGCCAGGACTAAAGGATGAACAACGTCATTCCACTGCTTCACGTTCTGGAACAGATGCTGGTAACTCTGGTTGGTCTGGGGACTGGAGACATTGTGCTTATCTCACAGACACATGAGCCCTGTGGGGGCTGAACCGGAGGAGGAGGACATTGGAGCACAAGCATATGCATATGCAATGGAGAAAGGGAGTCCGTCTGAGTCACTTGCACATATGGCCCAATGCATGCTAACTTACTTGCGTAGTGACAGCCGAATTATCACTATTTGGCAGAGGGATGACTTCAAGCTCTTCACCTTGTTGGACCCTCGCTACTGCTCGGGTAGAACACTTTGCGATGCTCCTGTGCTCTACCGAGCACCCAAGCACAATTGAAGTTAATAGGAGAACCCAAGGCACTTCTCTGAAGGGGGAGGGTGTCAGGAGTCATATTGGGAGTCGGTGCTTAGGAAAACCCCAGTGTATTTAATTCTAAATACACTGGGGTGTCCTGGGATTTGAACTCCCAATCTTGTACATTAGAGGCAAGGACCTTAACCACTCTGCTATAAAGCTAAATGCTAAACTGTGTCAGGAAAAACCTCATAGTAGTTTCTGATGTAGTGAGTATTTCAATTCAGCAGAAGACTTATGTAATACTTCTGTGCGGGTTAACATATAGCTCTATAGTTTAGTGGCTAACATCCTTGCCTCTAATATACAAGGTTGGGAGTACAAATCCCGGCAGAAATATTTATATATATATATTTAACCATAATATATTTACATATATTATTATATATTTATAATATATAATATATTATAATATATGTAAATGTATTATGGCTAAAAACATCAGTAGTAGTTTTCTACAATTTAGTATTCCTATACAGCAGAAGTATATATATATATTTTTTTAAGTAACTGTCCATGCAGCTCTATAGTGAAGTGGTTAAGGTTCTTGGCTGTGAGTTTGAATCTGGCAGAAACTTTTCAGAAATAGAGGCTAAATTAGATTTAAATACACTGACTCGAGAGAAGCGGCTGAACACCGCAATGTGCCGAGCATAGCGATGCTCGAGTCGAACTGGTGTTCGGCCGAGCATACTCACCCAACACTACTGCCTAGTGAAGAAACTACTCACCAGCAGCAGCAGCTAGACCTGGAGCAGGAAATAAACCTGCAGGTGGTGGTATACTTGGACAGTACCCTGCAACCCCACATTGAAGATCCGCTGGACTACTGGGCAGCCAAACTGGATTTCTGGCTGCAACTGGCCTATTGTTCTGACAGATCAGAGGAAGGGCAAAATAAACAGTGACGTCAACACAAACTCACTGATTACACCCTCTCCACTTTATTGGGGGGCTCTACTTGTATAAGCATTTAATAGAACAGGTTCTGTAGACATCTATGTGGAATCAGCTGATGACAGCGTAAAAGGAGTGCGCTTCTTCTTGGTGCTAACATCTTCCTGTAAGGCTGAGTTCATACTTGAGTTATTTGGTCCGTTTTGGCCTCGTGACTGACGAAATTAGTGAAGTGTGCAGTGGTTCTAAGAGCGACGCCTATCATCTGGATGTCATACGGACTCACAGTATTATTTCACTACCAGAGCAGACTCCTTTTGCATGTTACTGCAAGGCACTGTGTTCTACACCACTATAAATGCTCTCTGAAGTCAGGAAATAGACATTTTTTAACACGATTTGCCGCAAATAAATTTGGATCGAACCAAATTTTTCCACAAAAATTCAGTGAACCAGTGAATCGAATTTTTAAACAATTCGCTGATCTCTAGTTGTCATGTTTTGCCATGTACACATTCAATTTTGCACAACCTCTAACTTTTGCCCATGTTAAGCAATCACTATACTGTAGAAACACTTATAATAAATGAAATTAAAAAAAAAATGAGCACACAAACAGAATGAATTAAATTCTAGCTGTTGCATGTCAGATGCTTGAATAGAACAAAAAAGGGAACATTTGATTAGCAAGGAAGGGCAATGTTCAGTCTGGATTATGTAATTATCAGTTGTACAGGAAAGATAAATGAATATGCCAATTGCATCACAGCAAACAGATGTCCATTTTGTGGACCCATCCAAAATGTTTTAAAAGGGTTCAATATCAGATTGGTGGGGGTCCCCCACAATCAGCTGATTTGGGATGCTACGGTGCCTGAATCTATGTAGTGTACAGAACTGACAGCTCCATACACTGTATAGTTGCCATGCTGGGGTACTGCCGCTCAAATGTTCTCATGGGAAGTGAGCTTTATAAGCCGGTGCCCCCTACATTGAATCCCTGACATATGCTGAATGAATGTCGGATGAAATCTTCAAACACATGAGCTGGTTGGCAAAAATTGAGGGATTTTCAACATAATGCTAATGTGTATGTCCCTCACCCTAAGTGTGTGGAAATTCTCTCTGTCTCTTTTAGGCCAAATTCTCTGTCTATTTTCTTCTGCACAGGCATGCAGTTAATATTCATCCTACCTGCCATTGTGCATTTCCTCTCTATCTGCAATGGGGCCACTTCTGCCGCTTTAACTTTTACAAACCATCCATTCATCCCTTCACAAAGTTCCTGCCACTTTGTGCGCCCCTTCCATATACTCCCTCTTAGAGCCATCATATTTTGTGTCACCCCTCTGTCCCTTTACAGACCACACTTAAGTACAGTGGGGGTAGACTCTCTAGCTCCACTGGACACAGGACTTCCTGTTTTTGGCCATGTAGAGCTAATGCCCCATCAGCCTCAACATATTTTCTCATCTTGTCATATGAGACGCTTGTACATATTTAGGGCAACAATGTTCTTCATAGATCTCTACAAAGCCTCTAGATAAAAAAAAAATATAAGGAGACTCTTTTTTTTTCAAATGACACATATACACTTAAATTGACCCTGCTTCTGTTTTAAAGACCATTTGTCTCCTCATCTACCTGACAATCTATATATTTTTTTTTTTATGATGGTTTAGTTTCTAGGTAATTGTATCATTTTTCCAACCTTTCTTTAACAGAAATAAACCTTTCATGGACTGAATTTATGCTAGGCACATGGTGGGCTTGGACTTTTTCACAGGAGCCAATCTGAACAAACAGAGCTACGGCATAAATAATTGTGGATCAGGAACCTAGGCCTCTGATCAGACAGTTCATCCCATTAGAAACGTCTGAACGCTAAGCTAGATCTGAGAGCCACTAATGAGTAGTATCTCTCATTAAGGGCACATGGCCTGTTGTTGAATTGAATGGCCATCCATTTAACTTCATTTTATACTACATTTTACATGTAGCAGCTGATACAACAGCTGAAGGCAGTTTCCCCTGTCACTATAAACCCGGGGGAGGGGGGGATCCAGAGTATCAGCTATTTGCCCCTGAAGCTCTCCTGATAAAGGGGCTGCCTAAAGTATAATGAGAAAGCATTCTTATGAATTTTGTAATGTAAATATTTACCTAATAATTATAAATCTGTCAATAAATGGGAAATATTAGAACTAAACTTTGTGACCTTTTATTTTTATTCTGTGTACAGTCACGTTGAATTTATTATGCAGAAGGGGATCGATTTCTCTTGATTTGCTCCAAATCTCGCTCACGCTCATTTATCAGCCGCTCTTGATAAGGGCAGAGTTTGTATTTATGATTTAAGATAAACCACATTTAACTATAGACTGATGAACTGTATAAATATAATATATAGACTGCATTTCCACTGCCATTAATTTGACACCTAGTCATATCATTATAAATGTGCTGATAAACATAGAACTTGCATTGTGCTTATCCTGATGTGTGGCACAGCTTCACGCTGAGATAATTCGCCACTTTGTATTGCAAAACTATTTTTCAAAAGACAGCTCTGTTGTGTATAGAAAATGTAACATACATCTTGAACATAAGGGGGTATTCCCATCTGGGACATTTATGTCATATCAATAGAGTATAACATAAATGAGCTATAGGTTTGTCCTCCTGGAACCACTCACAATGAAGTGAATAGAGAGCATGGACAGTCACCCCTCCATACTACTCCTTCTGAAAATTTATTGTCTTGAAAGAAGAGAAGGGAGGGCGCTTCATAGGCAGGACTGCAGGACACCATAAGTGTGAACAGATAGAGAGCCCCTCTAGGGGGCACAAAAACCTGTCAACTGGGCAAGGATGATATCAAAAGTGTAGCACTCAATCCCCTCCAGATAGCCATACTGGGACAGAATAAACAATGTAGAGAAGACAACGTATGAACTCTTAAGGTGGCCTGACCTCAGTAAATAGTACAGACCAGTGTATAATTAGTTGATGCTTTATTTCAGGTTGTCTTATCAATGTGTTTCGGAACTGAACCGGCTGCTTCATCGGGCAAACAAAAACAGCTACTAGTAGTTGTTTTTTCTGACAAAAGGGTTGGTTTGGTCCTGAGACACATTGTAAAGCAACCTGTACTAAAGTATCAACTTATAATATACCAGACTGTCCTACTTACTGAGGTCCTACACCTTGAGAGTTCCCGCCTTGTCTTCTCTCCATTGAGCACTGTCTTAGATATTTTCAGAAGTTCCATAGCTGGGAATGGGGACGAAGCTGTGCATGTGTGATATGTTTTCCATTCTCAACAGGGTCCCATTTTTTAAATAGGAGTGGGTACCATAACTAATATTGAATGATATATGCATTTAGTTTTACAATAGGAGTCGAGGAATGATGTATGTACAACATTTACAGTATATTACATGTATACCACAAAACTGGTGTGAACTGAGCCTAATGCATGCCTTATTTCAACAATGACAAGCTGGCAGCTTCTGTCCTACTTACTGTATGTCCATCTATGCTGAAATAAGTCTGAGCCCTCATTATCTAATTATATTTTTCGAGGTTATTATTAGTGTTGAACAAATCGACGTATCCATACTGGACTTCGATCCGAATTTCAGGAAAAATTTTATTAGCCGTATAGCCAGATTTGCTTGGCTGTAAATTTGCTTTTTAAAAATCATACTCACCTCATCCATTTAGGCATGAAGAGACCACTGGAACCATCTTGCTTAAAGATCCTGTGCAAAATCTCGTACATAGGCGTGTATGATGTCACTACACCGGACAGCATGATGACATCATCACGCACCATGTAAGAATTTGTGCTGGATCTTCAAGCAAGATGGCTGTGGTGGCCTATTCACTCTTAAATGGATAAGGTAAGTACTTTTTTTTTTTTTTTAATTAACCCCTGAAAGGCCTTAATATTAATCTCAGATGCAGCGATCAGTGATGAATGTGGCATCTGAGGGGTTCACTAATGGGTGCGGTGCAATCTCCCTTACCCTTCATTGCGCCTGCTACTTACAAAGAAATGCACTTCAGGACAAAGTAATTCCTCACAAAGTAATTTTTTTGTAAAATTTTGCTAAGTAGCTAATTTTTAAGAACTTCACTCATCTCTAGATATTATGTATTCAGAAATGAAATAACAATTTTTCTTGTCAAGACTAGCCTTGTCTGTATGCAATAGGAGGTTGAGTCTCTTCACCATAACTACAGCAAATCTGAAGGACTCTGCCATATATACTGGTTGGTCATTCATATGAATTACAGGAAAAATCTCACCTGCCTATCACCAAGAGTTGGCCTGTCTTTAGAGAAGAGCTTGTCTTTATGCAAAAAACGCTTTATATCTTCATTTTTACATGTTAGTACACTATCAAGTACAAAACTATACACGGGAGGTCCAGACTAGAGATGGTCCTGTCTACAGATTAGAAAATCAATTCTAATCGAATCAAATTTGACCTGAATTTTCCAAAAATTTAGGTCTAATCTGAATCCGAACATCTGGTGATTCTTCAGCTCACTAGACCAGACAGATGAAAGGGGATCATGTCACCCCAGTGTGTGCGTATGCACACCATCAAGCATTTTCAACCAAAAAGTAAAATATTTCCAGACCATCATATTTTAAATATCATAAACCCTAAAGAGCAGTTTGTTTTATATGAGGCTACATGTTACCACTGGCAGCCCTGTGTTTACCCACAGTCATACATGTCACTGTTACTTTAATTTGACTAATTCTGGCTTGGCGTAAACAGGCTTCAGAGGGGTTGGATACAGTCCTAGGAAATCCCAAATTGTCATGTAGAAGTTTTCAAGGCAATTGGAGCACTTTCGATTCAGGTCAAAGTTAGTTGGACCTGAATCTAATCCAAATCAAATTCCAAAACGTTTGCTCATCACTAGCCCAAACATTGGCCAATTCTGCAAAACTTGCCAGAGATTTTGTTACATCTTAACACGTTTTACAAATTTTATTAAACACCGAATCTGCATATGTTCTATCCAATAAATGTGCTATGTAAAACTGTAAACAGCAGAAGCAGTCACCAGAACTGTCAAACACTGTCCCTATTAACAGGTTCCCAACTGTAGGCAGTTGTAGATGTTAATGATGATAAATGGGGGAGGAGACAAAGAAATACATTAAACATGAAGCAAATGTTGAAGATCACGATGAACGTGACATGATCCCTGATTTTCATGGGCTGGTAAACAACAAAAAATGTGTATATGTGTCTATATACTGTCATTTTTTTTTTTTTTTCCATAAGTTATTTATATTCATATTTCTGGCATCGGTGTTGAGATTTAGCATCAGCTAGAAATAGTAGCCTAGATTAGTGATGTGTGAGGAGGATTAGTGATGTGTGAGGAGGACTATGACATAGTGGGAATAACTGAGACATGGCTGGATGATAGCTGTGACTGGGCAGTTAATATAAAAGGTTACAATCTGTTTAGAAAGGATCGTCAAAACTAGAGAGGTGGAGGGGTCTGCCTCTATGTAAAGTCCTGTCTAAAGCCCACAATTCGAGAATACATCTGTTAGGGACATGAACATGTGGAGTCACTGTGGGTAGAAACACATTGAGCAAAAAACAATAATAAATTACTAATAGGAGTTTATTATAAACCACCTAATATACCAGAGTCCACAGAAAATCTATTAATAAATGAGATAGACGAGGCGGCACATCATAATGAAGTCATTATTATGGGGGACGTTAACTACCCAGATATAGACTGGGAAACTGAAAGCTGTACATCCCATAAAGGAAACAGGTTCTTAGCAATAGCCAAAGACAATTACCTTTCCCAACTGGTTCAGGCACTTACTAGAGGGACGGCCATACTGGACTTAGTATTAACCAATAGACCTGACAGAACAGCAGATGTGCAGGTTGGGGGACACCTAGGAAATAGTCACCATAAAGTAATAACCTTCCAAATATCCTTCAAACGAGAATTTCTAAAGGGAGGAACAAAATTTTGCCAACTAAGCGAGGCCATAGGCCAAACTAACTGGGACAAAGTCATCAAAAATAAAAATACAACCACAAAATGGGAGATTTTTAAAAGCATTGTAACTTCTAATTGTGAGAGGTACATACCTTATAGGAATAATTGGCTAAGAAACAATAAGAAACCAATGTGGATAAATAGAACCGTAAAGAAAGCAATAAATGACAAAAAGAAAGCATATAACTCACTAAAACAGGAGGGGAGCCAGCAAGCACTGATAAACTATAAGGAAAAAAGTAGAATATGCAATAAAAATTGCCAAACTAGAGACCAAGAGATTACTTGCCAAAGAGAGTAAAACTAACCCTAAAATGTTCTTCAATTATATAAATGGTAAAAAATATAAATCTGAAGGAGTTGGCCCTCTACAGAGCAGTGAGGGGGGTGTTGCAGAGAGCAACGAGGATAAAGCAAAACTATTAAATATTTTTTTCTCCACTATATTCACTGAGGAAAACAAACTGTAAGAAGAAATGCAGAATATAAAAGTAAATTCCCCATTAAAAGTGCCCTGTCTGACCCAGGAAGAAGTACAACAGCGACTTAAAAAGATTAAAATAGACAAATCGCCAGGACCAGATGGCATACACCCCAGTATCCTAAGGGAATTAAGTGATGTCATAGCCAGACCTTTATTTCTGATATTTACGGACTCTATACTGACAGGGAATGTTCCACAAAATTGGCGCATAGCAAATGTGGTGCCAATATTCAAAAAGGGTCCAAAAACATAGCCTGGAAATTATAGGCCGATAAGTTTAACATCTGTTGTTGGCAAACTAATAGAAGGGTTTCTAAGAGATGCTATCTTGGAGTATCTCAATGAAAATATCAGTACGGCTTCATGAGGGATCGGTCATGTCAAACGAATTTAATCAGTTTCTATGAGGAAGTAAGTTCTAAACTTGACAGCGGCGAATCAATGAAAGTCATATATCTGGACTTCTCCAAAGCATTTGACACTGGACCTCATAAAAGGTTAGTATATAAAATGAGGTTGCTCGGACTGGGAGAAAATGTCTGTAAGTGGGTAAGTAACTGGCTGAGTGACAGAAAACAGAGGGTGGTTATTAACGGTACACACTCAGATTGGGTCACTGTCACTAGTGGGGTACCCCAGGGGTCAGAATTAGGCCCTATTCTGTTCAATATATTTATTAATGATCTTGTAGAAGGCTTGCATAGTAAAATATAAATTTTTGCAGATGACACTAAACTGTGTAAAGTAATTAACACTGAAAATAACAGTTTTCTGCTACAGAGGGATCTGGATAGATTGGAGGCTTGGGCAGAGAAATGGCAGATGAGGTTTGACACTGACAAATGTAAAGTTATGCACATGGGAGGGAATAATGCAAGTCACCCGTACATACTAAATGGTAAAACACTCGGTAACACTAACATGGAAAAGGATCTAGGAATTTTAATAAACAGCAAACTAAGCTGTAAAAACCAGTGTCGGGCAGCTACTGCCAAGGCCAATAAGATAATGGGTTGCATCAAAAGTGACATATATGCCTGTGATGAGAACATAGTCCTACCACTTTACAAATCACTAGTCAGACCACACATGGAGTACTATGTACAGTTCTGGGCTCTTGTGAACAAGGCAGACATAGCAGAGCTGCGGAGGGTTCAGAGGAGGGCAACTAAAGTAACAACTGGAATGGGGCAACTACAGTACCCTGAAAAGTTACCAAAATTAGGGTTATTCACTTTAAAAAAAAGACGACTGAGGGGAGATCTAATAACTATGTATAAATACATCAGGGGTCAGTACAGAGATCTCTCCCATCATCTATTTATCCCCAGGACTGTGACTGTGACAAGGGGACATCCTCTGCGTCTGGAGGAAAGAAGGTTTGTACACAAACATAGAAAAGGATTCTTCAAGGTAAGAGCAGTGAGACTATGGAACTCTCTGCCTGAGGAGGTGGTGATGGTGAGTACAATAAAGGAATTCAAGACGGGACTGGATGTAATGGAGTGTAATAATATTACAGGTTATAGCTACTAGAGAGGGGTCATTGATCCAGGGAGTTATTCTGATGTCTGATTGGAGTCGGGAAGGAATTTTTTCCCCTTAAGTGGGGAAAATTGGCTTCTGCCTCACAGGGGATTTTTGCCTTCCTCTGGATCAACTTGTAGGAAACAGGCCGAACTGGATGGACAAATGTCTTTTTTCGGTCTTATATACTATGTTACTATGTTACTAAGAAGTATGTTACATTTATTATTGTGGCTGTGCCTGACCTCAAACGTAATTTGAGCGACCATTTGACTGTTTTGAAGCAATTTGGCAGGTCTCATTTTAGACATATTTAAAGAGAATCTGTCTTCCCAATTTTATACTATTATCTACAGTGATACATGAGTAGTACTACAGATATAGAGTCCAGACTCCAGGTCACTATTTATTTATATTTTCTTACTGCCCCCATTCCCCTACTGTCAGCACAATCAAAGCTGCACTGAAATACACAGTCCGGACCAGTCCTGACAATGTATTTTAATTCAGCTTTTAGCACAGACAGTGAGGGAAAAGGGGCAGTAGAAAAATAAAAAATAGGGATCTGGACTCCATATCTGCAGCATTGCTCAAGTATTACTGTAGATTATTGTCCCAAATTAAGGTGACAGATTCCCTTTAAAAAATAATAATAAATTGTGACTTCTCTGTCAAGATAGTGTGGCTTCAAGGGAAAGGGTCATGGCTTAAGAAGCAACATTTTGTTCCAAAATTCTAGAACAAGATTCTGTTGCCAAGTAAGCCAATCGATAGGGGGATAAAATTAGACTAAAGTGTTTTCCTCTGGATCAACTTGCAAGATAACAGGCTGAACTGGATGGACAGATGTCTTTTTTCAGCCTTACCAACTATGGGGCACATTTATTAAGACCAGCGTTTTAGGCGGCAATCTTAAGAAAGGCCCTATGCTGGTGGTGGATCGCCAAAGTTATTAAGAAGAGCAAGCCTCTCCATAACTTCAGCACATCCAGTGCCAGTTCTAAATTTAAGACAGCTTCTGAACCGTCTTACATGTAGATCAATTTCTATGCCTAAAACAGGCGTAGAACATGGTAAATGAGATGGGCCTGCCTGCTCATCCCCTTCCCCACCCACACAACGCCCACAATTTTACACCTGGCGTTAGTGGGGAGAAGTCGCCCCACCATCTGCGCCTGAAATAAGCCTATTTTAGGGGTATTTAAGTATAATAAATGACCCCCTATGTTACTAAGTGTTTATCTATGCTCCCATTTTATCATCCAGTCTGAGCCACTGTGATAAATTGGAGGGATTATTAGACCGCCTGTAGAATTTACTGTATATACTTTAGTCAGGATTAATACATATGTCAAAGGATATCTATCTATCTATCTATCTATCTATCTATCTATCTATCTATCTATCTATCATTACTATTCACAGTCATCCTTGCCTTAATAGATACATTCTTTACAGATATCTCTCCATGGAAAGAAAACAGAGCAGCAAACACTGCACTGAAATCCTACAAGTAACTGCCAATTGAATACTAGGACACATTCATTACTGTGGTTAAATCCATTTCACCTAAATATTAAGTAAAGCGAGCCCTCAAGCAAGACTGTTGCAAGCATATCATAATCTTAAATTCTTTCAAATATTACTAAAGGAGATCAGCAATCATAGTTCAGATGTCATCTAAGTAAGACTGCATCTTGGAAAGTAGAACAAGTAATACCACAAGATAACATATCTTACACTGCCATAATGGTATCTTTTTTGTTCGCTGGAAAGCTTGACTGTGAGAGAAAAAAAAAGGGAAAAAAAGTATATATAATATATATATATATATATATATATATATGTTTGAAATTGCAGAGTTAAAGCAAGAAGGACTTTTTCTAATCATACAGAATGCAGATGTTTTGTCTCATTATATAAGCCATTTGTCAATGTATGAAAACTCGGATCTAGAGAAGCAGCTTCCACCACCGTCTCTACTATACATTTTTTTTTCCTTTCTTGATTATTATTTTTCAGGCTGACTTGAATCAGATTTATACACATTTCAAGTGCTGTGTAACAGTTCTCGTGTCTTAATTGAAGAGGTGACTAAGCCTGAAGGAATTGTGGAGAAAGTGATGGAGCAACTGTCTGACAAAATAATAATAATCATTATTGGTGACAGTCTGCTTAGACTCTATTTATAAAGTCAGTGAATCTAGAAAAGCAAAAGTCCAAATTGTGTTATTGCTATCATTTTTGGATATATAGAAAAAGTTTTTTTTTTTTGCAAAATATTCATATTGTGGTACTCATAAATATTTAGGTTAGTACAGATATTAGACAGCCGTCTAACATTGTATAGCATGATTTACGTTATGTAGTGCATCATCCATTCACTTAGTAGTAGGATGGCTACATGTTATGAAGCAGATGTGGATCTGTGGTCACTTGAACAGGTTTGTCTTGGGGCTACCCCTAAGGGCGTTATCTATGTAGCTCCACAATCTTCATCCTTTAACCCCTATATTGGGATCTGCAGGGGTCAACCAGGATTCTACCTCTTGGGGTAGTCACACATGACTGCTCACCCACAAGACTCAGGAGACAATGGTGCGAGGCACCAAGGGATCAGGAATAATTATAGTCAGGAACAGGACAGGCAGAGTTCATGCAAAGCGATATTCAGTCCAAGGTCTGGGCGGGCAGCTCATGATAAGTATTAAAATCAGGCAGAGATTAGGATAGCCAGCAGAGGGTCAAATCAAGAAGTCAGGCAGAAATCAGTACAAGGAGCGGACTAACACGTTAAAGGCAAAACTTTGCAGGAAACTAGCATCCTATAACACAGGAAGGAAGGAGCCTTAAATTTCCTGAGGTTGCTAGTGATAAGCGGGGAAAAAACAAAGTGCTCACTCGCTGGCCTTCTAAGAGCCGAAGAGAGTGCATTGGAGTCCTACAAACAATGAGAGACACTGCTGGCAGTAAACAGGCCTTAGCCTGCAAGGAAAATAAATAGGGATGCTTCAAAGGATGATCCCACAGGGCGGGGAGTATGGGACCCCTGGAAACATACAGCAGATGAGCAAGGCAGTGGTTGTGTCCACCGGAAGAAGTGGAGTGGCGGTGCGCAAGGACCATTGTACACTATGCAAGTAACATAACATGTTAAACAGTACTTTTGTGGCAGCTACATCTGAAAATTCAGTATAATTGTCTGTCTGCAATAAATTAATAACATATATTTGCATAACTTTATACAGTATGTACATGTACAGTATATAGAAATAAATACATATGCATACAGTATACTCACACACAGACATATTTTTACCTCCATATATTTACAGTATGTAGGCATATATACACATATATGGGAATATACTTACCCCCCTCCCTGCGCCGCTCCTTGTCCCCACACCACAGCTGCTGCTTCTCCTTGTACACAAAACATCTGGTGTTAGGGTGGGGGGCAGAAAATGGTAGGCTGGGACGGGGACAAACCTGCGCCTGCCATTGGCTGCTCCCCCCGACACCGGATGTTTTCATCTGTGTTCAGGGAGAAGCAGCAGCGGCAGTGTGGGGACCAGGAGAAGCACAGGGAGCGAAAAGTGGGGTAAGTATATTTCCTCTGAGGGGCCCGGCACATGGGGGGCTGTTGTATGATGTTGGATAACCCCTTTAACCTTTTCCCCAGGTAAAACCTAGCTACGGCTCTGTATACACATTTACATGTACACACTCACACAGATAAATACACACACAAATATAATGCATACTTAGACATATAAACAGATATATAAACAGACATATATGGGTGTTCCCCTACTCTTTATGATATGAAGTATGAGGACATTCAGATGTGTCCACCCTTACCTTTCCGTGAATATTAATGACTCCAATTTCTCATAATACAAACTCACAAAAACAAAATTATGACATGCTAGAAAAATGTCAAACAGGCTGTAAAGCATTTAATGACCATTGGGTGGCAATGCTTAGAAACATAGAGCATAGAAATCTTGTGACATAATATTGCAAAATCATGTTGTTGTTTTTTTTTTTTCAAACCTGGCCATCTCTGTCAGACATCTTGGAATGCAATATGTTTAGGCAAAAAGGTAAGGATGGACACAACTGTATGGTTGACAATTTTCCAATGTCATGTATGATCAGGAGCTATTGAAATATTAGTTCATCAAAGTGGTTGGGGGCCTTTCAGCCAGGCCTCCCAAGTCAGAAACCATGCAGAGGAAAATATGCCACAGGGTTCTGGGTCCTTCGGTTGAACCGCTAACACTTCTGTTCTCTGGTCCCTTTTGATGGAGGTCACATGTGCTGCTGCAGCCAATGACTGCCTGCAGTGGTGATGTGTCCCCTATGCCTCATAACAATGTGTTGCATTGAAGGACATATCACTACTGCAGGCAGTCATTAAGTGCAGGGGCACATGTGAGCACCCCCCCCCCCCATCAAACTGGATGCTGACATGAAGGACAAGAACTCAGCAATAGGGGAAGGAGAGAACAAGTATCCAGACATGGG
Organism: Bufotes viridis; assembly: GCA_033119425.1. Classification (NCBI taxonomy): domain Eukaryota; kingdom Metazoa; phylum Chordata; class Amphibia; order Anura; family Bufonidae; genus Bufotes; species Bufotes viridis. The sequence continues at coordinate 84,276,065 of CM065598.1, read as the reverse complement.
AAAAGGTGGACAACCCTTTTAAGATTACAGAAATCTATAAAGTCTGAAATAGGACATGTGATGGGGCACACTTTTTTATTTTCACTTATGCAGTTAGAAAGGAACAAACCTCTGCATGCCACTATATAAAACTTGAGGCTTATGGGGGTCCCTGTACAACACTGGTCCATAGATAGCTAGAGGTGGCATCGTCATGTACCCCTATAAAACACAGCAGGAACTTGGCTCCTACCACGGGGCCATAGAGCACCTGTTCTGTATGATCAGCTGATGTTAGATTTCCACAGAAAGATCTGTACAATTTGGTTAATCTTGTTTTCAGAGTATGTTGATATTGATGGTTTTATTTGCATTTTCCTCTGTTGTCATTGTCCATTGGCTTGCAAGACACCCCATTTTTGATAATAAGCTGAAGAATCAAGCACATTTGGAATAAGAAGCCCAGAAAATCCTATCCCTATATTACTCCACAAATCTCTATGCTAATATTCCAGGGTAGAATAGTCTGCTGAAAGCAAATCATTTGAGATTTCTATTTTTGTGATATTTAGTTGACATTTGACATTTGCAATGGTGTTTGGTCCAATCCTTAGATAACATGTACTGCACTGCACATTCCATCCACTCCATGTCATCGGATGCTTATCTAGTTTGTTCTGTTACACAAGGCATTTATTAGATTTTAACAAGCATTGCAAAGAATCGTGTAGCAATGTATTACACTATGCAGCTTAAGTTCATTGACCTTTCAATAATTGTCTGCTCCTTCTAATTCTCTGATTATATCTGTCTACTACCCAGAATGCTAATTAACATTAGAATAGTTTTCTCATGCCTAAGTGTTTATCTGCTTGATTAGTTTAGACAAAAAAATTGTCCTTTTTTACATTTGTTTCCATTTTTTTCCATATCTATGTGAGAGCCTTGAAATAAAATCTAAATTGTAATTACAGATATATTCTTCTTTAACCTGAGATGTGTGGGTTAAAGATGACCAGCTTGATTAGCATTTAAAAAATAAAACATTAATTTATGATACTCTGCCACAAGATGTCTATCCTGTACATGTCTATGTGTGGCCACCCAGTGGTATGCTGTGAATTGCAGTCTTCTGTGTTCCTTGTTAACATTTTGTGATATTGTATTGAATTGGTTTCATAAGACATTAGAGTTTCATAGCCAAATTCCAGCTATGGCTAGGGGAGACACATATGTATAGCTCCAAAGAAGCTCAGAATGTGCAAGCTGTGGTGGCATGGGATCCAGCAGCATTGCATTTTCATATGCAACTCAATGTATTATTAACATTGTGATGACCATGATCAAGATCACGAAGGCACACAAAAAAATCCACAAAAAAAAGCCCTAAATGTATACTGCACTAAGCCATGCCAGTTTTATCTTTCTGATTGGAAAGATCCCAAAACCCTCCATGGCCATGGATTTATAGAGTAGCATACTAGGGGCTGCCATTAAATGGAGTCTAGGAGCCTGTTGCAAACTAGAGCCGATTTATTGAACCAATCCTGTAGATGGCATAAACTTAGAATGGCTACCTAGACCCGCACCAAATTTATCTGAGGGGCTTAAGCTGGATGAGAAATTAAGCAAACGACTAGACACTTGTTTGGCTTAGTTGTCAACAGAATTTTATAGTATGTCAGAAATCTGTTGCAATTGTGGAGCAAAATGATGTATCATTGTCCATACTCCTTTTTAAGGCAAGGCACAGATAATTTCTCTTAAACTAGATGTGACAAATTTCACTATGTTTTGGTGCTATTTACCCCCAATTCTAGATGTACTCCCCTTAGCAAATGTGGGTCACTGTGCATACACTGTGGATAAAGGGGATGTCTAGATTTTGTTTTCATTTACGGACTAAAAGGGTTCTCTTTTTAAAGTCATAATCACCTCCTGCTGGTCTTTGCTTCATGTCATTAGAGATGTCCTGACGGCGAACAGTTCCCGGCGACCAAAGCATGTTGGCGTTGGCCGTGGCGGGCGAACATATGCAATGTTCGATTCGCCCCCCTATACTTTATCATTGAGCAAAGTTTGACCCTATACCTTACAGTCAGCAGACACATTCCAGCCAATCAGCATACCCTTCCTCCCAGACCCTCCCACCTTCTATCAAAAAGCATGGACAGCATCCATCTTAGATTCATTATGAAGCTGCAGTGTTATTTAGAGCAGGGAGAGTGCTGCTGCTGCTGAATTAATAGGGAAAGTGTTAGCTAGGCCAGTGTTCTGTGTCCACTCCAGTCCTCAAAGACTCATGTGTCCAAAGCGTGTCCAGATTAGGCCGCATTCACACGTCCGTAGTGTGTTGCGGATCTGCAAATTGCGGATCCGCAACACACCATGCCGGCACTCCCCATAGAGATGCCTATTCTTGTCCGCAGGCTGTGGACAAGAATAGGACATGCTCTATCTTTTGCGGAGCTGCAGCCGGATATTTTGGGGCCGAACGCGGAGATCATATAGTGTGCTCTCCACATCACGTCCAGCCCCATTCGCAATGAATGGGTACGCATCCATTCCGCAGAATTGCGCAATGGATGCGGACAAAAATTGCGGATGTGTGAATGGGGCTTTAGGTCCGGATGCGTTGCGGATGCGTTCAGTGAAAACTGTGCGATTTCACAGGCAAAGCCATTCAGTTTTGCCTGCGATTGCATTCAGTTGTTTTTTTCTGTACGGGGGCAATGCGTTTTGATGCATTTTTCATGCGCGTGATAAAAAACTGAAGGTTTACAAACAACATCTCCTAGCAACCATCAGTGAAAACCGCAAGGCACCCGCACTTGCTTGCCAATGCATTTTTCACACAGCCTCATTCACTTCTATGGGGCTGGTGCTACGTGAAAAATGCAGAATATAGAACATGCTGCGATTTTCACGCAACGCACAAGTGATGCGTGAAAAAAAAAACGCTCATACACACAGACCCACTGAAATAAATGGGTCAGGATTCAGTCCGGATGCTATGCGTTCAGGTCACACATTGCACCCACGCTGAAAAAAAAAGGGCTTTATTTTTTTTTTTAGGGCTGGTACATCAGTCTGCTTCTATTTTTATATATATATATATATATATATATATATTTGCAGTTACCTGCCTGTGTGTGAGAGGCCGCAGGCCCACAGACTGTACTGTGTGCACACCACTCATATAGGGTGGCACAGTACCTTGCAGATAAAAAAGTCATTTAATTTTTACCCTTTAATATAATATAATGAAGACTGTACTGTGCCCACTGCCCACCACTCATAGAGGGTGTCACAGTACATTGCACGGCGCACATGCAGTGACCTAAAATTCAAACGAAGCGGACCGAGCATGGGTCTTTTTCCATCTCACGGTTCCAAAAATCTATTCACTACATCGGCACTGGCCCTGATAAGGGACAAAACAGAGATTAAATTGATAGGGAAAGTACTTAGTTAACACTAGTTGCATTGGTGGCAAATTCCATTGCAAGTTCCCAAAATTAGAAGGAAGCGGACAGAGCAAGCTTTTTTCTCTATCTCCCCATGCAAGGATTCAATTCAATACACGTCCCCTGATAGGGGACTTAACAAAGATTAAAATGGTAAGAATAGTAGTTCATACTATTTGTATTGGTGGCACAGTACATTGCGCGACCCAAATCGGAAGTAAGAGGACCGACCAATCATCTTTTTCCATCTCCTGGTTCCTAAAATCTATTCGATACACGTCCCCTGATAGGGGACATAACAGGGATTAAACTGATAGGAATAGTACTACTTAACACACCACTCATATAGGGTGGCACAGTACATTGCACGGCGCAGTGCCCCAAATTGGAAGGAAGGACCAACCATCTTTTTCCATCTCCCGGTTCCAAAAATCTATTCCATATACCGGCCCCTGATAGGGGACAAAACAGAGATTAAACTGGAAAGAAAAGAGGACAGGTATTTTTTGGCCGCGTTACTGAACGCTCATGCACAATGGCTGTAGGCTCATGCGTCCTTTTGCGGAGGTGAAAAACCTGGTCAGTCAAACCCAAGGCAACATCATCGACCTCATCTCATATGCATTTTTTCTGGAGCGTGCCCTGCGAAGAGTGCTGGATCAAGCCGTAGATGAGCATAAAGAGGAAGAGTTGTGGTCACCATCACCACCAGAAGCAGCCTTGTCGATTGCTGGACCTGCGGCAACGCAGATAGAGGAGTCTGAAGTAAAGGAGTCAGAGGTGGAAGGTGGCTTTGAGGAGGTGGAAGACCAACCACAGCAGGCGTCCCAGGGGTCTTGTTGTCACCTTTCGAGACCGTTGGTGTTGTACGTGGCTGGGTGGAGGAAGAGACCTTCAATGACATCAGTGAGGACAAGGAACGGGACATGGCTAGCTTGGTATCCAACCTTGTGCAAATGGACTGTTTGCGGTTGTTTGTGGTGCGTTAAACGGGGAAATTGGTCTGTCAGAGTTTGGTCTGTCACTGTGAAGCGGGCGTAACCCTTATACTACCTGATCGATACAACATCATACATGATCGTATACACACACTGGATGTTTTAAAGCACGTTATTCCAAACAATTTAGGAATGTTAGGTGATTTATGCCCTTTATGGATTAAAACCCGTCAACTACGTAATTTTCCATGCGAGTTTTGCCATGGATCCCCCCTGGCATGCCACAGTCCAGGTGTTAGTCCCCTTGAAACAACTTTTCCATCACTATTGTGGCCAGAAAGAGTCCCTGTGGGTTTTAAAATTCTCCTGCCTATTGTAGTCTACGGCGTTTCGCCCGGTTCACCCGTTCGCAAACATTTGCAGAAGTTCGAGTTCGCCGTTCACGAACGAAAAATTTTATGTTCACGATATCTCTAAATGTCATCTCTTGACATACAAGAAATGCCTACCCAGCCAATCACTGGTTGAGGATTTCTGTATGTCAGGATGCAGATACCCAGTGAGCATTGGAACAGGACTCTCTGGTAGTCAGCTCCTAAGCTCCCATTAGTGGCTGTTGCAGAAAGCAAGACTTTTAATTTTACATCTAAAATGAATGTGACTGGTATAAAACATACTGCTCTCATTATTTTAATTAAATGCAATTTCACAGTTTAGATTGTGTTATGTAGTTATAACTTAAACAAAAGTTTACAGGGAATCTGTGTCTTATACAGCAGTAGACACTGAACAGATTAAAAAATATTTAGTGTAGCTTACTGATTGATATAAATTCCTACTCATCCTGGGCTTAGAAGTCCAGTGGGCCGAACTATCCAATTATTAACAATAGATAATGATAATTGTCTATTACTAAGTAGGGCCACCCACTGGACTCCTGAGTATAGAAAGTGGAAGAATTTAAGGGGCTTTCAGTCAGTTAATATTGATGACCTATCCTGGAATAGGTCATAAATGTCAGATTGGTGGCGGTCCGACACTGGCCAATTAGTTAGAAAAGGCCAATGCTCTATGTGCACCGTGGCCTCTTCCTAGGCCATTTGATGTCAGTGTACACCAGTCACATAATATAGTTGCAGCTCAGCCTCGATCAAGTCTATGGGGCTGAGCTGCAATACCATGCACAGCCTCTATACAATGTGCAAAGCAGTGATTGGAAAGCTGCCAAGAGCTCCAGTGAGCAAGGCAGCTCCCTGAAATTGAAAGCTGATCGTCGGGGGTGCCTTGAATCTGACCGCTCCGATGTGATAATGATGACTTATCCTGAGGATAGTATAGGATGAAAAGGACCGACACTCGCTGGGTAGATGCAATTCTTGGTAATTTTATTGCCGCATTATAAAAATATGATGCATTTCGACTCACGCAGGAGTCTTTTTCGACAGGTAACAATACAGGGGTAGTGGAAATTTAAATAGCCCGCAGGACCTGTTGTCATAGAACATGACGTCAGGTAGTCATAGAAACAGAGTAAACAAACATAATCATAAGCATTAGGAATGGAGCTGGGAAACATTTAGCAAGTAATAATGACGTAAAAACATAGTGATATATCGAGTGGACATTCTGAAACAATGTAGAGATGCACAAGTTATTTATAGTGAAACAATGTAATAACCAGGCTATTTAAATTTCCGCTACCCCTGTATTGTTACCTGTCGAAAAAGACTCCTGCGTGAGTCAAAACGTGTCAAATTTTCATTGATGCAGCAATAAAATTACCAAGAATTGCATCTACCGAGCGAGTGCCGGTCCTTTTCATCCTATATTTACAAGCGGGACGCAGACCGCGGAAACGTGCACCGCATCGCTGAACAGGAGTGCCGACTGTCTTTCTACATAAAATTATCCTGAGGATAGGTTATTGTTACCAATTCCTGGATAACCCCTTTAGGTGAATAAAATGCAAGTTTCCACAACACTTTGGAGACCATATGATGCATAACTTCAATGTGACAGAATAAATGTTCTGTGTGACACTGCTTTTTTATGCTACCATTACAGACATACCCGTATGAGGTTCAATAGAAAAATAAGGCTGGCCTTCCAATATGCTATAAACCAATTTCGCGCTGTTTCCATACACTGGGTCATCGGCATCTGTTGCTGTTACCCTGGTAACTGATGTACCTGTGAATAATAGACACAAAAGGTTAATTATTATAACATTTTTAATGTTCTGTATGAAATGATTGCATCTTTTAATAGTTTTCCATTTAATAGAAAAATATGATAAATATTTAACTTATAATCTAGATATCTTGCATAGTCTGGGACCTGAATGGCATTTTGTTAGGTGTGCTCTTCTTCACTTTGGGGCCCTGTTCTATCTATCTTCTATCTATTTACCTAATATCTATCTATCTATCTATCTATCTATCTATCTATCTATCTATCTATCTATCAATAACTATCTCTCTCTCTATCTGTCTGTCTACTATGTACAGTGCCTTGTAAACATATTAATCCCCACCACCCAACCCTAGGTGTTTTTCCTGTTTGGTTGGATTACCACTTGGAGGATGATAGTAATGATAATAATAATAATTAGAGATGAGCAACCCTATTCAGCATATCAATGGGACCATTTTTAACAGCCTCTTAGACAGAATTGCACCCATCTAATGGCCATTAAAAACGGTAATATGTTAGTGCAATATGGCTTTCTGGGTTTAAAAAAAAATAATCACTCACCTCCTCCACTTGCTTGTGCAGAGGCAGTCTGCTCCTCTCTTGAATAGAAAAGACCTGTCAAAGGACCTGCTCTGGGCATGATGACATCACCACATGCTCCCAGCATGATCACGTAGTGATGTCATCAGTACAGATCCTTCAGCAGGTCTTTTCCACTTCAAACTGCCTCTGCACGAGCAAGTGGATGAGGTATTTTTATTTTTCCATTCTTTCTAAGACAACTTTAGCCACCATTTTAGGAAAAATTATTCATCACCATGAAGTGCAAGAAAATTCAGCGTTGTAGCGAATCAATATTCTCCTAAACTTTGCATCAAATTCGGCTTCAGCTGCTTCGATTCACTCAACACCAATAATCAGAGATAGCCAAGGTTCTCAAAAACTCGATTCGGCTACTCATCGAATTTCACAAAGAAATTTGCTTTGTGACAAATTACTTAGTCAGGGGTTAGTATGTTAAAAAAAAATAAACATACTTACCTTATCCATTTGATTGTGATTCGTGAAGAGTCCGCCGGAAACATCTTTATTAAAGATCCAGCATGAAATCTCGCACGGTGCTTTATGCTGGCCGATGTAGTGACGTCATATGTCATCGTGTACGAAATTTTGTGTGGGATATTCAATAAAGATGGCCACGGTGAACTCTTTGCATGCAAATGGATGTGGTGGGTATGATTTTTTTTATCCAACATTTTAGGGAAAATTGATTTGTTACCATGAAGCACAGGGAAATTTAGCTTCGCAACAAATGGAATTTTCCCTTAAATTCGGTTTGAAGTCCACTTCGTGAACTTTAAATCATCAACACTACTACTACTAACAATAATGTACTGCACATAGAATTATTTTATATATATTGTATACAGTATATCAGTTTTAGTAATATTGGTCTTTGGAAGGAACATGTGACTTTATCTACTGCTATGGGTAAAGATTTATCAATTTGTTGAAAGATGTAAGTAGTATTTTATTAGAATTATTGAGCATGAATAAACCTTCACATTAGACATAAAGACATGGCTTTATTAAGGCTTTATTGATCAGTTAAAGGTGCGTGCTTCTGTAATGATCATTGACATTGATTAGATCAACAGACGTCAGACAGAGATGAACAATTTTGAAAACATTCATTTTACGCTGAGGAGTCAAGGTGAAAACTCTGACTGATGCCATTAAAGACTCTATTTTACCACCTTAAATTGATTTCCAGAACTCAAAAATTTAGCAGATTTGCTATGGTTGTGGCAAATTTAGAAATGTGAAAACCCAAAAACAACACTGACTATTGTTATTATAAGTTTTTCAAATCATTTTGCCAAAATTTGCTTTAAAGTTACTAATTCTTGGTGATCAGTTAATAGCAGCTGAAATAATAGTTTTTGTATTTCTGGAACTGATCCCTTTTCCCGTGTCATATATAATTAATTTTTGATAAGAGCCTATTCAGTTATTCAAGTTGTCATCTAATCATTTTATCAAGTAGCTTAATGAAGCTGCATCAAAATGTACATCTTATCTATTAATGAGAATCCTAGATAAAGCTTAAATTATTCGTCCATGTGTGGAAGGTCCATGTGCTGAACCAAGTTATTTTTATTTGTCGTTTCATGTTTTAAAAAATCATTTTTGTCCTTGGAGAAAAAAAGTTATGTAGAGGTGCCGTTCTCTACGTAACCTCGGCGCTTGCTGCCGCTGGCTGGGCAACATGACTTCCTTGCTGGAGTATCTTAAGGCAATTTTCCACGCTATAAACTAGAGTGGAAAATGATGAATGAGACGGGCTGGCCTGCCCTTTTCCGTCACTTCAGAAAAGAGGCATGAGTGGGGTAAAGGCACAGATTTTGACGCAAAACACCTCTGTGACAAATGTGCAACCTTAATACGCCACAAAGGTAAAAAAAAAAAATGCCTCCCTTAGTCTTTTCCCAGGAATGAAAGTCATATACCTGTATATTACAGATAAAACTTCTCTAGTATGAGATGCCATAGAAGGTTGAAATACTTGAAACGTAAAAAGGTGTACTTTAAGCTGCATGCTGAGTCCTCTGATGGATTTCTGAAGGAGAACCTTGTTAGTCAGGGGCTCTTCTCCAATCAGTGGAGCTGAATGTTCTGCCACCCTGAACTCTACTTACATTGCACACTCTTTACAGTCTTTACATTTGGCTTCTTATATAGTAATATTAATTTGAATTGATTATGTTGATAGTTCCACTATGTGTGTGTGTCTTGTAATGTCTAAGAACATATGGACATAATAGATGCAGGTCTGATATCACATATTCTCCTACCATAAGCTATAAGGCCGAGAGCTGCAAAGAAGATCTCTTGATGCTGCACAATAAGTATGTCTATAGGCAACACAATCAACTAGTCTATTGAATGGCTGTTTTGTAGTACCACATATTACCTGAAGTTTGAACCATTGATTACTTTCATATGCAGGATCACACCTATCTAGCCGATAAGGTGCTCACTTCACTGGGAAAATCTTTGGAAGAAAGGGATGTAAATGAGCTTTTAACAAGCTCTGTCTTTAATTCCACCAGTAACCCAGTTAAAGGGGTTGTCTCATCATGGACAAAGGGGGCATATCGCAAGGATATGCCCCCATTGTCTTATAGGTGCCGGTCCCATTGCTGGTACCCGCACCTATATCGAGAATGGAGCCCCGCAAGTGAAGGAGGGCACATGCCCAGCGGCCCCCCATTCATTTTCTACGGGGCAGGCAAAAATAACCGAGCACTGGCTCTGCTATTTCTTTCGGCCCCTTAGAAATGAATGGGATAGGAGCCAGCCAAATCTTGCGGGGCTCCATTCTCGATATAGGTGCAGGTCCTAGCGGTGGGACCTGCAGCTATAAGACAATGGGGGCATATACTAGCGATATGGCCCCATTGTCCATGATGAGACAACCCCTTTAAGTCAGTGCTCTCTGCTCTGCACTTATGAGGGGTAATCACCCCAAAACAACTGTCTACAGATGAGGTGCTGGCTTATTTAATATTTGAGTCATGTCTCAAGGCCTATTTAAAGGGTTGAACATTGACTTAAAGGATAGCTGCCTTACATCTGGTGGCATAGGAGGCAGAGCTTGTTAAGATCTCAATTGCGTCCAATTTCTTCCCAGAATTCCAGGGGAGCATGTATGGCCTATAAGTCTCCTAACACCTATTAAGGCGCTCTTTCCCCAAGTAGAGATAGTACCCCCAAATTCAGCGTAAATCCTTTTTGTGTTTAAAAGCTGCAAGACCCTTCTTTTCTCGAGGCTATTTACTGTATAATAAACTTATTTAATCTGTCCTGTTAGGTTTTGTGGTCAAAAAATTAAGGTGTCCCTCTGTTTAAAAAATAAATAAAATCACATTAACTGAGGAATGAACAGAAAACTTACCTGGTGCCCTGCTTGTCATCCCTTTGGACGAAATCTGTCAATTTCTGGGCTCTTCTTCTGCATTCCAAGATGTCTTCACCGTTTCTCAGTATATTTGAAGCATATTGTGCAGTTGGTAACCCAATACACTTCCTGCTTGTCCAGCCCTACTTTCTGATTGACCAACAGTCCTCACCAGAGCTTTGCTATCCAATTCAAAGGCAGCAAGAAGTGTCTTGGAATACAAAATGCACGGTATACACCAGGAAGTCTAATAAGCAATGCAGCCACCTTGGGTGGCTGGGGAGAGACTCGGACAATGGCAGATCTGCAGCTAAAAATTGGAATAGGAGGGCACCAGTTAAGTTTTTCTTAGTTGTGTGCCTCCATGTTAACGCTGAGAAATTTAGATTGCATATAATGACTTTGTCACACAGCAACAAATATGTCAAGGAGCCAAAGTTTTTAAAGAAATAATTGTTTTTTTATGTATTAGTAACTTATTTTTATGACTTTACAAAAGGGCAAGTTATTTATGTTCTGGGACTTTTCTTTTTAAATACTTTAAGAGCCTTTAAGACTCACAACTCAATTCTTTCTCACTGTATGTTAATAGGTACTGTCCCCTCCGGAATCTGAATTCAACAATTTACTTCAACCTTGACCTCCGTTATTGCTTTTCAGCAGAACGTCACGAGCAATTATCTGGTAGAAGAAGTGTCAACCACAGGGAGTATTGCATAATTATATTGTTGCTTTCATGTCTTGAAAACCTGTGTATGTATAATTATCCATCAGTAGAGGCCAGGGATAACATTAGTATGAGCGCTTTACTTATAATGCATGGATTTTCCATGTATGACTTTAAGTGCTGAGTGTGTGATATTAGACAAGGCTAATTTACGTAGATTTATATACATTTTCCTACTTTTTTTCCTCAGGTCACGGAAAGTATAGCAAAACTATTGTACAGATGTTCTCAAGGGTTATGTAATAAAATTGCTATTCATTTTAAAGAAGCTTTAGGGAAAATTGATGGATGCTTGAAAATTAAACCATGTAAGCAGTAAAAATAGTGTAAAAAATATACAGCGAAACATGCTTCTGTGAAATGGAAGTCAAATGAAGTAAATTAAGGCCAAATCTGCATTGTTTTATTGTAGCAGAATAACATGAACCTTATCTTAGTGCTTTCAAACAATATAAAAATGCAAATCAAAATGGACTACTGAAGTTTTCTAAGCCCTAACCCCTGGATGCTAGTTTATGTCACTTCTTAAATTGCGCTGTGTAGACTGGCAGCCATGCTCACCAATTCCAGTCCCATCTCAACACATCACAAGTGCCAGAAAAATCCCACAAAGCCAATCACAACCTTAACGGTAACTTTCCTTAGCCAGTGAATGACTGAGTAGGCATTTCCAGTGTACTGACCAGGACAGGAAGTGAGAGTGGTGTCTGAATAGCAGCGGAAGTGGACCATGGAGGTTAGTAAGGCATCTTTAAACCCTTTATTATCTATTTTTCAAGTTTTTTTTTAGAGAGTTTTATACTGATGATCTATCCTCTGAATAGTATATCAAAAAAATTGTCCCAGAGGGGACATAGTGACCACTATAGAAATGCACATCCACCAAATAATATGTAAAACGCAATAATTTTATTGTACATAAACGGGACAAATACACAAACACACTTTAAAAATTGTATACAATACACCCATTGTGTCGGGATATGATAAAACCGACACACATACTGGGTCCACACCAAGCCCTAAATAGAGGCTAAAAAGTACATAACAGCCAGCTCACTGGCACACAGCATGCACAAAAGGTATATATTATAATGTGTATTCAAACCAACATGGCAAGCATTTAAAGGAACAATCCACAAATAAACCTTATACCATCAGATAACCTGTGTGCGCTGGCGTGTGGACCAAGTATAAGAGCATGCCACGCGTGTCGCGGCTCCCTCCGGCTTCCTGACGGCCGGAGGGAGCCGCGATACGCTGAGCGTTTCTCTATACTTGGTCCACACGCCAGCGCACACAGGTTATCTGATGGTATAAGGTTTATTTGTGGATTGTTCCTTTAAATGCTTGCCATGTTGATTTGAATACACATTATAATATATACCTTTGTGCATGCTGTGCCAGTGAGCTGGCTGTTATGTACTTTTAGCCTCTATTTAGAGCTTGTGTGACTCAGTATGTGTGTCGGTTTTATCATATCCCGACACAATGGGTGTATTGTATACAATTTTTAAAGTGTGTTTGTGTATTTGTCCCGTTTATGTACAATAAAATTATTGCGTTTTACATATTATTTGGTGGATGTGCATTTCTGTAGTGGTCACTATGTCCCCTCTGGGACAATTTTTTTTATATACTTTAGTTTTTTTGGCCACTTTTGCACTCCTGTTGGATACTCTAGTGTGCCCCCTCATTGCATGTTCTATCCTCTGAATAGGTCATCAGTATCTGATCAGTTAAATTCCAACACCTGGGACCCACCCCCAATCAGATGTTTGAGAGGGAACCAGCAGTCACAGTAATGTTGTAGACCTCTCTCAGCTCACCAAGCACAGCATCGAACTTGGTGTCAAAGCTCATTCACTTGTTACCAATGACCATGACATCACATGGCCTAGGCTAAGCTGTGTGCACAACTACAAGTGCCTTCCCAAACAGCTTATTGGCGGGGGTTCCAAGAGTCGGACCACCATTGATCAGATACTGATGATCTATCCAGAGGATAGGGCTTCAGTAAAAATGCCTCAAAAAATCTGTTTAGCAAAATGATCTGCCCAGAACAAGACTTTAACTGACAACCTCAACTAGCTGTCATGTAAAGACTGCAAAGAATAGCTCAGACCCCGATGACTGCACACCGTCATGCAACTTTGCAGTCTGTGTATTATAACTTCATGTGAAGCTTCTATATAATCCTGGCTTCACTTTCCTGGAAGATATGTCAATTTAGAAGTGCTGTGAGCAGAACACTCTGTGCAGACACCGGCCACTCTAACAATTTGTAGCACTAAATTGATAAAAGACTCAGTACTTGGCAGTTTTCATTGAACTGATGGGATGAAGATGAAAACAGGTTCTTTCTATACGATACACTTAACGAACAAAGGATGCCAAGGTTAAGCTGTTTTAGTTTTAATTGTCCGAAAAACAAACCAGTTCAATCAGAGACGCTATCTTTCATGGATTTACAAGGCATTAGTTGCAGAAATTAGAACTTCTTTATGGTCTGCCTTTAAATAAACTGTTAAATTGTTACTGGTGACCTGAGGGGAATGACTAGAACAATCCCTTTCCCATTCAGGAATCAGGTTTGCCAACACTGTATTCCTGCCAAATGGTCCCATGAGTTGTGCAAAGCTGATGACCTCGGAGTATAGTTCCTGTAATAACAATGCTTTCCCGCTGATTAAATGCATTTGAAAAAATAAATAAAAAAAATAAAAAATAACACGGGTAAAGCTTATTACTCTCTCAAATGGCCAGACTGAAAAAAAGCCTATTAATATTTTATGATAGAAATGCAGGCTGTTTACATTGCATGCTGCAATGGGAAAATATCTCTGGTTCCAGAGTGACATCGCTTAACACCTCTTTCCTTCAAAAAAGTGCTGTGCACGTGGAGAAAATATTTTCCTTATAAAATATTAAGCGAGTCTCTTACATAGGAGTCAGTTTACACAGTCTGAGGTAAACAGGGTTCTCTTCGTTAGTCTGCTGCATATTCCATCAATTTGCGAGGTGACCTAAGACACAGTCTGTTCCCACATTGCCATAGATTGAGAGATAATGAAATATTATTATTGAACGTCCTGGAATATCTTGCCTGTTCCATCATGCAGCATGTTTTTCCTGGGCTGGTCACATCTGTAACCTTAACTAGGACCTTTGATCTAACAAACATATCAATTTTATTGTGCTGGTAATTTCTATTGTATTTACAATGCATTCGGAAGTTCTTCAGACCCTTTCACTTTTTTCACATTTTGTTATATTGCCATCTTGTGCTAAGAAAAAAAAAAAAAAAAAAAAATATATATATATATATATATATATATATATCTGGAAAAAATTATACTTTGCATGGATATAAGTATTCAGGCCCTTTTATGTGACACTTGAAATGTTTCTACACCTTGATTGGAGTCCACCTGTGATAATATCAGTTGATTGGGCATGAGTTAGAAAAGTGTCTGACAATGTATATCAGAGAAAAAACCAAGCAATGATTAGTAAAAAACTGCCTGTAGAGATCAGAGACAGGACTGTGTGGAGGCACAGATCTGGAGAAGGGTGCAAAAAATGTATGCTGCACCGAACGTTCCCAAGAACAAACTGGCCCCCATAATTCTTAAATGGAAAAAGTTTGGAACAACCAGGACTCTTACTAGAGCTGAATGTCCCAGCAAAATAAGTAATGGGGTGAGAAGGGCCATTCTAAGAGAGGTGAAAAAGACCCAATGGTCACTCTGGCTGAGCCTAAAGATTTTGTGTGCATATGGAAGAAGTTTCGGGAAGGTTAAACATCACTGCAACACTCCACCAATCTGGGCAGAGTAGGCCGAATAAGGCCTCTCCTCACACATGAAAACCCACCTGGAGATTGCAAAAAAAAATGACTCTCAGACTGTGAGATATAAGATTCTCTGGTCTGGTGAAACCAAGAAGAACATTTTTTGTCTCAACTGTAAGCATTATGTCTGAAGGAAACAAAGCACTGTTCACCTGTCCAATACCATCCCTATAGTGAAGAATGCTGGTTGCAACATCATGCTGTGGGTATTTTCAGTAGCAGGGACATGGGGACTGGTCAGAGTTGAAAAGCTGAATGGAGCAAAGTACAGAGATATTCTTAATGAAAACCTGATCCAGAGCGCTCTGGACTTAAGACTGGGCCAAAGGTACACTTTCCAATAAGACGATGACCCTAACCACACAAGCAAGACAACAAAGGAGTGTCTTAGGGACAACTCTCTGAATGTCCTTGAGTGGACCAGCCAAAACCCTGGTTCTAACCCAACTGAACATCTCTAAATATATCCCCATACAACCTGACAGAGCTTGAGAGGATCTGGAGAGAGGAATGGCAGAAAATCCGCAAACCTAAGTATGCAACACTTGTGGCATCATACCCAAGAAGACTGGAGACTGATCACTGCCAAAGTGGCTTCCGCTAAATCCTGAGTAAAGGGTCTAAATACTTATGTTAAAGCAAGATTTTTGTTTTTCTTTTCAGTAAATCAGGAAATTTCTGTTTTCCCTATCACATTATGGAGTACTGAGTGCAGAATGATGGGGAAAACTTAATTTTTTATTGTTTCATTTTAGCACAAGGAAGCAACATAACAAATTGTGAAAAAAGGGTCTGAAGACTTTCTGAATCACTTTTCTTGTAAAGAAATGCTGGGTGCTGATAATTCATTATGTTCATATTTTGTATTTGTAATCTGTATGTATACAGATCAGTGGCTATGGAACCACTGTGCAAATTAACTGATTTGGAACAAACCCTAAGGGTGTTATTCTGACACCTGCCCTGTATTCCTGTATATCTTATAACCCAGGCATGCTCAACCTGCGGCCCTCCAGCTGTTGTAAAACTACAACTCCCACCATGCCCTGCTGTAGGCTGATAGCTGTAGGCTGTCTGGGAGTGCTGGAAGTTGTAGTTTTGCAACAGCTGGAGGGCCGCAGGTTGGGCATGCCTGTTATAACCCATATACACTAATGTGGACTTCACTGTATGTTATCGAACAGACTGCTACCTCCTGGGACAGTCCTGGTATACTTGGCAGCTGACCCCCTTGATTCAAGAACTGTGATGCAAGCACCTAGAGTCTCAGGAACTAGCAAACACCAAAACTGCAATCACAGTCTGAACAGGCACTAAGCGTGCGGCCATACAGAGTGGCTTCAAAATGGTGGGGTTGAGGCCATGTTGCAGTCAAGAACTGTGCTGCCAATTAACCAAAGCTTCCTTCCATTTAACTAATGAAGACCACACCGTATGGTCAGTCTTCATTGCTAGTGGCCGCACAGAAATAAATTGAGACCAGACAAGCAGGGAAATACCGACTCATAACAGCAGGATGTGTCAGGAGACACAACAATGGACACTGAACAGACAAACAGACTGGCAAGGACAAGACAGGCAAACAGAAAAACATAAGCAGAGGCTATTAAGCCTCATTCACACATCAGTGTTTTGGTCAATGATTTCCATCAGTGATTGTGAGCGAAAACTCGGATTGAAGCCTGTTTTGAGTTCAGATCCGCACCTGGTTTTGGCTCAAAATCACTGATGGAAATCACTGATTAAAACACTCAGTGCAGGTCAAAGGACCTGCACTGAGCGGACTCCCTCTGCTCGAACAAGTGAATGAGGTGAGCATTATTATTTTTTTAACCCAAAAGGCTATATTGCACTAGGGTATTACCATTTTTAATGGTCGTTAGATGAGTGCACTTCTGTCTAAGCATCTGTTAAAAACAGGCCCATTGATTGATAGGCTGAATGAGGTTTTAACATAACGATTTGTGACAAATTAATTTGTGACAAATCAAATTTCTTGTCAAAATCCGGCGAAACTGCCGAATTTAAATTTTCAAAACTTCACTCATGTCTAGTAATTAGAAATTGTTAATTTCAAGATTAATGCTACCACCTTAGGTCAACATTTGTTCACCCCTGGCACTCAATAAAATGTTGGTACATGATCAATACATTTCTGTAGATGTTAAAAAATGATTTTACAAATTTAGGCAATTTGTGCCAATTGCAAAAAATTTGGACCATGCTTTCTCGCCCATAAAACAAAATCAAGGACTTGTTGGGGTATTGACGCACTCAAATGTCACCTTAGAGCCTAAAGCCAAACTTGTTCTATACTTTTTTATAGCATTTAATGCAGATGTAGTGATGATAATTTTGACTGTCAAGCACATTATTGCAACAAAAACACATTACAGTAATACAACCAAAAGTAACCATCCTGGCATGCCTGGTGTCAAAATAACGCTGACTATATCCTTTGTATTCACTACTCCATTATTTCATTCAAATTCAACTGTCCAAACCCCATGTCAAGTTGACAAAAATGATCAATTTGGCTCATTTTTTTTAAAGGAGAACCGAGAAAGGGATATGATGTTCTAATTGCAACCAGATCCATATTCATGCAATACTCTTTGATCCTCATCTCATACCATGGTGACAACTGATTGTGCAGAGCCCAATGAACTGGTAGAAATCACCAATTTATTGCATGATGGACATACAGAATATTTTTGTGGGGCTAGACATGGCTTTGAATATGTAAATCTACCAACAAGCTTGAGGAATATTTTTGAACCTCTGGGATCTTCATCCATTTGATAAATGAGGGTCCGAAAAACATTTTCAGCTGATAAAGTATTCATAGATTGATTGGGTTGGTGGCCACCTTTGACGATTATGAGATTAATGGATTGTTCTTCTGGTAGGGGAAGATCCCAGAGGGACTTGCACCTACAGGGTTATGGCCTACCCTGTGGATGTTCCATGAATACTTAACATGGGAGTAATCTCTTTAAAAAAAAAAAAGATGCAGATGAATTTAGATTTTCTCAGACTGGTTATAATGTTCAAAGTTTCTATTCGGAGCATTACTTAAATCTATATATAAATCATCCTGGATGTTACAAATTCACCTGATCGAGGTTGTCATTAATGAAATGTAATTTTGATTTATCCCCCGCAATGCAATGAAGTTAAAGGTTAATTATAGCGAATGACATGAAAAGCTCAAATGAGGATCGGTTCTTGAAACAGAGCCAGAGAAACCCTTCACAAAATTCCAACAAATGGCTAGGGTAATTGACAATGATAGATGCGCGGAGTAGTGGTTCAGTGCTGTGCACAACAAATAATGCTGTAATAAAGAATTATATTAGGGTTTATTTCAGAATGTTAGGAGATTGTGAATAGAATATTAAAACAAGAAGAAAATTGCTGGCTTACGTAGAATAACACCGAACCATAGCTGTCCACCATGCTTCTACATCCATTGTGGACACCATCTTGATTGCCAATCCATAGGGAAAATCTCATTTACCTTAATATATTTATCATTCACCTGTCTAGTATGGTTTACTTTGACATAAGAGATGTTCTAGTGTAAAGTCCTAGCCAATCATTTCACCTCATCCATTACAAGGATGTCCTCCTAGTTGAATCAATTCTAATTACTCCAGGATGCACTAAAGATAAGGCTGAGGTTTTTCATCCACCTTAATTGGATGTATTGCATAATGACTTAATGATACTGATATCATCTCATTTTAAGGACAATTACCGTGGAAACTATGGCATTCTCTTAAACTCAGCTATCATTTGGCCGCTTGCATATATTAGGTGGCTATAATATTTAAATATTTTCAATTATAGTGCGTCCAGAATTTATTTTAATATCATGTAATTATTGTTGGTGAAGCGTTATGTTACAGATCTTAAAGGGGTTTTGTTACAATATTGCTTTCCTATCCTCTGAACAGGTCATCAATATCTGACAAGTAGGGGCCCAACCCCCAGAACCCCCAATGATAAGCTATAGTGCTCTGTTGAGCACTTCAGCCTCTATCTAAGCAAGAGTGAAGCCTAGGCTTCAATACCAAGCACAGCCACTACACAATGTATGGCACTGTGGTTGGCATGCTGTGCGGAGGCCACAGTGTTCCTCCAACTGCTGCAGCTCTTTCAAACAGCTGATTTGTGGTGGTGCCAGGGTTCGGTCCTCCACTAATCTGATATGACCTCCACTGAGCAGAGATGACAAAAATTCTTAAATTTCATTTTGGATCCAAGTCATCCGAATTGTGATTGCAATTCAGGTACAAATTGATTCTACCTGAATGGAAAAAAATTCAAATTCCTGGAAAATCTCATTGTTCTTTTTCTATCTCTTTTTCTCTTCTTTTCAGAAATTTTTTTCTCTCAAATCGAGTTTTAAGAAATTTTGACTCTGATAAACCTGAATTTTTTGTTTAAGTGCACCTAAACCTTAGAATAAACGTTATTAAAGACTAATCTAAATGTCCTAAAATGAATTTTGTTTTTGATGATTTTCTTGTAAAATTGTGAAATAGGCACTAGTGTTGATCGAGCACTAAAGTGCTCGGGTGCTTGAGCATGCCGCTTTGTGTTGCTCGAGCACAATGGAAGTCAATGGGAGAACCGAACATTAAACCAGGCACCCCCTGCTCTGAAGAGGGGAGGGTGTCGGGACTCTAGTTCGACTCCATATTTAGCTATCTCCATATATGGAGTCAGTGCTTGGGGACACCCAATGTATTTAAATCTAATTTAGCCTGTATTTCAAAAAAGTTTGTGATTCAAACTCACAACCTTCTGTTTTCTGTATTCCTATACAGAAAAAGTCTGGCTATGCAGCTATATAATGTAGTGGTTAAAGTTCGGGGCTGTGATGCAGAAGCTGTGAGTTCAAATCCTGTCACAAACTTTTTTCAGAAATTGAGGTTAAATTAGATTTATATTTTATATTTTTTTAGTAATTGAATGGCACAAAATAAATGTGTATTTACAAAAAAAAAATAGATAGATGGATAGATAGATAGATAGATAGATAGATAGATAGAATCATACCTCACAATATGTGGTAAACTACTACTGATGTTTTTAGCCATAATATATTCACATATATTATAATATAATATATATTCTAAATATATAATAATATGTGTAAATATATTATGGCTTAAAATATATATATATATATATATATATATATATATATATATATATTTAGTTTAGCCTCTATTAGTGAAAAAGCTTGTGACTGAATTTGAACTCACAGCTTCTGCATCATAGCCAAGAACTTTAACCAGTACACTATATAGCTGCATAGCCAATTACTTAAAAAATATAAACATAGAATATAAGACTTCTTCTATATAGGAATAATTAGCTAGTAGAAGTCTCTCTTTTTTTTATTTTACTATAAAGTAACTGGCTATGCAGCTATTATAGCTGAGTGGTTAAGTGCCTTGCCTCTAATGCAGAAGGTTATGAGTTTGAATCTCAGCAGAAACTTTTCTGAAATACAGGCTAAATTAGATTTAATACACTGGATGTCCTCAAGCACTGACTCCATATATGTACAGCGATCTTCTGCATAGAACTAGAAGCTAAATGAGATTTAAATACACTGACTCGAGCATAACGCTCGAGCACACGCAGTGTTCGGCCAAACTCCGCGATGTGCCGAGCATAGCGATGCCCAAGCCAAACTGGTGTTCGGCCAAGCATGCTCGCTCAACACTAATAGGCACCAAAGGTGTCAGACTTTACAATCCGTACTCCCATATAGCGTTGTGTATGGGAGTACATATTCCTCTTTGCTTGCACTGAGCTCTGTAGGGGTTCCTGTTCCTGCCTACGCCCACTCTCCTGAAGCCTAACATAGATATCCTATGCAAGGTTTTAGCAGAGCAGCGCTCTTACAGGCAGGGATAGCGATGCCCACACCCCTACAATGCTCAGTGTGGCCAAAGAGGAATCTGTCCTCCAATACACAGCAATTAACTTTAAGTACCTATTTCATGACGAAAAAGTTAAAAAAAAGTATATTACCAAAATTCATTTTAGGATCATTAGATTAGTTTCTAATAAAGCATATTCCAAGGTTTAGGTACACTTTTACTCCCTTGAGTACATTACTAAAACTCTTGAATGTCTTAATTTAGATTTTTTTTTTTTTTTTTTAAGGTGAAGCCTAATTTTTGACAAATAATTAATTTGAAAAAAAAATAAAAAAAATACTTTCTAAAAACATAAATACATATGAGATAACTATTTAAAATTTAATAAATAAATAAATAAATAAATAAATAGCATAGGCAGAAATATTGTCCCTAACAACCAAGTTAAGGCTGCAATTTTTGAAGAACCAGTCCCAATATAGACTAAATTCATGTGCTCACGGTATATCCCAGTGCTCCTAGCATAGGAGCAAAAATATACAGATAATAAGTGGTATTTGTAATTAGATAAAAACATAAAATCCAAGGCAATTAGAGTGCACAGGTCCATGTCTTCAACAACACGTTTCAAACCCCTTGTGCTTTATAGTCATAGCTCACTGTCATGACGGATATAAAAAAAAAAACTACAACTAATTTATTGCCTCAGGCAAAGCCACTGAGACCCAGATTATAAACGGTTAATAACAGGTCTGATAAAGCCACAAAGTCAGTAGGAGAATAATTTATTATTGGCTAGTTAGAAGGCAATTTCCCCAAATCTTATTCTGCTGCTAATTATTATGGACACGTTGCACGTATTGTATACTATAGGGCAATGTTTCTGCTCACTGACAAAACAAGATTAAGGACTTTCATAAAAAAAATGTGGCTGTGGTGCTTGGTGGTGTTGCTTTGGTATATTTTATGTGCATTGCGAGCACTGACTCAGTGTCTGAACATTATTCAGAAAGAATAATGCAACGGCTGTCATGGGGACTACAGGCAAACAAAGACTTTGGAGCTGATATAAAACGTGAGTTGAAAAATTAGCTTTCAAGGTTTAGGCTATAAAATCAACCTAATGGACTGCTCACAATTCATGATACCAATTTGTAATATATGTGTAGAGAAAGACAATTATATACCATTAATAAAAATGGGACGTTCTAGCCTATGAATCTCTTAAGTAGAAAGGGCTCCATGAGGTTTGAAGCTGTTAATGACACCAGAAAAAGACTGCGTGCATTAAGAAGTTGGTGGGGCCTGGGGCTGGGTGTAATTTCTGCCCTCACATTTATTTTTGCTCGTCAAGCAAATAATTACTTCTGAATCGAGATAAGGGAATCAGAGAAAATTTATATCGCTCACACTTCACCAAAGAAAAAGGGGTGGTCATTCATTTCACTGAAATACACCTATATTAGGTGTATTTCAGGTGAAGATGGCAGCGGAATGGATAGTTGTGCCACAATCTGTGACTTTTCCTCACACACGCTGGGTCTAAAATTATGGGCGTGATGCTGGAAGGGGACAGACAGGCCTGTCTCATTTTCAATTTTCTATGCCTATTTAGATAGATAGATAGATAGATATTAGCTAGATAAATAGATATTAGATAGATAGATAGATAGATAGATAGATAGATAATAAATAGAAAGCAAAGAGCAGCACATTTGAATATTTTGGGTGCAATTCCTTCAAAAAGACCGGAGACCAAGGTCCAATTAGGTATAATAGAAAAAAGGCAGCACTCCGATAATACTTGAAAAAATGTCAACATTCTGGTCTAATGCCATCAGTAGATCGTCCTGGACATTGACCAGAGCAGTTTCAGTACCCCTTCCAGGTCTGAATCCAGATTGGAAGTCATCAAGAATGTGATTGGCCTCCAGATATTCCTGTAGTTGTGCAACAACCTCCCTCTCGCCAATCTTTGCAACAATGTACACGCCGTGACTGCAATGGCACCATATATTCGAGATAACATAAATAGATCCTTTTCCAGCGGTCAGGTGCCAGCTATGCTGAAACAGACAGCAGTAACTCCCCTGCCTAAGAAACCGGCGCTACCTGTGACCGATCTGAGTAACCTCAGACTGATTTTGGGACTGACGTTCATTGCAAAGATTGGCGAGAAGGAGGTTGTTGCACAACTACAGGAATATCTGGAGGCCAACCACATTCTTGACGACTTCCAATCTGAATTCCGACCTGGAAGGGGTACTGAAACTGCTCTGGTCAATGTCCAGGACGATCTACTGATGGCATTAGACCAGAACGACTCTATGATCCTAGTCCTTTTGGATCTATCATCCGCTTTTGACACGATTGATTATCAAGTGTTACTGAACCGGTTGAAAGTGGTTGCCGGACTAGATGGAAAGGCCTTGGCATGCATGATCTCATTTCTCCAGCACAGGACACAACGAGTGAAGCTGGGGGTATTCCATTCTGCTGACCTCCCATTGTCCTGTGGAGTACCTCAAGGCTCAGCACTATCTCCAGTCTTGTTTAACATCTATTTGAGACCATTGGCCGACATCATCAAGAACCACAATCTTCAGTTCCATGTTTATGCGGATGATACACAACTGTACTTTAGGCTTGCCAAAGATACAGTTGATCAAGTCGGTCTGGTCAGATGTCTCTTGGAGATCGATCACTGGATGAGTGCCAACTATTTAACGCTTAATGTCACCAAAACTGAATGTATTACATTCGGTGACCAGAAAACTACACCATCAGTACCCTAATAGCCATTGTCTTTTGGACCTGTCGCTGAGACAGCCATCCAGGTCAGGGATTTGGGAGTGGTCTTGGACTCCAGATTAACCCTGGCTCCTCAGATAAATCAGGTGGTCATTACCTGTCACTACCAGCTGAAAATCCTGAGGAGGATCCTAAAATACATTGAATCCCCTCTCAGGAAAGCCCTGATGGGAGCAGCGATCAACAGTCAGCTGGACTATTGTAATGCCTTGTACATGGGACTCGCTAAGAAGAACTTGCATAAACTTCAACTTGTGCAGAATGCCGCAGCAAGAATACTAACGGGTGTTACTCGCCAAGAGTATATTACTCCCTCTCTTAAAGCCTTGCACTGGCTCCCCATCCAACAACGTGTTATGTTCAAGATCGGATGTTTTATGCATAGGGTGTTCCATGATGTGGAGCCCTTGTACCTGCGACGTAAATTCACCAGGTATGCCCTGTTGAGGACATTGAGGTCTAGTAATCCTGCGAATCTCAATATTCCGCAAGTTAATAAGATCAGACGTGGAGGTAGATCTTTTTCTGCCCAAGGGGCAAGATTTTGGAACCATTTACCTCTGGCACTGGAAAGGAACACCAATCTTCTCTCATTTAGACGTGCACTGAAAACCCTACTTTTCAAACAGACGTTTGATCTTCCTATGTAACACTAGGTTGGTTTACACAAATATGGGGGCTTTTCCAGGTTTTGGTCCGAGTTTTCACACGTGGTTTTGTTTTCATTTTGAAAGACATCTTCATCACACTTATTAATTTGCACCTTACATTTCTACACCCTGCTTGAACCTCTGGGACCCTCTTTTTTCTTCTCCCTTTCTTCTCCCTTTCTTGTTTCTCCATTTGATATGTGTTATGTGGTTGGCGGTGAAATGGGCCTTGTGGTCTATGGTCAAGTGTTATGTCCTTTTTTCTGCCAGCTAAGCGCATCAAGGTCCTATGGGTAAGACTGCGTGTATAAAAGATTATACATCATCATCATCATCATCATAATCATCGGCCTCAGCTGGAGGTGTGTGATAATCCTCAGGTGTAAAGGTAATGGCCCTGTTGCTCCTAGAGGCTCATTTACATATAATAAAACATTACTTTTCTCAGCAATGCGGACACATAT
This sequence comes from Bufotes viridis, assembly GCA_033119425.1. NCBI lineage: Eukaryota > Metazoa > Chordata > Amphibia > Anura > Bufonidae > Bufotes > Bufotes viridis. Next base: position 84,251,119 of record CM065598.1, on the reverse strand, counting down.
GAACATGGGACCGTCACAGAGGCCTTCAGCTGCCAAGCGCACATGTAACAGGTCAGCCAGTTTCATTGGTAGAAATCTGCTGACAGATGCCCTTTAAGTTACTCTAATATAAACCCAAATTTAGTTACACATGTTGTGGAGCTGTGGTCTTGTGGACATCTGGAATCAGAGTGAATATGTCTAATAATTTCTGAAATCCTAAGCCAGTGCAGATGCTTGAAATGTATAGCGTGACACAATGTTATGATGCTGAAAAACATTTTAGCAATAAAGTAACATTTCCTTTTTGATAATTCAACTTAGTTTTTTAAAATGTCCCCCTTCATTGCAGGGACCTGTGAAGTTAACATTTTCTACCTTCTCCCCACCACTCTGGTTGTGCTCCCTGTTCCCCGTTTGTAAAATTGTCTGCACAACTTGGGTCACATGCCCCACAGCAGCCATTTTATGGCCTCAGCGATGATGTGTCTCCAAAAGTCACTGTTAGGTAATGTGCCACTTGGGGTCATGTCACCGCTGAGGCCAGTCATTGGTTGCAACAGTGCATGTGAGCTTTACCAGGCAGGAATTTTTACCAGAAGTTTGGTGAAAACAGCTCGGGAGCTACGGAGCTCAAATGGAGCAGTAGGAAGCCGGTGAAGCTCTTGTCCTGTTGAGTGGTGGCAAAAAAAATTATATATACAGTGGTCCCTCAAGTTACAATATTAATTGGTTCCAGGATGACCATTGTATGTTGAAACTATTGTAAGCTGAGTAATCGGTTCTAAAACCCCAAAATGTCATCCAAGATAAGAGAAAACAAAGATTTAAGAAAAATAAGCAGATAACTAAGGCAGATCCCTACTTATACCAGTCAGGAACAGCTGCTAACTAGCAACTAATACTACTATTTCACCAGAGAAGTAGCCTTGATTGGTTTGCTCTGAGTCTGAGACATTGTATGTTGAGTCTAGTTTCAACTTATGTTGGGTCAGAATTTTATGTTAAAAATATTGTATCCTGAGGCCATTGTATCTTGAGGGATCATTGTATATGGACAACCCTTTTAAAGCTTCCACGTTGCTTTACTTGAAAGGGAATATGTAATCTATTTTTACCCTATTGAGCTGCGGACATGCACAGATAGATCTCCGCTAGCATGTCTACAACATACCTGTCCCATAGAGCGTGTGGTTTTATTTCGTTTAAAAAATGATTTTATAGATATAAATTAGCCAAGTAAGTTGCCCATGGCATGGTTTCTTAAAAAGCCCAGCCACGCCCACTGTGAAGAAGCCCAGCACTGCCTGCATCCTGGAATCTCCTCCTTGCTCACAAAATTACAGTGCCTAATCTTGCTAGTGCCGGCAAAGTGTTCGTTTTCTTTGCTGGCATCGGCCTCAGGGAACGGACTGCGCATGAGCTAACTCGTGCATCGTGAGATTACGGTATTGTAACTTTGTGAGCAAGGAGGAGATTCCTGGATGCAGGCGGTGCTGGACTCCTTCAAAGGGGGCGTGGCTGGGCTCCTTAACCATAAGTAACCACTTGGTATCTTACTTGGCTAATTAAAATATATATAAAATCATTTTTAAAACTAAATAAATACCACACAGAGCTGTGGGACAGGTATATTGCAATCATGCTAGTATTATCAAGTTATTAACAAAGAAAAATATAGATTTAAATACTACTGTACATTATTTAGGGGGCCATTAAAAAAAATAAAAAAAAAAAAAAAAAAATATATATATATATATATATATATATATATAACAGAGTGCAGTAAAATAAACTAAAAGACAGACAACACATGTCAGTAGGTAGAATAAGATCAGATTGTTCAAGTAGTAAGAGAATAGGGGATTTCACATTGAATGGTCAATAGGAGTCAGAAGTCAGAGGTCTAGGATTTAAGTCTAAACATTGGAATGTATTTTTCACTAAATGCCACAGCAATGTCTTGTTGAACAAATATATGGAATGTGAGCTATTCAAACTGATTCAAAGTAATTTTGAGTATGCAGAGAACAGACATGATACCAGCTGGTTTTAATCCGAGTAAGTATAAAGCTGAGCTTTCCCCTACTAGTAGCCATTTAGGCTCCAGGAGGAGGATATGGTGGGCTCAGCGTGCATGTTGGTACCTGCATCCCTGGATCTAATGGGGGCCGTTATGGCACCAAACAGGGTTACCAAGCAAGGTGGATGCAGCATGCATGCTGGGCCTGCACTCTATGCATTTTATGTGGATGTCATGGCCCATAACAGGTAGGATTTAGCGTTAGGACCACTCATTGAGGCGGCCTTGGAGCGGTGAGTGGCTTGGTACCTTTTGATCAAAATGTACTGACGCCTCACTTTTTTCCAGCATATAGGCAGGGCAGAGTGCTGTTGCATTTTTTCTGTGTTTGTATGTATATTTCAAGAGAAAAAGGAGAAAAGAGCACAGCGCCTCATGTGCAGAATATCTCAATGCAGTTATATGAAAAGGTAAAAAATTGCGCTTACCAGATGAAGTTGTGAATGGAGTCACAACAACTGTTTGAGCCTTGCTGGATTCTGCCCCACCAGCTAAGGGAAAACGCCTCGCTGCTGCCAGGTCCCGTCCCGCTCGGATGAGCGGATGAATGAACACAAATTTGTAGTGGAAAACACTGGAGTGGACCTTTAACTCGGCGCTGCAGGCAAATATGACACTCCTGAATAGGAATAATTCCTTATTTATTTGGTGATTATAAAGAGATGTCTACGCGTTTCAAGGGCTCATGCCCCCTTCGTCAGGACAATACAAAGATAAATGGTAAGATACAATGTATTTAAAAGCTAAAAAGGCGCGCTAAAAAGAGGGCGGGACTGCAGGGAGGCGGAGCCCCATAACAGGATGCTGCCCTCTCTAATTTTACACGGACATTATCAGATATTCGCAGTATTCAAAAATAATTCTTTTGCCCTGACCCTTTTTGTTCAGTTATAAAATTGCCCATAGTTTTACAAATATTAAAACAAACTTTGGTGATTAGTAGCGGGAGAAAGCCGTGCGCTTCATCTCTTCTAAGCGCCGGCTGTCATGCGCATTGTCGTCTCCCCCAATGCTGCGGTCTGTCATAGGAGAAGGGCACCGCAAGGATGGCGGAGATAGTGCATGTTGGTAATTATATTTTAGTATTTTAATAATGCCGGCCTGTACATGGTTTGGCTTGTCTGTATGCTTATTTCCCTATACTCCGGCTGAGATGTGCACTATTGTATTCTTCTGATTCCGGTGCTGTGATCTGTCTCACCGGACACGGAAGAGACAACAAAAATACAATGGTAATATTTTCAATAGTGCTAACCCATACGGGATTTTACTTGCTCGGTGTGTAATCTTAAAGGGGGCTTATCACTAGATGTAACCGGGAATCGTAACATAGTACTCAAAGTTCCTAGCGCTCCAGGATTATAATTATTGGTATATTTTTGCAGTTCTTGTACTCTGCCCGGAATAGTAAAAGGACAATTATGATAAATAAAAATGAATATATGTTATATTATGTTATATTGGATCACAGAGTTGTCTTTCAAACCAATTATTATAGTCCTATGGCATATTTTATAAGCACTTCTGATACACAGAATTCCATACCACAAATACAAGGGACTCCTTGATAAATACTTAGTGGGCTCTGTTAAACTGATAAGTATATACATGAATGATATCTCACAAAATGGTCTCATTGATCTCGTTTAGACCCTTTGGGTTTAAAGTGTCAAGCTGATAGATCCAATATATTTCTTTTCTCTGTAATTTCTCAAACCGGTTGAGCGGATTATTAGGTATAAAATCTATCGGAGTGATCTTAATTTTATGTTGTTCCTTCTCAGGAGTTGCTGCACAATGTTTTGATAGACTATGTTTAGAATATAAGCGCCGTATGTTATACCTATGTTGGTTTATTCTGCAGTGTAGGGCCTGTGTGGTCCTCCCTACATACTGCAGTCCACATTCACACTCTATGAGGTAAATAACATAGGTAGACTGACAGGTTAAATGGTGCTTGATCTGAAAATGTGTGCCATTCGTATTAGAACTAAAGGCCATACGGCCGTGAGTAATTATTTTACAACATAAGCAATTTTTCTTCCCACATTTATAACTCCCTTTGGTTGCTAGATGATGAGTTTCTTCCCCGCTTTTGATGTGTTGCTTAGGTCTACTGGGGGCCAAAATATTTTTAATGGTAGGGGCCCGTCTATAGGTTATCACTGGGGTGCAAGAGAGGTGTTTTGATAAATAGGGGTCCTGTAGGAGGATATGCCAGTGTTTCTTCAAAATTTTTTGAATTTGTAGATTAGATGTATTATACTGAGTAATGAATCTTATTATCTCATTGCTTTTTTCGGATTTGGTGGATATGGCTAGACATTCATCCTGTGCTTGTTGGCTACTTCTTTTTATGGCACTTTTTATTAGTTGACTAGGGTAGCCCTTTTCTTTGAACCGTTTTCTAAAATTTTTGTTTGGATTCTGAAGTCTGAAGTTTTGGTACAATTGCGTCTGATCCTTCTACATTGGCTGTATGGGATGTTTTGTAGCCATTTCTTATGGTGAAAACTGGAAAAATGAATATAACTATTTGAATCAACTGTTTTAAAATATGTTTTTGTGGTCAACTGGTTCTCATCAATCGATATAATAATATCTAAAAAGTCAATTGTTTTATTGTTGAACTTAGGGTAAAAGAGATCCCCAGTCTGTTTTGTTTAATGTTTCGCAGAATTGCAATGCTCCAAATTCATCTCCATCCCAAATTAGGAACAGGTCATCAATATACCTTTTATAGTATATGATATTTTTATGAAATGTAGGGTGTCTTACAATGAATTTTTCTTCAAATGCCCCCATAAAGAGGTTAGCAAGGCCGGCGCTACCCGAGTCCCCATGGCGGTCCCCGGCATTGATGATATGTCTTATTGTTATAGGTGAAGTAATTATTTTCCAGTATGAACTGTAAACACTCCAAAAGGAACTCTGTTTGTAAGGGTTTAAGAGTAATATCGGTTTCAAGGGTAGTTCTAACACATTGGATTCCAAGATCGTGTCTAATGTTTGAATATAAAGATGTCACATCCATTGTTAGTAATGCATAGGTGTTTTGCCATTTAACTGTTTTCAGTTCCCTAATTAGCTGGCTAGAATCATTTAAGTAACTCGGCAGACTTTTCACATATGGCTGTAGGTGGATATCCAGAAATTGTGACAAGTTGCTCGTAGCGCATTTAGTGTTGGAAACAATGGGCCTACCCGTATCGGGAAATGGGTTGCACATTGTTAACTTATAGTACATTTGATCACTAAGGATTTTTTGTGCTTCTTTCTCATAATCTTCAAAGTTTTGAATCACTGTTCCGCCCCCTTTGTCCGCTGGACGTATTATTATTTCTTTATTATTTTTGAGACTTTCTAGAGCCTTTCGTTCCTGTTTGGACAAGTTCCCTTTGTGGGTGTGGGATGTTGGTATTGGTCCCTCTCCAAGCCTTTTCAGATCTGCCGCTATCAGGTCAAAAAATGTCGGGATGAGGTGACCTGATAGCGGCAGATCTGAAAAGGCTTGGAGAGGGACCAATACCAACATCCCACACCCACAAAGGGAACTTGTCCAAACAGGAACGAAAGGCTCTAGAAAGTCTCAAAAATAATAAAGAAATAATAATACGTCCAGCGGACAAAGGGGGCGGAACAGTGATTCAAAACTTTGAAGATTATGAGAAAGAAGCACAAAAAATCCTTAGTGATCAAATGTACTATAAGTTAACAATGTGCAACCCATTTCCCGATATAACTAAGAAAGTGAAGGCTCTCGTTCAGAATGCCTATGATAATCAACTCATAAACAAAAAAGAAAGAAACTTTTTACTTCCTAGGGCACCCTGTATACCATATTTTTATCACCTACCCAAAGTTCATAAAAATAAAGATATTCCCCGGGTAGGCCCATTGTTTCCAACACTAAATGCGCTACTGAGCAACTTGTCACAATTTCTGGATATCCACCTACAGCCATATGTGAAAAGTCTGCCGAGTTACTTAAATGATTCTAGCCAGCTAATTAGGGAACTGAAAACAGTTAAATGGCAAGACACCTATGCATTACTAACAATGGATGTGACATCTTTATATTCAAACATTAGACACGATCTGGGAATCCAATGTGTTAGAACTACCCTTGAAACCGATATTACTCTTAAACCCTTACAAACAGAGTTCCTTTTGGAGTGTTTACAGTTCATACTGGAAAATAATTACTTCACCTATAACAATAAGACATATCATCAATGCCGGGGACCGCCATGGGGACTCGGGTAGCGCCCGACCTTTGCTAACCTCTTTATGGGGGCATTTGAAGAAAAATTCATTGTAAGACACCCTACATTTCATAAAAATATCATATACTATAAAAGGTATATTGATGACCTGTTCCTAATTTGGGATGGAGATGAATTTGGAGCATTGCAATTCTGCGAAACATTAAACAAAACAGACTGGGGATCTCTTTTACCCCTAAGTTCAACAATAAAACAATTGACTTTTTAGATATTATTATATCGATTGATGAGAACCAGTTGACCACAAAAACATATTTTAAAACAGTTGATTCAAATAGTTATATTCATTTTTCCAGTTTTCACCATAAGAAATGGCTACAAAACATCCCATACAGCCAATGTAGAAGGATCAGACGCAATTGTACCAAAACTTCAGACTTCAGAATCCAAACAAAAATTTTAGAAAAACGGTTCAAAGAAAAGGGCTACCCTAGTCAACTAATAAAAAGTGCCATAAAAAGAAGTAGCCAACAAGCACAGGATGAATGTCTAGCCATATCCACCAAATCCGAAAAAAGCAATGAGATAATAAGATTCATTACTCAGTATAATACATCTAATCTACAAATTCAAAAAATTTTGAAGAAACACTGGCATATCCTCCTACAGGACCCCTATTTATCAAAACACCTCTCTTGCACCCCAGTGATAACCTATAGACGGGCCCCTACCATTAAAAATATTTTGGCCCCCAGTAGACCTAAGCAACACATCAAAAGCGGGGAAGAAACTCATCATCTAGCAACCAAAGGGAGTTATAAATGTGGGAAGAAAAATTGCTTATGTTGTAAAATAATTACTCACGGCCGTATGGCCTTTAGTTCTAATACGAATGGCACACATTTTCAGATCAAGCACCATTTAACCTGTCAGTCTACCTATGTTATTTACCTCATAGAGTGTGAATGTGGACTGCAGTATGTAGGGAGGACCACACAGGCCCTACACTGCAGAATAAACCAACATAGGTATAACATACGGCGCTTATATTCTAAACATAGTCTATCAAAACATTGTGCAGCAACTCCTGAGAAGGAACAACATAAAATTAAGATCACTCCGATAGATTTTATACCTAATAATCCGTTCAACCGGTTTGAGAAATTACAGAGAAAAGAAATATATTGGATCTATCAGCTTGACACTTTAAACCCAAAGGGTCTAAACGAGATCAATGAGACCATTTTGTGAGATATCATTCATGTATATACTTATCAGTTTAACAGAGCCCACTAAGTATTTATCAAGGAGTCCCTTGTATTTGTGGTATGGAATTCTGTGTATCAGAAGTGCTTATAAAATATGCCATAGGACTATAATAATTGGTTTGAAAGACAACTCTGTGATCCAATATAACATAATATAACATATATTCATTTTTATTTATCATAATTGTCCTTTTACTATTCCGGGCAGAGTACAAGAACTGCAAAAATATACCAATAATTATAATCCTGGAGCGCTAGGAACTTTGAGTACTATGTTACGATTCCCGGTTACATCTAGTGATAAGCCCCTTTTAAGATTACACACCGAGCAAGTAAAATCCCGTATGGGTTAGCACTATTGAAAATATTACCATTGTATTTTTGTTGTCTCTTCCGTGTCCGGTGAGACAGATCACAGCACCGGAATCAGAAGAATACAATAGTGCACATCTCAGCCGGAGTATAGGGAAATAAGCATACAGACAAGCCAAACCATGTACAGGCCGGCATTATTAAAATACTAAAATATAATTACCAACATGCACTATCTCCACCATCCTTGCGGTGCCCTTCTCCTATGACAGACCGCAGCATTGGGGGAGACGACAATGCGCATGACAGCCGGCGCTTAGAAGAGATCAAGCGCACGGCTTTCTCCCGCTACTAATCACCGAAGTTTGTTTTAATATTTGTAAAACTATGGGCAATTTTATAACTGAATAAAAAGGGTCAGGGCAAAAGAATTATTTTTGAATACTGCGAATATCTGATAATGTCCGTGTAAAATTAGAGAGGGCAGCATCCTGTTATGGGGCTCCGCCTCCCTGCAGTCCCGCCCTCTTTTTTAGCGCGCCTTTTTAGCTTTTAAATACATTGTATCTTACCATTTATCTTTGTATTGTCCTGACGAAGGGGGCATGAGCCCTTGAAACGCGTAGACATCTCTTTATAATCACCAAATAAATAAGGAATTATTCCTATTCAGGAGTGTCATATTTGCCTGCAGCGCCGAGTTAAAGGTCCACTCCAGTGTTTTCCACTACAAATTTGTGTATGTATATTTCGCTATATCGTGCTGACTGACACCCTTTTTTGTGCAGTATGATACCAGAAGATACCATTCCTAAATAGCTACTATATAGTAGTTAGACCATATTGCATGTTCCATAAATAATATGCCTCGAAGGAAACTATTTTGTTAATCTGGAACATTGTAATTGGGAACATCACTTCTAAATCCTGTCAGCTGGAGGCTCATTTGAAGCCGAATGAACGCCGAAACGCGCATCGGGGTAGCACCATCCTGGTATATACTTGTTATTTTCCTTGTGAGTATGTCTCCCACATTGTTGGATATTCAGATGTAGCTGCAGTTTTTGCGCCGTTTAATTGTTGATGGGACATTGCTCATGTGCTATATTGTGCTTGTTTTGAATGGTTATTCGGACTGTGTTTACACGTCCATACAGTTATAACTAATTTTGTATGTACTGTATACCAGGATGGTGTTCTCTCTGTTACTCTCTACTCATCTTGTGGCCTATATGTAATTTTAGATATTATATTTAATAAAGAGATATATTTTTGGACTATTTTTGGCTCCATTATCGATGTTTTTTTGGTTTCTCCCCTTCCCTACAAAATGACCTCTGCACGGGTCACAGAGCATGACTAGAAAACGTTGTCATAGAAGTCATTGAATCCCCTCCAGTCTATGGTGTCTATGGCCCATGGGGCTGCTATGAAGTATACAGGTGTAGCAAACGCCAAACCAAGTGGACTAACACATCATCCCGACAGTATATGGTGTCTATGGCCCATGGGGCTGCTATGAAGTATACAGATGTAGCAAGCACCAAACTGAGTGGACTAGCGCATCATCCCGACAGTATATGTTTAACATAGTTAAACTAATCCAACGCAATAAGCTAGTGTGATGTAATGCACCAGGTACGACTTTAAAGGGGTTATGCCATGATTGATGTCAAAAATATATATGTAGTACATGACAATAACTTTGTAACAAAGCTAGAACCAGCCTCGTACCACCCATGAGTCCAGAGATCTCTACATTTAGTGATCAAATTCCTTTGCTAGATAACCTTCAGCTTGGCAGTTCGGTGGGGTGTGTCCTTTCTGTTGCAGCTCTCTCCCTGTAACCATCATAGCAACAGTACATATGGCTGGTGGTAGTTGAAGAATAAAACTGAGCACGTTCGACCAGCTCAGTGTGACGGACAAAAAAATAAGGAAAAGAACAAATAGCAGGTGGAGCTACACAGATACATTTTATGGAATAGCTCACTGGCAATATTACATTTTTAATTGCATGCAGTTACAAAAGTATTTAGATCCAGATGCTGGCTTGAAAAATGTATTATATGTACCGAGACACAACCCTTTTAATGCTGGCTAAACCTGTATCACTAAATGTTGTTACCAAAAGCTCAGGCAAGATGGCTGCCATCATAATCATGTTCATTCGCTCATCCCTAGCTATGATTTGTAGATAATATAATTTTTTACAGGGCTAATAAAGCAGAGAACAATCTTCCATACAGCTCCTTCTCTCTGCTCTGCATCCAAACCATCCTGCTGTCATTAGGACTAGAGTTGAGCGAAGTTTTAGGAATTATACAAAAAAAATTGCTTTGGGAGGAATTATGTCACAAAGAGCATATTTTTATAAGTAGCAAGTGCAATGACAGGGAGCTGCGATAGCGCCGCTCCCTATCATTGTACCCCTCAGATGCCTTGTTCATACATCGCGGCATCTGAGAGTAAAAACTGTGTAAAACGAACATTAAATTTTTTTTTATCATGTTTAACGCCTCCATTTGCTCGCGATGGGCCGGCCGCCACCATCTTGCTTTAGATCTGGCGAGAAATATCGCACAGCCCGAGATGACATCATCACACTGGTTGGCATGGTGATGTCATACGTCACCAAGCATGGGATTTCGGCTGAGATCTTCAATCAAGATGGCATCTGGCAGTCATGAGAGAATGGCGGAGATAAGTATGTTTATTTTGGTTTTTATACTATTTACACTATTTCAAATTTATCCTGAATTTTGGATCAAATTCCACTTAGGTGAATTTGATTCGCTCTTCTCCAATTTGGACAGATACCATGTAAAGGAATCCGACACCGACCTATTCTATTTTCTCTACTGATCACCTCCTAGAACAACAAAGCCATTATAAATTAGACATTTAGGAATTTATTCATAGTTACATTATATTTTTTATTGTTCTTGTTTTTTGGAGTTTCCCAGGAAACCTCTTTAATCTTCAAGTACAGAGCTCTAGTACCTATTCAATTCTATGGGGTCGTACTGAACCTCTGCAATTTCGTAAGGGGACACACACGGAGCCTGAGAGACCAACTCTAGAATGCTTTAATTATTGGATACCTCCATAATTTTGCATTATACGGTGAAACACCAGCTCCATGGTATGGGACTGCAGGCACTCTGTGTGCCACCCTATAGACTCGGCCATGTTAATTATACCTTGGGGTGCTCCATTATCGTATAAATTTAAAAAAAATTCCAAAACAAAATAAATTGGATTTAAAAATGCTACATCCTACGTTCTATTCTAAACAGTACCATCCTCCCAATCTTTACTATAGAATCTACATTATACATTCCTAGGGGACTGAGGTGACATTAAGACTAATAACTGTATTTGCACACTGAACATAAACAATAAAAAAAATATTCTGAACATATGTAAAAAGCAGCTTCTCTACCATAATAAATTCCTTTAAAAATTCCAGAGTCATTTTGATAGCAGGGATATAATATTTAAGCTGAATTTTACTTGGGAGATGCCACCACAATGATGTATATTCCCTTCTTTTCACAAGCCACAGTTCTGAATTAATTTGGTCCCACGAGCAGCGTTAGATGTGCACATGATTTCAGACTACACCACTGGGATTTTAGTGCATTTTAATATATCACAATTGGCTGTTACAGCAAGAGGAACGGAGGTTACCAATGTAATTTCCCTAGAAGTTAGCAGAGATGAAGTTAAGTAAACATTTAGCTTTCTTAATTAAATGTCAAGCTCAGTGGTCCATCCCTAAATCCATAATGTCAATTTGCTTTTTCAGCACAGACTTAAAGAAAAATGTTTATAAAAAATGTTCTTCAAATAGAACAGAAATATGTACACGTGAAAGAACAGAACGTAGAAAGTGTCCAAATGTAATGTTTTATGTTTTCAAGGTGGAGCTTTTCATAAAAATACTGGACTGGGATATGTAGATACTGTAGAAAGATAGATTGATATGGTCGATAGATAGATAGATAGATAGATAGATAGATAGATAGATAGATAGATAGATAGATAGATCAGTGGGTGGAGGGATGGATAGATAGATAGATAGATAGATAGATAGATAACCTCATCCATTTGCTTGCGTTGAATAAGCTGCCACCATCTTGATTGAAGATCTAGCGCAAAATCTCTTGCGGCCCGTGATGAAGATTGCAGCGGCCGGCCCATCATGAGAAAATGGATGAGGTAAGTATGATTTTTTGGTTTTTTACACCATTTCAGGAAAAATCTAATCACTACCACAAAGCACGAGGAAATTCCGCTTCGCCTTAAATCAGATTTTCCTTGAAATTCGATTAACTGGACTTTGCTTAGCTCAACATTGATAGATAGATAGATGACAGATAGATGGATAGACGGATGGACGGACGGACAGACAGACAGATAGATAGATAGAGAACAGATATATAGATGTATACATGATAGATAGATAGATAGATAGATAGATAGATAGATAGATAGATAGAGAGATAGACAAAGAAAAAAACACAATGCAACAGCACTCTGCCAACCAAATAAAGTACAATAATGCCATAGTAATAGAAAATATTCTGGTGCTAATGCTACACTTATTTTGTTCATTTGAGATTCTTGGCAAATACATTTTGTACAAAATGATTTGGGCCCGTCTGCCACACGTCAAGGCAATCTCTGCAAGACGGGAACCTAACACTAAATGCTTCCTGTTATGTGCCATAACGGCCACTGTAAAATTCAGGGAGTGCAGGTTCCACATGCATGCTGGGTCCACTCTGCTTTTTATCATTTTTGGTGCAAAAATGGCCTGCCAATAATCTCAAATCTACAAAATATGCGTAGCATTAGCACCATATTATTTTCTATTACTATGGCATTATTGTACTTTATTCGGTTTGCTGAGTGCTGTTGCATTGTGTTTTTTTCTTTGTGTTTCTAGCCATGGCAGCGCGCACCCGCGCATTGGAATGTGCTGACTGAAAACCCTTTTTCTTTGTAGATAGATAGATAGATAGATAGATAGAAAAATCCATCACTCCTAGTAAAATGTTCAAATGAAATGGGTGCCCGTGTTCTTGATCCCGATTATGTATCCAAATATTATAAGGAAAAATCTGTAGCACTATCTCAGCAAGCCGTCTGAGGTAGTATTAGCTCTTCAGAGCAGCTACATCCAGCAACTAAGACTTGAAAAAGAAGCCCACCAAACAGCAAAACTTAGTTTCAGTAAAAAAGTTTTCCTTCACCACTTTGGGTTGTGTTTTTTCACCAATTGATGTCGTTCTCCAGGTGGATTTGAAATTACTTCACCTACCGGCATATTCTTGATGTCTTTTTCTCCTGAGGGTTGACATCCCACCCAGATACTGATGGCAGCACCAACCAATACACCAAAAAACTCTCTATTAGGGCTCACAAACGTTGTTTGGGTTCGCATCTGAGCCGCATTTTTTGTGGCCCGGTTGCAGACCCATTCACTTCAATGGGGCCGCAAAAGATCTGAGTGCTGTCCACATCCGTTGATCTGTTCTGTGGCCCCACACAAATAATATAACATGCGCTATTCTTGTCCCTTTTGCGGACAAAAATATCCATTTCTATTATGGACAACATCTGTGTTTTGAGGATTGGCAATTTGCGGACAGCGAAACACGGTGCAGTCATGTGCATGAGCCCTTAGTGTTGTGCCTAATGTAGCAAAACACAAAAGGTGAGCATCACCATCTCTCTTATATTTTCCCAGGCAGTACACAATTGAGTGCTCTCATTGCCTCCACTTTCTGTACTTTTTAAGCTGTTTTATTCATAGTGCTAGTTCTTGCCCTGGAGATAGCAGGAAACAGCTGATCGCTGGGGATGCAGGGCGTTGGTCCTCCACTGATCAAATATTGATTACTTATTTGAGGGTAGGTCATCAATATCAGAAGCCTGGAAAACCCCTTTAGAATTTATGTAAAAAAAACAAAGGGCACAGGTGGTGACTCTCCTTTCTGACACCCTTGCTCACCCATCTATATATATTTGCATGATCCATGGGGTGAACCCTTGTCAGGGATTGGGGTGGCCTCTACTCAGGCTTATGGTGCTTTCCAGCTCATGCACAGCTCTCTCTTTCTCTTACTATTCAGTGTCCCATGTAGCTTTCAACGTGGATCTTGGCTTTTTTGGCCCATGTGCTCCATGCCAGGCTGAAGAACCTTGCAGTATTTTATTGAGTTATCTCATAACTCCCACAAGGAGCCCTCACTGCACACCAGCTAGCAACCAATTATTAAAGGGGAAGAGTATCCCATCTGGTGATACTCTTCTACTTTCATTGGCAATAGGTATGCCATTAGAGTGAGCACCTTTCCGCATTGTGCTAACAGTTGAGCCACTGTAACCTTCATATATCAATTATTAAATGGGTATTCCCATCTGAGACAATAGGGGCATATCGCTAGGATATTCCCCCATTGTCTGATAGGTGCGGGTCCCACCTCTGAGCGGTCTTCGGGTTTTCTAAGGTCCGGCCACCGCCAAACCATCTCCCCATAGAAGCTAACGGGAGATCACTGTGCTTGAGCAGCCAATTGCGCTCGGCAAATTTTTGAACCCCCATATAAATGAATGGAGGGCGGATGCACATGTGCAGTGTGCCATCCACAAACTTCAGGGATCCTTTCTCGATGTAGTTGCATTTCCCATGTCCTAGCGATATGCCCCCATTGTCTTAGATGGGAACACCCATTTAATCAGAAGGCTGTAAGTTTTGAGTGAAGTTTCTTATCTCATTATTTTTATTTTTTAATGCCTGGTTTTGTATAATGTGAGTTTGATACTTTGTGACTAAGTTGTCATGTTCACGAGTAAATGAAAGGCAACGGATGGTTTCATGGTAATTGGCTAAATGCTATTTACCAGATTCCAATCCAATTATTGAGACGACTTGCGCCGGTGCAATGATAATTAGTACATACCATCTCCTCACAGATTTCCTCTTTCATAAATGTTCTTTTTTAGCATAAGATGGAGCATGAGATTCATTTCTATCTCTAGCCTGATAAGATTTTTCTTCCTAAATACAATGCAATAGCCATTTATTTCTTGCTTATTCAACAATCATGACAGACATGGCAGAATACATTCTAGTTGTTATGGAAACAAGACAAAAAAAATCACAATAACAACCTCAAATAACCCAGTATATGCAAATTAATGGAGCTTATAGAATTGAAAACTAAAGTTGTAAAATTATATTCTTCTCGGTGTCTGTAGAAAAATAATGTTTTACATTTATCTCTATTTAAGGAATAGCGTTGATGTATTTTTATGCATTAAACATGAAAATCTGAAAAATACAGTTCATTATGTTTGTTGAGCACAGGCATCAGTTAAAGGAGTTATCCAACTGGGGCTGAGGGGCACCTAGACCGCGTTACCGATGGTCATGATGTCACGGGCCTAGGGTAAACTGCGAGAAGGCTGTGGCGCTCACGGGATCTCGCACTCTTTCTTAAACAGCTGATTGTCCGGAGTCCTGGGTGTCGGACCCCCACCGATCAAATGCTGATGACCTATCTGTAGATCAGTTACAAAGAGCCCTTTAAAGTGGTAAAACCTCCCTCTAGATATGCTTAGAACTGATAGGAGGCAGATCAAACAGTTCACCAACCATTCCAAAGTAGAGAAAAAGTCTTATAAAAACTATGGGGGGCATTTATTAAGACCAGCGATTTATTTATTTAATTTATTTATTATAAATTAAATGGTGCCCTTAAAAAGCATACAACTTATCCCGCAAAAAATAAGCCCTCATATGGCTACATGAACGGAATTTTTTTTTAGAAAAAAGTGATTGTTATTGGAATGTGGGGAGGAAAAAATGAAAATGCAAAACTTAAAATGGTCCCGGTACTTAAGCGGTTAAGGATCTTTATAAATGTACAACTATAGCATAATCAAAAACATACTAAGCACATTTGCTCTGTGCGTGTAGCTCTGGAACAGGTCAACGCTTTTGTCTTCTTTTTATAAGGAAAAAGCAGTGTTACAGGGCGAATATATCAGCCACAGTCTCTGAACTATTTGTCTTGATGAATGGCAGAGCAGAAAATCGCATACAACACCCATTTTCAAATTTCACCTTTGATTAATGTAGGCCACTGAGCTTGAAGCTCGGAAGATTAATTACGCTCCTATGTCATATCCCTGTGACCTTACAAAAGTAATTTTATTTCCCTATGCATTAGACACCCATAATTAAAATATAAGCTCTGCAGTCATTTCTTCGCAGGGTAAATTCCGCAGTTATTGACATGTATATCGTCGGTTGTGTGCATTTCTCGGGGCTTGCATGCTTATTTTACAGTATTATTACGCTCAGCATTACCAGCATCATTTTAATTATATGCCTTTTTTTTTTTGTATGTGACAACGTGGAGGAGAAAAAGACATAAAGATGATATGGGACGTAATGTGTACAGCGCTCCCCAGGTAATACTCATTTTGCAGCATCTATTCATATGTCTCCTTGTTTTGCTAATAGTAGTAATAGTAGTTTATGAATAAGTTTCTAGCAGTCTGCAATAAACTTATACCTGGGTGTTACCAAATGGGGGTGTGTCCCTGCACAGACTGACATTGTCCAATCAGTGCTGCCAGTGGCAGACTGCCTAGGCTTCGTTCAAATCACTACTCAGCCTTTCCGTTCTCCTACTCTGTTTAGGAGCAGGAAAACGAAAAGGACGGATTCGGCACATAACTGAGACGAAAGGAACCTAAAGATCCCATAGACTATAATTAGTTAGGTTTCTGCTCAGAAGACGATTTTGGAGCGAATCCATCCCTTCCATTCTCCTGCTCCTAAATGGAACAGGAGAACGGAAAGGCTGAACAGTGATGTGAACGAAGCTTTAGAGACCCACTCCCAACTGGCAACACCCACATGGACCTCGATTGCTGGCAACTAGAGTTGAGCGAACACCTGGATGTTCGGGTTCGACGAGTTCGGCCGAACTTTCGAAAAATGTTCGGGTTCGGGATCCGAACTCGACCCGAACTTCATCCCGAACCCGAACCCCATAGAAGTCAATGGGGACCCGAACTTTTGGGCACTAAAAAGGCTGTAAAACACACCCGGAAAGGGCTAGAGGGCTGCAAAAGGCAGCAAAATGTAGTTAAATCCCCTGCAAACAAATGTAGATAGGGAAATGATGAGTTAACATAAAATAAATAAAAATTAAACAATATTAATTGGAGTGAGGTCCCATAGCACAGAATCAGGCTTCAAGTCACCCACCAATGGAGAAGGTCACTTACTATTATTTTGACCACAGCACCCAGACAAAGGAGAGAGGTCCCACAGCAGAGAACCAGGCATCATATCACCCACCACAGGAGTAGGCCACCATTTAGTTACTTTGACCCCTACACCCAGACGGAGGAGAGAGGTTACACAGCAGAGAATCAGGCATTTAGATCACCCACCACAGGAGTAGGCCACCATTGAATCAGACCCCGGCAACCATGTCAGATGGCACAAGCATAAGCTTTATATCAATCAGCACAGGAGAAGCGACTTTGACAGACTTTGACCCCTACACCCGGACGGAGGAGAGAGGTTTCAAAGCAGAGAATCAGGCATTTAGATCACCCACCACAGGAGATAGGCCCCAATTTAATGGGACCCGGCAACCATGTCAGATGGCACAACCATCAGCTTCATATCAATCAGCACAGGAGAAGGCGACTTTGAAAGACTTTGACCCCTACACCCAGACGGAGGAGAGAGGTTTCACAGCAGAGAATCAGGCATTTAGATCACCCACCACAGGAGTAGGCCCCCATTGAATCAGACCCTGGCAACCATGTCAGATGGCACAACCATCAGCTTTATATCAATCAGCACAGGAGAAGCCACCATTGAGTTACTTTGACCCCTGCACCCAGGAAGAGGAGAGAGGCTCCACAGCACATATTCTGGCATCATACTAACCACCACAGGAGAAGCCACCATTGAGTTACTTTGACCCCTGCACCCAGGAAGAGGAGAGAGGCCCACAGCACATATTCTGGCATCATATCAGCCACCACAGGAGAAGCCACCATTGAGTTACTTTGACCCCTGCACCCAGGAAGAGGAGAGAGGCCCCACAGCACATATTCTGGCATCATACTAACCACCACAGGAGAAGCCACCATTGAGTTACTTTGACCCCTGCACCCAGGAAGAGAGAGAGGCCCCACAGCACATATTCTGGCATCATATCAGCCACCACAGGAGAAGCCACCATTGAGTTACTTTGACCCCCGCACCCAGGAAGAGGAGAGAGGCACCACAGCACATATTCTGGCATCATATCAGCCACCACAGGAGAAGCCACCATTGAGTTACTTTGACCCCTGCACCCAGGAAGAGGAGAGAGGCCCCACAGCACATATTCTGGCATCATACTAACCACCACAGGAGAAGCCACCATTGAGTTACTTTGACCCCTGCACCCAGGAAGAGGAGAGAGGCCCCACAGCACATATTCTGGCATCATATCAGCCACCACAGGAGAAGCCACCATTGAGTTACTTTGACCCCGCACCCAGGAAGAGGAGAGAGGCACCACAGCACATATTCTGGCATCATATCAGCCACCACAGGAGAAGCCACCATTGAGTTACTTTGACCCCGCACCCAGGAAGAGGAGAGAGGCACCACAGCACATATTCTGGCATCATATCAGCCACCACAGGAGAAGCCACCATTGAGTTACTTTGACCCCTGCACCCAGGAAGAGGAGAGAGGCCCCACAGCACATATTCTGGCATCATATCAGCCACCACAGGAGAAGCCACCATTTAGTTACTTTGACCCCTTCACCCAAACAGAGGAGAGGTTCCACATCAGAGAATCAGGCATCATATCAACCACCACAGGAGTAGGCCACAATTTAGTTTATTTGACCCCTGCACCCAGGAAGAGAGAGAGGCCCCACAGCACATATTCTGGCATCATATCACACACCACAGGAGAAGGCCTCTTTCAGTGATTTAGGCCTTTGGACCCAGACAGAGGAGAGAGGTCAGAGATTAGCTTCATATCCCCCAGCACAGCAGAAGACCGCTTTATTTGACTTAGGCCTCAGCACCCAGACAGAAGACAGAGGTAGCATGGCAGAGGTTATGGCTTCATGTCACCCGTTAGTTTAACCGGCCACTTTCATCTGGTTAGGCCCGGCGCCCAGACAGAGAAGAGTTTCATTCAACTGTGGGTTTCATAAAATTTGTATCAAATAAAGAAGTGGCCCGTAGCACAACAAGACATGTTTTAGGCAGTTAATAAGGACTACTCTGCACAAGGGAGGGACAGGTCCTGTGGGATCCATGCCTGGTTCATCTTTATGAAGGTCAGCTTGTCCACGTTGGCTGTGGACAGGCGGCTGCGCTTGTCAGTAATGATGCCCCTGCCGTGCTGAATACGCGTTCAGATAAACGCTGGCCGCCGGGCAGGAAAGCACCTCCAAGGCATAACATGCTAACTCTGGCCACGTGGACAATTTCGAAACCCAGTAGTTGAATGGGGCCGAACCATCCGTCAGGATGTGGAGGGGTGTGCAGACATACTGTTCAACCATGTTAGTGAAATGCTGCCTCCTGCTAACACGTTCCGTATCAGGTGTCGGTGCAGATAGCTGTGGCGTGGAGACAAAACCTTTCCACATTTCTGCCATGCTAACCCTGCCCTCAGATGAGCTGTTGTCTCGGTCTCACCACTACCTCTTCCTCTGAACTGTGAAAGTCATCGCCACGACCTTCAGTCCATGTGGGGTCTAAGACCTCATCGTCCTCTGCATCGTCTTCCACCCAGTCTCCCTCCCTGACCTCCTCCTGTTCAGTCTGCACACTGCAAAAAGACGCGGCAGTGGGCACCTGTGTTTCGTCATCATCAGAGAGTCGGTGACTCTGCTGTGGTGGTATTCCCATGTCCTCTTCATCTGGAGACAAAAGTGGTTGTGCGTCAGTGCATGGTATGTCTTCCTCCACTGGGGAAGGGCTAGGTGGACGCCCCTGGGAAACCCTGGAAGCAGAGTCTTCAAACAGAAGAAGAGACTGCTGCATAACTTGTGGCTCAGACCGTTTCCCTGATATGCTTGGGGGTGATGTGACAGACTGATGGGCTTGGTTTTCAGGTGCCACCTGTGCGCTTTCCGCAGAAGACTGGGTGGAAGACCATGTGGTGAACGTGCTGGAAGCACTGTCGGCCACCCAATCGATTAATGCCTGTACCTGCTCAGGCCTTACCATCCTAAGAGCGGCATTGGGCCCCACGAGATATTGCGGTACATTCTGCCGGCTAGTTGAGGAGTTCGTTCCCTACTGTGTGCGCCTGGGGCCGAGCGGCCACGTCCTCTACAAGCAACAGAGGCTCCACGGACACCACCACGACCGCGTCCTCGTCCCTTAATAGTATTTTTCTTCATTGTTGCGATTCAACTCGCACCACAATGAAATATATTATTTTTATAAGCAAAATCCCCTCACTGGAATACTTTCAGTCTTTTGACTGTATGGATTACAGATGGAATGACTGTTATATGTGAGTACCGCTTTCTTTGACAGATTCTAGTATGGGTACATATATGTTTTCCCAACCCCAGCACATTAGTTTGCTAATTCCAGATGTATGAAACGCAGAGCCTAACTGTATCTAGTATATTGAACGCCAGATAAACTAACTTGGCCTTTTTAAATAAAAAAATTCCCTCACTGGAATACTTTCAGTCTTTTGACTGTATGGATTACAGATGGAATGACTGTTATATGTGAGTACCGCTTTCTTTGACAGATTCTAGTATGGGTACATATATGTTTTCCCAACCCCAGCACATTAGTTTGCTAATTCCAGATGTATGAAGCATGAGGCCTAACTGTATCTAGTATATTGAACGCCAGATAAACTAACTTGGCCTTTTTAAATAAAAAAATTCCCTCACTGGAATACTTTCAGTCTTTTGACTGTATGGATTACAGATGGAATGACTGTTATATGTGAGTACCGCTTTCTTTGACAGATTCTAGTATGGGTACATATATGTTTTCCCAACCCCAGCACATTAGTTTGCTAATTCCAGATGTATGAAACGCAGGCCTAACTGTATCTAGTATATTGAGCGCCAGATGAACTAACTTGGCCTTTTTAAATAAAAAAATTCCCTCACTGGAATACTTTCAGTCTTTTGACTGTATGGATTACAGATGGAATGACTGTTATATGTGAGTACCGCTTTCTTTGACAGATTCTAGTATGGGTACATATATGTTTTCCCAACCCCAGCACATTAGTTTGCTAATTCCAGATGTATGAAACGCAGGCCTAACTGTATCTAGTATATTGAGCGCCAGATAAACTAACTTGGCCTTTTTAAATAAAAAAATTCCCTCACTGGAATACTTTCAGTCTTTTGACTGTATGGATTACAGATGGAATGACTGTTATATGTGAGTACCGCTTTCTTTGACAGATTCTAGTATGGGTACATATATGTTTTCCCAACCCCAGCACATTAGTTTGCTAATTCCAGATGTATGAAACGCAGGCCTAACTGTATCTAGTATATTGAGCGCCAGATGAACTAACTTGGCCTTTTTAAATAAAAAAATTCCCTCACTGGAATACTTTCAGTCTTTTGACTGTATGGATTACAGATGGAATGACTGTTATATGTGAGTACCGCTTTCTTTGACAGATTCTAGTATGGGTACATATATGTTTTCCCAACCCCAGCACATTAGTTTGCTAATTCCAGATGTATGAAACGCAGGCCTAACTGTATCTAGTATATTGAGCGCCAGATAAACTAACTTGGCCTTTTTTAAATAAAAAAATTCCCTCACTGGAATACTTTCAGTCTTTTGACTGTATGGATTACAGATGGAATGACTGTTATATGTGAGTACCGCTTTCTTTGACAGATTCTAGTATGGGTACATATATGTTTTCCCAACCCCAGCACATTAGTTTGCTAATTCCAGATGTATGAAACGCATGAGCCTAACTGTATCTAGTATATTGAACGCCAGATAAACTAACTTGGCCTTTTTAAATAAAAAAATTCCCTCACTGGAATACTTTCAGTCTTTTGACTGTATGGATTACAGATGGAATGACTGTTATATGTGAGTACCGCTTTCTTTGACAGATTCTAGTATGGGTACATATATGTTTTCCCAACCCCAGCACATTAGTTTGCTAATTCCAGATGTATGAAACGCAGGCCTAACTGTATCTAGTATATTGAGCGCCAGATAAACTAACTTGGCCTTTTTAAATAAAAAAAAATTCCCTCACTGGAATACTTTATGGCTTTTCACTGTATGGATTACAGGTGGACTGGTATTAGTAGGGGTGACACAAGCACACCCAAGTCCCTGATGTAGGATTTCTATGGCACAGACCACTATTACAAGTGATTAATGGACGTTGGGAGAGATTGTGCTGCAGCACTAGTCCCAAGATGGCCGCCGCCTATCAGCCCAGTAACATGTGCCACAAAATGGTCTGCACAACTTTAAAAAAATAGCCTTGGACTGTGCTGCTAAATCGCTATTGGTCTGAATCCCAGCTGTAGATGTCTGACTTGTTTGGAGCTTTGGAATGCACACTGTGGCAGCTTCTGCTGCAGCACTACAAGTCGCAAAATGGCGGCCGGCGGTCAGCTCAGGTACATGTGGATGGAAAAATCACTCTGGCCACTCTAAAAATAGCCAATCCCTATCAAAAAAGCAGCTGAGCTGCAGTTGTTCAGATGAATCACAGGTGGAGGAGAGAAATTTGCTTCCAGTTATTCAATTATCCCTGCCTATTCTCGCCCTAGCATCAGCTGCGTCTATCCCTGTTCTATTCACATCGGGAGTGAGCACGTCCCGACGTGCGCACAAGCTTATAAAGAGGCTGAGTCACATGCTGCACTTGGCCAATCACAGCCTTGCCAATAGTAGGCATGGCTGCGATGGCATCTTAGGGCAAGTAGTATGATGCATGTTGATTGGCTGCTTTGCAGCCTTTCAAAATGCGCCAAAATACATGCCGAACGACGAACCCGAACCCGAACTTTTACGAAAAAGTTCGGGTTCGGGTCCGTGTCACGAACACCCCAAAATTCGGTACGGACCCGAACTATGCTCGAACTGTTCGCTCAACACTACTGGCAACTCATTCATAAATTTGAATAATAGAGTAATGTCACAATATAAAGTCATAAAAAGGTTCCTTTTAACATAGTTGTGGGGGGAGGGATCATTATGACAGATTATGAATGAGGTTAATGTTGAGCAAATCAAAGTCCACAATTCGATCCGAATTTCCTAGTGTCTCATGGTAGTGAATCGATTTTCCCTGAAATGGTGTTGAAAATACAAAAATCATCCTAATCTCATCCGTTTGATCACGAAAAGCCAGCCGCTGCCATCTTGATTGAAGATCCCGTTCAAAATCTCATGTGTGGTAACGTATTATGTCATCACCGGCCACGTGAGATTTTACGATGGATCTTCAATCAAGATGAGTGAAGTATGATTTTTTATTTTTTTTATTTTACACTTTAATATTATTGTCAGATACCGAGATCAGTTAAAACCGCGGCACCTGAGGGGTTTATTGCCGCTCCCTTTAATTGCACTGGTTACTTACGAAGAAATGCGCTTAGTAATGAAGTAATTAGTCACAATTAAGCAATTTTTTTTTTTTTTTTTGGCAAAGCAGCCAAACCGAATTTTCCAGGCAAGGCGCTTAGCTATACAACTTAATTTTATATATAAATTGATAAATCATGTACAAAAATGGACATACCCTTTAAGAACTTGTAGTTCTGTGATCTCAGAAAGTTCTATTTGTTATAGCTTGTAGTTTGCAGGTATATGACACACAAACTTACAATAGTGACCTCCCTTTAAAGGGGTTTTCCAGGCTCCCGATATTGATGACCTATCCTTAGCATAGGTCATTAATATTCCATCAGTGGGTGTTCCAACACTCGGGACTCCCCAGAATCAACTGAATAAACTAGTACTTTGACCAAAACTTGAAGTGAAGCTTTGCTCAACGTGTAGTGACTGCAGGTTGCTGCAGCTGAGCTTCCATTCAAGTGAATGGAAGCTGAGCTGCAGTACCCCTGTGCGGCCATTACACTTTGAATGGAGCTGTACGTAAATGTACTAGTTCCTGGCTGCAGGGAATAGTTGATCGGTAAGGGTACCGGGTGTTAGAACCCCATAAATCAGATATTGATGATCTATCCTGAGGATAAGTCATCATATCAGGAGAAAATTCCTTTAAGGCAACAGGAAAAACCAACGGAGGAAATCAACTTTTCCCAAACTGTAAACATAACTAGAACAGTAAATGAACATGAACCATACTAAGGCATTTTCAGTGTGAAGCAGAGATAAGCTTTATATGAGGTGAGGTTTTTATTCCATTAAACCTATATAATTAAGTACAGGTATGTATTAATGCCCATGCATTCTATCCACAGATATTGTGTTTACCGATTTCATATGATGGTTGTCTCCACTTGCTAACCGCAAAACTCCAGTTACACAAAATATCCATAATCAGCGCTAAGACTCAGCCGATACTTTTGCCAACTGCAAGGCAGCTGTTATAAATGGTTATTTTACTTTCCTAATATAAGGTAGATGTTCAATTAAAGCCTCTTGCCTTTTTTTTTTTTCCCCTTTACATAGCAAAGAATAAATCTTTAAGTACAAAAAGTGTTCCTTGCAGGGTTTCTACAGTCTTGGCTCCTTCTATTAGCTAAGCTACATTTACTCCTTTGTGCTACAAAGAACAGATTTTGGTGGATGATGACCGAACACAGCAAGAAATTGAGGCTTCACAGATGTTTTTGTAGAGAAGGAACATTTTTTAACATTGTTCCCTTTCGTTAATACGTAGCACATCAAAACAAATAACTGTGAAGAGAGTCGGCGAGCTCTGCTGCTGTCATGGATGCCAACTTTCAGAATTGCTTATTTTTTGGCAAACTTTTTATAAGTGTGGTCACGTCCATGGGGAAGAAAAATAGTGGAAGCTAGTGTTAGGACAGAAAAGTGTGAATGGTCTTACATCTGTGGCCAAGGCAACTAGCACATTGGGGATAGAGATGAGTAAATTCATAAAATTAGATTCTAATCCAATTTGGCCGAATAACCCATCCGACTGTATTCAGGTCCGAATAAATTATACCTGACTCAAAAATGCTCTGATTGTCTAGAAAATTATCTCTTCTCTCTCCTCTTTTCTCTTTCCACTTTTCTTTTTGATTATCCCGATTCCATTCAAACAAAATTCATATTTGCTAGAATGAGACTTTACAAAAAAAAATAAAAAATCATGTCAAACTTTCAATATAGAATCAATTCCCCCATCTCTAATTTGGCCAGATTTACTAACACAGTCTAATGCTAACTCAGTGTAAACTTAGGGGTAGTGTATTGACATGCATCTTTTCTCCCCTTTTTTGGAGTGTCTATCATGGGAATTGCCTATAGGTTTTTTTTTTGCCAAAAAATTTTTAAATGTTGCACTCCATTTGTTAAATTTGTACAAAGAGTTTCAATGATAATTAAATCTGGCTAAAACTTTCATTACTCCACTTGAACAGTCTTAGGGCTTGTTCACATGACCGTATTGTTTTGCGGTCCATTTTTAACAGATCCGTTTTTCCATTTTTGGTTTCAGTAGTGTTTCTGTTTCAGTTCCGCTTCCGTTCCGTTTCCATATGGTTTCTGTTTGTGATCCGTTTTTTTGAAGATAGCAAACTGAAACGGAAGCATATAATAATGTTTTAACAGTAGGTACATTGAAAAATTGGGCTGGGCATAAAATTTTTAAAAGATGCTTCCGAAAAAACGGAACAGATACGGAAGACATACATATGCATTCCACGTTGTACTGAACGCAAAAAATAGCCCGTATATGGAACGCAAAAAACACTTATGTGAACGAGCCCTTAAGCTGCAAAACCCTTATCACAATGGCTTATGCTAGATAATAAACCTGGTGCACTTTTAGACTGTGCAGCCTAATCTTAGACTAGGCTGGTTTTTATTCCAGAAAAATCATCAGCATTTTGGTGCACACCTGATTTCCCACAAAGCTAAAGCAAGTCTAAAACACTTGATAAATGCAGTGCAAAGTTGAGTGGTTCTTCATAGTGGTCATCTAGAGGTCTCAGTGGGCCTGAGCATCTGACATTTATACAGGTAAGATGTCTAGATAAGGCCCAGAAACATTATCAATAAATCTAAAATAAAGAGGCTTAATAAGAACTTATGGCCAAATCAGGCCACAGTATTCATTAGGGTAACTAAACCAGGATTTGCCGTTGATAATAGATATATCCCAAAAAATTATTAAAAATGAATCAGAAAACCTTGGACAACAATATAAATGATGAGTCCTCTTGACCACCCATTGTGAATTTCACAGCTAAACACCAGAATATGAAACAGCAACAATGGAGGGGGCGGGTGGACGCTACTCATCTTCACGCACCAAGACAGTCTGCTTTACCTCCTAAATCAAAGTAGTCAATCAGAAGTTTTTTTCCCACAGATCCAGAAGGAACTAAAAGCTTCTATCAAAGCTCTTTTGACTGAGAAAGCTGTTCCTGAAATGACTTGTTAAGTACCATTAGCTCCAAAGTAGGAGGAGGAATATGGGAAGAACCACAATGGCAGTAATAACAAAGTCATTGGGCCGATTTGGTCCCAGTTCCATCTGTCCCCCTGTCTATGCAAAAGTAAGTGATAAGGATGTATATTGGTACAGAATCTGGTAGGGTAGAGAACATTTATGGTAAGGAGCTACTCTAGAGAAGAATATATGGTGAGTCCAACTTTGAGGTAATATTTATACTGTGTTATACGTTGATATATATGCATTAGCTACTTCATTTTTTATTCAAAATCATAGGTTTAACTTGAAACTCCTTGGAACCAAATGCAAAACATGCAACAAGGATCCCTATCCACCACTGATAACACTGGTGTCATATGTTTCAGAGGAGCACTAGTTGAACCCACTAAGGCACCATTGCTGGATGCAACTTTTGTCTCTAAACCTACAATAGTCATGACCCTGTTGAGAATTATTTCAGGTTAAGTGATATCAGACATATAAAACAGGAATGGATAGAGGTCAGGATGTGATCTTCACACACAGTACACTGTTTATAGTTACATAGTTAATATGGTTGAAAAAAGACAGAAATCGATGAAGTTCAACCAAGGGATAGGTGGGAACACAAATCCCAGAAGGAAGTGAGACTCAGATTTCTACACGTTTTCATAAGCATTGCCTCAGGATTAGTCATCAATATCAGATTGTTGAGGGTCTGAATCCCAGCACCCCAACCGATCAGCTGTATTTGGTAGACAGTAGACAGAGCCAGAAGCAGAAGGCTTCATCCACTTTGTAGTGACCATGCTGGCAAACTGTACCTCATCTCCTATTCAAGTGAATGGGAGCTGACCTGGAGTATACACATAAGGAGCCTTTTACTTCTGGCTTCATCCACTGATTTATGACAGATGCTGAAAGCTGAGAACAGCTCAATGTCAGAGATGTCGGACCACCAACGATCTGTAATTGCTGCCCTAATCCGAGGAGAAACTGGAAAACCCTATTTAAACCATTTAGAGTGTGATTATAATAAAATGCTGCTGTGCATTTCTTCTTCAGAACATGACTTCTCAATGCCTCATTCTATATGACCACAACATCAATACATGTACTGTAATAGACACAACAACTGTGGTCACCACTAGTTGGTACCTCATAGTTCTGTTGCTCCATGGAAATAGTCCAACTCAGTCTTCAGTTACAGCCCAGAAGAGGACAGTGCCTTGTTCAGTTGAAGTAAACTTTGGGGTTAGCTATGGCTTTAGCTCTGTTCCCAACTAGTGCTTTGGTAAGTTATTATGCATGATGCATTGCCTCTGCTATCAATGACTACCTCTCATGGTCATATTTTCATGTATATCACACTGTCATGATGCTGAGGTAAATGTATAGCAGAGGGTGATCATATCACCAGTACCACCACAACTACATAAATTCTAAAGGTCAACAGTATTACATCCCCCCCCCCAAAAAAAAAAAAAAAAATCACTACACCCCATCTTTCTATAATATTTTAGTTTAGCCCCATTTAAGTTAAAGGACATCTAATGAAGGTGAAGAATCACTCAGATGAGCACCATGCTCCTTCATTACAGATCCACTCTGATCAGCTGTCTGTGAAGAGCCAAGCAAATGCTATACAGACACATACTCTATACTTTCTATGGATCTATACACTGCATGGGCCATACTCTGAGAAGATTTGCTCACAAGCAAAGGGGCACTGCAATCAGATGTTATTTTTCCCCTTCATTTCAGTGATCGGCAGGGGCCTCAGGGGTCTTGGAACCTGTGCCCCCAATGATTATTCCATTATGAATTGTCAATACTGTTTTGAAAAAATAGTTACTAGACTACGCCCATTGACTCATGCACAATGTGGTACTCTGGTTGTGGGCTGTATCTATCTCAGACCCCTTTTTCCAATAGTTTTTTTCCAATCTCTTTAAAGTGGGATGGTCCAGCTTCTAAGGGTTTTTAAATAGCATGCCCACTTAGCAGAACCTCTCAAAAATATAAACTTCTGACCAGGATAGGGTCAAGTTCACCGCCACAATCAATGACTGGCTGTAGCGATGTGTCCCCCAGGCATACCAGAAGTCTACGTGCAAGATCAAAGTGCAGTGAAGACAGCGGTGGACCTATGGAGCCAGAAGTGTCATGGAGCAGGTAACTATGCTTTCCTTGACAAATCCTGTTTGAGGTCTGAGTTTCACTAACATCCAGCTCAGATCTCAAGTTGAAGAAAGGTTCTATTGTATTGACAACATACAATTGTTTGTACAGTACACTCAATGGCAAAAAAATAAATAAATAAAATAAGGCACCAAGAGTTATTGGATTGAAATGGAACTTGCTATGTGTGAATGTAATGATGAACTATGTAAGTGATTAGAATATTAAAGAGAAATGAAAAACGTATTGGGGAAAACTGTACAATTATAAGGAGGCTCTAGGACCTGTTGCGCCACCTCTAGTCAGGATACAAGATGAGATATGGAGGGACATGGAGACATAGAGGTTCTGTATGGTATCCTGCAGCACATTTGCCCACATATGTTGCAGCTTGTCCTGTAGATCCTGTATGCTCCTAGGCTGCAGACGCTGTCACTCCAACTAGTTCTATAAACACATAATTGGCAATAAATCTGGAGACTGGGCAGGCCAGGAAAGCATTGCAATTTAGCAGAGACATTCTTAGGAAACCCTTGCTATGTGTGCAAGTATTATCCTGAGGGAAAATACCTGTTGGAATCCCTGCCATGAGAGGCAACACATGTGGCTGCAGGATATCCTGCACATATCATTGAGCTCTTAGTGTCCCTTGTATAACTACTAGGGGTGATCAACTGTCGTATGTGATGGTTCCCCAGATCATCAGCTAGGACAGTGTGTCGCTCCACAGCAAAGGTAGGACTGAAGTGTTTACCACAAGGGTTGGACAGTATGTCACTCCAAAGCAAAGGCAGGACTCAAGTGCTCACCATGAGGGCTCTATACTTGAACCTAACCATCATCTGATCCCAAACAGAATTTGGATTTGTCACTGAAGACAAAATGGTGCAAGTCCATATCAGTCCAGGTTTCCTTCTGCTAAGCTTCTTTAAAGGGCCCAGCAAGATACATGGGTGTGTAATGAACATGCCACCTGTGTCTGACTGGTTGACAATGAAACAATAGTAGCTGCTTGTGCGTGATGGTGGATAAATCAATCCTCTCCACTAGTGGAGTCTGTTTACAGTGTGTATATGCCCTCACTGCTCCCAAAACTCCTAACAGAAAGATCAGAAAGGCCTAGATGGTGGGCAATTCACTGAAACTACCTTCTTGCTGTTTCTTCTCTCCAAGTCTGTCAACTGGACTAAATGTCTTTGAGTGTGTTGTAAAGGCATGTCTAGCCGTCAGCAGTCTCAGACCAAGAGGTACACTACCCAAAAGTAGTCACTGAAAGCCTTTTGAATGGGCACTTTTACGCCCCCTTGTAGCAGTGTCTCATCAGACCACACATGCAATCATTTACATATCTGCTTGAGGCATAACTGCATGCCACGTTTTACAGCAATCCAACATTTCTTTCTAGATGCATTGCTTATATTTTCAGTAAGTGTATTTATTCTGCATTGAAACTTTATATATTTAAAATTATGATGAGTTATGTATGTTGTTTGTAGTTCTAGTACTATGGAATGGTGACATCACAAACAATCTATAGAGCAATGATTATACCATTAGTATCACAATGACGTCACAACATTTCCAAAATCAACAGGGTCCGTAATGTGAATTCTGTGATATAAATTTCTCGACTCACAGAGTTCTGGGTAATTATTTTCTGAGCTATTTTTCTTTTCTAGTACATTACATCTTTTGCAAAAAAAAACAGAAGAGCTCTCAAAAATCAGACTGCAAAGGCTTTTATGCTCTTACCTTCAACAACAGCAGGAAGCCTTTTTATATGAATATTAAGACTGGGTTTTGTCTACCTATTATTTTAAGAAAAATATGATTTTCTTGTTATCCTCCATATGCTAGAACTATATCACAGCAGGTCAATTAGAATTTAGTCCATGTAATAATCACAGTACTGTAACTCTATTGAGATGACATAAATATAAAGAGCTCTCAAGATTTTTTTCCTATTCATCCACCCAGATAAACAAAGTTAACAGTGTATGTACATATAGCAACTTGGAGACTTGGCCAATGTCCACTATAGACCGGGTAGACTAATCAGCTGGATTTTTCAGGAAGCTGTGATGTACACAATAAGGCTGCTTTCACACAGTCAGTGTTTGCTCAAGGTTTGATCAGTGATTTCCATTCATTGTGAGCCAGAACCAGGAGTAGAGATTACGGTTGAGCAAATTGAAGTATCCAAAGTGAAAATTCAGAGAAAATTTGATTTGCAGCAAATCCAAATTTCCTTATGCTGCGTGGTAACAAATTAGTTTTCCCTGAAATGGAGTTTAAAAAAAACATACTCACCTCACCCATTTGAGGGGAAAGAGCCCGCTGCGGACATCTTGATTGTCCGCAGAGATGTATGACATCACCACCCACTGTGTGAGATATTGCGCAGGATCTTTAATCAAGATGGCTGCAGCGTCCTCTTCGCGCTCAAATGGATGGGTGATTATTATTTGTTTTAACCCCTGAAAGCCCTCATTTTTAATCTCAGATGCCTCAATCAGCGATGAACGTGACATCTGATGGGTTCAATGAGGGGGACGGCGCAATTGCTGTTCCCCGTCATTGCTCCCACTACTTACAAAGAAATGTGCATTGTCATGAAGTAATTTGTCATGAAGAAAATTTGTTTGTGAAATTCGGAGAAGGAGCCAAATCAAATTTTTGCAAACTTCACTCATCACTAGTAGAGATAAAACACAAATTCACACCTGGTTTTGGCTCACAATCACTGACCAAACACTGACCCCGGTGAGATCTTGCGTAACCGCAGAGACTTCCCTGCATTGGGCATGGACTCACTGTAGATAGTCCGCATGGACCAAGCCCTGTGATGCGAGTCCAATGTCCACAGCAGGGAAGTCTCCTTATTAGATTTGGCTGAGGCAAGATGAGGGCAGAGTTCAAAAGAAGTATGAACTCTGCGCAGAAGACGGGGCAGACTAGAAGGCAAGGTACCGGTAGCAAGTCAATCAGCAGTCTTGGGCTCTTGGAATAAGTGAATTGGCAGTCTTGGGCTCTTGGAATAAGTGAATGGGTGGTCTTGGGCTCTTGGAACAAGTGAAGGGGTGGTCTTGGACTCTTCAAATAAGTGAATGGGCGGTCTTGGGCTCTTTGAATGAGTGAATGGATGGTCTTGGGCTCTTGGAACAAGTGAAGGGGCAGTTATGGGCTCTCGGGGAGAGTCAGGCTTGAGGTTTGGGGAGAGGCATGGGCTCCTTGAACCATTGGTGACGGCCCACTAGGCACTTTGGACCTAATTTGCATACCAAACAAAGTTCTTCTTCAAGAGTATTGAGAGATCACTAACTCAAACAAAGGTACAATTATAATTATGTTGCACAACACTACATAGCATTGCCATCAGCTTCATACAGTAAAAGTTGGTGGCAGATTACCTTTAAATACCAAAATGAATATATGAACATGGTAAAGTTGCACCAAGCTTCTTTTTCCCATAAACTTGTCTCATGTAATTTCCTTGTACAATATTTCGGAGAAGAAAATGATTGAGATTGAAGAAATGGAACAAAAGTGATTCAGGGTTCATTCGCTAAACACAACTAATCATCCTTCTTGATTCAGGATAGGAATGCCAACTACTTGGTGATTAGATAGTTGAATAAGTGCTCTCATTGAACAAATTGGCAATGAACTGAAAGGCAAAGTCACCTCAAATTAAATTAAAACTGCAATAATCTTTAGGTAAAAGTTTTAGCGGATGGATATAAATGATGCAGATGCCTCTGTAAAGACCTTAGAGTGGAAAGGTTTCCAAGGGCATGTCCAAACAGCTCAGATTTATAACTTATAGGTAAATGCATATGGCCTGCAGTAAATTAAGGGATGGCCCATTACACATTCATCCAAATGCAAAGTGTGCTCAGAAGTAAACCCCTTAGTGACCAGAGTGTTTTGGGCCTTGATGACCAAGCCATTTTTTTTTTTTTTCTTTGTCACCTTTCAAAAGCTATAACTTTTTTTTTGTTTTTCTGTCAATGTTACAGGATGCAATTGGGAAACAGAGGGAGCTCCCTCTCTCTAAACCACTTAGATGCCGAAGTAATTACTGACCACGGCATCTAAGTGGTTAAACTATCCTGATATTCACTTCTGTTGGCCGGTGCCGTTAGAGAAGGAGCCTGGCTCTTATGTTAGAGCTGAGCCCCTGCTCTCTGCTGCATGTTAGACCCATTTAGCACTTAACAGACCTGGCTGGCATAAAAAGGTGGCGGCCTAGCCTAAAGCCTGTTAATGACCTGTTGCAGTGCGATTCAGGTTGGCATGAAATCTGCATGTACTCTTGTGCACTGACTGCAGGATGTTACACATGTATGCTGGTTGTTCAGGTGCTGCGTGCTGGCTTTAGCCTTCTAGTGTGTAAACTGTGACGTGTAAATTGTGCACTCCCTGTGTCTTGTTTGTATCACAGTGCAGTTCACTGTGACACTGTGTTGTCATGTAGGCTGGTTGCCTGTGCTTGCGTACTGGCTGCGTTTGACTAATCCCATGTATGCTGGTTGCTTGTGTGGTGCGTGCAGGCTGCAGTCTTCTGTGGCTATGTGTGAACTGTCTCGTGTGACTTGTATGCTTTGTGTTCACGTAGGGTTAATGTTTCCCTGGTCAGTGTTTTTGAGTACCTGGTGGTCAGATGCTCTCATTACCCAGTCATTTAGACCTGGCAGCTGTGTGTCTAGACTGAGTCTGTCTCCAGGATTGCTATGCATGTGCCTGACCTGGGCATTTGTCAATGTACTATGATTTGTGTGGTCTCCTGGTATTTCAACGATGTCACCATGGTCTAGTCTGACTTGTAGAGCCATATTCCCCATTCTGCATGGGTTTTAATGTATGTACTTTGTTACTAGGTCTCTATATGTTTATTTCACCATGTCTAGCCTGTCTGGAAGTTGCTTCCTCAATTAGAGATGAGCGAATCGACTTTGGATGAAGCATCCAAAGTCGATTCACATAAAACTTTGTTCCAGTACTGTACAGAGCAGGAGCTCTGTACAGTATTAGAATGTATTGGCTCTGATGAGCTGAAGTTATTGCTTCGCGAAGTCTCGCAAGACTTCAGGTAATAACTTCATAAATTAATTTGTACTGTAAAAAAACATTTCCTGAACTTGGGGTTGGCTCCAAGGTTCTACTTAGAACCAAATCCGAGTTCAGGATTTTATTTTTTCAGTACAAATTAATTTATGAAGTTATTATCCAAAGTCTTGCGAGTCTTCGCAAAGCAATAACTTCGACTCATCAAAGCCAATACATTCTAATACTGTACGGAGCTCCTGCTCCGTACAGTACTGGAACAAAGTTTTATGGGAATTGACATCGGAATGGTTCATCCAAAGTCGAATCTTTCATGCCTAGTCTTCATGTTTGTTCAACTCTGTCTGTGACTGCCATGCGTCCAGTTCCTCATGTGGTTCAGGCGTCTGTCTTTGGCTGCATGTACTGGTCTGCCTATGTTTGCCATAGTAACATATGTTGTCATTTATCAAACTGGTGTAAAATAGAACTGGCTTACCATATTTTTCGCCCCATAAGACGCACTTTTTTTCCTCCTAAAATGGGGGGAAAACACTAGTGCGTCTTATGGGGTGAATACAGGGCAAAAAGAACTAAAATATGCGGCGCATTGCACGGTACATCACAGCCTGCGATGTACCAGACATCTGTGTACCTGTAGCGGGAGAGTCGCGACTGCAGCGCAGGCTTGTTGATCGGGCCGGCCCCTTCTGGTGGAGGTTGGCAGGCACCGGCCATGTGAGCATGGGAGCCCCCATGAGATACCAGTCTGACATCCTGCCTAGTACAGGATCACACGGCGGCATTGGTTGCTATGACACCGTGCGCTTTCTGCTGACACCGCAGTATAGTGCTACACTCATATAGATCATACGAGTGTATTACTGTACAGAAGCGCCAGCAGCAAGAAGCGCACAGCGTCATAGCAACCAATGACGCCGTGCGCACCTGTACTAAGCAGGATGTCAGACACCAGTTGTCACATGCTGGGTCATGGGTCGGAAGCTAAAGGGCATACTGGGTGCACAAAGGAAGGCATTCGCTATACTGGGGAGCACTTTGGGGGCCAATATCTCTAGTGGAAGGTACAAAGGGGGACACTATCTATACAGGGGCACTATGGGGCTATTATCTATACTTGTGGGGGGGACAAATGGGGCCATCATATTGAGAGCGAGCTACTATGAGGACCATTGTCTTTAATAGGGGGGCATTATGGCGGCCATTATTTACACTGGTAGAGCACTATGGGGGGCATTAAATATACAGGGCACAGCAGGGTTAAAATCTCACAGACCGTGTTTCAATAATAAGAGGCATGGGGTCTTATAGCAGGCATGGGGCTCATGATAGGAGGCATGGGGGCTGATCTGAAGTCTGAATGAGGGTCTTATTTAGATTAGGGCTTTTATCTGAGGTCTGATTGGCGGTCATTCACATAGGGGTCTGAGTCTTATTGGGGTCTTAGTAACATTGGGGGTCTTATCGGGGCTGTCAGCTGAGTTATACCTAACATGGGGGGTCTGACCTGAAGAAAAATATTTTTTTCTTATTGTCCTCCTCTAAAACCTAGGTGCGTCTTATGGGGAGGTGCGTCTTATAGGACAAAACATATGGTATTTGCCCCAGCAACCAATCAGATTCCACCTTTCATTTTCCAAAGGAGCTGTCAAAAATGAAAGGTAGAATCTGAATGGTTGCTATGGGCAACTAAGCCAGTTCTACTTTACACCAGTTTGATAAATGACCCCAATAGTTTGTAAGGCTGAAAAAGACATCTGTCTATCCAGTTCAGCCTGTTATCCTGTAAGTTTATCCAGAGAAAAGTTAAAAAACAAAACAAAGCCAATTTCCCTCACATTAGGGGAACAATTTCTTCCAGACTCCAACCAGGCAATTAGATAACTCCCTGGACCAACAACCCATGTCTAGTAACTATAACCTATAATATTATTACATTCCAAAAATACATCCAGGCTAGTGTTCAGCCAAAAACTGTGTGTGCTTGAGCCAGTGTACTTAAACCTAAATTAGCCTCTATGTCTATGCAGAAGATTGCTGTATAGTGGGGAATCCACAGCTTAGGAGTTCCTGCTCTGACTCCATATATAGCTATGTCCATATATGGAGTGAGTACTTGGGGACACCCAGTGTATTTAAATCTAATTTACTCTGTATTTTTGAAAGTTTCTGCTGGGATTCGAACTCACAACCTTCTGCATTAGAGATGAGCATCTTAAGCACTAGGCTATATAACCCAATGATAAACTGTGCTGGAAAAAAACTCATAGTAGTTTCTGAATCAGTAAATATTCCTTCTGTATAGGAATACTTATTACTTTAGAAACTACTATGAGGTTTTTCCAGCACAGTTTTCCCGCCCCTACATTGAGAATTGAGCTGCGAGAGTGGTGGCTGGAGGACCACATGTGCACTCTCTGTAATCTTCCCTTCTCCATTCTCGGTGTAGGTGCGGGTCCCAGAGGTGGAACCCACACTTATCAGACAATAGGGGCATTGTCTGTGATGGGAATACCCCTTTAACTTGTTCCTTTAGAGTTTTACATTAAAAGCCTCTTCTCTTGAAATGTTGAATTAATCAATAGATCACTCCGCATAGATAATGAGGGTCGGCGTCTAGGTGTTTTGCCGTCAAATGTACACTTAAGCCGATGCCCTTTCAACCACTGGGGCAAAAAGGTTGTTTCAGCATCGGAATATGAATTAGTTTTGGCTGCGATCCATCGAGATAATTTCATTATTTTAATAGTCAGATAGCGTACCTAAATACTTAACCTTGACTCTGCTGGTATTATAAAGCCAAAAGACGTTGAAAACCGTACATACACATTCTATACAGGAAAAACTGACAGAGAATTTTAAAAGCGTCATTAATATTAAATGTGTACATGATTTATTGTTGAAGTCTTTATGAATTTTTGATACACTGATGATTCACCCATTTCTTGCAGAACATTACGCATCGCCCTTATAATACCTCATATTCAATACTTGTCCATTACCCTGTCTGCAAACACCACTGTGATCCCTGTATCCTTGATGTCTAACGAACCAGGAATTTTTTAATCCATAAAATAGTTTACAAAACAATGCAAAATGACAGCGTGGATTGGCAACATCTGCTTCACTGCAAACATATTTTGCAACATCTGCGATCGTCTTTCGCATCCACTTCATGATACAAGTTTACCCTCTGGGCTAATTTCCTGCTGACCTCAGAAATATGGCCCCTTAATTAAGTCATTTTGACTTTGCATTTGCGTAAAGGGGAAGTGAATTCAAGAAAATACATTATGGTTTAATGACACTTAAATACCGCATCATTCCTCATGCAATGATTATTTAAGAGGCACTGGGGCTCATTTACACTGTACCAAAGCAAGTCATAAATGTGCCATTTTATTAGAATTGGTCATGTAGGTCTTGGCGTATGTTTTTTGTGATCGTGGATATACTACATGTAAAAAAAAAATACACCTCCTCTTCCAAGCAAGACCACTATTGTGTAAGCATTTGAGAACATAGCTTAACCGCTCAAGACCGATCCATTTTCCCCCAGCTTTTTTATTACACGTACCTTTAAAAAAAAAAAAACTTTTTTTTTTCATTTGGTTATGTAACCTTTTTACATAGTAACATAGTAACATATTACATAAGACCGAAAAAGACATTTGTCCATCCAGTTCGGCCTGTTTCCTACAAGTTGATCCAGAGGAAGGCAAAAAACCCCGTGAGGTAGAAGCCAATTTTTTGGGGATGCAAACGCAAGTAAATATACCTATACCCAGTTAGGGTCATTTTTTTTTTACAGGGTTCAAATCAGCAGCTGGATCTGAATACTTTTGTAATTACATGTCATTAAAAATTTAGCATAACCACTAAGTTATTCAATGAAATCTATCTGTATAGCGCAACCTGCTGTTTTTCTTTCTTATTTCTTTGTCCGTTTCACTGAGATGGCCGCACATGCTCAGTTTCATCCTTTAACTGCCTCCCGAGCTGTGATAGGGAGAGCTGAGACACACCCCCTTATCAGCAGCAGAAAAGACACTCCCCTGAGCTGCCAGCTTGATATAAATCTAGTAGAGCAATGAATGGGTAGATCTCTGGATCCATGTGAGGTACAGGGATGGTTCTAGCTTGATTTTAATTTTTTACATTAGTTGTGGGATAAATAACTTAATAGCACAACGTGCAACTAAAATATATATTATTTATTACAGTATTTTTCTTTATTATGTCCCCTTTCTATAACAGTCCCCACTGGACATTTTCCGCAATGGAAACATGTTCTGTGGAGTTATGGATCTCACTTCTATATCTGGCAGGTTGATGAACGAACATGGGTTTTGTAAATGCCAGGACAATGGTACCTGCTATAGGGTTTTTAAAGGGTTGGCCTAGGCTCCTTAGTTCCAGTGCAGTGAAATCTTAATGTTTCAGGACAACAAGACTGGGGACAAACTACATAGAAATTCTATGCCTTTAGAACGGAATGTCATAAAAGCTCCTGTAGGGGTAACTTGTATGTGTTCCAGTCGTTTTTTTTATAAAGTAAACAGAAAAAGAAAGAAAGAAAGAAAGAAATATATAATAGACAGTAGATAGATAGATAGATAGATAGATAGATAGATAGATAGATAGATCAGTGCTGTACTGATTATCATCATTGTTACTTCTGTGACTACATATGTGGGGCCCCTGAACAGTTTTCTTCACATAAACTTTAATTACTTAGTCCTGATGAATTCCTATAACTGGGGTCCTTGATGGAAGTAGTAACAACCTTTAATGGAATGGCATATCCTATGCTGGTTCCTCTGTAAATATGACTATCCTGCACTATGGTCCTGACTAATGTAAATGTTTATGTCACATTTTTGTTCTGTTTTCTCAGGTTTTTAGTATTTTGGTACTGCATTTATTTTGAGCTGAGAACATACTGGCAATGATATAGAAATATGCTGCATTTAGTTCTACTTTGTTTCATGGGAAGAAAACAGATGTTTCAAAACGCCAAGTAAACCATTCCAATTAGGTTTATTGTTCGCGATTCAATAAGCCAGTCATCCTATAAGTGGCGAGATTCACGATTTGTCTCATGCAAAATAGGAATTTATAGCTTAGTTTTTAAGGCAGCACACGGCGGTCCAGCACACATTGCACACTGCACCAAGTCTAGACCCCTTACAGGGACTGGGAAGCATAAGGATGTGCGGAAAACTCTTCAATCTATATCTATCTATCTATCTATCTATCTATTAATCAGTCAGCCATGGCTAGAAACACACAGAAAAAAACACAATGCAACAGCACTCAGCAAACCAAATAAAGTGCAATAATGCCATAGTAATAGATACTATTCTGGTGCTAATGCTACGCTTATTTTGTAAATTTGAGATTCTTGGCAAATACATTTTGGTCTTGCCAGCCTGTCTGCCCCATAGGCTGATTTTAATTATTGTAAGTGTAAAGCTGTAGCCTGCTCTCCCTGCACTCACTCGAAGCCTTTTGGCACCAGGAGAGGTATAGAGTGGGCTCAGCATGCATGTTGGTACCTGCATTCCCTGAATTTAATGGAGGCCATTTTGGCACATAACAGGAAGCATTTAGTGTTAGGTTCCCATTTTACAGAGATCGCCTTGACGTGTGGCAAACGGGCCCAAATAATTTTGTACAAAATGTATTTGCCAAGAATCTAAAATTTACAAAATAAGCGTGCAGGTGTTTTTAATTAGCTGGAGCAAGTATATACGAGTGAAAGGGTTCTACTAGCTCTCAGACTTAGTTTCTGAGAGCATGTGATAGGTGAGCTTTACCAACTGTTCACATGGTGCAGTACTGCGTGGTGGCCATTGTTTGCTGTGGTGCGGCGCTGGGGTGTTGGCGGGACCCCATGGTGGCATTGCCGGACAGCAAGGGTGCTGTTTGGCGGCTGGATCCCGCCGCCTGATAGTGCGGTACTGCGGCGGCAGCGGTCGCCGGGCGGTGCTGCGCCAAATTTAGAGTAGGACCCACTCTAAGAGGCAACCTTGGCGCGGTGAGTGGGCTTATGCCAT
The DNA here is from genome assembly GCA_033119425.1 of Bufotes viridis. NCBI lineage: Eukaryota > Metazoa > Chordata > Amphibia > Anura > Bufonidae > Bufotes > Bufotes viridis. The sequence continues at coordinate 84,211,277 of CM065598.1, read as the reverse complement.
TTGATCAAAATGTACACTAATGCCTCTTATATAGCATGTAGTATAGGGGGCAGTAGAGTAAATATTGCGCCGAGAGCCGATATTAATTTTGCTGAGAAGCAGTTAAAGATCAGAAGCTGAGCTTGTGGATGTGCGATTATGGATGTGCGAAATTATTTTACAGCGACCCTTTCAATTCCTTTCCCCCCAACAACAGTCATTTGTTGAGGATAGCTATTTCAATTATTGACTTCATTTGCATTCTCCATTTTAATTGAACAGTAAGTGAGGAACTGTTGTGATTGAAACATAAGTGCTCACACTATTTAAATGTTTCAGAGATGCTTCATTAGGCGAGGTTTAGTTCTCAACCATTTCATCAGTAAGTAAGGTGTTGTTCACGTTCAGATGGGGGCTTAAGTGTTCTATTTTATAACATTTAATTGACTTCCAGTTATTTCTGTGCAAACATCTGGTGCAATTTTTGCTTGTTGATTAATGAGACATATAATAAGAGGCATACATGGAAACAAATAAATATCCACCTATGTATTTTAATCAGAAGTCTGCAATCTGAGAAAAAATCTACCACTACAATAATCCACAGATAGAGTAAAACATACTTGTCTTATGTTAGAAAATATACTATATAAAAATAGATAGGAGATAGATAGATAGATAGATAGATAGATAGATAATAGATAAATAGTGGATAGATAGATAGATAGATAGATAGATAGATAGATAGATAGATAGAAAGATAGGAGATAGATAAAAAGAAAGAAAAAAAGAAAGAAAGAAAGAAAGAAAGATGATAGATAGATAGATAGGTAGATAGATAGATAGATAGATAGATATGAGATAGATAGATAGATAGATAGATAGATATAAATAGTGCATAGATAGATAGATAGATAGATAGATAGATAGATAGATAGATAGATAGATAGATAGAAATAAAGATAGATAGATAGATAGATAGATAGATAATAGATAGATAGATAGATAGATAGATAGATAGATAGATGTCAATGCAGAGTTGGTTGGTCACTGGAAGACTTACATTATCTGTAAGGATGACTATAGTGGTTACTCAAAGTTGGCCTAAGTTACCACCTACAAAGAACCCCATTACCCAACTTATGAATAGGACAGTCAGAAAAAGAAAGAAAGAAAGAAAGAAAGATATTTAGATAATAGATAGACTATATTAGATAATAGAAAGGCAATCAGAGACAGGCAGACACATATACATAGACAGATTGTTAGATGACAATAGATAGATAGATAGATAGATAGATAGATAGATAGATAGATAGATAGATATAGACAGAAAACTATGACAGAAAACTATTTGGTCTATTGAGTTGTATAGGCTTAATCTCATAACTTAAACAATACTGTTTCCATTCACTGACAGCAAACAGAGATCTTTAAAATAACATAAGGTAACACAAAGTGTACATTATTTCCATGCTGAACCCCTTTAGGGGCCCACAAAAAGAATATCGACTGGTCTCGGAGGGGTTGAGACTGGTTACTATAATGCTCCTGGATCTGTCTATTCATTGCTGTCATAGAACCCTGCTCAGACACATATCTCATATTTATAAAAAAGTGTCCCAGGACTCCTGTCTACAAATATTCCGATTTTAAAAATGAGATGATTTTACAAAGGAAACCAAACCTTCAGCCATTTTCCACAAACAAAAACCTTTGAAAAAACATTCCACCAGAGCTCTACAGTAGATCTCGATAGCAGTTATCAATACTTACCCACAAGCGACATCTCGGGAACATTGGCATGGTACGGTCCATTCAAGAACTCTGGTGCGTTATCATTAATGTCCTGGACTTTGATTATGAATTCTGAAGGGGGCTCCAGAGGTTTATTTGTATCCCTATCCATGGCCTGGGCCGTCAGGGTGTACTCGGCTTTCTCCTCCCGATCAAGCCTTTTCATCGCATGAATATCTCCGGTCAGGTCATTGATCACAAAGATTGTACCGGCTCCTTCTCCAGAAAGGATATACTTGATTCTGCTGACCCCAGGATCCAAGTCTGTGTGAAGCTGAAAAGACAATCAGAATCCAGTTAGTGCTGAAGCCATCACGACGTTCCAATGGCAACTACATCATATGGCCCTAAGGGAGCGAGATCAAAGATGAACCTGCGAGCATCTTCCAGATATCTGACAGGAAAGCCAAGAAGCTGCACTGTGTACTCATGGGCGTAGCTATAGGGGGTGCAGAGGTAGCAGTCGCTACCGGGCCCAGGAGCCTGAGGGGCCCAAAGACCATTGTGCCACATAAGAAGACACACAAAGCACTGAGGGAAGGGGGGCCCAAGCTGAACTCCTGCACCAGGGCCCATGAGCCGTTAGTTACGCTCCTGTGTGTACTAATACTCAGTGGAGGCCCAGAGAATCCAAGAATTGTGAAATGTGTCCTAAAAAGGGTAAATCTATCCATCTATCTATCATATATCTAATATCTATCTATCTATCTATCTATCTATCTATCTAATATCTATCTATCTAATTATCTATCTATCTATCTATCGCTCTACTATCTATCCATCTATCTATCTATCTGATATCTATCTATCTATCTCATATCTATCTATCTATCTATCTATCTAATATCTATCTATCTATCTATCTATCGCTCTACTAACTATTTAATATCTATCTACTATCTATCTATCTATCTATCTATCTATCTATCTATCTATCTATCACTCATCTATCTATCTATCTATCTATCTATCTATCTATCGCTCTACTAACTATATAATATCTATCTATCTATCTATCTATCTATCTATCTATCTATCTATCTATCTATCTATCTCATCTATCTATCTATCTATCTATCTATCTATCTATCTATTATCTATATCTATCTATCTATCTATCTATCTATCTATCTATCTATCTATCTATCTATCCAGACCAAACACACCTTAATAATATTTTTATGAAGGGAGAAGGGAATGGGATTTCTTTAGAGCAAACAACACCCATAGAAGTCCAGTTTTATAGCTATTTCGAATGCAAGGCAGCCATTTGTCTCTTACTCAGGGGCGGGTACATAACCTCAATGCCACATTAAAAAGCAAAATTACTAGAGTGCTGATGATTATAAAGTGATGTCACTATGATATTATACAAATTACAACTTCATTTATTGTATGTTGTGATATATAGAATCATATACGGCAGAGGAGGAAGATGTGATACGTAAGTTTGTCAAGCAGAACCTGAAGCCGCGCCCCCAAGGAAGCTAATTAATAAAATCCAAAGTTAATAAGTATACTATGTGTGTCATTGCGCTGTGCTTATAGCCTTGCAGTCGTTTTAACCTTTTGAACTGAACATTTTTTCCTCTACCAAGGATCATGCATGATCTGTCAGCTCACATGGGAACATGGCCAACTCTGGGTGACTGTGACTCTGGCCTGTAACTGTCTCCAGCCTTGGCAGAAGCAACGTGTCATGTGTGAACATGCGTTCAAGCTTCATGTCTTCCCATATTCTCTTTCTATTTCTGCTCGCAACATCTTCATATTTTTCCATATTTCTCGGAATGATCTAGAATAATCCCTAATCACCTGGTTCTATGTTTGGACACTTAACACCGTTTCAGCAAAAGCGTATGTTTGACATTTATGTGCCGAATACCTGACTGTTCCTATAGAGCCCGTAAAAAGAGGGAGATAATAAATTGTTGACTTTTCTGGGGCAAACCCTTCATTTAATTAACCTAGACAGGCTTAGGTGACGTCTGCCTCCATATTTGTCTGGTATTAAAACAACGTACTTGATGTAGGACTACAATAGACCTACAAAAATAACTCAGTGACTGCTATAGGAATGAGATCTGTGAGTTATACGCCGCTCTCACATCAATGTTCTCCTCAGTAGCTTGAAATAACTAACTACAGTAGATCTCCTTAAAGGGCATGTCCACTTTTGTCCCCAATGTTACTCCAGTACAAATTTATTTTAAATTAAAAAAATACATAAATAAAGATGAGCAACTATGTAAATATATTTATTTAAACTGTTACCATTTCATGTATACAGATCCACAGACACAAAATTGTTCTGGCGAATGGAAAAGGAGTGTGATTGCACAGGACTTGGCCATAGTCATCTGCCACGGAAACAAACACCTGCGTGGTTGCAGTAACACATAGAGGGGTAATTTATGACTAAATATACACCACTTTTCGGTGTATATTTGGCGCAGATTTCATTGCAAAGGTGATTTGCGGCAAAATCTGCGACTTCTTCCCCTTCCACACCACATACGCCAGTTCTAAAAAAGGAGATGTGACGTGGGCATGGAAGAGGACAGGTCGGCAGGCCCGTCTCATTTTCATTTTTACGCCAGTTTTTGACGTAGAAAATGATATAAATCTGTGGCAGCAAGACAGCTGGCGTAGATGTGTAGCGGCGGTAGATGTGCCTAAGTTATGTAGAGGATGGCGCCTCTATCTAACTTAGGTGCATCAAGCGCCAGTGCAGGGGGAGCGGACAGCAGGATCCGCATGAGGCTCACCGCTAACTTCTGGTCTGTACCTGTACTTGCCGGTATGTGGATCCCACTACCAGGCCTCACTGTGTACGGTATGGGCAACTTTCCCATCTGAGAAGTTGATGGTAGTGTTGAGCGAATCGAAGTTAAATGAATTAATTTTGATCCGAATTTCAGGAAATATTCGTTTCGCCCCAAATTCGAATTTCCTGCCATTCTGTGGTAACGAATCAATGTTTTCCTGAAATGGTGGTAAAAAACCCCCCCAAAAACATACTAACCTCATCCATTTGAGCATAAAAAAGCCATAACGCCCATCTTGATTGAACAAAATCTGCCAATTCTGGTGCGCTGATGTGTGACGTCACCACGTCATCACACTGGACGCGTGTGTTTTCTTCAATCAAGATGACCGCGACATCCTCTCCCCGATCAAATGGATGAGGTGAGTATATATTTTTTTTAACCCCAGATTAACCCCCTGAGCACCTGATTGTGACTTTCAGATGCAGCCATCCACACTGAACGCATCATCTGAGGGGTCATATGATTATTGCCGTTCCCCGTCATTTCCCCCGCCCTATACAATGGAATGTGCTTCACGACAAAGTAATTTGGAACGAATCAAATTTCATGTCGATGTTCAGCCAAGCAGTCGATTAGAATTTTTCAAAACTTCGCTCAACTCTAATTGAAGGCGTCTCCAGAACGGACCTCCAAAGTAGAGTGCACTGCACAACCACCCTTACTTCACTCCCTCTAGTGTTGGCTCGGCTATTTCTGGCAGTCCTGTTGAAGTGAATGGAGAAGTGACTTGTCGTGTAGGCTTGATGAGCTCTCCATTCACCTTTCTCTCTGATATTTTCGGAACTCCCATACTTGTGGGACCCGCACCTATCTGACATTGTTGGCATATCCTAGTCATGGAGCAACCTCTTTAACATTAAGGTCTTGCCATTGGCTAACTATGTTCTATGTGTATTCAGATTCAATCTATTTTTTCTGATGAACTACAACAAATCTAAACTGGACTCAATTGACCCTTTAAAAAATATCATCACGATTCTACAATGTGGTTCTGTATCCAAACCCGAAATCGAAATTCTAGTATAAAGCTAGTTGCTATAGTGTAAGGCCAAATATACACACCATGGGCACCCATATTCCTCAATCAGTGCGTTACTTTGTGATATAATGACAGGTCAGTAATATATCCTAGCAGGCTCGAACTGGCCCACAGGGTTACAGGGGAATCCCCCGGTGGGCCCCTGAACAAGGTGGGCCCCTAGTCTCCCACCCCCTACACAAGTGGCACATAAAACAGTAGACTTACTGCACCACATACATATCTTCAATGTACAGCACCTCAACCAGCCTATGTTTATATAAATTATTTATTATATTTGAATGTATCCATACGGTGGGCCCCCAAAATAAATTTTACTGGTGGGCCTTAGGTACCCCAGTCCGACACTGTATCCTAGTCAAGTTAAATGGGTTGTCCGGGTTCAGAGCTGAGCCCGGATATACCCAGAATTTCACCCAGCCAGCCTCTCTGACAAAAGCATCGGAGCAGGGCAAAGGCATTTTGTGGAGTTCCGGTGAAGAACTGGGCTCTCCTTAGGGCTGCCAGGCCGAGGCTTCAGCCTAGCAGTGAGCCCGGTGACGCCACCGGCACTGATGGGCGGGCTTTAGCGCTGCTCTAGCCTGTAAAATGGCTAGGGCAGCACTAAAGCCCGCCTATCAGAGCTGGTGACGTCACCAAACACACTGCTGGGCGGAAGCTTCCACCTGGCAGTGTGTTATGGCAAATAAAAGAGCCCTTGCCCTGCGCGATTCTGCCCAAGCCAAATGAGAGCATAAGAGCATGAGCTGCTCCAATGCTCAAGTCAGGGGGGCTGTTTGGGTGAAATTATGGGTACATCCGGGTTCAGCTCTGAACCCGGATAACCCCTTTAATTATTGGACCAGTTAAAGCGAGAAGGTGGATAATATTATGTAGGTCATAAAAAAGATGAAGGCTCAGCACTGTCATAGATTCTGGTTTTACATGCGAAGATATGTTGTAATTTGAAGAAAATTGAACCTTTTTGTATTAAAAAGAATCTCACTCTTGATGAATTTTGTAAAGAATTTTTAGAGCTATTTGGGCTTTTAAAGGGGTGTTCAGGTTATAATATGAGTCAGATTGGTGGGCATCCTGCCACTGGGACCCCCATTGATAACAAGAATGGAACACTATACCTTGTGGAGCCCTGGGAAATGAATGGGAGAGCGCTCTGCCTCTCCATTCACTTCTATGGGAGCCCTGGAGATAGCCAAGTACAGGGCTCGGCTAGCTACAGTGCTCCCGTAGAAATGAATGGAGAGGTTGGATGCTATTCTGACCATCCACTCCTTCCATTTCAGCACAGCTCCGTGGGATACAGAGCCCTGTACTTGTGATTGGTGGGGGTCCTACTGCTGGATAGGAGATACTTATTATAACTGGAATACCACTTTAAGGAAGAGCCTGTCCTGAGAAAAGCTAAAGGCATAGTTTTTGTGCTTTTTTTCCCCAAAATGTAAGGAGCACACGTGAATGGATACCCAAAACTAAATTAGTGTTTAAATTCTTTTCTATTGTCCAGATCTCTGCTTGCTGTCAGTGAAAGAAGACATACTTGTTTGCTACAAAAAGGCACATGATGACCGATCCTCAGAATAGGTTGTCTGAATCCAATCTGTGGGAATTCAACTCCGGAGACCCTCACCTATTAGCTATTTGAAAGCACTGCAGCGTCTTCATGGCATACCAAGCACAGCGCCATAGATTGTACAGTGGCTGTGCTTGGTATTGCAGCCCAAACTCATTCATTTTGAAGGGAACTGAGCTCCAAACTGGTCATCTGACCAAAAAACATGATATCACTGGCCAAGGGAGAGGTCACATTGCTCGGCAGAGCACTGCAGCCTGTTCAGACTGCTTATCAGCAGGGGTGCTGTGTCTAACCCCCACCGATATAACAGTGATGTCCTATCCTGAGCAAAGCTCATCAACATTGCACTCCCAGAAAACCCCTTTAAAAGCCTGCGCTCCCAAATAAAAATCGCATAAGGTGGATAGGGGCATCAGAAGATTACAGTAAGGTTGGTTCAACAAGGGATACCTGTCCTAGTCTCCTTTAAGAAACATTTGGCTTTTTCAGGATTTTCAGCAGAAACCTCCCATATGGCCATGGATTGTCTTTAACACCTGCAATCAATTGAAAGCAGTTTACGGCAGGACCGTGCGCGTGTCTGTCGATTCGGATAGCATCAAACTCAATAAATATGCTGCTTGTTTGAGTCTCTTGTTACGACCAGTGCAGGAATGAGAGTGTAATTGGACAGATTTCATAATCCTGCATGTGACATCTGTTCTGTGGGATGTTCTGTTTCCATGCCAATTCTTGGGCAACAGAAGCTATTCCCTATGCGTTAATATCTAAGTGGAAACAAAGACACACTTAAAAAAAAAAAAATGATTTCAATGGCAAAAGCAAGATTAAATGGCGTTAAAAGGTTGCTTTTGTTCGCTGATGCAGCCAGCCGAAGGCAAGCCGAGGCTAACATATCCATGAAAAGCCAAGCAGATAGAAACATTGTTCCATTACATGTGATCATTTTCATTTACAATGTATCCCCGTCTTTATTGATAATGATTTGTTTATTATTATATTGAAAGTAAATATTTTGGCTAAACAGATCTCCATGCTTTTTTAGTCTGGGATAGAATAGCAATACGGGACTAAGAAGACCTGGGGGTAAAATGGTGTGATACTGTGTGCAGGGTGGCGGGTGCTGCTTAATTTGGGTTAGGCCTCTTGCACACGGCCGTTGTGCTCCCGTGGCAGTATTGCGGTGGTCCCGCAATGAATGGGTCCGCAAATCCGGAGATGTGGTGCGGTGCGGAACAGAAGCACGGAACAGAACCCCACAGAAGCACTACCATTCCACAAAAAAGTTAACTTGTTCTGCCTTTTTGCGGAATGGATCACGGACCTGGATCCATGGGCCACATTGCCCGTGCATTGGGGATCGCAAATTTCCGTCCCCAATGCATGAAATAGAACCACAATGGCTGTGTGCAAGGGGCCTTATGTAGTTGAAGAGCAAGGGCCAACTGAAGGTAAATTTGGCTAGGACCTCAGGCTTGTGTTACACTGGATTATGGCTGGACTGTTACTGTCAAACTTATGGTTAATAGTATGAAGGCGCAAGTCACAACCAGAATTTAGAAGATAACCACTATCTTTGCGCAAAACTATGTTGTAGTTTCTCCACTCCCCGGCATTTGTTCCTCTCCTGGCCGACACATCGGGACTGCTCAGAGCAGCTGATTAGACTTGAAAAAAAAAAAAAGTTCTACGTACTCTAAAACGCTTTGTCAAATAAAAAGCATCTCTATCATCTAGCTTCTGGTTGTGTCTTGCACTTTCATACTATCAACCATAAATGTGACAGTAACAGTCCAGCCAGCATCCAGTGCAACTGTTCCACTCCATTGGCAGCCTGGCTCCTGCCCCTGGGGTCCCGATAGTTCTGGCTGCACCGACCAGCATTACTCAACTCGTCCACACTGGCATTGTGCTCAGGTCAGCACAACAGAAACAGGTGAGCAGAACATAAACCCCTATGAGGGTTTTCAGCACTTGTACATACTTACTCTATGAGCAACTCTGTACCTTTGGTCAGATATTGCTCAAGTTTGGGTTGTGAGAGGTAAATAAATGTGTCCATCAACCTATATAGTTCTCATGTAACCAGTACCACACCAACCCTCATCCCCATAAGACCTGTTTTACCAAAGCAACCCTTATTAAATTGCAGCCTATCTAGGGGCTCATCTGATTATTACGAGTCCAGAAGTTCAGAAAGTCCTAGAAAGTCTAGCTAGTTGTATGACAATCTATCCAAATGAATGGGCAGGTCCATCAGAATGAGAGCTACTCTTTTTTACCAAAAACAAAATGAGGGCCGTTAAACCGCTTGACTCTCAGACATTGGTGGCATAATAATGTCTGATTGGTGCCTCCTTTGGGGTCTGCAACTACCCCTAAAATGGAGTCCACAAAGTGAAAGAGAGCGGACCACAGTTGCGTGGCCGCCCTCCATTCATTTCTATGGGATTGCAAAAAACATTTGAGTGGCGCATAGAAGTGAATGGGATGAGCACTGTGCAAGAGCAGCCACCACTCCATTCACTTTTATAGGGCTGATGGAAATAGCCAAGTGGGCGCTCGACTATTTTTGGCAGTCCCATAGAAATTAATGGAGGGTGACTGCTCATGCGCAGTCCGCTCTTCTTTGCAGGCTCTGTTCTACAGATTGGTGTGGACATGGGTCCTACACCTATCAGACTTTGGTGGTGTATCCTAGCGATATGCCACCTGAGATGGAAAAAAAAAAACTTTGGGTTCTCAGTTGTAAGACACAGGGTCAAGAGGTGATTCTCGCTTGCTGTTTGAGGGGTAAAGGTAAAGCCATTTGCTAGGAGTGATAGACTTAATTAATTAGGGTGCAGCTCTGCCTATTCTGATTGGCATTTTTTAATCAGCACAAGCCCACCACAAGCTCACCAGAAAGTCAATGCTTAGAGAATGATTAGAAACCTCAGACAACTATGCTATGAGCGAGAGCACTGAAATTATCAGCTAACCTCTAAATATATGCCTAGACAAATCAGCTCCCATAAAGGGCACATTTATGTTATTTCCATGTTTCTGCATGGGAACATCTTGAACCAGTTTTAACTTTTTTGTATTATAAGAATCCATTTTATATTTTAATGAGATAGTCCAATTTAAGTGTGATTCTGTTCCGTAGAGCAGATAAACAAGGCATGCAACACAGAAGCCGATGAACTGAGCCTTACATTTGGACACCGCAAGCCTAATTTCCTGATTGGCTAGGCTAAAAAAGATATTGTGTATCACGCTGGACTGAATGTTTTATATTTTAACTATTTAATTGCTGGCGTGCCCTTCACTGTATAGACGTATTAAACCATATGCCATATCTCCTGCTTGGATAGGGTTAGCGGAATTAATAAATATTGCAGCTTAAATTTTAACATTGATGAAGAACCGGGGTTGTAATTGGCTCAGACTCACTGTAGTATTCTCCCAGGGGCTCTTCGTTTTTCTCACATATTACTAACAGGATGCCTCTGTGCTGAGTCGAAGCAAAATACAGTTTTAATGAAAATTTTGACCTGTGAGATTAATACTTTTTACACAATGTAAGGCTGCAGGACGCAGGATTATACAAATTGTTAAGAAAAAAAAAAAAAAAAAGTTAATATATATATATATAAACGTGGAAATGGGGCAGTACTCCTTCAATCATGCGGCGGATGTTTGTGTTAAACCCTTCGTGTAAGTATACACTGAAGAAATCCACGGCACTCCTCTGTAAAACATGAAAAAATTTGTCCCTTAGGCCTCATGCACACGACCGTTCCGTTTTTTGCGGTCTGCAAATTGCGGATCCACAAAACACGGAAGCCGTCTGTGTGCCTTCCGCAATTTGCAGAACGGGTGGCCCAATATAGAAATGCCTATTCTTGTCCGCAAAATGGACAAGTATAGGACATGTTATATTTTTTCTTGCAGGGCTACGGAATTGTCCGCATCTTTTGCGGCCCCATTGAAGTGAATGGGTCCGCACCCGAGTCGCAAAAAATGTGGCTCGGATGCGGACCTGAACAACGGTTGCGTGCATGAACCCTTATTCACACATGAAACAGCAGCCGCTGCCGTGACATGTGTGAATAAAGGACACATTTTTTCATGTTTTACAGAGGAGTGTCATGGATTTCTTCGATATATATATATATATATATATATATATATATATATATATATACTGTATTTTCTGGCGTATAAGACTACTTTTTAACAAATGAAAATCTTCTCGGAAGTCGGGGGTCATCTTTTACGCTGGGTGTTGTCTTATAAGCCGGTATACGGCGTGCTGAAACTTAAGAGGACCTTTGACTGGTCCAACGATTGTTAGATAATGATATGTAGCGGTATATGTAGAGTGGCGCCCAGGGATGGGAGAAGGAGATGCCCAGGGCAGAAGAGGATGTCTCCTCCCAGGTGCGAGAATAGCTGTAATTAGCATAAGGCGGAGGCGCCGGTAATCGGGGCCACAGCGGACGAGCGGAGCGACGCCCAGGGGTAATAGTAAGTGCAGGGAGATCCCTGGGCGCAGCTCCACACATACATATCATTATCTAACAATCGTTCGACCAGTGAAAGGTCCTCTTTACTTCAGAGCCGGACTGGAGAAGCTGTCCTTCTCCAGCTTTAGGGACAGGCGTCCTCTAGCTGAGCCACCGTGCGCTGCATCCCGGCCAGCCGCTCCTGAAGCAGCCGCCAACAGTGAGGGCTGGGCAGGCAGGAAGAGCTCACCCACCCAATTTTTATTTGGTGTACGTTGGAAGAGGGGTAGTCTTATACGGCGAGTATAGCCCAAACCCAATATTTTAACAGGAAAAGTAGGGGGTCGTCTTATATGCCCAGTCATCTTATACGCCGGAAAATACGGTATTTATATATATATATATATATATATATATAACAACCAGACATTCTGAGTCTCATCTGTATTTTTTGGGGTCTTCTTCTTCCTAATGTGCTATGTGCTCTTAGCTAGACATTCATCTCTGCCCATGTAACCCCTTCTCCCCTCTAACAGCATGCGACTTAAAAGACACTAAGAGAGTAAAACTGCAGCTGCATCCCCCTCCACCCTCTCTTCTATTTGCTATTTTACTCTAGACTGGTGGGAGGGTTCTAAATGGGGATATATTAGTTGACTCACTCAGATTTCCCTAATGCAACATTTAAAGGGGTTGTGTCACAAAAAAACATAGGGGGACATTTACTATCAGATATACACCAGGGTTTATTCACGCCGCAATCTGCGACTTTTCCCCGCTCATACCAGGTCTAAAAAAGGGGGTGAGGTGTGGGCAGGGAAGAAGGCAGGCAGGCAAGCCCATCTCATTTGTCATTTTCTACCCCTGTCTTAGGCGTAGAAAATGTTCTAAATCTATGCCAGCAAGGAAGCTGGCGTAGATTTTCACCGGCAGTGGAGTTGCCAAAGTTATGTAGAGGTCGGCGCCTCTAGTGAATGTGGGGACCTCTGCATGTGAGGACAGGGATGGTACTATATGATGTCTGATTTTTATTATTTACCTCAATCAAAGCATAAATCATTATCTAAATATAGTTTCTAATTCAAACAGCTCCTTCAAGATTTTTTCTTTTTTTTTTTTCTTTCGTGACCTCAGCAAAGCACACGTTTCCTATAAGTTGAAAACCTTAAAAAAATGTAGTCATTAGAGATCTGAGAGCAATGGTAGCTGGATAACAGTCATACCATGCTATGCATCTATTAGTGGTGCAGAGGTTATGGTTAAAACTGATCCCTTTAGCCTGAAAAGACCCCCTTACATGGTCTGACACAGCAGGTAATTATCAGGAATGAACCATTGTTCCTGATAATTGCCTGCTTGTCATAGAAGATGAGGCAATCAGCTCCACTGTGTGGGGACAGGGGATTGCGGCTATGACTGCTCATCCGCGTAGAGGATCATTGCTTCTGTACAATATATGCCTTTTTACACAGGTTAATCTGACACTCAGAAATGATGATTCAGGTGACCAGATCAGCGATGCTTCAATTTGATGCAAAAGCGTTTGCTCATTCACCCGGCTATTGGCACAACTTTTACACGAGGCAATTTTTGGGAAAGGCATTTCTAGAAAAACTCTTTCATGATATTCGTCCTAATCACTGACCCATGTAAAGAGGTCTTAAGGGGTTCCTAAAGATCCATCTGTCCCAGTTGAGGACAGTAATAATAAATAATGCATTGTAGTTCTGTGTTTTGCACTGAAGCTTCAGGTTACCTCTCTGCCCAAGCCCCTGCACGGATGGCACTAATAATTATAAATACGGTGTAATCTAAATGTAATAAATTGCAGTAAAACATTTCATTTTTTATTTTTGTCCTTTCCAATAACAGTAAATAAGAGCAGGTCTTTGACTTTACATATATTAAAGCGATTTCCAAAGTGGTGAGAAAAAAAAAAAAATCAGCTGCAGTTTTGCCCCGACATTTCGTATAAATCAGCGCAGTATTAGAAAAATACTGTATGGCAAGTGACATGCCAGCTTCAGTTTCCGAGGTTGCTGATTTGATGGTATATGACAGGCACATGCAGACTGTGGAGCTCGCGCTTATGAGAAAATAAGAAAAAAAATTAAGTGTACAGAAAGCCCAGAGAAACCTCATTCCCACATGTGAATACATTTGGCCTGTTGAAGGACTTTGATCAGTGTGCGCAGAAATACAAATGGAAAAGGAAAGAGATTGCTCCCACTGAGTCTTTGATCCATTACTACCTTGCGACCGGCTCTTCATTTTCAAGGAGAGTGAAATGCTTAAACCACTAACATCCAGTTTATAGCAGCTACAAAAATAATGAAATAATTGTCTGAGATGTGTAAAAAAGACTCCTGATATTCATGCAGTGGTACTGATCTAAGATAATTATAAGATACAGCATACCACCTTCATGCCATTATAGGAAGGGTGGGCGCATATCCTTCCCCTCTGATATTTTCCTCAATTGATCATACGGATGAGGCCAACCTAGAAGGATGGCCCCTCTCCATGTGTCTGATGGTAACTGCACCAGTTGCCTATGGTGCTTAGCCTAGTTGACTGTAAAGCTGACCCTACACATTGGATTAACATTAACCAAACTTTCCAATTTTGGACCAACCATCTGATATGTATGGGATTGTCCTGACTTTCCATTGATCGCAGGTGTTGGAGAAAGAAGAATCAGGCTCTTACATTTCCAGGCCTTTTGTTCTCATGGGAGATGTGTCTAGAATTGGCTTAATCCCATCTCCCCATTTGGAAGATAGAGATGTGTTTACCCTTACAATGGATATAATTTGGGTAAGGACTCCAATTTCTCATGGAACCAAATTCCATACAACTCAACATGCTAGCAAAATCGCAATGCAACATCTGGGTGTCCACAAAGGATAGACATCTTGTGACACAATATCACAAAATCATGTTCTATTGAAAAGACAGTTGTCTGAAACTATACTACTGAGGATACTGTATATTGAGCCAAGAAGAAAGATAAAGAAGAAAACATCTGTATGTACGTTCAGACTTAGGGTTTTTACCATTTTGACAGGAATGGCTGTCAGCCGAAAGAGCATCCCTCCAACACCTATCTAAAGTATGTATTTTCACCCAGGCAGCCCCTGTGATGTTAGCATCAGAGCATTTCATGCTCCAATGCTCTCCCTAGCTCTGCGCTGAATCATGCAGGACAAGTGCTTTTTTATTTAGAATAACACCCTGCTGGACGGAGACTTCCACCCGCAGTGTGTTCAGTGATGTCACCAGCTCTGATGGGCCGGCTTTAGCACTGCCCTAACCATTTTACAGGCTAGGGCAGCGCTAAAGCCTGCGTATCACTGGATCTCCTGAAAATGCCTTTGCCTGCACAATTCAGCGCAGGGAAAGGAGGGCATCAGAGCATAAAATGCTCTGATGCTAACATCAGGCGGACTGCCTGAGTGAACCCGGACAGCCCCTTTAAATAGAGAAACAGCAGTACACTTGCATTTTCTTTACACAGATGGGATGTATACCTCAACAACAAGGCACAGAAATCTGAATTTTGGGTCATATTTTTAAGGTCTATATATGACAAAGTTGGAGCATTAGTTACCGCCATTTACCCATATGGATTTTATATATGATATGATATCATACAATACTATAATACTACAACTGCTGCAGAAAAACATATAGCCACAACTGATAGTTGTGGCCTCCCACTAAGCCTCATATATGGCTGCTACCCATAAACCCCTTATAGTTACAGTATACCTCTGATTGTGGCAGCTTTATGTGTAAAAGTAGTATTTCATGAGATAACTTCTATAATGGCCTAGTCTATATAGAAAAATAACTTGTTAAAAATAAACTATTCTGCAGCTTCAAGTTGGGATTGTCTTCTTGGTGGGCTTCTCTCCTCAGATGCCCCTTTTCAGGCTCACAAGGCTCCAGGGAACTCAGACACTACTGTAATGCAAAACTCGACTTTAACCTTACAGATGTGTCTACCTTTACCTTAGATGTAACTTGGATAAGATCTTTAATTCAATATAATATCACAATGTTCTAGTAAAATCCTTGACAGGCTGCAATTCACAACTCAACCACAACGTGTGTGCAAATAGACAAAAATAAGAATGGGCATCTTATGACACAGTATAAAAAAATTATACCGTTTTGAAAAGTTGGTGACCCACGTGTGACCCACTTGAAAAGGTAAGGAAGGACACATTTGCATTACTGAATGTTTGCATTAGAGATGAGCAAATTTTCAAAAATTTGTTTTGGGTCCCATTTGCCAACTCAGCCAAGAATCTCAATATGGGAACCAATCAATTCTTCCTGAATCGAAAGTAGTTTGAATGCACAGAAAAGTCTCTCTCTCTCTCTCTCTCTCTCTCTCTCTCTTTCTAGTTCAAATCTCAGGAAATTTTGATCCTGACTAGTGATGAGTGAAGTATTCAAAAATTTGATTTGGCTGCTTCATCAAATTTTACAAAAAAATGCCATCTCGATCTAGTACAAAATCTTGCAAAATCTAGCCTGTGATTACATCATCACGACAGCCGGTGTGGTGACGTGACACGTTACAACGCACTGGATTTTGTGTGAGATCTTCAATCAACATGGCGGCGTGCGGCTCGTTGCAATCAAATGGTTGAGGTAAGTATGATTTTTTGGATTTTTTGCTGCCCTTCAGAGAAAATTGATCACTGCCACGAAGCAGAGGGAAATTCAGCTTTGCGGCAAATAGAATTTTTCCGGAAATTAGGATCCAAGTCCACTTTGTGGACTTCGATTCACTAATCCTGATGAATCAGAATTAAAAAAAAAAGATTTCTGTTGAATTTCTCTTCTAAAGAATCGATTCGCTCACCTCTAGTGTTCATCCCCTGTGCTGATAAAACAGCTTAGGTACATCTGCCCTTTGTTCTCAGGATAAGAAAGAATCCCATTGGTCATGGCATAGTATTGGCGATACACCATATGGAGGGAATGCCCCTTGAAGCTAGAAAAAGTATACTTGTTTTAAATAATATTTTCTTTAAAGATCCCTTTAAGTGGACTCAGCATCCTCATCTTGCAGGTGAGTATTGCAGTGATGTGATGTTTTTGATGTACATGCTAGTATGATCGCACGCACATTCGTGTTCTCGGAATAGTGCCTGTTAACGCTTACTATTAATATCTTAGCATTGTTCTTTTTCCTTATTTTTCTATTGTTACTTAGCTGCGTTGGTAGCTCTCGTCAAGTTGGAGCCCGTTTAAAATTCAAGCACGTTATCGTTGTGTATTATTAACTTGGAACGTCTTTATTCTGTTGTCTGCTGGTGACATTTTTTGGCAATTTTACTTGCTTTCTCATTAGTTCATCTGTTAAATGCAAAAGAACTGCCATGTTACACCGTGTTAATGAAGATAAAGCTCTGCTTCTTCTTCTAAAGGAAGGAGAAGAGTCATTGGTTAATGTGATTCTTTGTATTCATTTCTGTCTGTAGAATGATACATGGAATATTTTATATAAAATATGACGAGAGTTAGTTTAAAGTGGTTCTTGCTGAGAAGTTTATTATTTTAAAGGGGTTTTCCGGGGGTTCAGTATTGATGACCTATACATAGGATAGGTCATCAATATGTGATCGGAGGGGGTTCAACTCCTGGCACCCCTGCTGATCAGATGCTTGAAGAGGCAGTGTGACTACGTTTAGTCGCTGCAGCCTCTTCTTAGGCCATCATTTGATGGTCACATGGCCTAGGCACAGCTCAGTCACATTCAAGTGAATAGACCTTAGGCTGCGATACCAAGAACAGCTACTATCCAATAAATGGTGCTGTGCTTGGTATGCTGTAAGGAGGTCATACTGTTGACAAGAGCACTGCAGCCACGTCAAACAGCTAATCAGTGGTGGTGCTCGGTATTGGAACCACATTTATTCAGATATTATTGACCTATTCTATGGAAAGGTCTTCAACCTTTTACTCCTGGAAAGTCGCTTTAGAGGAAACAATTTAATATAGGTTATCATGGTCTAATTGTTGGGGGTTCCAATATCGGTATGACCACTATCTATGCGGCTTGTCAATTTCCAGAATGGACAAGGGTCACATGTGACGCTGAAGCCAGTGACTGGCCACAGAGGTGATGTGTCCCACAAGCAGAATGACCTAGACCTACAGAAGTTCTGCTAGGAGACATGTTACCACTGCGGCAACTCATTGGCTGCAGTGGCACACATGATCCCTGTCCATTGCATAAGCTGAAGTGACAAGCAGGTATTACAGTGCGGTGGACCAAAGGAACAGAAACCAAATGGGAAGGGGAATTGCCCAATAGTGTTTGAAAGCTGGACAACCCCTTTAAGGGATTGATGTTGCCCCTTAATGTTCCTAATCTGTGTCGATCCCAGAAAAGGGAGCCCAACTAGTTATACACTGATGGTCTACTAATTGGCCATGATATCTTTATTTCTTTATACATAGTGATTAGCGGCAGGGCCAATATTCGAATTTGCGATATTTTGTGAATATTTGATTAAATATTCGTCCAAAATTCGCGAATTTGAGAATTATCAACTATTTTCTTGATTGCAAAAATCGGCAAAGTAATATGCGCCTATTGAGCACGCAATACACGCGTGGGTCACTATTGCTACATTTTTCAAACTGCTAGAAGTTTCCTGAGACTGGAGAAAATGGTTGGCACGGCAGAACATTACAATAGCTTTGTATGCAGATAGAGTGCTCCAATATATTTGCAATTGCGCAAATCTGCAATTAATGATGCACATACTTTTGCGCAATATGTGCAACTTTACAGTTTAGCAGGTCTGACTACATCTTAATGATTGGTGCACTAAGTATTGTTGTTGACATCACAGCACTATGTTTGTAGCATGTAAGAGACGAGTCAAATTTATCCTGAAATTCGTATCGAATTCCACTTCATGGGATTTGATTGCCTGACCTCTGTGTCGACCCTTTGCTGCCAGCCCTAACCTCAGACTGTTTACCAAATAGCTTGTACTCTGCCTGCCCTGACCTCAGACTGTTTACCAAATAGCTTGTTCCTTGCCTGCCCTAACCTCAGACTGTTTACCAAATAGCTTGTACTCTGCCTGCCCTGACCTCAGACTGTTTACCAAATAGCTTGTACTCTGCCTGCCCTAACCTTAGACTGTTTACCAAATAGCTTGTACTCTGCCTGCCCTGAAAACATTTAGCCCAAGACTACAGTTTTGTGTGATTACTTGCACCCACAGTATGTCTATAATACCTGTGGATGAGCTGTCAATCCCACAGAGACTACTCCAGCAGGTAATGGCCTGGTGGCTCAACTAAAGTACAGTCCAGATCCCTGTACAGGGGTTAAAAGGGTGAACACCAGGGAACTGCCAGGACAAGGCCCTTAGGTTTAGCCCAAAGCCAAATCTGATGGCTGACATAGTGGTTTCACACCCACTGTCATAACAATCTCTGTAGAGAGCTATGTTTGGTATTGAATTTAACTACGTACTCACTTTAGCCTAAACCATGAGTTTTTAACCCTAAGTGGCACCTGCTATTTCTCTTGTCTAGACGCTACTTGCACTGTGCTCAGGCAATGCCTTCAGAGTTAGGGCTCGTTCACACAAACTTTTTCGCGTTCCGTATATGGTCCGCATACGAAACCATTCATTTCAATGGATCCACAAACAAAACGCAATGTACTCCGTATGCATTCCATTTCCGTTTTTCCGTTCTACAACATTTTGAGTCAGGTCCTATTATTGTCCGCAAATCTCATTCAGTGGCTCCATTCACGTCAATGGGTCCGTATAAAACACGGAATGCATATGGAACACATGTCCGTTTGTCATTCTTTTTTTGAGGATCCATGCTGTAGAAATACAATACCCAACCCATTTTGCATGTTTGTTGTTTGCATCAATTACAAAGTTCCTGTTTTTGCGTAACAATGGAACGGAAACGGAAAGGAAATGGAAACACAACAGATCCAAAAAACGGAACAACGGATCCGTAAAAAAATGGACCTCAAAACCATCATACGGTCGTGTGAACAAGCCCTTAAGCACAGTGTATGATTACAGACTTGGGGATTCTCTAATGTAGCATATTTTCATTTAGCTATCTAGTTATCTATCTATCTATCTATCTATCTATCGATCGATCTCAACATTGGAGGCATGTGTATATATGAATAATTTGGACAACTTGAACATAGGCCACCATGAATTTTCATTTAGAGGAAACTCATCTGTTTCCTGTCATTTACATAAATGTCATTATTCTCTTAAAATTTCATTCCAGAAATGTCATATATATTCCCATCAGCAATTACAGGTTTATATATTGTCTATGCAAATGTCAATCCATGTTTTTCATAAGGAACACAATAATTGCAAACAGGCTAGAATATTGTATATTTACATCTGCATCCCAACCTATTGTACAACCAATGCAGCACACTTATAATACTGTACTGCATAAGACCAATTCTAAATGTTAGAGTGTTTAATATATATGTACGTCTGTTGTTTAAAATCTCTTGAAATTTCCATGAGGATTCTAAAACCATTAATATTACACTAATTATTATTCTTGACCTTGCCATTCTCGGCCTCTAATGGGCACAAGACATTATACATAACAACATGACCTTGGTAAGTGATATTATAAACCACTAAGTAGGACCTAAGCTGCGCTGCAGTTTCCCAACATGGCCACTATGCAGTGTATTGAGCTGTCTGGTTCTGTTTACTCATCCAATTTACAAGCTTCTCTTCTACATCAGGAGTAACAATCATAAAAGAGAAAATTATGAGAAATGTATTGGTACATTAAAGGGGTGTCTGGAGTGTCTTACACTGATGAACTATACTCAGGATAAGTCATTAGTATCTGATCAGTGGGAGTTTGACACCTAGACTCCCCGCTGATCAACTGTTTGAGGAGGCCACAGCACTCTGGTGAGCATAGCGACCTCCTTGCAGCTTACAAAGTACAGTATCATTCACTGGATAGCAGCTGTGCTTGGTACTGCAGCTCAGCCCCATTCACTTAAATGGGACTGAGTTGCTCCTAGGCCATGTAAAAGATGAACAGGATGTCATTGGCAAGGGTAAGCTGCAAGTAGGCTGCAGCACTCACTGGGGTGCCACAACCCCATCAAAAAGATAATTAATGGGGGTCCCTGGTGTCAGAATCCCATCAATCAGATACTGATGGATGACCTATCCAGATAATATATTATTAGTATAAAATACTCAGAATACCCCTTTAAAATTCCTCTAAATACATTTCTTACAATTAGAGATGAGCAAAGTTCTAAAAAATTTGATTCAGACACTTTGCAAAATTTTTCTCCCAAATTTTCTTTCTTTCAAATTAATTTATCACGAATCGCATTATCCCGGTATACAGGGAAAGTGTATCTCAGTGTACATCACTGTGCATTGCGACCTACAATCTCCCTATACTGTCCCTGCACTTTCCCTGCAGTCTCCCTTTCCAATATTCCACAATTAAAGTCTTCTTGAACACTGTCCCTAGCGTTTGTCCCATCTCTTCCTATACTAACCTCATAGTGAAATGGATGACACCGGATGGAATGAGGCTTTTATAGGGCTGTGACATCACAGGGGCTGGCTAGCTGCTGATTGGCCGCCTACATTGCATTATGGTTGATCTTGCATTCCCGGGCTTCCTAATTTAACTTTGTAACACGTGTAGCCGCCATTTTAGAAAAAAATAAATGATTAGTTACCGCGAAATTCGGATTCCTTGTGAATCTAATTTTTGCTAAACTTTGCATCAAATTCCACTTTGGATGCTTTGATTCGCTTAAAACTACTTACAGTATAATCTTTTATCTCTTTTATGATTGTTACTCCTGATGTAGCAGGGAATCTTCAAAAATTTGATGGTTTGTACTGAGAACAGAATGACCATTGTGGTTGAGTGCCACGGCCTCTTCAGGCAGCTGATCGGTGGGAGGTACCAAGTGTCAGACCCCCACAGATCAGACACTGATAACGTATCCTGAGGATAAGTCATTAGTATAGAACACTTGGAAAAACTTTTTAAAGTTTTTATCCAGTATTTTAATATTGATGGCCTTAACTCCAAATAGGCCATCAGTATCTAATGACCTATCCTATGGAAAAGCTCAGAATAGAAGCTCTACAGTTCACCCTTTTATAAAAAAATAAGTTTTTCTTGAATCCCAAAGGTATAAGCAAAGCTATTGTTCCAAGTCACAAAGAAAGATCTTTCCACTTGAGAATTTGCTGAATATTCCGCTACTGTTTAAGGATAGCTGAATGAAGTCAAATCATTGTGTGTAACAACCAGTGATGCACAAGAGAATATCATATATCAACCAAATAAGAGACGATCGCAAGAAAACAAACTGTAATGCATCACTGTACACTTGAATTGGATTAGTCAAAATACCAGTTGTTATTTGTCTTTCTGTGGAATATGGGGAAGAAAAATAGATCCCTTTCAGCCTGTCTTTCATCGAAGCTCCACATAATGTGTTGTCACATTTTATTCTTCCCATCATTTGTAAATTTTCATTGTGTATTACCGTTAGCAACTTAGCACGTATTTCTCTCTTTCTTCCGGGAACTCTACATTCTGCTTGGAAGGTGGAGGAAAGCTATACTGGGAGCATGAGAACATTTGTTATTGTAGCCGTGGATTTCATTAGACGATATCTAATAAAACAGTCAATTTGTTCTTGCCCAAAAACATTTACAAGGCAGTTTAAGGAGACAAAACAAAAAGGCCACAACATTAATTTTGACATACCATACAATTCCTTCCCTGATTCCACACTGAACTGCTTACTTTGTTACTTGGCAATGTTAAAGTATTTGACTTCATTTTATTCCCACAGGAAGAATAAGTTGCAATTCTACTAAATCTACCAGTGTGTCTTCATTCATGTGATAGAATCATCTCCTCAACTAACAAAAATAAATAAATACATATACAATGTTTACTGGTCAATGCTGCTTTTCTCAGCTTTTGGGAGGGCCAGCTTGCTTTTCTGAAGTATTTGACTTATGCCCACCGGGGAGAATCGGATGCCCAGGTCCAGGACTAAGGCCATACGCCCACCCTAGGACATATATACCTCCTTTTACATTTCTGCAACAGTGGTGGTCTGGCTCTCTATGCCCGAGTCCGGATCTAAAGCCATACGCCTGCTGCGGACAACGCACAACCACCACTTCATGCGGTTTGAGCTTACCTTCTCCTCCCTAAACTCATCACCCATCTCTGTTTATTAGGAGTTAGCTCACCATATAGCCCCTGTGTCCCCTGATGACTCTTAAGGCTTTTTAGCTGACAGACATAGTATATTCAGAAGAAGAAACACGTAGGGACACGTGAATATACCTTAGTTATCTTCACTTGACCCCATCTACTATAGGGACAAGTGTCAACAAATATTGATTACCTTAATTCCCACTCTACCTTATTCTAATCCATCATAGTCTTACACTCCAAACAGGGACCCTTAGGGATTCCAGTGTAGGGTCAGGTTCCGGATGGGGCCACCCCTTGCAGGGCAAGGACCCTGTGTTATGCTGTGAAGGTCAAACAGTCCAAGCAGGGACCAACAGGGACAGCTTGTTGCCTGGACTGTACGCAGTAGTCCACTGTGACTGCCTGTTTACCCTCACGCCTTCCCTTCCCCCTGTCAACACAACCGTGTTTTCCACTCTCGGGTGGGTGGACTGAGCTGCATGTACATACAATCCATCTTATGCTCCACCTGGTTAGCTAATGACCATTGGCTAGGCATTTGTCTTTATGTTTTCTCTGGTCCGATGAGGATTAGAGCGCATCTATGCACTAGCCACTTTTTGTGCATACGCTTTCGGCGTTACTGCTAAAGTGTGCTCACCTCCTCGGACCCAGCAAGTTCTCTGTTGTAACGGGCTTTTTCTTCACTTTTAGTTATATCAAACACTATTAAAAGTTAAGTTTTAGCATGTCACTGCCCCTTTAGTATTTTACCTTCTAGTCTCTGAGCAGTTTGAGGGAGAGGTGCCGACGCACTGAGCAACCTTGTCTGGGACAGTCATTGTCTCTATATATTCTTTACTTCTACCATCGCCTACCAATAAAAACATTAAAATGGTCCAACTGACAGAAATAAGAAGAGCGGACAAGGAGGTCTTTGTGCATATTGCCTAAAGGGGTTCTCTGGTAATAGTGACATTTTACCATGTCAGCCTGCTCAACTAAGCTAAGGATTCATACTTACCAGATCCCCCTGGTGGTCTCTTCACGCTCAAATATATAATTATTTTTTTGTTTGTTTTTTATTTCTACCACCATTTCAGGGAAAATCGATTAGTTACTACGGAGCAATAGGAAATTTGAATTTTTCGACACATCTAATTTTTCCTGAAATTTGGATTGAAGTTCAGTTCGCTAACTTTGATTTGCTCAACATTACTAACCACACATATTATACAGTTAGCCTGTAGTGGAAAACATTGCATTGGAGAACACTTCTCTTTTACCAGATATCATAAATGAGCTGTGTGTAAACCAATGCTGGCTCTCTTTCGAAGGGATGAATATCTAAGGTGGCTTGAGCCAACATCTAAATGTTGACCTCATTTTCCATTTTTTCAACAAGGCCAGTTACTTTCTCAGTACACCACTGTGCAAGTAACTTCATGGTGCAATATTTCAGAAGGGAAAATTGCAGCTAATTTAAAATAATGTCAGGTACTGGAAGCTTTTGACGGCAAGGGAACTCAAGTTCAGCAGGAGGATGTTGGACATTTTGATAAAAATGGCATATAACAGCTCCTACATATGCACCATTTTAAAAAACACAGAGGAAATCCTGATTTCACTGAACACTGTATTATCATGCCCGTCTCCAATTTGAGTAGAACAAGTAAAGAAATTTCCTTAGGCTCCCACTCGGGTATACTCCATTATGCATGAATCTACTCGTACTTATTATTTAAAAGCAAATTAAAAATACATGGCTCATGAACATACAACTCTGCTCATATCTGTGTCCATGTAGTCATCAATAATGCTACGCTGCCTTCTTCTGTTAGAACATGGTTTAGTACATAGATTATCTTGACATAATATACTAGCTAATTGTGTGAGGGGGCTAGAGACCAGGAGCACAGTGTTACCGGGATGGCTATTATAAGCAATGAACATAAAAACCTTTGGGTGTTGACCGCGCCTGGTGTAAGATTAAAAATGGCTCCTGGGTAGAAGTCCATTTGTCCTGGACCGCAATGCTATTAAATAGGGTATGTATTATTAACTTTCCACTCTCACATGACCCATGATATGACCCCAAGGTTTGGGACCCAGAATTTATGCCGGAAAGCGTTCGGATCATGGTCGGACCTCATTATAGTCAATGGAGATTTGGCGGTGAACTGTAGAATTTGATAATGCCGGATCCGGTGAAATCCAGCAGGCTGCACTCTGCAGACACAGCCTGCAGGATCCGCTGCCTCATATGCAAATGTATTTTTTAAGACAAGCGATAAGTTGGTGAAGCCCACAGAAGGGACAAAATGGACCATTGACATAATAATTGGCGGGGCACTAGAGGTAAGATAAGTTGTATGGAGTTATTTAAAATTATCATAGCTTTACCTATAAAATGTTCTCACTTCTAATATTTAGTGTCACATTTGTGAAATATTTACACGTTAGCTTTGGTCCTAACAATTGATTTTTGCCCCACCCAAGCACATCAATGGTCCCTATAAAGTTTGCTTTAAGGAATTCCATTAATCCAGTAATCCCGTAGTAGACCGCAGGGAAGCCTTTGCCGGCCATGGCACCTGACAACAGAGCAGGCCTTGTGTATGTTTCCTGGTGGGCGGTGTAGACAATATTACAACTTGCAGCCGCTGCAGAAGGCCATTGTAATATTTCTTATACTGCTGGCCAAATGACCTGAGCTAATGCTAGGGGATCTCCATGTGGCCAAGGCCAGAACTGGCTTCAGCTAGGGTCTAGTATAGGACAATAGGAAATCTCTGGAATTATAGAATTCAGGTAAAATTGTCAAATGTGAGTAGCCAAAAACTGAATATTAAATGTGTTCTTCTTCAGTTCCTCTTTCATTTGTGTCAGTAAATCCATGGGATTACATACACCTGCAGCACTGCTTGCCTATATAAGGTTTCTGCATTTCCTTGGTATGTATCTTATAAAGAGTATTATCAATTCACACCTCCTCTTGGAAATCCTACTAGACATAATTCATGGTTGTGACTTATTATATAGAAAAAGTCCAGCTAATATTTATTTTGAAGAACTGCCTAGAATCTTTACTTACCAATGAAAGGGAGTGTCACCAGGAAATGCACTGTTACACTAGACCCAATGCCTTGTAGGGCTCACTCAGCTGAATGTAATGATAACTTTCACTTAGTGATTCGGGGCTTCATTCTGGAGAAAAGGGACTTTTAATGTACATGATCAGTTAAATGCAATAAAGGCGGGTCCAAGCCACTCTGTGCACCCTTGCTCCTTCTACTTCCCCTGGCAGCCCCTCCCTCTCTTTCCTGATGGAAAGCACTAGGTTCCTGCATAGTCATCTCGCCTAACCCTGTCAATGAAGAAAGAGAGGGAGAGCCTGGTAGGGGAACCAGGAGGAGCAGGGGTGCACAGAGTAGCTTGGACACTCCTTCATTGCACTTAACTGATCATGAGCATGTAGAATAAAAATACTTCTTCTCCAGAATGAATCAACAGAATGCTAAGTTAAAGATCTCATTACATTCAGCTGAGCTAGCCCTACAAGAAGCACACAAGAGCCTATTCTAACAGTGAAATCCCTTTAAGCTAAGCATCTTCTTATTTCTACAGATACTATATACATTTCTTTGTATTTATATTGATACATTTCAACACTTTATGTTTATTATTATTATTATTATTATTATTATTATTATTATTAATTTATTTTATGTTTATACTTTCTAGGCATATATTTCAAACTGCAGCATAATCTGTATTACATCTGTGTACTGGAATAACTCTGCCCTAACCCCAATATCCTGACATCAGCTCCATGCATTCAGACCAGACTGTAATTTGACATATCAGATTCTGAAACCCTAGTGATATCATATATAGCAATGTAGCGAGTTACACACGTCTGCCACAGGCAGCAACCGTTCTCCTGATTGTTCCCTGACTTGGAGATGAGTTTACAGGCGGTATACTAACAATCCACACCGGCTACAGATTTCTCTACATTATGTTCACATTCCTCTCTCATTCTCAGCCTGTTACCTTATAGGAAGACTCCAGTCTCACATCTACTAGACTGGGGGAGCTGTGCAAACAGCAGCAGGGATAATGTATGCCGGAGGGAGAACATGTCATCGACAGTATGGGACAGATAATCAAGGCCTGGTTACATACAGAATAATGCATCACTGCAAACAGAGACCTGAGAAACTGCAAATGTGTAAAGCATCAGTGATATGGTGGTGGTATATGATTCATATAGTGTATTGCCTTTTATTTAAAAAAAAAAACTGATTCGCTATATCTTATCCTTTTTATACATGTAGCTTCCTCAAGGTATGTGTAGTCTATCTATCTATCTATCTATCTATCTATCTATCTCATATCTATCTATCTATCTATCTATCTATCTATCTATCTTTTTAACTATCTATCTATCTATCTATCTATCTATCTATCTATCTATCTATCTATCTATCTATCTATTTTCTATGTATATCAGTCTGTCTATCCATCCATATTAATCTATCTATCTATCTATCTATCTATCTATCTATCTATCTCGGTCTGTATAACCACCCATATCTATCTGTCTATCTATCTATCTATCTATCTATCTATCTATCTATCTATCTCGGTCTGTATAACCATCCATATCTATCTATCTATCTGTCTATCTATCTATCTATCTATCTATCTATCTATCGCTATAGATCTCTCCAATACATCTACATTCTTACATAAAGATACAATATGACAAATCATTTAGCTTTGCAGCATTGCAACTGAACTCTACTTCATCCTAAGACGATTCCTCACCTATATTTACTGTACACAGCCATGAAGCAGGACTGTGCACGTGTCCTCCATTTAGTACAGTAAATTAGGCTGCCTTGTCCTGTAAAAGAATGCTTATTTTTTAACATTTTTATAGAATTTGAATTGATGTCTCCCAATGAAAGGCGACGCACTTAAGTCCGTGTGAATATTCATTATCCTTGGAGTGGCTTAAGATGTTGTTGCATAATGAGGAAATGGAAATGATATATGCAAAAAGTGAGCTCTGCAAAGGTACAAGAGGCAGAATGCAAATGCTGTGTTTGCACGCTCTGCCCATTACGTCTAAGGCTAAAAATACAAAGTGTTAATAGATTCCAAAAAGCAGATTGTATGGACAAATGCAAAAGAGACGGCATCAGGATTGTGCCAAGCTTCAGAGCTGCTAATGCCCACGGTGATGAATGCTGACAATTAGTGTAACCTTTTGTGTCGATTTTCTAATAATTGTTCCCTTCGTGTGAATTGATGCATTGGAGAACTGTGTTTCCCCTTTTATACAATGGGCCTTATTTAGTTTTCTGTTTAACTACTTCCTCGGCCTAATATACGAAATGTGGCATTTCTTAAAATAATTTCATTCGCTCCAGTCTCCCGGCAAATTTTATCCGGCTGTGAGACTGTAGAAAAAACAAGAGGCACTGCTGTTTCATTTTGTCTTTTGTGCTAATTAGTCTCCAAATAAGAATACAGTCATCAAATATTTAGCCTAGGATACAATGAAAGGGAGTGTGGGAAATCAGTTCAACATTCATGGATTATTAAAGGGTGGTGTTGATCGCGAATATTCAAACCGTAAATTTTAATCGCGAATATCGAGAATTTGCAAATATTTAGAATATAGTGATATATATTTGTCAATTTTGAATATTCTCGATTTTTTTTCATCTGAACCCATGATCCCTCCCTGCTTTTTGCTTGTGGCCCAATGAGAAGGCTGCAATGTGTTTGTCTGAGCTTAGCAACATCCCTAGCAACCAATAGGAAAGTTGCCTGCCCCTTACTATATAAGAACATCCCCAGCAGCCATTTTCTACAGTTCACTGCAGTTCTGTGAGAGAGAGAGCAATGTCATTGCTGTGCTCTGTGCTTTACTGTGTCACATTATATTAGATAGTTAGCTTATATATATAATACAGATAGTTAGTGGGAGATAGTCAGTGTAGGTTATATAGTGATATAGTGTAGCTGATTCTGCTGTCAGGTTCTGCTGTCCATACATACATGCTACAGACATAGTGCTGTGATGTCACAAGTTCACAACAATACTTAGTGCAACAATCACTAATATGTAGTCAGACCTGCCAAAATATTTGCATCATTAGTGTTGATTTCGCAATCGCGAATATATCGGAGCACTCTATCTGCATATAAAGCTATTGTAATGTTCTGCCGTGCCAACAATTTTCTCCAGTATCAGGAAACTTCTAGCAGCTTGAAAAATGTAGCTATAATGACCCACGCTTGTATTGCACGCACGCAGGGCCGGGCCGACACAGAGGCTGGGGAGGCTCCAGCCTCAGGGCGCTCCAGCCTCAGGGCGCATGCAGGGGCCGGCCAGAGGGAGAGGGACTGACAGGGGGGAACCGCTCAGCGCTCCCTCCTGTCATTCCCTGAGCCGGGCCCCGTCAGAGCGCTCCTCTCACCTCCATTATGTTCACTGCTTCAGGCCTCCAGCATCAGGCCCGGCTGCCTCTAAGTAGAAACACAGTAAGCAGGTAGGCGGAGCCTAAAGGACCTCCAATAGGCTCCGTCCACCTGCTTAATGTGTGGCAGCGCTGGGGCCTGATTCCGGAAGCCTGGAGCAGTGAACATAATGGAGGTGAGAGGAGCGCTCTGATGGGGCCCGGCATTAAGTACAGTGAAAATGCCGGGCCCCCTGACATGAAGTCTGTGACAACATGGGGGGGCAGAAAGAGCATGACAACATGGGGGGGCAGAAAGAGCATGACAACATGGGGGGGGGTATAAAGAGCATGAAAAGATGGGGGAGAATGACAGGGGGCAGAAAAAGCATGACAAGAAGAGGGGATTATGACAAGAGGGGGAGAATGACAAGAGGGGAGAGCATGACAAATTACTATGTAGGGGCACTGCTGTGTGGTTGAGGGGGGTGTGGCGGACACTACTGTGTGGGGGACAGTGTGGCGGACATTACTGTGTGGGGGGCAGTGTGGCGGACATTACTGTGTGGGGGGCAGTGTGGCGGACATTACTGTGTGGGGGGCAGTGTGGCGGACATTACTGTGTGGGGCAGTGTGGCGGACATTACTGTGGGGGCAGTGTGGGGCACTACTGTGTGGGGGCAGTGTGGTGGACATTACTGTGTGGGGGGCAGTGTGGCGGACATTACTGTGTGGGGGGCAGTGTAGCGGACATTACTGTGCGGGGGGCAGTGTGGCGGACATTACTGTGTGGGGGGCAGTGTGGCGGACATCACTGTGTGGGGGACACTACAGTGTGGGGTGGCATTATACAAAAGCTCTGCAGATGCAACTCCCATGTATTGGGTCACCAGAATTTGGGTGGTCATTCACTAAATGAACCCTATTATGGGGAGAATCTGTGTGGATGACACATTTGTCATCCACAGACACTAAGCCCCCCGCTCACTGGATATAATCTTATTAACTATATAACTATAGTAAATCACTACAGTTATATAGTTAAGATTATAAACAGTGTGTGGGGTGTAGTAGAATACAGTCACTGCACGGGCCCCGCTGGCGCTGTCATCAAAAAAGCAGATACAACCCCACAGCCTCACCCCTTGTATTGGGGGTCATTCCTACACGGACCCTGTTATGGGGAGGGGGGATCTGTGGATGACACATATGTGTCATCCACAGATTCCCCAATAACAGTGTCATCCATCACAGATCCCTCATAGCAGTGTCATCCACAAGTTGGAGGAGGGGGGAGGGGGGCGCACTTGGGCAGCTCAGCCTCTGTTGGTGGTGGACCTTGTCCCAGCCCTGCACGCACATAATACATTGTCGTTTTTCGCAATCAAGACCATATTAGAGAATTCTTGAAATCGCGAATATATGACAAATATTCTACCAAATACTCGCAAAATACCATAAATTTGAATATTGCCCCTGCCACTCATCACTATTAAAGGGGTTTATATCAGGACCCTTACGCTCCCCCTCAAATAAAAGTATGAAGAGGACGTACTCTTAGATGTCATTATTTCATAACATATGGTCCTTGCAGCGTCCACAAGAACAACTCAGTCCACACTGTATTCAAGTCAGCTCTTTCTCCCCCTCTCACAGCGGTAAACTCCAGCACGATGTCAAGTAACAGTCTGAATTACCTTTGGTCAACCAGCTGCAGACACTGTAAGTCTATGACCATATGACTAAAAAAGCTCCAAAAATGACTGATAACGGTTGCATCCCGACTCCGACTACTGCAGGATGGACGGTGCCGTTGCCTGAACAAGTAGGACACATTACATTACTGGTATTTTAATGGGCAGCAAGAAAATACATTGTATATTATGTAATTTGATATTTACAAGTACAGTTTGTTTCTTTTACTATCATTTCCATGTGTTCCTACATATTTGCCATTTATTGACAGTTATACTATTGAAAGTTAATTTACTCTGCTAATTGTACACCTAGCAGCGATCTGTCTTCCCTCCACCACCCCGCTGTATCACAATCCTGGCAGAATTTGCTGACGTAGCACTAGAGAAAATATTGCTTGGCTAACCAAAATGAATTGTACATTAGACAGATCCCTTTGCAAGCTAAACAATCTATGGACAGAACAAACAATAGAAAGCACAATGTCTTTCCATGCAAATACTGTAGGCAAGCAATAGATCAAAATAATCTTATAGGATATAGAAGGCTAACTCTAAGTTTTACTTGGCTCATAAACCAGAAATGTATCCAGAAATAGCGCCACTATTCGTTAAAGGGTGTGTTTGGTATTGCAGTTCACCCTCATTAAATGCAATTATATTCAGCTCACTTGCCATTCTAGACACAGTCCATGGACAAGAGGGGTACTGTTTTAGAAAATATTACCAAACCTTTTTCTAACCTCATCATCTTTTTATATTCTCTGCTGTTTTCACAAAAAACAGGAAAGTGGATGTTGGTATTTGTGAGATAGATATGAGATAGAAAAAGATGAAGCCGAGCAAAAATTGCCTCTGATAACACATGTCATAGTGCTATCTCGGTTATTTTGTGACAATAGCCATTGAAATCCTTTGAAAAGTCAGTTAACATTTTCTTGCCATTCTTTACTTAACATGTTTACCATCATCTTTAGCTCAGCTGCATCTAAAGGATAGAAAAACAGATAGATAGATAGATAGATAGATAGATATCAATAGATAGCATGAGATAGCATGAGATAGATAGATAGATAGATAGATAGATAGATAGATAGATAGATATAGATATAGATAGATAGATAGATAGATAGATAGACGGACGGAGAGATAGAGATAGACAGATAGATAGATAGATAGATAGATAGATAGATAGATGATAGATAGTCATGTATAGATCATTAGATAGATATAGATTGACAGACAGATCAATAGATAGATAGATATGGGATACAGATAGATGATAGATAAATAGATTACATTATTATTATTATTATTATTATTATTATTATTATTATCATTATTAATAAAAATATCATTACTACAGTACACATAATATTGCACACATATGCTCACGCATGAAACCATGTCCATAGCATATCAGCGTCGTGCTTATAGCAAAAAAACAGTATCACACCTTCCTTCGGTTTTCTGATTAGACAGACATCGCTACCCTTTCACAGCTGGGTCTATAATTTAGTTTTGATGGTCTCTGTTCAGTCTACATTTCTAAACCTCCAAACGCAGTTTGACAATATGGTCAGTCCCTGCACAGTCAAGATCTAGCCGCTCATATGAATACTGAATTACTTCGATCCCCTATAGATCAGAGCTGCAGTTATTCACCAGGCAGAGTGATAAAGCATATGTCCTAACTGGTGTGTAAATAAAAAAAAGAGCTTCAATATAAGGGAAGAGCTGACGGTTACCCTTTTCCAGCAGGAGGGAGAAAGAGTATAAAGAGTATATATATATATATATATATATATATATATATATATATATATACACATAGTGATACAATATTAAAAAAGTCCCAGTTCAGTCATCCATTCATATGAAGGATACCAAAGAAACAATAAGACTTGCAACAAAGGTGAAACACAATTATTGAGGACGTAATATTTCACATGTGAATACACCCAACTGAATGAAACCAGGTAGAAATTTGCGCCAAAGTAAAAGATCATTTTAGTTTATGAAATTGCACAAGTAACTAAAACACCAGAAGGTCAAATGCAGGTAAATGATGCTGAATAGAACTAGATTATTGGAAAATACTGCCATATTGCCAAATTCTATTGGCCAGAGTTGTTAGGAAATAATATGGTTGCCATCCGAAACCATGGCCAGCAGACCTGCTACCAGTCTTAACCAGTTTGGTTCATAGGAAGCTAAAACTCCCCCTACGTTCTTCACCAGAGCCTGCCACAAGGCCAGATGGATTTGGATGCTAGGGACCCATGTTACATCTGTGG
The DNA here is from genome assembly GCA_033119425.1 of Bufotes viridis. NCBI lineage: Eukaryota > Metazoa > Chordata > Amphibia > Anura > Bufonidae > Bufotes > Bufotes viridis. Next base: position 84,177,845 of record CM065598.1, on the reverse strand, counting down.
AGTAAGGTAGCAGAAAACTGGTGCAAGCTTGCTAAATGTAGACCTACCAGAATGTGTGGGAGGAGTAGTATACAAGCAGGGTCAGTCCAGGAGAGATAGATAGAGCGTAACAACAAGTTAGGGGTTAATCCAGAAACTAGCCATGGTCAGAATACCAAGATAATCAGTAGAAGCCAATATAGGAGATGAGGGATTAATCCAGAAACTATCCATGGTCACTACATAGAAGGAAAACAAGCAGGTTTAAACTTCAGTACAAAGTAATGAGGCACAAACTGAGCCAGGATACTTTATGCACACATGTATCACCAGCAGTTGGCTATAATAGAGTAGAAAACTTAAATACCCCACCTAGCTCTAGGATTTGGATGCTGAGCCAGGAATCTAACTGGGTCAGCATCTAGCCCCACTGATAGGTGGACCACCCTTCTTGACCGGTCAGCAGGGCAACAATCTCAGCACAGTCATGCACAGAATTTGGACTAGGTAAACTCTTGACAAGAGCGGAGAGATTCTACAAAGAATCCATGTTTCATGTTTCACTTACTCAGCTCTGCACTAGGCATAATACAATGAGGTAGATTTATTAATATTGATCTAAATTTTGAAAGCATAAACATAGACCAGACTGGCAGATACTAGGCAAAATGTATCCCCGTAATGCAAGGCCTATGATAGACTGGATGCACTGGAGGCTAATGGTGCACACCATTAATACATTTTGCACATTTAATAGATGTCTACACTGCACACTTCCATATGTTAAACAGCCATAAAAAATGTTCATCTGGCCAATAAGACTCTTAACTTTTCTTGAATGGTGTTAAAGGGGTTGTCAAACCCTATAAAAGTGATGGGCTATCCTCAGCACCTCTGCTGATCAGCTGTGTTGCAGTAGCTCTGGGAGCTCGAACTCAGCACCTACATTACATAGTCTTCAATGTCTTAAAACGCAAATTCTATACAATATTGTGACATGCTAGCAAACCCTAGATATGTCAAGCTAAGAGAAATGATGAGGGATAATGCAATAGAAAAAAAAAAATCTTTAAAACAGTTCATGTTGCCTAAATTAACTTGAGGATCTTTTTGGTTACAATTGGGTACATTTATTGCTGCTACTGTTCAAAATCCAAAGCAATGATTAGAGGATTATGGTTTAATTATCGCCGTCTATTGAATTTTAAGAATACCAATACTTGGAACTCTTTAACAAGGTTCGCTACTACAAGTGCAGACTAAATATTCCATTGGATCCTTATAATTTAATTAAGAATGCCCTATATTAGCCCCTTCACTTCATCTCCTTCCTAAGTGAATTACAATAGTACATCAAGCATACATTTGTCGAATTCCAGAATAAAACTGTAAATCTATATTCTCTATGCCTTGCTTATATTCTTTCATTCAAACTGAAACATAATGGCTATATTATCAGTGTATGGATGCATCAGCAGGATACAAAGCCTCGAGGATCTGAGGCAGCAGGGGGTGTTAAGAACTCATAATTACATACAGGTATCTAGTGCCTCCTGGGAAGCCATGCTTGAAGCTTGTCTTTTTATTTTCCTGTTGTTTCTCTCTTTGTTGTGGCATCTCATGTCTCTTTCAACAGACTCTTCGAGCAATATGTCAACTATAATTTAGGGTAGGTGTTTCCATCCATCCGTTTAGGCATATATCTCATTCGTATGCATCATTACAAGATATCCCACCAGAATTAATGAAAACACATACAGCAACAATCTATAGACCAAGCATCAGCACTCCAGCACTCCATTTGTGCTGAAACCACGACTCCCAGTATGTATGCTTGCATGCGCCAACAGAATTGAATGGCGCATGCCAAGAGTCATAGTCTCATAGCAGTTGAAGTACCAGACCCCTGCTATAGACCATCTTGTTGTAGCATATATAAAGCAAAGAGATATTGCATATTGATATATAGTATCATTAGATTGGTGTATGTGGAATATGACTTGTTGGCATTATCATGGATTTATGGGCTGCATAGAGCTATTATCTGCCCAACCGCATAAGAAACGCAGTATGATGGAAAAGCATCCAGTAATATAACCATTCTAGGTAAATCTATCTCACTATATGAATAAACATGAAGTCTAATTTATATAGAGCTATAATAGAAGGAAACTATTAAATGTGAATGATTGGCAGGTAGAAGACCAGTGATTTCCAACCAAAGGTCCAAGCACTCTAGAAGTTTGTTGGTGTTTACCACAGGTCAAAGTAAATTATAGAATGCTTTACTCTTGCTTACAAGTTTTTTTTTTAAGTATACAAAAATAAGAGTAGAGGTTCACCCTGCAATAATAAAGATGGGTATCAGTAGTCTAGATGTCCGTTTTGCAGTTATGCCCCTATCTGTTAGAGGGGTATTTTCATCTCAGAATACAGGAAGGAAGGGGGCACATCTAATTCCACACCATGAACCCTTCCAGTACCACTTAATTGTGACTGAATAATATTACTGCACTATTACTGAATAAAACACATCACAAAAAGAACCCTATTATCACCATTTTAGTGTCATGTAGGTGCGCTGCAGACCATATAAGGGACTACAGTACAGTAAAGTGACTTACAGTTCAAGCACGATTAGAGTTGTTTTCATTTCCTATATCTTCCATTGGACCCAAACCACCATGACAACTTACAGCTGCAACGTGTGTCTGCAGAGTTTGCAGCAAAGATATACTGTATTTGGCTTCTGACTTTTCCATGATTTACTATACCTTACCCCAGCCTACATATATAGTTCACTACAAAGTTAAAGTGCAATTGTTTTATAACCTACAGAGTAAAAGTGATTGGCAAACCACCCACAAAGTAATAATGCAATGTTGCAGTCCTTACAAAATATTACTACCTTCTAGAAAATAATATCGACCCTTAGGCCTGCTAGTAGGTAACCCTCAGAAAGTAGTAACACCCCCTTTTACCCCTAGACTGCACACAGCAGAACTCCCTGATGAACAATGCATCAAAACCACATTATAGCAAGCATCTGAGTGCAGGTGGCACAATGTGGTGATGTCATAGTGCTGCCTGTGCCAGGACACTTACACTATCTGTTTGGTTCAGGAGAGAGAGACTTTTGCTGGCTAGTATACTCAGAGTGCCTTCAAACATACCTCATCATCTGGGGAGAGAAATTTCACTTTGTACTTTGTACTACTGCTGGATGTACTACAACTTATCCTTTGCATTTAGTAAAGAGAGACTTTTGATCTTTTACTTCTGGCCTGATTCCTCGCTCCATCTTTTCACTACACTGATCCCCAGGGAGTAACTGCCTGACGGAGCGACCGTGACACAATATCTCGGCAACTACCACTCCCATTCTCTACCTTGGGGCTGGCTGTACTGTTTGACTTTTCCCAAAGAACAAATAGAACTATGACTCTTTTTTCCAATTTCAATTATTCCAATTACTAATATATAGACCAAATGATTAACCTTTTGCTATTGTAAGCTGGAAAATATTATTTATGTGATTGACATTGTACAGTTACCTGTTAATTCATTCTCAATGTGACAAGAAAGTGACAAGAAAATTAGGCACATATTAACTTTCACATATCGGTGGTAGCTTAATGTCATGAGTCATCAAACAAAATTACCAAGGCATGCTAGAAAGAAATGATAGACAAACTTGATTCAACTTCAAGAACTCCAACTAGTGGCAAAGCCCATGATGGGCATGTAGCTCTATTAGCCGAATATACCATACATCTATAGTAGCCTTTTATGTGATCGTCTATGGTTAGCACAGTGCTGTCGGTTGGCCCCATAAAGCTTCCAGGTACAACTGAGGAGTCCTCCAGTCATAAAATGACTAGTGTTGGGCGTGAATATTCGAATCGCGAATATTAATCACGAATATTGACACTTTGAGAATTCACAACTATTTAGAATATAGTGATATATATTCGTAATTTCAAATATTCTAGATATTTTTTTTTTCATTAGTAACCTCCCTCTTGCTTGTGGGCCAATGAGAATGCTGCAATGTCTTTGTCTGAGCTTAGCAACATCCCTACCAACCAATAGGAGAGTTTCCTGTCCCTTACTATATAAGAACCTCCCCAGCAGCCATTTTCTGTAGTGTAATGGAGTTCTGAGAGAGACAGCAGTGTCATTGCTGCTCTCTGTGCTTTGTTGTATGTACATTAGACAGTTAACTTATATATATAATTCAGATAGTTAGGGGGAGATAGTCAGTGTAGGTTAGATTAGTGAAGGTTGTTAGGTAGTGTGTGTTCTGGTGTCCAGATACATACATGCTACAGACATAGTGCTGTGATGTCACCAGTTGCACATATTTAGCCAAATTATGCGCATCATTAATTGCCGATTTTCGCAGTCGCAAATATATTGGAGCACTCTATCTGCATATAAAGCTATTGTAATGTTCTGCTGTGCGATCCATTATCTCCAGTCTCAGTTACTTCTAGCAGCTTTAAAAGTGTACCCAAAGTCGCCCATGCCTGTATTGCACGCGCAATATGCGAATATTACACTGCCGATTTTTCGCAATCAAGAAAACAGCAAATTCGCAAATTTATGATGAATATTCGCCCAAATATTCATTAAATATAACAAATTCGACTATAGCCCCTGACGCTCATCACTAAAAATGACCAAAACAAGTCTCATCCAAGACATAGGCTACACATAGTCCACTTGGTAGGTAGACATATGGGGGGGGGGGTGTTAAAAAATGTCCTTATTAATACTATGAATAGAGTCTTATACTATAGGCAAATATAATCAAGAATGGCACATTTTCCATGTTTTATAGAGTTGAGTTTATTTGGCATTACTTATTATAATATTAAAGGCTTTTCTGGGAGAAGAGATAATCAATATCTGATCAGTGAGGGTAGGACTCTGGGCACTTATGTTGATCAGCTGTTGGAAGGGGCCCTCCAGTGAGATCTGTGGTTGTCACAGCATATACAGTAAAGAACAGCGGCCTACATTGTATAGTGTCTGTTCTTAGTACTGCACTTCAGGCCCATTAACTTGAATGGAAGTGAGCTTCACAAAGACCATGTAACCACCTAACATCACTGGCCTAGTAAAGGAAAATTCTGATGAACACCGCAACATCTTCAAACAGCTGCTTGGCAGGAGTTGGAAAAATTGGTATTCAATTTTCTTTGCCTGGAAAACCCCTTTAAATAAATTGTCTCCATTTTAAAATTCCATCTAGTTTTGGAAGGTGCACCAAAAATAAGCTGGACCACAGGTTGTTCTTCTGTAATTTTTATCAAGGCATCAATTATTCAGTTTCCCAGCAAATGACACTGATCCTAAAAAGGTGCTCCCTATTTTAAAGACATTCTCTCCCCCATAACAAACTCTTGAAAGACATATAAGCTACCTTTCTAGTCTTGACACTAAGCTAGATGCAAGAACATGACCTCATAAAAAAACAAGAACCTCCATGTATGTGTATGAGAATCATTCATTTAACCACTTGCAGAGCAGGCCATTATCCCACTTCCTGACCAGGCACATTTTCAGTTTTTTCAGTGCATGCTTCTATGAAAGCAATCCATTTTTTCCATTCTGTTATACTAATAATTTTTGCACATTTTTTCGGTTATATGTGGGGCTCTATTTTTATGACATTTTTATCTTAGTATTTTTAGTTTTTATTATAATATACATGTAAGCAGGGGACAAAACAGTCTGCTTTTAAATTTTTTTTTTTAAATTATTTACAGGGGTTACAGGGGTAATACAGTCCCTAGAGATGCAGAACTGATCTGGGTCTGATAAGATCCAGCAGCTCTTGCAGACTGCTGGCCCCCAGCAATCATATGATGGATGGGACTGGAGCAGGAAGCAGCATTGCTGCTTCCTGATCTCTATACACATTGCTCTTTGAGCACTGTGCATAGATTGATGAGAGAGGCAAAGATGGTAAAAAAAACTTCCCTGTTTTCTCTATGGGGAGTGTGGCTGTCACTGACAACAGGCTTCCCATTACAGCAGCTTCACAATTATCATGCATCTGTGATCTCTGTGCAGATGTTTTAAAACATTCATGCAGAGATGGAGAACCACTACCTAGACATTTATAGTTTATGGGCAGTTGGGATCTGGTTAATTAGACGTCTAGCATAATCACTTGACCAATGTTCAGAGGTCCTTGCTACTACAAGCCATATAGACAGATAAATTCCCATTGCTATATAAAGTTACAAATGAATGACCATTTTAGCTGTTTGTACAAATGCACTATACTGCCTTACTAGAAGTATACCCAAAAACAAAATACCTCTGGGTGAAGGTCACGGCTTGTGAATCTTACTTTGAGCAACAAAAGCCACCAATCTAAGTCTGCTTGACAACACTGCCCATCGGCATTAGCAGTACATTAAACAAATTGACCACTTAAAGAGCTAATAATGCCATCTTTACCATTTATTCGAAAGGCTCGTGGAATGACAAGACCGACTGTGACTCTGGACATCACCAGCATCAATGTAAATCATTAGCTCCTCCCGGAATAGATTGTTAAACCATAGATACCTCATTTCCTTTCAGGCTCCTAATTTTCAGGATGAACTAACACAGTTCTGCTAATCTGTAAGACATGAGTTCACAGCCTAAAAGAAGCATTAAAACACTTTAAATGTAACAAGGTTAATGAACATAGCTATAAATCTGGCTAAATAAATTGAAGTATTTAAGGCTGAGGGTAAGTTTTCACTTCAGAAGTGAAATATATTCTCAGCTCCGGCTGGTGTCTGGGAAGCTGTTAGTTCATTTACTTTTAATTTGTCATTGACTTTTACAGTTTAGCACGTAGCTGCTTTAAATGATTATCTTATATGAGGGAAATAAGGTGTAATAAGCAAGTTAAGTGGATATTCTTATACACTGTAGGTAACAGATATTATTTAGTAGCAGGGAATGAAATACTATAGTATGTGCATTGAAGTCTATATCCAACAATGTATTACTTGTATTGATCTAATGTATTCAAAATAAAAGATAAAGTGGCTTTACAAATAACCTTCATTAATAAATAAATAAAACCTTTTGCTATTTTGTCTATACAGCTCCTGTGCTTGTGTCTCCATGGTTACAGACTACAAACAAACACTGTGTAGTCTTGATCAATCCTTCATGTATTACTCAATTCTACTGTTCCTAGCCTACAGATAGAGGGGACATAGATGAGAGTAGAACATCACCTCAACATATGGGAGGCATATAGGGAACTTTGGGACAAACCAGCTCTTATTTTGATCTATGTATTTCCACGGATACAGTCTACAAATTAATCCTGTGCTGCCTCATACAGATGTAGCCAGCACCAAAATTAGTGGGATAGCATGCCATTCCAGCAGTGTTATTCAACACCACCTTTAAGCTTTAGAAGCTTTGGGGGAAATTTATAAAAAAATCAAATAAAATTGGTCCTAAAAGGTCCTTTGCACCGACATTTGCGACTGGGCGTGCCATGGTCGGGGAAGGGGACGGGCAGGAAGGCTCATCTCATTTACCATTTTCTACACCTGTTTTAGGCGTAGAAAATTGTCTAAATATAAGACAGCAAAGAAGCTGTCTTACATTTAGCACTGGCAGAGAATCCGCTGAAGTTATGTAGAGAACAGTGCCTATTTATAACTCTGCTGGATCCACCGCCAGGTATAGGGGTTATTAAGACCGGTGTTTAAAACACTGGTCTTAATAAATGTGCCCCTTTGTACATAATTAAACTAAGTTAGTGAGATAAGCTGGGATAGTGGGATAACGCATCAGGTTTGACTTCAATGCTGGCTACATTTGTACCTCACGTCATGTGTTATTCACTTCTACTGCTCTTTCTTCTTGCTAAACTACAGGCAGTATAAAAGAGGGCACATGGAAGAGAGTAACATAATAGCAACATAATAGGATTACATAACAGTTTACATGTAGGAGTATCCTAAATTAATTGGACTCGAATTTTTAAAAAGTTACATCCAAATTCAAATTTTGGGTGATTTGATATGGGTAAAATTGTGAGAAATAATTTAAAAATAAAGAAAAAGTGAGAGTCTATAGACAAAAAATATGATGTCTAGGAGATCTAAGAATGTCATATGCAAATTGGAATATATGTACAAAAGCCACTTAGAATACTTTCAATTTGGGTAGAATCCATTTGAAATTGGTCAACCAATTCAGGCAAATTGAACCCAAATTGAGTTTTGAGTGATTTTCTTGTCTCTATTCACCATCCTTCCTCTTGGCTCCCGTTATTTGATATGAGTGACATCAGATATTTTACTTAACATTTTTCAAAACTTTTGTTGGAAGATATGTGTGGTCATCCTGTGGTTGTAATGTGAATTGTAGCCTGTGAATTGATTTGCTGACATGTATTGAATTTGTATAATGAGAGATTGGAATCTATAATGCAATCCAAATTTATGGAATGGTAAGGGTGGATATATCTGTAGATGACTTAGAGGTATGTCTTTTTTTAGATATCTCATGATTTCTTTTCACTTCCCATTGCTTTCACAAATGCCTCCTTCCTCTTTGACTTCCAGATTACATACTAAACTTTCCAGTTTTGGGGTTTAAAGATTCATCATCGTTTCTGCTCCTGTTAATAGTCATTTAATCCATCTGATGAAAACATTTTATTGCAGATTGATTACATCAACTATAAAGCAGCTGCTGATATGAATATAATTAGTTTCTGAATTTCAGTCTTTGAAGGTCACAACCTGTTACATTGTTTTATTAATGGCCTTGTGTTTTATCCTAAAAGGAAAAATTATTGGAAACTGGGGAGAGAGACCATATGTGATGTAATAAGGATGTGTGCGCTTCTAATCACATTCTTGCATCGTTTGCCCAGATTGTATTCCCAGTTACAGCAAAATTCTAATAAAGGGACATTTTTGACAAGCAACAAAGATTACATTGCATGTGCTAACATTAATAGTCAACTATACTGGATGCCTCGTTACATAACCAGAATGTAAAGGGCCATTGGGTCTCATGTTTTTTACAGATTAACACATTGGTTAATTGGGCTGTAAGGGCCATATTGCTCATTCATATAATTTTGAGAAAAACTGCAAGCAATTCTAGTTTTCAATGCGTTGGACAAAAAATAAAAATTTGAGAGCAATTAAGTTTTGCCTGCAATAAAACTAAATTTTCAACTCCCTCAGCTCTTCACACCTCCTAATCATCCTAGTAAGAGGACAATTTATTGGACAGGGTGGGCTATAGCCAAATATCTTTTGGCAATTGAAACTTACTGGAAAATCATTTTCAATGTTTCTATATTGGTTTTCTCATGTTTTAGGGGGCAAATCAGATTGTAGGTGAACATTTTTGGTCAGCATACCTTCTTCAGGCCATCTGATTGCTCTGACAGTAAGACAGGAGGAATGTATCATGATGTAATCGCTGTGGTGAGCCTGAAGATATGAAGATGAAAAAAAAGTTTGCCTATATTTTGACTGTCCCCCAAAAAGATGTTTATTCAATAAAAATGCATTAAGCGAGATTTTGGTCCATGCAAATGTTTCAATTATCAATCGCATTGCACATTTTGGAACCTACCACCGGCCCCTCTCCTCTATACGGCTTGGAGAGAGAAAGGCGCTCATAGGGTGAATAAGTTAGGAAATGATCCTCGTGAGAGGATATAACATGCTCACCTGTTAATGTGCTGTCCAGGACACAACACCAGTGAGCGTGAATAGGAAAGTCTCTGATTGGTGCAGCCAGAACTAACAGAAAAACTGCCACTGGGGTCAGATCTGATACTGAAAGATGGCTTGACTGGAGCTGTTGAGCTGCTTGGAGGTAGTCAGAGGCGCAATATACGACCAGATGAGGCTGTCAGGTGTATTATAATTTCATTTTTTATTATTTTTCAGTTCGAGACCCTATACCATTTGTCCTGATTATTCTTCTCTGTTATGGCCAAAATATCAAATAAAGTCATCTCAAAACAGGAAACAGATTAATTATGCTTTGTCACATCAAGGAATTGTAAAAACTGGACACTCACAGGAGGGACTTAACCTTCATTCCAGAAAGGTGTCTACAAAACATTGCATTTTTCCATTTTTTTACCACTTATTGCAGTTTTTAAAAGTCTTCATTGCAGAATTACCACTTGTTTTTTTTTCTTTTTTGAAGTCGCAAACTCACTCCAGTAAAAGGATGGATGAGTGGAAAAATTGTAGCCGGATTTAGTTCAAATTACCGTACTTCAAAATTTTATCCTCATTATATATTTCCCCATAAAATATACTATATATATATATATATATATATATATATATATATATATAGATATAATTTATAAAATATTCAAAAATGCATAAAAATAAAAAACTCAGAAAAAGAATCAATACAATCCCATAACCTTACTTAAGAAATGTAGCTTCATAGGTACAGGGAAAATATTAAGCTTTCTTTCAACCTGGAGGGAAAAAAGACAGTTGGTGCTCTTCCCCCTACTAATTTATGTTGCCCTCAATGAGGTCAGCATAAAGTCGATGACAGGATCCCTTTAAAGTGGCCCCATCTTGTAGGTGAGTCCAAATTGACAGAAGATGGGGCAAAACAAGTAGGCAGGGCCAACATATGTAGGCAGGGCCTGCAATACCATAGTGCAGAACACTATACTGCCCCAGCAGAACCAAATACCAGAGTGCAGCACAAAATACTGCCACTCATGCCACAGTATTCAACTAAGGATGACGATACAGTTGACTTCAGGGGGGCACCTGCGTCTGCTGGCCAGGGGCAAAGGAGAGAATCAGATTGTTATGTACCTGGCTGGTGGATGTGAAGAAAACTTGGGTCCCCAAGGCATTGGCCCACTGGGAAATATCCCTGTGGGGTCTATGGCCAATCCACCCCTGAGGTAAAATATGTAGATGTCCCAATACTTTTGTCCATAAAGTGTATCTTAGGAATACTATATGTAGCTCACCCTTATGGGTCAAATACACCACACAAATAAACTTGCCTACCCAAATATCTATTAGAAAGTGGTCATTTAGATTGAATAAATAACTTATTTAAAAGCATTTTAAAATACATTTCTATAAGAGTTTCTAAAATATATAAAAAAAACATCAATCAAATATAAGCAAGTCAATTTGAATTAAGTGTGAAATAGATTTTATGAACAAAAAGAGAGCAAATTCATCTCACTAATAAATAATTATCTCTGCAGGTGCGACGCTGCACTCTTATTTAATGGCAGGCAAGTCAATAGGGGAATCTATTTTTAGGCTGAATTACAGCCCTCCATTATGTACAGTGCTGTTGAAATGTCTGTGGGATATTATCATTCATTACAAAATGCAGTGTTGCATGTCTCTCAGCTCTTCCGATAAATGAGATTATTGTATAGAGAATCGCTTCCAAAAACGATAGGAGACAATAGTAATTTTATAAAAGCCCCGGTACTCTTATGAAATCTAACTCGCCCCTTGTTTTTGCATCCTTATCATATTTTGCAGGCTTTAAAGTCCTAAAAAAACTGTAGATATCCATCATGCCTTATAAAACCACATGGGAAGTGAAGTTAAAGTTGCCATTCATTATTATTTACTTATTTTAATCTGATTTATGATCTGCTGAAGCAGAACATTTATTAGGAGAGCTGTGAATTGTTCTGTCCACCAGAGCAGGTGACCTGACAGAATCATTACTTCTCCATAAAACAGGAGCTTAATTATAGCTTAAAAATCTGCCTCTAGAAATAAGAGTACATGATTTTTTATCACCATAGTGAGGGAAAAAGCAGACCACACACATAAGATGAATGTTGGTGACCTAGCCAACCAACTAATATGTTTGGTGACCTCCCAAATCTCGGAGGAGATAAGGACTGGGAAGCTGGATGTCTACTGCCCAATCCTTTTGTTCTCAACTAGATAAACCACTGTAGAGGTGTTCTTTCGTCTTCCTATTAACACATGCTTGCTCAGATAAGCAAAATGTGCATATGTGTTGTGGCATTATAAAACATGACTGTTGAAAAATGCTCTCATGTGTGGGTATGGCTACACAATCAGGATTCCTGATGCAGTTTTGGATTCCAGTTTGATTTTGGGCAAAATCTAATAGCATTGTCCTGTCAGTTCCCTGGTATTCATTCTTTAACCCCTGTACAGGAATCTGGAATTCACAATAACAGGCCACTACCTCCTGGAGTAGCCCTGGTGGCCCGGAGGGGGGGGGGTTGTCATAGACACTGGTACAAAGCGCCAAGGAATCAGGCAAAAGGTGTAGTCTAAATATAGTCGAAGGTCAGGGCAAGCTGAGTATGTGTATATTCCAGATAGAAATTCCAAGTTTGGGGCAGGCTGAGTATGTGCATAATCAAGATATCAATTTCTACAGTACATTGGGGAAAGTGGGAAGGAGCAGAGTTGATAGGCAGGCTACGTGTGGCACATAGGTAGTCAGACAAGAGATCACACATTTGCTGGTTATTAGTAGTGTTGAGCGCGAATATTCGAAAAGCGAATTTTTTTAGCGAATATCGGCACTTCGCTAATTCGCGAATATTTCGAATATAGCGCTATAAATTCGCTATTTCGAATATTCGTTTTTTTTTTTTTTTTTTAGTTATATTTTTTTCTTTCCCACTTCCCAAAAGTAGTTCTTACCTGTCATGAGGATTCCTGGCTTCCTGGCTGCTCCAGTCAGTGCCCGTTGCCGCTTCTGCCGACTTCCGTGCTCATGGAGCGTCCCCTTCCATGGGAAAATCTCTATATACTAAAATGTACTGTCGGATTTGAGGAATTACGTTGAAATCGCAATGCGATTAATTCAAGTTATATTAATCGCATTGCGATTACAACTTAGCACTGCTATCTTACATAGGCTAGAATTAACGAATATGGAATATATAGCTATGCACTAGCAGTGCTAAGTTGAAATCGCAATGCGAATACTTTAAGTTAAATTAATCGCATTGCGATTTCAACTTAGCACTGCTGCTATATTCCATATTCGTTAACTCGTTAATTCTAGCAAGCTGACCCATTATAAACCCAGCTCTAAGTTGAAATCGCAATGCGATTAATATAACTTGAATTAATCGCATTGCGATTTCAACGTAATTCCTCAAATCCGACAGTACATTTTAGTATATGGAGACGTTCCCATGGTGATGGGGACGCTCCATGAGCACAGAAGTTATGGTTGGCTTGGTAGAATTAGCGAGGATGACGACTATGACGAATGTATTCGTCATATTCCTCAAAACGAAGATAACTAGTATTCTACATCTTCGTTTAGCAACCCATTCGTCAACCTCGCTAATTCTAGCAATCAAATAGGAAGGTTGACTTACCAGATAGCTGTGTTAAATTCGCTATGCGATTTTTTTTTTTTAATAAATAGAATACTTATAATAATATTATCATATCAAGTAATATAATTATTGTATTAAAAAAAAATCGTATAGCGAATTTAACACAGCTGTCTCTATAGTCAACCTTCCTATTTGATTGCTAGAATTAGCGAGGTTGACGAATAGGTTGCTAAAACGAAGATGTAGAATACTCGCTATCTTCGTTTTGAGGAATATGACGAATACATTCGTCATATTCGTCATCCTCGCTAATTCTAGATATGAAACCAATAGGAAAGTAGCCTTAAGTACAAATCGCAATATGCGATTATTTAAATCGCATTTTAATCGCGATAACTAGAAAAAATGACGAATATTCGATTTCGACGAATACGAAACGAATATTCATTCGAATATTCGCGAATTTCGTCGAAATCGAATATGGCACCTGCCGCTCATCACTAGTTATTAGACACCAAAAAACTCCAGGCTCAGGCAAGAAGATTGATCCACAACCCAGCTAATTACATACCTTAGTCAGCAGCTGGACAGGGAGCAAGAGTGAAGGATAAACTCTTGCAGTACCATAAAGAAGTTCACTTAGAACTATTCTCAATACAAACAGGGTGAGCTGAGCGACAAATGTGCCATGAAACCTGATTGTGTGGCCATACCTTAATCATACCGTAATTAAGGCATGTGCCCTGGAAGCAACACTCTACCTCTTAGGGCGTTCTAAGCTCATCATCCAAACCATAGCCAGTGACCCTCAAATCTGCTACCAGTCTTCCAAAGTCACTGCAGGTGGTAGGGAATTAAGACTATCCCCAGGTTCTTCACCAAAGCCTACTTTGAAACTGGATGAACTTTATTGCTAGGGACCCAGGTTATATCTGTGAAGTTGGTAGCAAAAAACTGGTACACGCACACTAGAGGCAGAGCTACAAGAATGACCAAGGAGGGACAAAGAGAAGTCGGCAATCAGGGTAAAAACCAGGAGAGATAAACATGGTCCATCAAAGGGGTTAGTCCAGAGACAAACCAACATCAGTTTATCAGGGGAATCAATGTAAGCAGCAGGCGCAGACACAAGATTAAGCCAGAAACAAGTTAGTAGTCTGTTCACCAGGAGGATCAATTTAAAGGAATAAGACATTATTATATGGATTAAAAGTATTCTTGTGTTTAATAGGGGTTTGGCCAGGAGTGGAAACAGAGAGCAGAGGGCATTTGTTCAAGAAAAGTTTATGATCCCTTTAGTCTCCAATAGCGTATCATAAAGTATTCATCAGTAGTAAGCTGCTTTTGGTCATCGGCCCACTTATTGGACTGCTATGCAGTTGCACAATATACCAATCTGGTATGTCCTTCAGAACTCTGGCAACAAATCACCATGACTAATCATTACAGTATGTCTATATCTACATTAGGTACACAATCAAGAAACAGACACATTTAAACTTTTTGGCTCGCAGTTTCCGTCAACATCCGTTTACCCATTAGCATGTACACCAAGTATGCTCAAGCATGCAAGTTATGACTGAAGTGGGGAGAAGTTTAAGTTGGTGAAGGATAGCTTTTTTACTGAGCAGAAAATAAGTAGACCAGTCAAAAACAATCCAAAATAAGCAAGAATGACTAGTTTCCAGGCACGCACTGTACAGATATGTCTTTCCTTAAAGGGCACCTGTCACCAGGTAAATCACTGATAAACCAGGCATGCTACCTTGTAGGGCTCACTCTGCTTAATATAATGATACCTTTCACTTGGTGATCTGTTGCTTTATTGTGGAGAAAAATTACTTTTCATCCATATGCTAATGAGCTGATTTGAGTCCAGTAGTTTATGAGTCCAGCATTTTTTCTATTCAGATCTGTAGCCACTCCCCTGTTCACTTCTTCAGACGTAAAAGGGGCGTGGTTTATTACATCATTCAGTCATTTTAATAATTGTTTATCACCCCATGAACAAACTAGCCCTTATTATAATTACTAACTTCAATAGTATATTCCTCCCCCTTCCTTTTACCTTAGTA
Organism: Bufotes viridis; assembly: GCA_033119425.1. NCBI lineage: Eukaryota > Metazoa > Chordata > Amphibia > Anura > Bufonidae > Bufotes > Bufotes viridis. The sequence continues at coordinate 84,162,434 of CM065598.1, read as the reverse complement.
ATATAATACCTTAGCATTCCCTGTTATTCATTTTCCTGGCAATTATTAAAATGAATTAATTATAATAAACCACGCCCTTTTTACATCTGAAGAAGTGAATAGGGGAGTGGCTACAGCTTGGAATAGAAAAAATTACTTTTTCTCCACAATAAAGCAACAGCTCACCAAGTGAAAGGTATCATTATATCCAGCAGAGTGAGCCTTACAAGGCAGCATGTCTGGTTTATCAGTGAATTTGATAGTGACAGGTTCCCTTTAAAGGGGTTTTCTTACTTTAGTAAGTTGCATTATCTTTTTTTGCATGTATAGGCTAGTGCTTTTTCCTATATTGTGCAAGCATGGCCACCACTGATGGATTGCAGGGTGATCTGTAACCATGGAAACGAGCAGTGTATAATGTGATAGAAAAATGAATACAGCCAGCAAAGGAAGCAATATGGATAATAACAATACATTAGTAAGTGGCTTGTATTAACCTTCTCTACATGATAAATGCAATTTACTGAAGTGAGACAACCCCTATAACTTTCCTCTTGGCTCAATATATCTCAAGGTGGGTTGGATGAAATGAGAAGATGGAAAAAAACATGATCTGGTGATACTGTGTCACGAAATACCTATTCTATATGTGTCTATATTTGCCCACTCAGTGCCTGTGTTGTGGATTGCTGTCTGTCAAGTGGTTTGATAGCAGGCCATAATTATTGTATTAATTTGCTTTATGAGATATCATCCTTAATTCATGCAAGCATAACCTGACACATCTGTAGAGAACTCTAAAATTTCAGTAGATTATACTTTAAAGTGACTGTTCAAATGTTAACTCAATGCCATTTTTATTTACTGCACCATTCGATTAGTTTCATATTATATCTTTATATGGAGCAGCATTGTTTTTAGGTTCCCCCCCCCCCCTTTATACAGAGCTTTATATTGTTTAAATACACATTAAATGAAATGCTAAAAGTCTGGCTGCTTGTCATCACCACTAGGGGGAGTTTAGCAGTTTACTGCCTATGTAGTATGTACCAAACTCAATAATCCACTGCCTGGCCACTTCAGGCACTGGATTTGGAATCAATTAGCTTAGAATTTTAAAAACGTATCTCTCAAGGGTAGAGAGAGCCTTCAAATGCCCATGCAGTACTCATGACATTTGAAAACATTCAGTCTATTGCTAAGGAAGTGACTGTATCTTAAATCAGTTGTGTGAAAGTTATTGTGATAAGTTTTAGAATTTAAAGAGAAGTTGTCACATTGTACCTGTAGTCCAATGGGGGCATTGTGGCATAGAGCAGGAGCAGCTGAGCTGGCTGATATGGTATGTTTTATGGGAAATCACTTATCATTTAATCATAAAAATGCTGCTTTTTCTATACTTAAGAGTCCAGTGGACAATCCCACTTAGTGACTGACAGGTATTTTCTCTATACACTATCAGATAGGGAAGGGTGTTTTCACTGCTTAGGACTGCCCACTGGACTCCTAAGCCCAGAATAAGCATACTTGAGAACACATGACATACTGAATATTTTCTTATAAAACTATCTATCTGCTTAGTTCCTTCTGCTCTTTGCCATGATACCTGCAGAGTATAACATGACAGGTTCCCTTTAAGACTTTCTCTCTCTGAAAGCAGATGGAGATATGGTGATAACCAAAATCCAGTGATTCTTCTACTTAATTAAGTTTTTGCTAATCCTTTATATAGTCTTTTTCCAAGTCTCTTCCTTATCCCCTCCCACCAACCGTGCTGGATTTAATTAACAGTCTCCTCACATGGGCACAGTAGGATCACTCAGTAGATGGGGCCTTCTGTGCTAGTGATAAAACCACCTGTGCACATACAAGGATATCCTTAAAATACTGCCGCTTGGATGAGTAGAGGCTGGCAAAGAACAGATTTTGCAAACTACTGCTGTTAACGCATGCTGATTTCCCACAAGCCACATTTCATTTCTAGTTTTCTATCTAGCTAGTAAATGTTAAAATGGCATGTAAGTGTGTGCAAAAAAATTCCTACATAAATGTGGCTCCATTTCAACACAAAACAATATTAGATACACTTAAAGTATTGCATTAACCTTCCATTTGTGTATTCTGAAGCATTATGGAGGATCACGTTCAATTATTTGTTTCCTAGTTCCTGATGCTAAAATCCTGAGGTAGACCACTCTCAGGGCTTCCGGTTACGAGAAGCTGGGGCAAAGGTTGTAATGGGCTCAGCACGTTACATTTTTCATTTAGGTTTTTTAGAGGGCTAATTCATATCATTAATGTGGGGGAAAAGACCGCTGGTGGGAAAAGAAAATAAGAAGAAGATGTTCCCCGGCTTAATCCTTGGAATAGAATAAAGAATTTATAAAGTAAGTGCTTAAGATTTTATATTGCATGAGCTTGATGCAATTAATTGAAGAGTCTCCCTGATGAGAATGTAATATGTTCACAAAGCGTTTTTCAATCAAAGAGTTCCATATTGGAGATGTTAGAGCACCATCTGGGCTGTTGTACCAATTTAGCAGTGCTAAATTTCTCATTTAAAGGGGTTGTCCAAGTGTTTAATACTGATGACCAAACCTCAGGATAGATAATAAATACCTGATCGGTGAGGATCTAATCCCGGCATCCCAATCAATCAGCTTTTTGAAGAACATTGCAGCCTCCTCACAGCTTACCAAGCACAGCACCATCCATTGGATAGTGGCTGTGCTTGGTATTGCAGCCCAGCCGCACTCACATAAATGGGACTGCATTACACCTAAGCCTTATGACTGATGAACTTGACATCACTGACCTAGGAAGAGGACAGTCTTTTTAAACAGCTGCTCTTCTGGGGTGCCAGTAGTCAGACCTCCACCAATCTGATATTAATGACATCAGTGACGGGATTGTTTAAAGGTTAAGAGCCACCGATTCAGCCAAAAGGTAGGGCAAAACGGGGAGCTGGAAGTTTGAGGCAGCCCTGATGCACAGAAGGGTCACTTGAAGCTCCTGGTACCCCAGAGCAAAATCTGTGAGAGGGCTCCACTATCTATCATGTGACATTTTTAATTCTGGTGTCTTCTTATATGGCAGATAGGACTGTGACCTCTGCACTTCCATCACAATTCTCCTGCTGATGGTAATTATTAGACATTAACACAAAATGACTGGAATGGGTAGGTGACATCACTTACTCAGTGTATAAGGTAATTTACATAACAATAGGAATAATGAAAACATAACTAAACAAAAATATGATTTGGGATTATTTTTTGCTTATTTTTATGCTATTCACGTACCATACTCAATAACCTGCGTCAGCGGGGACAAGTTGAAGATTGTGACATAGCTAACTGTTGTGCTGAAATCTGCACCTGAAATATGCCTACGCCTAATATAGGCATATTTCAGGTTAGTAAATGACCCCCATAGTTTTTATTGAATGGTGCAAGATTGTATCAGTTTTGTATCCGGAGTCCTTGAATTAAAGAAAAGTATAAGATGGACGCAACGGTGATTTCTATTCATAGAAGTTTAGGATTTTGGACCCAGAAAAACTTAAATGCCTCAGTCTATGTGTGTTTTAGAGATTAATTTATATGTTTCTGTTTTATTTTCCAAATGTTATACCATCATAACGAGTGAAGAAATAGACTGTTGCTTTCTAAATAAAATTTAATAATAAGAACATAAGTGTTTTTTGTCTTCATGTGGAGATTAGCCTTACAAAACACCCATCAAGTACCTTACTGTAAAGTACACAGTTAAAACAGAATGAAGGCAAGCTGAGCCATAATGGCTAGTATAGAACCTTATTCTCTTTAGAAGATAGACATCATGCAGGGCATACAAAATATATCAAGGAAGAGAAGCATTGTTCAGAATTGCAATTCAGTCACATCAATCTAAAGATTTTAAAGAGAAGCATCAACACTAAAACAGGTGTAATACAGAACAAATAATTTTCGAGAGTTGTTTTCTTGTTCTCCATCTCACATGTTCCAGCTCATAAATATCCCTACATATTATTCTCAAACCATCCTGTATTCTTTCAACATCACTAGATGTCATGTTGAGTGTTTTAATATGCAATAGATGTAAATGAACAATGATCGTATCCTGAAGGATAAGGAATACCAATACAAATATCTATAACAAGTATATCAAACTGAAAGATGGAAAGAGATCAAACGGAAGCTTCTGGGCAAACAATAAAAATCTCCATGTAAAATTCAATCATATTGTCACAATTGTTTTTCGAATAAACATTAGTGATGGGTGGCATAGACAATATTCGTTTTTCGCAATATTTCGCAAATTTTTCTCATAATACTCTGAATAAATTTGCAACTTCTAGAATTCGCTATCTCCAGTCATTATTTTCGCGATTAAGCAAATTGGCACTAATGATGCGCATTTTTTTGCGTAATACATGCACCTTCTCATTTCATCAGGTCTGAGTAGATATTACTGATTGGTGCACTAATTATTGTTGTGGCATCACATCACTGTGTCTGTAGCATATATGTATGGACAGCAGCAACTATCACACTATCAGCTACACTATATCACAATCTAACCTACATTGACTATCTCCCACTAACTATCTGTAATATATATAATATCTAATGTAATTGGATAAGGAATATGATCCGGATGAAAGCACAAAGCACAGCAATGACACTGCTCTCTCTCTCAGAACTGCAAAAAACATCAGAAAATGGCTGCTGGGGAGGTTCTTATATAGTAAAAGGGTTGGAAACTTTTCTATTGGTTGCTAGGGATGTTGCTAAGCTCTGACAATAATATTGCAGCATTCTCATTGGCCCACAAGCTAGAGCAGTAGTTCTGACGAAAAAAATATTCTAGATTTTCACAAATTCTCGAAGTGCTGATATTCGCGATAAAAATCCACAATTAAATTACTCGCTATCAACGCTAATAAACATAGTTATGTCTGGTTGTGAACGAGACATCAACTGAAGATTTCCACAAAGTCATAGGTAGATCACCCATATATTTGGCATGAAAAGCCTCTTTGATCAATTCATTAGTAAACACCTCATCTTATACCAGTTGTTCTCCGACTTTAAGGTTAACAGCTAATCGATTCAGACCTCTGCCAATCTGGTAGGTCATCAAAATAGACCTCCCATAAAACCGCTTCAACCATTTGGTATGCAAATTGACAAATAAATTTGCGAATGACTGGTCCTAACTGCACAGTGTCAAGTAAGAAAAAACCTTTCCTGCACAGATGTATCCCAATGAGAGAGGACAGCTTGAGTAGTGGTACCTCTTCACACAGTAGGACCAGTTGATTTTACATGCTACATGCTGCATGCTTCAATATTACTGGGCACATGTTTTAAGCTTTTTACTTCACTTGTAGAAAAGTTTTAAATAATGTTACTTGCTATAATTAAGGCATAATTTGTAACTTTTCGCAGTTCTTGCTATTGTGGCAAGAAAAGTGGGTGTGGCCCTGCTGGCCATCATATTTACTATGTTTTATGCCAGAAACTGGTGTAAATTGTAGTTTAAATCTATAGCAGCTTATAGTTAGCCAACACATAGCCTAGACATGGCCAAATGTGGTATATTCTGCTCCAAAGGACTCTTTACTAAAACTGGCTACACAAGTCTTAGTATATCTGTCCAAGTTGAATTCCCTTTCTATGACTTAATGGTGTATGTGATTGCTTGAGATAGGAATATTACATTATTACATTGTTAACACCCCCTCCTTTTCCTGGGTACAAACAAGAGTCAGCTCACGCTACACTGTGGAGTATGCAGGTGCCCTAATCATTAGATAATAATGGGGATATATATATATATATATATATATATATAAATTACATACCTTTTGGGGTAAATATCCACCTATAAACAAGTACAATTGCTCATAGAGAATTAAATACTTTCCTAGGAGAAAAATAGGAGAGGAAATTGAAGAAGAGATTTGACAAAAAAGGCATTCTCTTTGAAAGGTTTCTTTTCATTTCTGATACCTTTCAAGTCAAAAGTATCCAGAGAGAGATAAACAGAAGCAATTCAAAGCACACTATTTATGCCTCTCATGGCCAGCTCTCTTGTGAATCTTCTGGCAGCAGAGCATGGCTGGGCATGTGGCAGTCAATTCTAAAAATGGAGGAGAACATTACCACAAGGGAGATAGGTATAAAAATCCTATTTTTTGGTAGATATACTGTAGAAAAGGAAACTGATTGCATGCGGTCATCCAAGGTGAAGTATCTACATTGTGTTTTTGATCATTACTTATCACTATTTTTTCTTTTTTCTTTTGCAATGCATTTGTAAATTACTTGACATAAAGAGGCTGACAATTCAAAAAGGTAAATAGATTGTCAAACAAAATGTTTTTTTCCTTATTATTGGCATCTTTCTTGCTTAAACTATACCTATCTGTCATATAAAATGTGATCATCTTTCAGAAAGCAGTAATCATTAGGCGTAGAGGATGCTATAGTACGTAATGGATGCAAGGAATCTACAATTTACTTTTCAAAGACAATATAAAATAGAGCTCATTTTCTGAATATCTGAGATCTTCAGGCAAACTCTAGCAGCAATCCATCTATTACATCGTAGGAGGTTTCTTTAAAAACATGACCAGGTGCTTCAATTATGTTATGACAATCATGCTGTGAAGATCATTAGGAATCAATAAGAGAACCTTCAAGGTCTTTAGATCACACAATCTTTTGAATGGCACTTCCAAAATTTAAAGAGGTGACCGCTAGTACAGAACTTGAGATGCCTTTGTAGAAAAAACTTCATAAATAAGTAGTAAAAATTCCAAAAGTACAACTCTAAAGTGTTGTGTAATATATATCATCTAATACAATTTACAGTGCAATGAATGGACTGATTTATGAAGCAGCCTTGACAAAGGCATCCCAAATCCCAGGAACACATCCTCTGGATAGGTCATCAGAATCTACTCGTAGTAGTAGTGCCGCAACCTTCTCTTAGCTTTTCCGAGGCCAGTTACGACATGCTCATCACTCGCGTGGCTTAGGTACAGCTCAGCCCTATAGAAGTGAATGGGGCTGAGCTGCAATACCGACCATAGTAGATATACAATGTACGGTGCTGTGCTTGGTAAGCACGAAGAAGGCCGCAGGGCTCATAAGAACGCCAGTGACTTCTCAAACAGCTGATTGGTGGGGGTCCTGGGAGTGTCGGACACCCACTGATCAGATACTGATGACTTATGCAGAGGATAGGTCATTAGAATAAAACTCCTGGAAAAACACTTTAACCTCTTAAGCACCCATGCCATACATTTACGGCACTGGTGGACATGACTTAAGGACTAGAGCGTACAGTCACTGAGAGCCGGGCCCCTGCTGCATACGCCGGCATCGGTGAAAACACAGATGTCAGCGTATTAACACCTTGTATGCCGTGGTCAAAGCTGGCTGTGGCATGCAGAGGGTTTGTGAAGGGTACGTGTGCCCTCCGCATCTCCATCGGGTCCCCGCCCTGCAGTGGCGGGACCCAATGGCAGAGAAGGCTGCCCGATACCTTCCATAGGCATCGGAGTTTTCCTTCTATGGAAGCCTATGAGATGCTGCCTAGGCTGGATCTAACAGGCAGAATGCCAGCAAACAAGCTGAAATGCAATATACTACAATAAAGGTTGTATTCAAATGCATTGCAGAGGGGATCAGACCCCAGAAGTTGAAGTCCCAGAGTTAGACAAAAAAAATGTCTTCAGTAAAAAAGAGAATAAACCTTTCCCAAAATAAAACATATAAAATTGTAAAAAAAATAGTAAAAAAAAAATTGAAATAAAAGGAAAAGCAGACATATTGTGTATTGCCGCATCCGTAATGACCCGCTCTAGAAAAATATCACATGATCCACCCCTCACCAAAATGCCATAGAAAAAATAAAATAACAACTGTGCTAAAACAACAATTTTTTTGTCACCTAACAAAAAGTGCAACAGCAAGTGATCAAAAAGTCGTATGCACCCCAAAATAGTACCAATCAAACCTCTCATCCTGCAAAAAATAATACTCTACATAAGAAATCGCCCAAAAGATAAAAAAACCTATGGCTCTCAGAATATGTAGAAAACATGTTTTTTTTGTTTCAAAAAAGCTTTTTGAGCTCTCCCACAGTCCATGATGGAAGCCTTCATAGTCCTCATCCCTAAAAAAGATAAAGATCCGATGGATCTGAGTTCATATAGACCTATTTCCTTACTAAATTCGGACGTTAAGTTATTATCAAAAGTTTTGGCTAAGAGGCTTTCCGTGGTCATGTCCTCTGTTATCCACCCAGATCAAAATGGCTTTATGTCAAAAAGGGGCACCCATCATAACCTGCATAGGCTCTTCACTAATATTCAATCTCCTGGGAGTGACACCCACTCTATCCTGTCACTGGATGCCACTAAGGTCAAGTGGGTGTTCCTCTAGGAGGTGATGAAAAAAATGGGTTTTGGCCCCAAGTTTATGGCGATGGTGCAGTTGCTATACAAATGCCCAGTAGCCAGGATCAGGATTAATGATACGCTGACAGAAAGCTTTGTACTGGGAAGAGGTACTTGTCAAGGATGTCCTCTTTCCCCTTTCTTATTTAATATCTATATTGATCCTCTGGCAGCTAGTATTAGGCAAGACTTGAGAGTGGCTGGTTTTGGTGTAATGGGGAAGCAGGACCGTATATTCCTCTATGCAGACGACATCTTGTTTTTCATCCATCAAATAGAAAACACACTTCCTCGAATAATGGAGTTGGTTAACTTATTTTCTGTTTCTTCCGGTCTAGAGGTTAACTGGGAGAAAACGGCTCTTCTCCCTGTAGATGAATTGTGAGGATCGATGGAAAATTATACTATTAATCGGTTATTGATTTCCGATTCAATAAAATACCTGGGGATAACAGTTTCTGCCAAAATTCAAGATTACCTACAACTTAACTTGTTTCCCTTATTGTCAAAAGTGAGATCCAAAATTAAGATATGGCAAAAAATTCTGCCCGCAAGAGCGGACAGAATTTCATTAATAAAAATGGTGGTGCTGCCCCAGGTTCTTTATGTTCTCTGCAATTCGCCTGTATGGATTGAAGATAAGTACTTTAGATTGATAGAGCGGATGATTAACGATTTGTTATGGGGGAGGAAGCGTGTGAGATTAAAGGCGTTTTATTTTTCTATGCCCTACAATCGGGGAGGTCTTAACCTCCCCTACTTTAGGGGTTACTTTATGGCCTCTCAACTTTGCTTCTTCAATGACTGGGAAAATAGCCATCTCTGTAGAAAATTGGTGAAAAACTCGGTTTTTTGGATTTATTTACAGTACTAGAGTCTGATTATTTAATTAATACACAGACCGGCTATAAACCTTTCTGCAGAATGGCTATAAAAGCCTGTCCGGTTATAAAGAGCTGGTTTAAAGTTGAGGCATCACTAATTTGTACTCCACTATGGCATAACCCAAAGCTTTTGAATTTAGATGACCCAAATTGTCGGCAATACTGGAGGATGAAAAATTTTCAATATTTTTGCACAACTTGATTAGTAAGAAAGGTGGTATGAAAGTTAAACTATCACACTGTTATAGACACTTCATGAAATTTTTTTTTCCGAATGTCTTTCTCCAGGACAAAGATCCTGGTGGTCTGTCTCACTGTCAGAGGTGGGTTCCCCGGATTGGGAGAATATAGGTGATAGTTTAAGTCAGGTTTCTGCAACACAAGCTAATGTAACAAGCAATACAAGCTACTACATTCCATGTTTTGAAATTGTACCACTGGTGAAATAAAAAATCACTGTTTTCAAGCATAACCCATGTCTTCCGGCGTGCTGTCTCCACACTTTATATTAATGTATTGAATTCTGGACTACCTGGGTGGAAGTCTAAAGGGGACGTGCACCCATAAAAGCCCATACGTGACGAGTGCTGAGGTTAACCTCTTGTTGAATTAAGTCAGGTTTCGCACCATTTTAATCATATTGTTTTACATTTTAATATTATGCACAAAATTTATGTGACACCCTTATGGCTCCACAGGAGGGGATTTAGAGACTCCTCTGACTGCCCTCGCTGCGGGGACCCCAGGGCAGATCATTTACGTCTATTCTGGAACTGCCCGATAGTGAGCAAGTATTGGAGAATGGTTCAAACAACTTTGGCTCAGAGACTTAACACTGATATTCCTCTATCCCCCAAAGTATGGGTCCTGGGGGATCTATCGGAAGTTAATTGTCAGCCCCTGAAGTGCCAATTGTTGATTAAAGTGATGTTTTTGGCCAGGCTTCTTATATCCAGAGAATGGTGTTCCCCCTCTGCCCCAGATTGTAACAACTGGCTATGTCTAGTTAAGAAGGTGAAAAGTTATGAGAGGGTCTTGTATAGACAAAGAGGGTCCTATGCAAAGTGGGGTAGTATTTGGGAGGATTGGGATGATTAAGTGATTCAGTTTTTTTTTCTTTTCTTCCTGCAGGGTCGGGGGTGGGGGGTGGGGGTAGTTGCGGGGTGGCTAGGGATGATTTTGTAATTTTGTCTTTTTATGGACTGTATCTTTCAAGATGATTAAAATAAAAAAGATTAAAAAATTTTTTTATTAGGTATCGATGTGTCCATAACAACCAGGTCTATTAAAAATTAAAAATATCACATGACCTAACCCTTCAGATGAACACCGTAATTTTTTTAAAAATAAAAATGGTGTAAAAAAGCAATTTATTGTCACCTTACTTCACAAAAAGTATAATACCAAGTGATCTAAATGTCATATGCACCCCAAAATAGTACCAATCAAACCGTCATCTTATTCCGCAAAAAAATGAGATCTAATACAAATGCCCAAAAAATAAAAAACTATGGCTCCAAGACTATGGCGACTCTAAAACATGATTTTTTTGTTTCGAAAATGAATTTATTGTGTTAAACTTAAATAAATTTAAAAGAGTACACATATTAGGTATTGCCGCGTTCGTAACAATCTGCTGTATAAAAAATCACATGATCTAACCACTCAGGTGAACACTCAGCCATTTTTGTCACCTTACATCACAAAAAGCGTACTATCAAGCGATCAAAAAGTCATATGCACCCTAAAATAGTACCAATCAAACCGTCATATCATACAAAAAAAAAGCTCCTACATAAGACAGTCACCCAAAAAATAAAAAAACAAAAACAAAAAAACTGTAATATTTGGTATTGACACTTTCGTACCAACCTGCTCTATAAAAATAGCTTATGATCTAAACAGATGAACATTGTAAAAAATAAAAACAGTGCCAAACAGCTATTTTGTCGCCTTTTATCACAAAAAGTGTAATATAGAGCAACCAAAAATCATATGTACCCTAAAATAGTACCTACAAAACTGCCACCTTATCCCGTAGTTTCCAAAATGAGTCCATTTTTTTGGACTGTCTACTCTAGGGGTGCATCAGGGGGTCTTCAAATGTGACATGGCAACATAAAATTATCCCAGTGAAATCTGCCTTCCAAAATCCATTTGGCGCTCCTTTCCTTCTGCTCCCTGCTGTGTGCCCATACAGCAGTTTACGATCATATATGGGGTGTTTCTGTAAACTAAAAAATCAGGGTAATAAATATTGAGTTTTGTTTGGCTGTTAATCATTGCTTTGTTAGCGGAAAAAAAATGATTAAAATGGAAAATCTGCCAAAAAGGGAAAGTCTTAAATTTCATCTACATTTTCCTTTAATTCTTGTGGAAAACATAAAGAGTTAACATAGTTTGTAAAATCAATTTTAAATACCTTGAGTGGAGTAGTTTCTAAAATATGGCCATTTATTGGTGATTCTATTATGTAATCCCCACAAAGTGACTTCAGACCTGAACTGGTAATAAAAAAATGGGTTTTGGAAATTTTCTTAAAACATTTAAGATTTGCTTCTAAACTTCTAAGGCCCCTTTCACACAGGCAAGTTTTCCGCTCGGGTGCAATGCGTGAGGCGGACGCATTGCACCCGCACTGAATCCGGACCCATTCATTTCTATGGGGCTGTGCACATGAGCGGTGATTTTCACGCAGCACTTCTGCGTTGCGTGAAAATCGCAGCATGCTCCAGTTTCTGCGTTTTCCACGCAACGCAGGCCCCATAGAAGTGAATGGGGATGCGGGAAAATCGCAATCATCCGCAATCATGTGCGGATGCATTGCGATTTTCCCGCATGGTTGCTAGGATAACATGTGACCCATGTGATCCTGTGACATCACCAAAGGTCCTTCATCCAACATCTGTTGGATGAAGGACCTTTGGTGATGTCACAGGATCACATGGGTCACATGGTCCACTCAAATACTTCTATGATTGGACCATGTGACCCTGTGACGTCGCCACAGGTCCTCAAGCAAGAAATCATCAAGAGAAAAGACGTTCTGGGGCTCTGCGCGTACAATGGGAGAAGGTAAGTTAACTATTTATTATTTTTAACCCTCTATAGCCCGGGGAACATTGCATTCTGTAATTAGAATGCGATTATTTTCCCTTATAACTATGTTATAAAGGAAAATAATTACATATACAGAATACTCATCCCGAAACCGGACTTCCGTGATGAAGTCTGACTTCGGGTCTGGGTACCAAGCATGCGGATTTTTTCACGCGCGTGCTAAACGCACTACAAACGTTAGCACACGCGCGGAAAAATCGTGGCGATTCCCGCAACGCACCCGCCTCTTATCCGGGCGTCAAACATGACGCCCGTGTGCAAGAGGCCTAAGTCTTCTAACCTCCCCCCCCCCCAAAAGAAAATGTACAAAATATCCAAACATGAAGTAGACATAAAGGAAATATAAAGTAATAACTATTTTAAGAGGTATCACTATCTGTTTTAAAAGCACAGAAATTGGAATTTCAAAAATTGCTAATTTTTCTAATTTTTGGCAAATTTGGTATTTTTTTATAAATAAACAATTTTTAGTACTCAAATTTACCATTGTCATGAACTACAATATGTGATAAGGAAACAATTTCAGAATGGCTTGGATAAATAAAAGCATATTAAAGTTATCACCATATAAAGTGACACATGTCAGATTTGCAAAAAAGGGCCTGGTCCTCAAGGTTAAAAATGGCAGGGTCCTGAAGGGGTTAAAACACAAACACCCTCTACCCAAACATATTGTTCTATTATCTAGTACGCTATAAGGATAACAGGCTGAACCCAATGCTGGTCAAACATTTAGACAAGCTTTTAAGATTTTACAAAACGTGTAGGCTACATACAGTATTCTGCATTCTGCCTTCTTTTTAACTGCATACCAAAATACAGTGTATATGTTGTACTTTTTGGATTTTTATCCCGTTTCTTGTTTACTTACTATGATATTGATGAGGAACAAACATATTAAGTGATTAGGAAATTTAAACTTAAACTTTGTTTGGACTGGAAGTTAATATTTTTTATTGGAGATGATTACTAACTTTTATTTTCATTCTTCATTGGATTTCTAGATTTACATGGTGTAAGGTTTTGAAAAAAAATATTCAGATCTGTAATTTGTTTTTACTATTGTAAATATTTTACCAGTTTTTAAAGGAATATCTAAAACGGACAAAAATATTACAAGCCTTCCATTCCATTACTGTATAGTCAAAACCATTACAAAAGTCATTTTCTACAACATTGAGTTTCTATTATATTTGCATTCATTTATACTAATGGGATACGAAGTGCAATCATTGTTAGTATAGATTAGATGAATAATCTTAGAAAGAAGAATTAGAATTATTTTTTTTCTATTTCCTCTGCATTCGCCCTTAGATAGAAATGTTAAATAATTTCGTTTTACATACTATAAGAGATTGCGTTAAGTGGCCAACTTCTCATTTTCTAATCAGGAAATGGTGTTCTTCAATTGCATTGTTATTTGGATAGCTCACAAAAAGGGTATCTTACATTAGTAGGTATCGGCATCATGAAAATGCTATTTTATTGATTCAAGGTGCATATTGGCTTTGCATGCAAATGTTTTAGTAGGTTAATATGCAGCAAAATTGCATGATATTTTGTTGCAGAGTAAAACCCTTTATGAGTTTGGAAAAGCACTTATCAATCCTATTTCATAGACCCTTTGATGCAGCTAGGAGCTTCTTAATTGCCTCAGCTTTCCTCTTCACCTTGGACATTCTAAAGAGTTTATAGATTTATAAAAAAATAAAAAAATAAGAAAAAACCACCCTGAAGTCATCTTAACTGAAAATGCAAGTTGGACATATAGGCACGATTCACATAGGGAATGTCCACTTGTAATGGAAATTTCCCATGCTTATTTGCACAGAAAATTTCAAAGTATATTACAGTGTCAGGCATTAGAGATGAGTGAAGCCTTGAAAATTTTGATTCGGCAACTTCTCCAAAGTTAGCCATGAAATCTAATTTGTTACAAATTTATTTGTCACCAATGGCTATAAATCAGGTATACTTACACCAGTCTGCCTTAGAGTATGGCCGCATGGAGTGGCTGTGCTGCAGGAAGGTGTTGGCCATGCTGTGGTGAAGAATTTTGCGGCCAACTAGCACACAGGTGCCTTTCATTTAAAAATGAAGACCGCACAGTATAGTCAGTCTTGATTGCTAATTGCTAATAGCTGCGTGGCACCTGGGGCTGTTGCTGTTATGGGGTTTGGCTGGTTAGATAGGGGCACAAAATTCAAATTATTGCTGTTCTGGCATACAATCTCCTGCAGGTTATTTCACAATAAACACAGAATATTAATCAGCTCTGGGATACCCACTTTTCCACCCCCAGCGCTCTCCTTCCCTACAGGTAGGAGCAAGGGATAAGCGAACCTTGTTTTTCAAGTTCGGCGTACAAGGTTTGGGTTCGGGGTATCTAAGAATTCTAATATGGATTCCGCTATCACAGACCATATAAGTTATGGTCCGTGGTAGCGGATTCCATAATGGAATTCTTAGATAACCCAAACCTTGTACGCCGAACTTGAAATACAAAGTTCTCTCAACACTAGTGGGAGCCCTTCCTCTGCCATCTGCTTTTCCTCCTTTTCCACGTCATCTAATATCTATGAGAATATGTCATCAGGAACATCCAACTCTTCCTCTCTCTACATCTCATCAATTATTTTAGGATATGGAGACTTTGAAGGATAATTTGGAAGAAGTTAAACCAGTCTGGATGGTATTGGTTGGCACAGTAGTGATGGAATAATGAAGGCTTAAATCTTATTAGTATTGAATTAGATATGTAAGTTTATAGTTGATATAGTATAAGTAAATGTAGGAATAAATACATAAAATTGATGCAGAATAAGTCTCCCTACAGTCTCCCTGCAGTCTTCCTGCTGTCTCCCTACACTCTCTCCCTCTCCAATATTTTTCTATTAATCATTTACAACATTGTCTTCAGTGCAAGAGCATTTGCCACATATCTCCCTATGCTCGGCTAACAGGACAATGGCGGAGACCATGCTGGATGAGGTTTTTATAGGGCTGTGACATCACATGAGGTGGCTATCTGGGAATTGGCTGGCTATACAGCATTATGGTTGATTTTGAGATTCCGGGCTTGTCTTGTCTTGTCTATTTACACTTAGTTCGGCTTTGTAACATGTTTAGCTGTCATTTTAGGAAAATTGGAGTCATTACCATGAAGTGCAAGAAAAAAATAAGTTTTCCTAAACTTCGAGATGAATTCCACTTTAAATGCTTTGTTTCGCTCAACACTATCAGCCATATACTGGAAGTGAGATTTGAACAAATGTCATCCACATGCTACAGAGGTTTTCTGCATAGAGATGGACCTATGGTGTTGAATTTTCAATCTGCAGCCAAAATTGACATACAACTTAACCCCTTTTCACATAGTGGGGCAAAATCCTCTGTGAAATATGCTACAAATCCACATGCAGATTTTGCTGCAGATTTCCACAAATATGCAGTAAAAAAAATAAGTGGATTTGTAGTTAATTTTTACACACAGTATGCATATACTCCTAAGAATTTAAAAAAGCTGCAACAAATATCATCCATGTGTTAGTTGACTGTCGTGGAGATTTTCAGATCTGCACCACCTCAATTTCTAACACAGATTTTTTGCAAATTTATTATGGATTTTCCAGATTAACCTCAATAAGGAATTCAACATCTGCAGTGAAATCCACAATGATTGCTGCTGATTTTGAAACAGAATGCTTGCAGATCTGCCTCAAAATAAATCCTCTACTTTAAAATTCAATACCATTCATTTTGTTCTTATTTGCACAATCTGCAGAAAAATCTACAATTTAACATGGATTTTTCTCTCAAATTTCCTCACGTATAGTTTACAGGTTTGCTCCAATATAATTTCAGCAGTAAATCTGACCTTTGGCTACTAGTAAGTGCTGGGATAACAGCAGGCTTAAAGGGGTTATCCGGGTTCAGAGCTGAACCCGGACATATCTCAATTTACACCCCTCAGGCCCCCCATCGTCCGATGCTCTTCCTTGCCCTGAGATGGATCCCTCAGGGGAAGGGATTTTTTGTTTATATTTTTACACTTCTATGTGGAGGCTTCTGACTAGCAGTGTTGTTGATTATGTGACTGGCACTGATGGGTGGGCTTTAGCTTTGCCCTAGCCATTTTATAGGCTAGGGTAGCTCTAAAGCTTGCCCATTAGTGGCAGTGTTGTCACCGGACTTACTTGTAAGGGGAAGATTCCACCTAGCAGTCCCCATAGAGAGCCCAGTATGTCACTGGATCTACAGAAAAAGCTTATGCCCTGTGTGATTCAGTGCAGGGCAAAGGAGAGCATCGGAGCATGAAGTGCTCCAATGCTCCTATCAGGGAGACTGCCTGATTAAAAATGGGGGTATGTCTGAATTCACCTCTGAACACGACAACCCCTTTATCCCAGTCCTCACTGGATTCTGTTGTGGGGAATGACTATAAGAAAAAAAAAAAACACTGGCCAAGGTGGATCATCTCTGTGTTCTCTGATTAGCTGAACAGTCATTTCCAGGGTGTCAAGAGGACCAGAACATATAGACCAGAACAAGATTTAGGAATTCCGGTAGTGAGTTGCGGCAATGGAGCAGACTACCTGAATTGCCATACATGGCAAAAAACAGACACTGCCAGATCCCCATTGACTATAACGGGATTCCGGCATAACTGCTGGATCTCTGCCACACAAATACCATTGCATGTAGTGATATTTGTCTGGTAGAAAGCTGGAATTTATGCCAAAAACCCATCTGATTCCCGTCAGATTCCATTATAGTCAATGGGGATTTGGCGGTGCCTGGTAGCAAGTGATGATGTCTGGCTATGCTGGGTGCAGTATACTCCAGTAGTCTGTCCATCTGCAGATTACTGGTGTACACAACAGAAATGTGAATAAAGCCTAAGTAGTATGCATAGTAGACATATTAGAATGGACGCCCATATGAACAGGCGCTAATATAAATGCATTAACTGGCGGAATATGTTTATGAGTAATAAATAAACCTCATAGTGGTATCCCATAAAAGGACAACACCCAAAAAATCTAGTCTTTGAAAGGGCAAAAAAAAGGATATATGCCACCTAAATTCAACAGTGTTCTTCAGCAGATTTATATCATCTATTACTATGGAATGATTTTTCTTCTGTGCGGCTTAATTCCTTCAGCAATGAATTTTCCTGCCTGACTGCTAATCTTGGGGTATGTGACATATTTCATAAAACACTTGAAGTAAACTAACAAAAGAAATTTAGTACTCTCTGAAATCTACAATGTGTACCAGAAGTACACTTGGAACATTATCAACATACATATTCATAAAGTAACCGCATATTCCATTAATCCTGACACAGAAAGCAACATTAATTTAATTTATAACCACATTACTATTTAATTAGTATGTGTAAATAAATGGCAAATCTTGATTTTATTCTAACTAATATCATTAAAGTTGCGATATTACTCATGGAACTGTCGCTCCAAGTGTTCGGCAGATTGACTAATTTTATCCATTGCACCCCTGAATTATATGTCTGTACCCTAATGGCTGCTATCTATATCAAGGAGATCATATCAAACAAAAAAATTCACAACTCTCAGAACGGAGGTCTAACCAGGAAATCTGCAAACAACCGTATATTAAAATGTCATGAAACCTGGCATAAATCACCGAAGCACAAGTTAAAATTTAATATAAGAAATCTATGATGTTTTGCTTTGTGAAAAAGCAGAGTGTTCCCACTCATGGAATACATCTGACTTAATTATTTTTATGGAATTACACTGTTTGAAGTAACAAAAAAATTAATCCCTCTTATGTCAAATGCAAAACTGTTTTGTGGCTGTGAACAAAAGTGAAGAAATTAACTACCGTATGTGTCCCTAGATCCTGAAAAAAACAAATTTATTCGTAGCTGGGTATTGAAAATGTACAAAAAATAGAGTATAGTTAATGCAAAATAATTTTTAAGTGTCCTTGTACTTTGGGAAAACTTTTTATTTATATGGTGTAATGACATATCAAAAGTTTTAATAGGTGGGAGTTCAAGTGCTGAGACCACTTGCTGATCGCAAAAACAGATGACAGAACAGACAAAGGGAGACAATCATAGGGTAAGTATATTCAAGTAATACAATCTTATAAATGAGGTGATTGTAGTCAACTTTTTGTGTTGTGCTAAATGAAGCACCACACTAATGGATAGCCTTTAAAAAAGAACTGTTGGTGCAGTCGAAGTTGTGAAATTTCTCTCAGTATTAGGGGGCAAATCCTTTTGAGATCAGTAAAAAGAACAACAATTGGCTGGATAGCTTCTTGTCTACCCATGTGTGGACATCACTTGGCATCAAGTGATGTCCACACACAGATAGACAAGAAGCTGTCATGTCCTTTTTAGTTCTTCTCACTAATCATAAGAATGAGAAGAGAAAATAGACTTTGTATTAAGTCCATCTCACTCCTACCTCCTGCAGTGAGGAAAGAGTGTGCTGTGTGAGTGCTTCTCTCTTCTTGTTCTAGTGATTGGTGGGGGTCTCAGCCCTCAGATCCCCACCAATCAGAACTTTGATATGCTGCTATGATGATGAGATGTGCTAACAGATTTTGGTCCAAATCGATTTTAACTGAATCAAAAGTGTACAAACTAGCCTGAGAATTTGTGTATGACAATCTGAGGTCTCCTAGGACTTATATTATATCCCTCTAGTCTCTCATATATTTAATTTCTTTCTCTCCAAAATTCATTCCAATCAAATCACCAAAAATTCAGATTTGGATGCAACTTGCATTTTTATAAAATTGAGGTCAAAATTGAATCACTCATCTCTAGTATTCACCTTGACCTACTGCCATTCCTCAGCGCCACAAGGCTTCTCTTGTTTTTCCCTACAACCTAATAACATCTTTTCTAGAGGGACAATATATCTAATAGTTATCCTGAATCCCGACATCCATAGTGACTGTGAAGGCTTTGTGATTGACCACTGAGTTTTTGTGACTCATCTGCTCTCCTAACATGTCAGGTTAGTACACACAAAGGGCACTTTGTATTCAGTTACAATAAATGCAAAGCGCTATAAAATTTTCACCGGTTCACTCATCTCAGGGCAATAAGGTACCGTATTTTCGCCTTATAAGACACACTTTTTTGCCCACAAAGTGCATCTTATGAGAGAATAATATTCCTGGTCCTCTGCCATTGGCTGTGCTGTGACCTCACCAGACGCCATGTTAGGTTAATATACCCTACTTGCCCCAGATAAAAACTAAAAATAAATAAAATATTACCTTAATTTAAATAGTACATGTAATACTGTGAGTGAGTGCTCAATTAAAACTAGCAAACGCTAGTCCTTATTGTCCAGAAAACACTGTAGAAAAAGACCATAGAATGTGCACTACCTATAGGAGTTCTCTTATTCTTGCTGTCAATTATTTGTGAAATAGGATGTGCACTACCTATAGGTGTTCTGCCCCTTACCCCTGATGAAGCCAGTTCGATTGGCGAAACATGTTGGGGGGCAGTGATTAGCTTTTAGAAGTCTAGCGCTAGCAGCAAAGTCCTTTAGTAATATCAGTGCCAACAACTTACTACACAAATAATTGACAGCAGGAAAAGGATTTAGGTAGTGCACATCCTATAGTCCTTCCTGCAGTGTTTTCTGGATAATAAGGGTTTGTGCTTGCTAGTTTTAAATGAGCACTCATTTACAGTATTACATTTACTATTTTAGAAGCAGCAATGAAGGTTATATATATATATATATATATATATATATAATTTTTTCAGTTGTTATCTTGGGCAAGTAGGGTACATTAGCCTAATATGGTGTCTGTGTAGGGTTCACTTGATGGGTCATACCACAATGCGTGACAGGAAGAAGAAGAAGAGAGCTGGATCCTAGGAGCGGCAGCGTCCAGAGCAGCAGAGGTAAGTTGATTTATTTTATTTGCTCTGAGGCATGGGGGTCTGATCTGAGGCATTGGGGTCTGATCTGAGGTATGGGGGTTTCATCTGAGGTATAGGGGTCTCATCTGAGGTCTGAATGGCGTGGGTCTTATCTGAGGTCTGATTGGGGGTCATTCACATTAGGGTTTGTTCTGATGTCTTATTGGGGTCTGATCTGAGGTCTGATTGAGGGTCTGATTAACATTGGGGGTCTGATTGGGGCTGTGAGCTGAAGTCTAATTAACATTGAGGGTCTGATTGGTGGTCTGATCTGAGGTCTAATGAAAAATATGTTTTGCTTATTCTCCTCCTCTAAAACCTAGGTGCGTCTTATGAGCAGGTGCATCTTATAGGGTGAAAAATATTATATATGGCAATGATTTTCGTTATATGAAAGCACGAAAATCAGGGCAAAATACATATACAGATAAATGTCATAAAAACAATGTTTTGTCTGTATGTACAGTAGTTCAATATATTAATGTAAATGTGTACATGGCTATATACTGGCAGATGTCTGACACTAAAGATGAGAAGGCATCTGGCCATGTGTGCAATAATTAAGGACTCTAATTTTCTAAAATTGAACCAACTGTAGTTTAGCTCGAAAAACGTCTTAAATGTTCCTTTCAGGCAGAAATTTGCCATTATGTGACTAGCGCACTTTCTCATTGTTCAAATATGAATCTGTTATTTGAACTGTAGTTTGATTAAATAGATATGTGGCTCTTCATTTTTTAAACAAACAAAATAGATTCTATTTTGTGAAAATGAAAAAAAAAATTGATAAAAAATGATAAACTAGAATATAATCAAAACAGATGGAATTTGTTCTTAGAAGATTAGAAGTGACAATTCATGTGTGAAACAGATCATTCAGTACCCATGCAGAAATAAAGACAAGAAATCAGGAATCTGGCAGAAAAGGTATAATTTGTTATTTTGTTTATTTATTTAAAAAAAAATCCAGCTTTTATTTTCAAACACTATTTAACTGTTATTCCTGAATTTTAATAATGGCTGTCTACCCTCAGAATAGGCCATCAATAAATGACCGGCGGGGGCCCAACACACTGCATCTTTATTCATGACCAGGTGTTTCAGAGTATCCCGACACCATCTTTCCATTTACTTTAATGGTAGCATTTCAATTGACAGAGCTATATAGTTCCAGTGCCAACTTCTGGAACCAGAACTACTCTGAAACATATGATCAGCAGGTAAGTGGGGTGTCAGACACGTGCAAATTAGAGATAAGCGAATTTCAAAAAAAATTTGATTCAGCCTGTTCGCCGAATTTTTTCTAAAAAATTTGGTTCGATCCGAATTTAGTCATGGAGAATCGCATAAAAATGGCTATTGCTTGGCTGCGGAGAGCCTTTATAATGGTGTAGAACACTGTGCCTTGCAGTAACACGAATAGGGAGTCTGCTTTGGTAGTGAAACAATATTGTGTGTTTGTATGACATGTAGATGACCGGCGTCGCTCTTAGTATCACTGCACACTTCACTTATTTGGGCAGTTACGGGGCCAAAACTGACCAAATAACTCAAGTGTGAACTGAGCCTTACAGGTTGATGTTAGCACCAAGAAGCGCACTCCTTTTACATCATCATCAGCTGATTCTACATAGATGTCTACAGAACCTGTTCTATAAAATGCTTATACAAGTAGAGCCCCCCGACAGAGTGGAGTGGGTGTCAGCAGTAAGTTTGTGTTTACATCAATGATTATTTTGCCCTTCCTCTAATCCATCAGAACAATAAGCCCCAAAAAAGGATCCTGTCTGTGGAGCATCTGCCTTCACTCAGTCAGCACTTGGTCATGAATCCATCAGTATTGCTAAAGCCAAAAACAAAAAGGAGTGGAGTCAAAACTAAGATGACACGTGAATGGAATATTTGCATGTCTTCTGTGTTTTGTACCCACTCCTGCTTTTGGCTACCAGAGTCTTGAGATGGCAGCAGCGTGAGGAGGAGGCCACAGAGTGGCAAAATAACAGTGTGGAGGTGGCAGCAGCATTAGGAGGCCACAAAGTGGTACAATTACAGAGTGTGGAGGTGGCAGCAGCATCATCAGGAGGCAACAGAGTGGCACAATGACAGAGTGTGGAGGTGGTGACAGCAGCATCAGGAGGAGACCATAGGGTGGCACAATGACAGTATGGAAGTGGCAGCAGCAGCATCAGGAGGCCACAAAGTGGCAAGGTGACATAGTGTGGAGGTGGTAGCAGCATCAGGAGACCACAGAGTGGCAAGGTGACATAGTGTGGAGGTGGCAGCAGCATCAGGAGACCACAGAGTGGCAAGGTGAGATAGTGTGAAGGTGGCAGCAGCATCAGGAGACTACAGAGTTACCCAGTGACAGAATGGGGAGGTGACAGCAGCATCAGGAGCCCACAGAGTGACCCAGTGACAGAGTGGAGAGGTGGGTGGCAATAACAGTACCAGCTGAAGATGGTGGGTGAAAGAAAGATCACTTGGCATCAGGCGGGTGGCAGCATCAGAATAGTAGCTGAGGCAGGTAGCCAGAAGAAATAGTTTTCTTTTGTCAAAGTGTCGGTGTTGCACCATGGATGATCTAGTCTGATGTATCAGGCATTGGTGGGTGGAATTCCTGGCTGATGCACGCCTGATTCATCTTGACAAAGTTCAGTCTCTCTAGATTTTGGGTGGATAGGCGAGTTCTTTTTGGGGTAAATATGGCCCCCGTCGCACTAAACATCCGCTCTGATGCCTTATTAATGGCAGGGCAGGACAGATTTTCCAGGGGAAAATCTGGCAGTTGCGGCCACAAATCCAGTTTGACTGCCCAGTAGTCCAGTGGATCTTCAATGTGGGGTGGTAGGGTGCTGTGCAAGCATGCCACCACCTTCTCCAGGTCTTGCTGCTGCCGCTGCTGGTGAGTAGTTTCTTCACTATTCGGGTGAAGAAAGCTGCTTATCAGTGACTCTAGACTCAAGTTGCTGCTGATGGAGCTGGAACTGTTCCTACCCCCCACCCAGCCACAGCAGCCATGACAGAGGAACGCGAGTGCAGAGAACCCCCACCCCCCCACCCCCCGGTCAAACCTGCTAGAGGATGGACGATGGCGCAGATAGGAAGCAGCCAACTGACTACATAGGATGTCTCTATAGTAGTTCAGTTTGTCCTCCCTCTCAGTAGGTGTAAAAAAGGACCCCATTTTGGACCGGGAGTTACAGTCCGACAATGTGTAGAGCCAAAAGTCATTCCTCTGCCGAATGTTGACATTTCGGCTGTCACTATGCATGAAAGTGAGCATTAATTGGGCCACTTGTGCAAGTGACTCGGAGGGACTTGCTTCCTCCATCTCCACTGCATACTGCCACAGTGTTTCTGGGTCTTCTTCCTCGTCTTCTTCATCACACTGTAGCTCCTCTGGCTGCTCCTCCTCTCCTTTCACCTATGTAGAAAAATCACCCATTTCAGTACACATTGCTTGTGCTCCAATGTCCTCTGCCTCCTCCAGTTCAGCTCCCACAGGGCTCTTATGGCCATGAGATCTAGGCACCACGTCCCCAGTCCCCTGAGCAGCCAAATTTTCTGGCATCTATTCCAGGACATGAAGCAGTGGAATGATGTTGTTCATCCCGTAGTCCTGGCGAATGACAAATAACATGGCCTCCTCAAAGGGCCTGAGCAAACAGAAGGAGTCAGGCATGAGATGCCACTGGTTGACATCGAAGCAACTCAGGGGAGTACTCATGTCCGCTTGGATCATCAAGAAATCATTTATGGCATTTCTCTGTTCGTATAGTCTGTCTAACATATGGAGGGTGGAATTCCAACGGTGGAAACGTCACATATCAGCCTTTGTTGGGTGACGACGTTCTGCGGCTACAGCTCAAGGAGGGTGTTCTTTGGGGTGTAAGAGTGGCTTAAGTGCATGCAAAGTTTCCTGGCCATTTTTAGGATGCCTTGCAGATGGGTGGAAGACTTCAGGAACCGCTTGACAACCAGATTAAACACTAGTGATGACCGGCATAGGCAATATTCAAATTTGCCGAATATTTGCCATAAATTCGCGAATTCAAGATTTTGTGATCTCCAGTCATTATTTACTTGATTGCGAAAATCGGCAATGTAATATATTTGCGATAAAAATTTGTGATTAGAATATTCGCGATCAACACTAAGGGTTAGGCAACTTTCCTATTGGTTTCTAAGGATGTTGCTAATTGCCGATATTTGTGAT
Organism: Bufotes viridis; assembly: GCA_033119425.1. Classification (NCBI taxonomy): domain Eukaryota; kingdom Metazoa; phylum Chordata; class Amphibia; order Anura; family Bufonidae; genus Bufotes; species Bufotes viridis. The sequence continues at coordinate 84,137,817 of CM065598.1, read as the reverse complement.
AAATTCGTGATTAGAATATTCGCGATCAGCACTATTCGCGAATACAAATATATAGCACTATGTTCTAAATATTTGCGAATTCTCGAAGTGGTGATATTCGCAATTCGAATATTGGCTCTCAACACTATTAAACACATGTACCATGCAAGGCGCATGGCTCAGCCCTCCTTGACCTAGCACTGACAGAATGTTCTTCTGGTTGTCGGTCACCATGGTCCCGATTTTGAAATGTTACGGAGAAAGTCAAGATTAAATTTCATGATGAAGGACACGGAGCAGTTTCTCCCCTGTGTGACTCCGTTCGCCCAGGCAAAGGAAATGCAGAACAGCGTGACATATGTGGTATGCTGGAGGGACCCTGTGAGTTGTCCCTGCAGTGGAGGCTGAGGACAGGGTGGGGGATGAGGAGGCAGAGGCGGACATTGTCACAGGACCAACGGCGTGAGAATGTGAAGGCGAAAGCAGCGTCACTTGGAAAAGTTGCTGGTGTGGCTGTGCAGGAACCACATTCACCCAGTGGGCCGTGAAGGACATGTATTTTCCCTGACCATAGTTATAGCTCCACACGTCGGCGCTGCAGTGCACTTTGGCAGATTGGGGCACCTTCTGTTCTACATATGTGTGCAGGGCTGGTACTGCCTTTTTGGCAAAGAAATAATGGCTTGGGACTCACCACCTATGCTCGGCACAAGCCATCAGTTCTCTGAAAGGTGCAGAGTCCACCACTTGGAAAAAGAGGAACTGCAGCACCAGCAACTTGGCCAGGAGCACATTCAGCTTCTGCACCATCGGATGAGTGCACTCATACTGTTGTCTCTTGGCAATTGCTTTGGTGATCGATTGCTGACGGAATGGAGGAGGTGGTGCTGGGGTGAAGCTTTGACTGCCTGAAACTGGGTGCTTGCTATTGCATGATGCAGCAGGGAGGACCACAACATCGAAGCCACAGGTCTCCCAGGCCACTTTATGGTGATGCTGCATATGTTGACACAGGGCCATGATGCCAACATTGGCACCCTGGCCACGCTTCACCTGCTGCTCACATTTTCTACAAATGGCCATGTTCACCTCCTCTGGCTGCTTAAAAAAAACTGTTACACCGCCGAGTAGGTGATTTTACCCCTAACACTCCGCACTGACTGACTGCTTCCGCCGCTGCTTCCATGAACCCCTGCATCACTACTTTCCGGGCAGGTAGGCTCCTGTGAAGTGGGTGGTCTACCCTAGGCACGTTTAGCTCCTGACCTCCCACTGCTGCCACCCTGCTGACTAACGGCCACGTTAGCAACTTGCTGGCTCCACCGCTGCCTCACTAGCAAGCTGCTTCCCTCTTGCTAGACCCTCTTGCTAGACCCTAATTTACTCGGCTCCCTAGTGCAATCAGCTACATCATCATCATCGATTACTGTCTGCACATCACTGATGTCCTCCTCAACGGTGTCTGGGTCAGGAGCCTGACCGCTCGCAATACCAGCTCCCACACCACTCTCCTCATTACTACGTGCCCGCCTAGTGGAGGAAGCGGCATATAATACTTCTCTGTCTGAGGGAACAGAAAAGGACAGAGGCAGGTTGAGGACAGGTGAGGGCACAGGGCCTTCTCCTGGGCCATGCCAACTAAGGGTTGTGTCTGACGAACCCACCGTCTCTTGGCTGGGTGTGTCCAATGTCACTTGGGACGAAGTGGATGACAGATTCAACCATTCAAGAACCACTGGGTTTCTCAGGCCTCTCACTGTGACTCCTGTTACCACGCCCCTTACTCTGCTGTGACCTATGCCTGCACCAGAAACATTTAGGCCTCTGCCACTCCCCTGTGCGGGTCCTGGCACATCTCTGTCAGATATACTCTTAGATCAAATAAATAAATAAAAAGGAAATTAAAACACCCCCAAAAAGTCAGTAATTTTCTCACTTTATCACACAATGGCTAATACACTAATACACACCAAAGAAGGCGTTAGAACATAACTGCCCTGTTGAACGGCAAATAGGCCCTTACTTTTTTCCACTTATATACACCACAAAAGGCTTTAGAAAATAAAACTGCACCGCAGAACGGCAAATAATATATATTGTTTTGCCACTAATACATGCCAAAAAGGGCTTTTGAACTTATAACTGTACCGCTGAACTGCAAATATATATATTTTTGGCCACTACTATATGCCAAAAAGGGTTGTAATTTTCTTACTTCACCACACAATGGCAAATACTTTGTTTGTGCCATTAATACACGCCAAAGAAGGCTTTAGAACATATAACTGCACCGCTGAACGGCAAATAGGCCCGTACTTTTATGCCACCAATACAGGCCAAAAAGGGCTTTAGAACATATACCTGCACCACTGAAAGGAAAAAAATATATATTTTTGTGCCACTAATACATGCCAAAAAGGGCTGTAATTTTCTCACTTCACCACACAACAGCTAATAAGCCCTTTTTTCCCACTAATACAAGCCAAAAAATGCTTTAGAACATATAACTGCACCGCACAAGGGCAAATAAGACATAGAAATATTTCCTTGTAATAAACCCTGCCAATGCCTGTATGAAACAGCACTTGCACCCCAATAACAAGAACAGTTTGCTGGAAGTACAGAGCTGTATAATGGCAATTTGGATCCCCAGTCAGTGCAGCAAAGTGTAATAGGATTGTTCCTATTACCCAGGCTGTAACGTCCCCTACTGAACACTGTTCTGCTATAATACTGTGGAATGATTCCTCCCTATCCTTTCCCTGAACTTCTATATAGCAAAATAAAAGGTTTAAAGTCTTTCCTACCACTGTCGCTAACCCCTGCTGATGTCTCTCCCTGCACTAAGTACACTGGAAAATGGCTGAATCCAAGATGGCTGAGGCTATTTATAGAGCTGTGACATCACAGGGCTAGCTGGCTGATGATTGGCTGCATGCATGGCATTGTGAGTGATCCCTCGTTCCCAGAGTTCCTTGCTCCATGTACTAACACGTGCAGCAGCCATTTTAGGAAAAATGCTATTCGTTACCACGATGCGTGAGGAAATTCGGATTTGATGCAAATCAAATTTTTCCTGAAATTCGGATCAAATTCCACTTTGTCAACTTCGATTTGCTCATCTCTAGTGCCAATCTGATATTTATGGCCCATCCTGAGGATAGTTTATCAATAGCCTAAGTTCAGAATACTCTTTCAAGATAGAAAATGTAATTATTTATCATGCAGTAATTTGTAAACCATGAGGTTCCTATGAAAAATTAACAAACTATATGAAGACAAAACTTTTTAAAAACTGCTTATAAAAAACTTACTATTCAGGGTGATATATAGTCCAGAGAAAATCATGGGTTCATACACACTTGCCTGGTAATACCAAGCAGTACATTAAATTATAATCTTCTTGGTGAATTAACTGAGGATAAGCACTCCATAGAGTCATAAGAACAGATGCTACGAAATTGTCATTCCATGTGGTATGCAATAATTTCCTAAAAACAGTTCAGGAGTAGTGTCCAGTCCTTTCCCTGACATCTAAAGTATCTGTTCATGTTAGTAAACTAGTTGAATACATTTTTTGTGTTACGTTTAAGAGTAGATAGGAACAAGGCAATAGGAGAATAAATTAAGATCAAGGATTTTGTAGGTTTTGGAGGCCTCCATTCTGCGGTACATTGAGGTATGAGACAGCAGCATTTCAATAGGGCATGCACTTTATCCATAATGTATGATTGAGCTTTGGGCTTTGCTATTTATATATTATTTTTTTTTATTATTATTGTTATCTTTTAGAGTTCCCACTTAAATTTGGAAACCTGTCACTTAGATTTATTGGTTGTGCAGGCAGTGTTCAGCAAAGAAACACAAAAAAGGCGCACTATAGGGTGATAACCTTCAGTTATAATAAAGAAATGTCTACAAAGAGAAGGCTCACCTTGTGGAGTTGTGCTATATGTAGGCACAACTCTAGTGTAGACTCATTGAGGGGTGTTGAATACCCCTTGTGGTAGATGGTATGCAGCCAAGGATGCAGATACTTCTAGTCAGGGATGCCTGGAGTCCCCCAGAAGACAAGTATATCAGCAGAAAAGGTGTAAAAAACCATCCAATGGTTCGGTTCAAATTCCAGAAGTTTATTTGGCAGGTAGTACAATGCGTTTAAGGGACAACGGTCCCCTTCATCAGGTACAGGCTGCTTGCATACAACATTACAGCTGTTAAACACATATATATACACACCCTAAATACCGCCAAAAACACTAAAGTGGAGTGGTCGTATTGGACCTGCCCTAGTGTCACTGGCATGGAGACAACTCGTAGTTTTTATTAAAATAATAATATGTCTGCATATTTCAAAAATAAGGGCTAATAGATGTTGGTGGGTTAAGTGGTAGATTAAAAAGCATTACAAATATCACAAATAAAACACCCCTAGGTGATTCCCAGTATTTACCAGAGCAATCGCAGGGTTGAAGTGCTCATGTGACTCGGATTAGTGATCACATGATCACAATGGAAGGCACGTGACCGCCGTAGCCCAGCAACGGAACGCTGGGACGGCTGGTCTGTGCTAGAGTGTATGCCCTGCTTTAAGGTGGATCGCAACAGCAGAAAGCTGAAGAGATCAGTCCCCGGCGCTGCACTGGCAGCAGGATCAAATGTGGGCAAGAGGGGTTGGAAGGGGCTTAGCACTAAATGCTTGGCAAGAAAGTGCCTATGGGCATTATGCAGATTCTAAAGATTGCCTAATTAGTAGCATTCGATTATGCAATAAAAATACAATAAAACAGACGGTGTATAGACATAATCAGGGAATGGAAAATGTCAAAATGGTTGGCAATAATGTCTATGTATGTTATGCAAATTATAAAGATTACATAATGAGCAATGTACAATATGCAAATTATAAAGATTACACAATGAGCAGGGCTGGATTTATACAATAAAAATAAGAAAAGAGATGGACATTATCAGGGGTGGATGATGTCAGTAAAGATGTGGGGGAGATGTTTTAAGAGAGCAAATTGGAAATGTGGATTTGAAAATGTATGTAGAGTCTATGGGGAATGAGGGAAATGGGATATGGATAATGAATTGGTTTGATAAATAAGATATATATATATATATATATATATATATATATATATATAAATAAAGGTCAATAGGACAGGGAAAGAGAGACTATTGCGTGATGGATATGTATGAGTATGTAGAAGGGGGGGGGGCTTTATTATGATAGGGATGAATTGGATTTGGTATTGATGAAAAAAGTAGGAAATGGCTGTACGGATTCAGGCAGTTCAATTGGTATATCCAGAACATTTCCCATCTTCTCAAAGTCTCAATGATATTATAACCATTGGTTTTGACTTGCTCTATGGGAGTTAGGGTAAACCCAAACAAGAAACCTTGGTGGTAGACTGTATCATGTCTGTTGTATAAACTTCATTTTGACTTGAGTTTTTTATTTTTTATTTTAGTTTGCTTCAAATTTTGGGCTATTTGATTTAAACACATTTCAGAGAGATTGAGGGAGAAATACTAAGAAAATAGTTAAAGACTAGAGAGAACAATTATGATTCTTATGATTCCTAAGAGACCTCAGTGTGTCATACACAAATTTTCTGGTCAATTGGAGCATGTCCGATTAAGCTAGAATTGACTTGTTCCTGAATCGAACTGGCCAACTAATTTGGCTAAATTTTGAATGATACTGTCATGTATAATTGTCACCAAAGACTGGTCCAAAGAGATGTAGTGTTCTGTGAAAAGTAACTAGCAACCTAATTGTCAACTTCCATGTAAAGCATGATGAATTTTCTAAAGTATTATTTTTTGTTCAAATTTGTGATTTAGCTAAGTGTCTCATATCTCCTTCAATGTGCACAATTTTGCATCCCTTTTATTTCCTACAGTGCCAGTGACACTGTTTGCATGTATTACATGACTACCCAGCATTTAATTACAACTGCAGTGACTTGTTTCCCAGTAACAATCAATTCATCTTCAGCCTAAACTAAAGACTGCAAATCATAGCTAGTAGTAAAGACAATAGATAGTTAAGAGAAAAAGAACAGTCTCTATAATAACATGTAAGTGATTTGCACCTTTCTCAGCTCTACAGTTTGATATTAAACTGAAAAACAATGAAACTGTGATTTCCTCTAAAAGCTGAAATTGTTAACTTCAACTTCAGCACAGTAAGGAACATTTGTGGTGTCTACCACACCTGGCAGGCATTCCTGTAACTTGGAGGCTTCAAAAATTTTTCCCTTATAACTGCAGTAATGAGAAATAAAAGCTTCTTTCTGAAAAGATACAGTAGGTCAATAATCTCATGTAGGCCAGGGGAAAAAATTACTCTGGGGGTCATACTTACCTTGGGTTTAAAGAAAAGGCAAGAGCAAGGTCCTCAAAATTATTCCTGAACAGAAAGAATACCTAGAACTGGTGCATACACTCGGGAAGAGAGGTCTTGAGTCTTAGTAATTGTAAAAATACCTTTCCCTGATGTATCACAAAAGGCTCAGGAATACTTTGACTCATAAATCTCCAATGAATATTATTTTATTTATGACCCAAGTATCACTTTATGCTCTATGGCTATTACATCATGTTTTTCCCTTTAATATGTTGAAACGTCTATAACCTCTGTAGGATCTCAGTGGAAATTCAGAGCTTATAAAAGTGTCGGACAAAGTGAAATCCTTTGTTATCTGCCATCAGGTACAAAACTGCTTATAAATCATGAAAGGGTGTTTTCATGATTCTTTTAATGAAAGAAATTAAAGGTAGAAATATATAATTTAAAAAAATAAAATAAAAAAGTAAAATAAAATTAGCAATGCTTCATTGATGATACTAAGGATTTATAATGAGTTTCATAAACTGGATGTTTGTAATTCTGTCTGTAATACACAATGAATTGCACCGATATAATTAGGTAACCCCATTTCATGGTTCCCCTTGCAGTGGTGCCTCCATACAGCAGCAGTGTCAGGTTTCCAGAGGAATCAGGGCTGCTGGACGGCCCGTCCTGACATCTGACCCCTCTGCCAATGAGGCATTTAAATCTTTACTGTACAACTACTCTTTCTGTCTGTCTGTTTTTGGTTCCCTGTTTGTGTGTCACCGCATCACATTACAGTATAGGGGCTACTGTGCAGTTGTTGGGTCACTGCCTAGGGTGACCATGCATGTAGGTAGGAATAGTGGGTCCACGAAGTTTTAAGGCTGCACTATCCCTGTTTGTGTGTGACAGTAGTCATTATCCTGACAATCCCTAGGGATTCAGATAAAATATTATGCTCACCAATCCCAAATAGGAACTAAGCTAGTTGTCTCTGGTGGGAAGATGACAACATTGAGGTCCCTTTTGAATGTAAACATTTAAACATTTTTCATGCTAGATAAATTGGCCATATATGGACCAATATCTTAGCTCAATCTGGTAACCAAACCCATAATCGGCTCATGAAGAGGTAGGTAATGGGTAAACAACAGAGATAAGCTACCATCCATAGATGTATATGTTATTGTCAGTTTCATATTACTAATGATGTTTTTGTGCTAAAGAGCTTGAAAGGCAATACATATAGTATTAGCAGAGCCCAAAGAGTCATACATGAATTTTCAGGGCATTTGGGACACTTTAGATTTGGGTCAAATTTCCTCATACCGAACTGATCAAATCAGACACGGAAGGATTTGGGGGAAATTTGCTTAATTTTGCTATAGAGCCAAAAAGGACTGTTGTAAATCTCCCACAACATCATGAATCTTTCCCTTCCTGGAAAATAGAAATTAATGGTTTGCACAAAAATAAGTTGCTGTTGCCAATTGAGCCACTGTGGTTTGGGTCCAAATCTATCCAACACTCATTGCCAGTGAGACATCTAGCTTTTTGTAAAAAAAACTTTTACTTCAATTAATGTTCAAAGCTCTATATAACCTTATTTTTATAATTCTTAAACAGTGTCTCCCTATTCTCCCTATAATGTCCAAAAACCATTGAATCCTAAATAACTTTTGTGGGTGGAGTTAGTCATTAATATCCATTTAATAGGATTAATTCACTAAAGCAGCCAAAGTGCAAAATGTTAATTATATTAAAAGCAAATAATTAACTCCTATTCAATTGAAACCCACATAAAAAGCAGGCGAACAAGTGACCAATGCAATTTTCACTATTATAAAGTAAGCCTTCCTGGCTCTCTTGCAGATGAGTACAGCTTCCAAATATAGCTGTTTCTATATTCCAGGATAAAAGATTGAGTGCTTTCATGAGAAATGTTCATGACCCAAACTGAAAGTGATGTATCTGCTTCTTAGTTACAGTAATGAAATGAACTTAAAGCTGAAATCTCATTTATTTTTTATGAACAGAAATATATATATATATATAAATATATATATATATATATATATATATATATATATATAATAAAATATATGTACGATCCTACCAGTTCCAGACGTGTAAATGGTTGTTCAGTGTATACTGGAATGATATCCTTCGCTGCAGTGGCCGAGGATATTAGGGACGGGTGCTTTGTGGCAATGGTAATCTAATGACCCTAGTCAATGGTTCCCTGAAAATAAATCATTGAAGGGGACTAGTGCATTTACTGCCTACATGACACAGAGCACCCGCCCCGATAGGGGCGACCCATACGGAACCTGTCCCTAGTTAGGGGCCTAATCCCTATGCTTGCCCCCACTAAATCCCTACATGCCACGTTTCGTCTCAATCACAAGACTCATCAGGGGAATCGATAATGAAGTTCGACTGAAAAATACAAAGACAAACATACAAACAAAATAACTACCAGCACTTATTAACATAGTTCAGTCACTGCACGCCAGCTACAAGTGCCCATAACACACACTTATTACTTACTAGTGACTTTTAAAATCTACAGGTGGACAGTGGTCTCACTGTGTTCAATACAGGGAAGTGTCACTTTTATCAAGCTGCCTCACCATTGGTGTATCTAGTGGGGAGAACGCTACATTATTGACTATAATGGGATCCAGTGGTGATCTGGCTGTTTTCCAGCATAAAACCCAGGCTTCAGCAGAACAAAAACTGTTGCATACAACGGTTTTTGGTCCATCTGACAGCCGGCACTTGTGCCAGATCAGGTAGCCGGACAAATTTGAATGCAGCCTAAATAATGTGACACTATTACGAAGAAAATTGGAGTGAAAATTTTCCCATTTATCTGCAATAATGTAGAATGCTGAGAAGAGGAACACATTAAACTTTTTACAATAAAACATTTTTTTTTTGTTTTTGTTTTTTTTGGGGGGGAAGCAATACACACAAGTGATTTAATAATCTAGGCTTAAAACTACTACTCCATATTGTCAATCCAATTGACACACTTAGTGGAACAATGACCAAGAGAATTTTTAAAAAAACTTTCAATCATGGTTACTGCATGATTGGCAATTTTTTTTCCATCTTGTGAAATATAACTTTAGAATGTTCCTCACAATCCTTATAGAGAATATTTATTTAAGCCTAAGGAGGCACCAACTGCTTTTTTCCATCCCAGTTGCTGACAATGAACAAAATTTCAGCCTAGGGTTTAAACTAATGGGTAACTTGTTTGTCATGACCTCCCAAAATGCACAAAAGAAAATGGAAAAAAAAAATGTATTGAATGCTAGACATCTATTACCGACTGAACCGAAAAGGTAAAAAAGACTCAAACAGATGACAATTGCAAATTTGACTTTGTGATAAAGAGCAGTTAAATACAGACCTCCCAAAGATTTATATAACAAGTCAACAACATTTCAACTAATATTAGCCTTTGAGTTGGATATTTGCCATACCTCTTTTGTGAGGCTATAAAATATGTCCCCAGGACTCTAAAAAAGGATTAAACAAATTGACTTCTCAGCTCAGCAGTAGAGCTGAGGGAATGCTAAACACTTTCAAGATAGTCCAAGAATTATTATAGTCTTTCATTGTGTTTTATTTGCCCTTACACCCTACAACTAAAATAAGCAACAAATTACATTTCACCAACTGGGAGTTTAACGCTCTCCCAAATGAACTGTCCCAAAAAAACACGTAGACAAATAAATCCACAATGTATAGCAATCAGCATAAAAGCACACATAAAAAGACTAAAAAATAGGTAAAAAGAATACAAAAATAAGCACTATAATTAAATAAATCACACAGTATTTCACTGCCTTCTCGCTACATTAGTTTGGACTGTTCAGTTCACATGGGAATACAGTAATATTACCCTGAACCAACATTTCTGTTTACATCCCTTATTGGAGTTTTAATTGTATTTTACATTGCTTTATTTTAGCTTGTTGTTCTGTTTAAAGACTTTTCATCCCTAAGAGATTAAGAAATGAAAAAAAAAAAGCCTAAAAATTGAATATTGGACAGATTTAATTGCTTGTACTAAATCCCAATCTCCCTGTTATTCTTCATACAGGTTCTTTTGGGTGAAGGTACCGCAAAACATATTAAAGAAGGACAACGAGTCATGCAATTTCTATGAAAATATTTAATTCAATTAGACTTAGAAAATCTGACTGATCACAAAGCATTATGAATGAGAATTTTGTGCTCCAAAAAGACGAAAGATAGATAAAGGACTTCACTGACTGCTACCAATTGATTGCTGAAATAAAGATTGTTTTTTGCTTTTCCCAAGGACAGATCTTTTATTTCTAGAATTTTTAGAATGATAAACCTTTGCTCTGAGCTACAATTCAATAAAAATGGCAAGTCTTATTTGTCCATATGAAATACATTAGCGACCCTGGTTTTCTTATGAAAAATGTATAGGTAACCTATTTAACAGATGACTACAATTCATTATATCAAGGTTTTGATGTGACAAACTCGCGGCAATCTGACACTTGATAGATGTTGCCATTTCATTGTACCCTGGAAAGAAAAACTTCTGTTAGCATCTATATTATACACAGTTGTTTGTGCAGAGTAAAGAAAGTTGGTACCATACAATATAAAGACAATGAGAGGTTTTTCTTTTTCTTAAGGCATGATTTCTATCATACTGTACTTTCAGCTTCTGATAGTACAGTGCACTGCACTGTGATAAAATGTTGCAAGTAGTACCTAGCCAATTTCTGGAAATCTGCAAATCTGTTGGGCGATTCAATTTGAGCCTTATTAAACTTGAGCTACAGTAAATGAAAAGTGCTGAAAAGTTATGGATGATATTCTGGAGTCTTCTAGGACTGTATGGAACTCATTTTAAGATTTTTCATGCCAAACCAGTATTAGTAATCTCAAACTGACTGTAACATATATGTTTATTAGTAAACACATGGATGATGGTGGCAAAAGAAAAAAATATATATTTTACGTTTAAAATAAATTGGCAGCAAATGCCAGTGTGAACATACACACACAAACACCACTTTGGGGTCATGTGATAGTCCTTCTTCATCTGTCCTGGCTTCTGATCTAAAAAAATAGAAATTTTTATGACTCAAACCGCCAAATATTCAGATACAGCTTTAACCAAAATTCTTGGAAATTACATGTTGAAAATATATGTTGAATTTCATTCATAGATGCAGCCAAGCTAAAATTGACTCTAATACCACATGTCACAGTGTTATCTCATGACAAAAGCCATTGAAATCCACTGAAAAAGTGAATTAACATTGTTTTGCCATTGTAAACCATACATTTTAGCTTGGCTACATCTGTGTTTAGAGTCAATTTACTCATCCTCAGTTGCTACTCCAAGAACTATGCAAGATTCAGTAAGAAACTGTTACTGTCCTATCAGAAGAGGTGACTTCTATTAGGAAAACAGAAACATGAAGTTAAAACATCCCTTTATATGTGTAAGGTTGTATCAGACTTAAAACATAACCTTTATTTTAGCAAAGCTAAAACACAGTAGTTGTTGCTACATTAGAAGACTTAGGTAGGGTTGGATATCTGGCTCCTAAGTAGTGTGGATGGTGGGTTCACTAAATAGCCCTATTACTGTTCACTTGCTGTGGTGTCCACTGGAAACTAGACCCTAACGCTGGGTTCGTGGAGAACTCACCATGAAGGGTGACCCCCAATCTTCACTGTGGCGGTAAACATACCTCAAAGAGGTGTGAGTAAAAGATCAAATGTGAGTTTTAGCTGACATTTATCTACCAACCACCTCACCTTCAGCATCATATCTTATTATTTAAAAAAATGAAATATAATGAATATATATATATATATATATATATATATATATATTATATATATACATTGATTGAAACTACTTATGTCAAGTGGTTTAAAAGTAACTTTGCCATTGTGGAGAAAAAGAGGAAGGAAGAACAGAAAGATAATTATTTTTTAATTCTGACAAAGTTTTATGCATATTACACATATCCAGGTTGTGGACATGCCACCCTAATCACAGAGTGGTGGAATTAATAAGTATTACTAGTTTGGTGGCTGATAGGTAAGGAACTATGAACATAGGGAACTATGACCAGCACTGATGAAACTCTACTAGAGATGGGTGAATTTCCCAAAAATCTTTTTGGTCTGATTTGTCCCAATTGGCCAAGAAATTAGATTTGAGTAAGAAAGTGTTTTAAATTCCAGGAAAATCTCTCTCTTGAATCAAATTTTTTAAAAATAATGTGGGTTGAGTTAAGACTAACATATCAGTTTGCTCATCTCTACACTTTATATGTCCCTCTTTTGGCATGGAAATTGACCACAGCCTCCAGAACCCCACTGTAGAGCTGATCTAGGTCTGCTAAGATCAAGCAGCTTCTGTCGTGATCCAGCACCCAATGATCGCATAATTGATGATATGTGAGCAGAAAATGTCATGGTCGCTTCCTGACTGTAAACCTAGTCCTCATTAACGTACAATTGTATAAATAGAAAAGTAACAAAAATATCATGGCTCTTTTAAGGCAGGGAAGAAACAACAATAAATAAATAAATAAAGGAGATTGTTTATGGTGCCTAAAGGTTAATAGATTATTGCCCCTGTAACTGTTTAATAATAATAATAATAATAATAATAATAATAATAATAATAATAATAATAATAATATAGAAAAATCTAGAAGTTCAATGTAACTTTATGATTTCAAATACCCTTACAATCTTACATCACACTATGTGTTATCTTATTCCAATTATATTTCCATATCTTGGCTAAGCTTGAGATTTTTACATTTTATTTCTGTGTAACTGACAGCACATCACCCGAGGATTACATAACAATAAAAAGTGGACAGAGCTCTCTGCTAATACAAAATACTTCATAAGAATTTGAAAGATGTGACAGACTTATGAAAATGACTTCATGGATAGTTATGTAATTTAAAAGACAGTGAGGGCAAAATGAACCATAAGTGTCAGTTGTCAGCATAAAGCATGTATCGCAAGGCCAGGTCCTTGTTGATTAAGGCAGTTCAGAATGACCAAAAACAGGGACTCTAAAAGCAAACTGCAAAAGATAACTTGTCAAAACTATAATTTTGTTGTTTTGTGTCAAATTCTCTATATGAGAGCGAAGTGCAGATGTGTGTAACGAGTGGAGAAAGACCCATGGCAGCATCACAATCACAAGCTATGAGGTTACAAGGAAACCTGGGTTCTGCTAAATAAGGGGGACCAGGGTTAGGAAAAGCTTGGAAAACTCTCCTTTTGGCCAGACCGGCAAAAGAAAAGCATTCTTACCTACTCACCATAACAGGGTCCTGGTTCATTTACTTCTCATTCTCATCTGCCTCACTTGGGTCCACTGCTGTCAACATCCGCGTTGAGGCCACTGCCACCATTCACTGGTCCCAGTGGTGACCTGCTCTTCTTGAATCAGGTTTATTGGTTATGTAGTTCAATGGAGGCGGGGTTGTCATATTTTGAGGCTAGTAATTGGCTACAGTGACATCAAAATTGGACCCACTAGTAAGATATACCCTGATATTATTTGAAATAATATTAATATTTGAAATGAAGCATAATCAATGTACAATGTACCCCTTATCTGCCTTATCCTCGCCATCAATATATGAAATGAATTCCCTTTGAATATAGTTTCAACAAAAGTAAAAAAAAATTTTTATTTAACAGTTGTTCCAAAATATGTGAGAATCTATCTGTTACATGAAGCATGATAAACTTCCCCACAAAGTGTTAAATAAGGCTTCATCTAAGGCATTAGTCATCGTTAAATTATGGAAGTCTAGAAATAAATGATAACAGCTGGGACAGTTGCATATATCAAATATCTGGATGAGTCTTTTTTTTCTGGAAATGCTACACAATGTTAAACCAATCAGCAGCATAAGGTGTCTTTCAACTTAGCAATGTCTCATACATATGTCCCCTGTCTTTATAGGCGCAACTGCATCTGCTATGGGTTGTGTGCCAAGATGTGCCATTCCCAATGTCTACTCTGAATATGATAATATCATAGTCTCCATAGTATGGGTGAGAATGTAATGCTAAATGACCATGAAATGTAATTTAGAATCTAAAATGATTCTAGAATTAATAGTGAGAGGGTAAAAAAAAAAAGCTTTATCCATTACAAAGTAAAAGTTTTCAGTTTGTATTCAGATTTTTTTCTAATGACATTTTAAAGGGAATGTGTCACCAGGAAAGGACCCATTGTTCAAATAAAGTCTTTATGTTAAGCATATTATTTTATGTGTTGTATATGTCAGCTAACCAGTTTGAAGTTGGGCTAGACCTGAGGCCCTTACTGGTGGTCCCCTGGTATTTTTCCTTTAACCCCTACATAGGGATCTAATCTTTGCTACAGGGGAGCCACCAGGTTATTACCTATTGGAATATCCCCAGTGTAGTTTGCAGCTGGGTTAGAAAAACTAGTACAAGGCACCAAAAGCACAGGCAAGATAATAGACCAAACCAGGCAAGAACTGACAGGCACAAGCAAATTCAAGGCAAAACAAGGACAGAACCAGACTGAGGACAATCAGTCAGTGAACATGAAAATGCATGTAACAGACTTGAGGGCATATTAGCAGATATATGTGCAGAGATTTAGCAAGACAGAACAGGCACAAAACACTAGGGAACAGTTTTGAAATAGTAGGTCCAGATATCAAAACCTGGCATGGCAGAACAGACAAGAACTAGAATTTGGGATTACATTGATAAACATAAGTAGGACTGAATTAGGACAGAACAGACTGAAGAGCGTGGTAAACAGAACTAGGACAACAGATAAAGTCAGTTGGCTGATGAACTTCACAGAACCCAGACAGAAGACAGAACATGCAAAGAACCAACATAATCTGAAATTCCATAGCTAGGGACAGGACACGCAACTGTAAAGCAACTCAGGAAACATATACAGTAGTGAACTAACAAACTCATTAGTCAAGCAGATACAAGACCAGGAAATGCAGTATTAACTCAACCAATAACGAACTGCGGAGAGATACAAGCACATTTATACTAATTCATACCCACAAATAGACAACGTATGAGTGCACTGGAAAATTACACTAATTAAACACCATTGTAACAATATCATTATTATTTATTGAATCTCTTCTAGAATATTTATACTTTTAAAAACTTTTTTTTTTATTGTCAGATGTCTTTATGACAACAATTACTGTATGTATATATATATATATATATATATATATATATATATATAAAGTTCAAAGGCATTTATCAGGGCATGCCAAAAGTATCTTAACTAGTCCTGGCAGAAAAGTGTCAAACACAGTCATCTTTACAGCCAATGAGTGATTACATGGGCACGTTGTGTGTTACCATCACTTTGGAATGTGGGAAAGATACCCTTTCCACAACATACATATATACATAAGAATGTGGAAAGGGAATAAGGTTTACATGTCACATTAATCTACATTGAATTTGTAGTGTACTGACTAATAGCCTGTGATTTGGTTGGGAACTGCTTTTACAATTCTACGAGCTTCAGAGCAGAAATTCCCCAGTATCTTTTGCTGGATCAAAGATGCACATTGATTTGCATTGAAGGAAGTGTTATCATTATACCTACCACTGTACAAACATCTGATATTGGTTATCCCTAATGTTTTCCCTGACAAACTAATGCATTTTAGTTATTAGTCCATCTACTGTCAGCATGTAGTTACAGATGAGTACATTTCGGTAAACTCGATTCAGGTCAAAAGTGCCTAAAGGGGTTGTACGGTTAATTTATTTTGAGGACCTATCCTCATGATAGGTCATCAATATCAGATTTGCTTGTCTGAGCGCTGCCTTGTCTTCATTGTATACCTGTTCACCATCACAATGGCAGCGGTGAGCAGGTGTAATTAAAGCTAAGCCATCCCATTTACTTTTATGGGACATCTCCCTCCTGTTCAAATTAATAGGAAGGAGTCATCCCATAGAAGTGAATTTGACAGCTGAAAAGTAATTACACCTGCTTACCACTGCAGTTACAATGGTGAGCAGGTAAACAATGAAGAGTATGAACGATGCTTTCTCTTTAAACAGTTGATCGGCGTGGGTGCCTGGAATCAACCCCCGCCAATCTGATAATGATGACCTATCCTGAGGATAGATCATCAATATAAATATACACCCCCTTTAAATTGTCCCAAAAAGCTGTGAATGACATTATCTCTCTCACCAAATATTCTTCCAAATCTAATCACCTGAAATTCAGATTCCACAAAATGCGAAATTTGTGTTGAATTTTGATTCTATAGAATTGACTTGCTTATCTCTAGTGGTAGTGAAATAAACAGGAAAGCACATCATTTTACTGTTATGGGAAAGGCCAGGGTTTTAATATACATACTTGATTTCATAATTGGACCTAATGCTTATCATAACTGTATTCATAAAAATTAAAACATGAAGTACAGTAAACAGTATTCCATTATATTATGGACAATGCTTGCTAATGCTGAGTGTTAAAAGTAAAGGGCGATATTACAGATCCAAACAAGCTCTGAGCTGTACACAGCTGTAACCTTGAACCCTTTCAAGCTTATTGGGTACTATAGGACTTCTGTATGCTGATTTGTGGCAAAAAATTGTGACACATTTCATTAAATACAGTTATATGAGGGTATTCTCTTCTAGATATATTGATTCTAGATTAGAAAATGGCACTTGTTTCAGGTAACATTAGGGCACAATATATGCTCCATGTGGAAGCTCAGCCCTGTATACAAGACCTACAGGGTCTGTTCTTGTTTTTGCCAATGTGTAATCAGGACTTCTATCAGATACTGCGATAAATAAAACATGTTGAGTGTCAGAAATGTTTAAGGATTGCTTGAACTGTCTTTGGCTACTTGTATGGTTATGGATTTACTGTATGTCTTAAGAAAGCACTAATTTTAGGATTATGAAAATGTTGAACATTTATTTTTGTGTGGTTGAGGTTCCTTCACAAACGGACTCCAAGAAGCAGGAATCCCTGGAGCATATGGGTGAGCTGGCTATGAAAAATATCCATATGCTTCATTGAAAACCCTTTTATGAGGATATTCTCTCCTAGAAGCATTGATTGCGGATAAGAATATGGCAACTCCCAATGAGGTCTCATTATCTACTGGCAAAAGTTGGTCTCATTACCAGCTTTTTGCCAATATGTGTAATCAGGACTGGAATTACTACAGATGGAATTTTAGCTGAGGACCAAGTCCAATACAGAGGTTTATTCTTTCCTTCTGCCACCTATCAACTGTTGCTACAGGACCCACACTTTTATGCTTGAATTTAATGAATGATCTCAATTTAATAATAAGTCAATAATAACCAAACATGAGGCTAGTCATTTCATATGCCTCATTTAACTCCATAACCAAATCTACAGAATTGCCCTAAATATAGCCTAAACACATTTTTTTCTATATTCCATTACTGTTTTTTCTGCATTATGATCATGTCATCTTTCCCCAAGCACCCTTCTTTAGATGTTGCTCACCAAATGTACACTACAAAGTACAGAACAGAGTCTATGACATATGAGACCAAAGATCTGGTATACCTGATCATTTGATTGTATGGGGCCCAGATATCTTAACTGCCCTGTCGTAATGGTCCCACATGAGAAAATAACAACAACAAAGAAAAGGTTTAGGAAGTAACATAATGAAGTTTGTAAGGCGTAAAGTTGATCCAGAGGAAGGCAAACAAACAACCCCACGATCCAATTTTCCTCATTTGAAGGTGGGACATTCCTTCTTCAGGTAATCAGAATAACTTCCTGGATCAGCGACCCTCCTCCAGAATTTGAGTAACTACAACCCTTAATATTATATTTAAAAAATACCATTGAGGTCCCTCTTGGACTCTTTTAGTGAATTCACCATCACCACCTCCTCACGCAGAGTTCCATAGTCGCACTGCTCTTACTGTAAAGAATGCTCTTCTATATAGATGGAGAAACCTTCTTTTATCTAGACATAGAAAATATCCTTTTTGTGGTCACAGTCCTCGGTATAAAAAGATGATCGGAGAGATCTCTATATTGACCCCTGTTATACAGTATTTATATATGGTAATCAGATATACCCTCACCAGTCTTTTTTGTAAACTAAATAACCCTAGTTTTGATAATATTTCTTAATATTTCTTGGCACTGCAGACCACCTACTCCACTTATTACTTCAGTGTTTGTATATTATCTCTTCTGCAGTCCATTCACATTTCCCAGGTGACCAGTGATTGGCTGAGCAGTTATTTCCTGTGTGACGAGAGGAAAGATTTTGGGGGATCTGTGAATCATCGAAACGGAAGCTGCGGGGAATCGGTAAGGTAAGTATAACATATTTCATTGTACATACTTCTTATGCTTTTTTTAAATTATTTTGTCTGTACAACCTCTGTAAGAAATTCAGAAGAAACAATGTATAGTTCTCCCTATTCACAGAACTGAGTATTCTCTGCTGCATAAAGGTTTTAATTTTATTTCTTGTGCTTTTAGGCATCTTTGATATGACAAGCAGGAGTAAAGATTTATTTTACAGGGATCTGAAAAGGACTGAAATAGTTTTGTTCATTTCCTACAGTGCAAGGGTCATCCTTGCCAGTTCCATGCCATCCTTGCTGCTGATACTCCTTTCTGAAGCACCATAGAAGATAAGCCTAAGGACAAGATGACTCTCCAGTTCTCAGTATGTCTTGGCCACTTGCTGCTTTGAAATGTTTACTGTTTGTATCCTTCAATATAAACTTTTAGGGTATGTGTGTGTGTGGGGGGGGGGGGGTACACCTTTCATTAAACAGCAAAAAACAGCCTACCATTTCCTGACTTTATTGTCAGCTTCATTTTGAATTCTGTTATTGTCTCCCGCAGAAGAACAGTGACATTTGATTCACTGTAGATTTCTAAGCACATCTGCCATGAAGTTGTAATGCATGCAGAGGAGTCAAAGAACATGCAGTAGCATATATCAAGTAAAAGTTCCGTCTTACTAATCAAGTCCATAGGGACACTCTGCTGTGTCATAAGACATATCATTCCACAGTTGAATGAGATTGTCAGTCATAGCAACCCAGGCTACAGTAGAGCTATTGTCCCCAGTCAGCAGTATGGAAGTGAATAAAAGTAGATAGGGGCATATTTTAAAAACAGCTCAGCGAGCACTTGCACATGCCCATTTTGCCAGACAGAAAGCACTCCCTGTCACATTTCAATTTACAAATCAGAAAGAACAGATTGTCGATAGCTTAAAGGAACATAAGGAGTTTTTATGGTATAATTCTGGACAATTACAAAATACCCAGAAGCTTAACCGTTTGGATTATTTGCTTACAGTGAGGTTTTGAAGAAGAGTTTCATGGCGATAAAAGGAACTGTTCTAGTTCTAAGACCTAGCTTCGACTACTCAAGAAAACAAATAGTCAGTCTGGAGAATTGGGAATAACAAATAAAAAAATATGGGATTCTAACCTTTCTTGGGAAGTAAAACAGACATAACAAACTCATAAACAAGAAAAAATGAACAAAAAGTAGATGACTGAATGATAACATGTAATGGAAAATGAAATTGATATGCAATTCAGATTTCTTCCAATACAAACTTAGGCAGAGTGTCCAGAATACAAACAGATTTACACTGCACAATGGAGCAGGCAATTATGAGGAGGAAAGTGTTCCTTCTCGACAATTGCTTTCTCCTCAGTGCAGCAACCACCTTTACTGTATGGAGATGAGCGATGGCTACTGCTGTCACTGTTCCTCATACAGAGTCATTGTTTCTGGGAATCCTGGGCAGCCCCTTTACACGGGCCAATTATTGGGAACAAGTGTTTGTATGAATCTTTATTCCTAATAATCTAATTGACAATCTGGCAGTGTAAATCCATCTTAACCTGAGAAAGTAGTAGGGTAGCAGTAGAAATTATAAGACTCCAAAATATATATCAGGACAAAGCTCCATAATTATTATCAGCACCAAGATCTCCTTTGAGGACTTCATCAATGGATATGTTCTGCTCATTATGAGTTTAAAGGGGTTCTCCAGGAATTTAGAAATTGAAAATACTTAAATATTACTTCATTATAAATATATTACCAAATGCCTTTCATTATCTTTAATGTCTTGTTTTGTCAGGGGAGCAGTCATTAGGAAAAACAAAATGGCCACCATCCTACTAGTCCACGCAAAACCAGTCCTAACTACATAGGAAGACAAGTTAAAGAGCTGCACCATCTTCCTGTCTTACTTATCAGGGATTATGATCCTGAATACAGTTTAATAGGATCTTCAGATGAATCTCTGTAGGAATGGAGTTCATTAGGAGACATGAAGTACAGAGATGATAGCAGGGGTGTAGATAATGAGCAGCAGCAATTGTATGCAGTCTCCATTACCACAGCTCCACATTACCTGTCCTGTCTGTGCTTTCTGTACTTCATGTCTCCTCATAAACTCCATTCCTAGAGAGATCCAGCTGAAGATCTTATCCCTGACAAGCAGAGCAGAGAGGAGGATGAGGCAGCTCTTTAGCTCAGTGTTGTGACTTGTCCTCCTCTGTGATTAGGACAGGTTTTGTGTGTGCTAATAGGACGGTGGCCATTTTTTTCTCCTTTTGATTGCTCCATAGACAAAATGAACCATTATAGCTAGTGAAATGTATTTGGGAATATATTTATACTAAAGCAATATTTAAGTATTTTCATTTTCTTAATTCCCGGAGAACCCCTTTAATGGCGTCCATGCAACTCAACAGAAACCACAATCAAGAGAACATGAAGCAGGGGCTGCCTAATACTGCCACTCAAACCTGGTAGTTCAAAACTAGGCCCTTTAGTACCTTCTTATTCACCTTTATTCCCAACTTCAATCACCCTAGTAGGTCATAAAGAATTGACGGTTGGGTGTTCTTTATTTCCATCAATAAGCAATAGTTACAAAAAATTTTCTTCTCTCACTGGTGGACCATGCACAGATTTTAATTGGCACCATGAAATTTACCTGTGGTTGCAAACACTTGATGCCAGGGTCCCTTAAACTTAACCAGTAAATGTTCATGGTTTAATAAGTGAGGCACCTTGTGGTGGGCTTATTTTTGTGAAACCAAAAATAAATTATCTAAACTAAACAACTTTAAAGAAGTTATCCAACAAAGCTAGAACCAGTCTTGTATTTCACATGGATACAGTGATCTCCCCATTCAATTGCTCTGCAAATTTATTTTAAGCTGGTGGTTCAGGGGGTATGTAATTTCTCGGGAGGTATACTAAAGTAGCATCAGTTTTTGTTGAATGGAGCATACCTAATTATTTGGTTGTCATACTGGGCAATAATATGTTTTTTAATATAACATCTTTAATACAATATAAAATATTTAAAAGCAAACTACATAAGTTACAGTATGCTCACCATAAAATTTTAGATTTGTATTGCCTTAACACTGTGATAACTAATAGTTTATGTCTTTATCGTAAAACATAATTGAACGCATGTAACTAAGTAATTATATCTTATCATCATCACCACCTGTCCGGTAAGCCTTTAACAACAGCTTGCCTATGAGTAATAGTAAGCTTTCTTGTTCTTCCCCAGTAGGCCATGTTTGGAGGATTTTCTTAATCATACACAGGTGAATTAATGTAATACCAACTCTTTTCCCATCTGCTGGCACAAAGAACATTTTAAAATATGACCTGTTGGAGATACAATGCTTCAAGAAAACCTACAGGCATTATATATAATGATGATATCTCTGTAGGATACTGGTGATGATCAGGCTTGCAAAATTCTAAAACAGCAACATATAAATACCTACTTTTTAATTTTATGTATATGTTATTAGTATAAGCCTGAACACCGTTTGGCATTAGATAATCATCTAGATATTTTTGTAAATGCTGAAATAGTATCTGCCTCTTAGGGAAGGGTATTCCATAGCTTAACTTCTTAACTGTAAGGAATCCTAAATCTACATATCTAAATCTCACTTCCACATTTAATGAATGTCCATGGGCCCTTTGTAAAGTCCTTGGAATCGATAAATCACGGGCCAGTTCTTCTTATTGACCACACATGTATATATAAATCATATATCTTTTAAAGGGGTTGTCCAAGATTTTGATATTGAAAGCCTATCCTGAGCTCCATCCATTGAGTACAGGACCTTTCCTTTTAGAGTGAATGGGAGAAGCACTGTAGTTACCAGCTCTGTCCACTACACAATGAGCCGAGCTGTGTAGTACCATTGCCCACTTGCAACCCAGAAGCTACAGCAAACCAACTGATTGACAGGGTGTGGGGTTTTTAAATGGAGCCTGATTGTGCCTGTTGTGTTTTAAGTCCTCCTAGGTGACTTGCATGTTGTTTGCTTGTTGTTTGATTTTACTAGTGCTGGCTATCGGGATCATGAGGCATTCCTATTAAACCCTTCTTATTAAGCCATGCCAACTGATCAGCACCATACAACTTTATTGGAGGTTATTGTGGATCTGATGGAGTCACTTCACTCTGAATATCCATTAAGACTGCAGCATCAGAGGGGTTAAGTACCCATGATTAGAGTAAAAAAAAACAACATGAATTTATATAGAAGTAAGAAATTGATTACATTAATTGTTTTAAATAAAAAAAGACACTTTCAGAATCATATTTTCATATGGTACAAATGTGTCCCTCCTTACCTTTGCTCAAATTCAATAAGTACACCAAATAATAAAAAATCAATATATTTTTGTGATTTATTATGCTTTCAAAACCTTCAACAGACCCTAATTCACATTACAACTGCTTACAGTTTAAACAACTCCTGACAGAGTATCACAAAACCATGTTTTGTTGTGTTTTTTTTTTTTTTTTCAAATTTCAAAGCTGGTGATATTTGTAGAATGCAAGACCTCATAGGCAGGGCCCACTCCTCTTCTGTACCAGTTTGTAATGCATCTTATTCATGCTTATTGCAATTGTTTTGTATTATGTATGTATACTCCTTTTTATATGTACATTGCCATGGAATGAATAGCGCTTTAATTTTAAATAATAATAATAATAATAATAATAATAATAATAATAATCATAATAATAATAATAATAATTACAATGTTGCATAACTCTTCTTGGAATATGTTGAACTAAGAGGAAAGGTAAGGAAGGGTTCTTAGGTATTCTATGACATCTTGTCATAATATCAATTAGTGACAAATTGAGTGTGCTAGCTTTTCCAGTGGTGGAGGAAAACTGTCTGCTACTGTTGCATCCCAATGACAACCTAATTGATACTTTTCTAATAATTATTAACTATGAAAGAATCAATTCTAAATGAGTCAAAGTCGACCTGTATTTTCTAAAAGTTTAGGTCAAATCCAAATCTGAATGTTTTGGCGAGTCAAGTTGGGTAATTAGCATTAGCCATTTTTCAGATCAGAACACAGGAAAGATGAAAATGGAGGATCGCATGGCCCTAGGTGATTAATGTGTGTGCATATACAATGGCAGGCATTTGCTACCAAAATGAAGAAAATAAACTGCATACATTCTATAGTTATAAGCCATGATGATTAGTGATGGAAATATTGGAATTGCAAATATTGGAATTGCAAATTTTAATCGTGAATATCGCCTCTTCAGGAATTCACAAATATTTAGAATATAGTGATATATATTCGTAATTTTCGAATATTCTAGATTTTTTTCATCTAAACCCCTGATGCCTCCCTGCTTCTTGCTTGTGGACCAATGAGAAGGCTGCAATGTCTTCATCTGAGTTTAGCAATATCCCTAGCAACCAATAGGAAAGTTGCCTACCCCTTTAGTATATAAGAACCTCCCCAGCAGCCATTGTATGCAGTATTTTGCAGATCTGAGAGAGACAGCAGTGTTATTGCTGTGCTCTCTGCTTTCCAGTGTCATTACATTAGATATTTAGCTTATATATATATATATATATATATATATAGTTAGTGGGAGATAGTCAGTGTAGGTTAGATAAGGATATAGTGTAGCTGATCTGGTTCTGCTGTCCATACATACATGCTACATACATAGTGCTCTATGCTACATACATACATACATACATACATACATAGTGCTGTGATGTCACAAGTTCACAACAATAGTTAGTGCAACAATCACTAATATGTAGTCAGCCTGTTAAAATGTGAAGTTGCATGTATTGCACCAAAATATTTGCATCATTAGTTTTAATTTCGCAATTGCGAATATATTGGTGCACTCTATCTGCATATAAAGCTATTGTAATGTTCTGCCGTGCCAACCATGTTCTTCAGTCTCAGGAAACTTCTAGCAGCTTGAAAAATGTAGCTATAGTGACCCACGCCTGTATTGCGCGCGCATATTACATTGTCGATTTTCGCAAACAAGACCATATTCTCGAATTCGCAAATATATAAAGAATATTCTACCAAATATCATGAATTCGAATATTGCCCCTGCCGCTTATCACTAATGATGGTGTGATCTTCAACTTTGCTTTACCTATTGTTAATTAGCCACTTAATAAGCTTTGATAATAATGACATGTTTAGAAAGAAAAACTCTCCTATAGTTGTCGAATGAGCCATATACACATTAAATATCTATATTACACAACAGTAAATAAACATGGTAAAATAATTGGTCATTGGATTTGCTGTTTGTTGTATTTCGCTTAATTTAAGTTCATGATAAAAAAAAATTCTGGAAGTGACCTATGGATGCCCCTTTTGTTATTACAGTAACCTTAAAGTGACCCCTTAAATCAAATTATCGAGACTTCCTGCTGATAATTTCTTAGGTCAGGTTCCAAATTGCTCATCACATCCTTTACTACTGTATGATCTTATTTCAACTTACAATAACCATAATACACTAAGCTCTGGAGCAGATTTCTCTGGGACTCAATTTCTGGTTGGCTGTGGACAGTCATGTCAAATGGTCTTTTTGGTTTTATATATATATATATATAGTACATCAGTACATTATAACAACAGTATGTCCTTCCTTACCTTTCCTCTTGCGACAACATATCTTGAGATATGTTAATTTCGAGCCTATCAAGGCTCTCGCTTTTATGTTGCAGTAATGTATTGATTGTATTGAATTAATATCAAGAGAAAGTGGAGTCCTCAACCAAATGTGTTGAAAGTTAAAGGGTTCTTCTAATAGGTCATCAATATGAGATCTGTGGTTGTCCGACTCCCTGTGGGGGTCCAACTCCCAGAACTCCCAGTACCTCCACAATTAGCTGTCTGAAAAGGTAGTAGTGCTAGTGCAAGCACTGCTTTCTCTTCAAAATCACCTGCATGTATTCTTACTTGTAGTGGTGACCCAGTGTAATTACAACTGCTCATCCCATCCATTCAGACCCTCACCAATCTGATATTGATGACCTATAGATACACTGTAGGTCATCAATATCTTTTTACTTCACAGCTCCTTTGAAGGGTTTTTTGAAGAAAATAATTTTAATGACCTATATGCAGGCTAGGTCATTAGTATCCGATCAATGGGGGTCTGATTCCTAGTCTGATCAGCTGTTTCAAGAGGCCACGGTGCTCTAGTGAGTGTTGCTTTCTCTTCTTAGGCGAAAAGGTCACGTTCCTCAGTCTAATCAATTGACCTTGGCTACAATACTAAGCACAACCACTATACAATGTATAGTGCTATGCTATATATGTGGAAAACATAGTGCTCATAGGAGGCCCACAATCTATTCAAATAACTGATCATTGTGGGTGTTGGATGTCAGACCCTCACCCCCTCACATATCGATGACCTATCTGCTTAAGGGTGGACAGTTTCTGTTGTTACATTTGTTTCTAAGTGTAAACTGCATACTATACATTACTATACTGCTATATGCCCCTTGGAAGAAAGAAAAATGCCAAAACCATATTGCATCTAAAATATTAATTGGTCATATTAATGCCATAGAGGCAGGAGCCTTTTATCAGCCATATCTGAGAGCTGTTTTCACTTAAGTAGTAGCTCTCAGTCTGGTGGACCCACAGCTTGGTCTTATTTCTATGGGTAAAGCATTGGGGGTGATCTAGATAACTGGGAGCATTGTGGTGGATGCAACAGCCCACCTCCTAGTATTTGGTTCAGTAAACAGCTGATACTTCACCCTTAGGCCTCATGCACACAAACATATTTTCATTCCGTTTCCGTTCCGTTTTTTTGCGGACTGTATATGAAACCATTCATTTCAATGGGTCCGCAAAAAAAAAGGAAGGTACTCTGTTTTCATTCTGTTTCGTTATGTCCGTATTTCCGTTCCACAAAAAAATAGAACATGTCCTATTATTGTCCGCATTACGGACAAAGATAGGACTATTCTATTAGAGGCCAGCTGTTTTGGATGTCATCCATATTTTTTGTGATTCCGTTTTTTGCAGACCGCAAAATACATACGTTCGTGTACATGAGACCTTGGGTGCTCATGCCTTTTAGGTTTGTTGCTGCTGACGACACATGTGCTCTAATCGGTTTTGCAATCTAAGATTAAATCTCTAGCTTCCTGGATTAACCTCATCCAGTGTGGACACTTTGTGTCTAACGTCACAGTAGCACCTCTTTTTCTAGTGGCTACAGCTGGGAGTACCTACACATTTGTTGGTGATGAATGCGAGGATGTCATATAATCACTGAATGTCCTCTGCAACTACTCTATCCCATTATATTCCCCAGTTAGTAGTTTTTTCTGCCTGAGATACCCGGCTACCTAGGTTTAAGCTTCCACCCACATTTTTCAAATTTTTATACCAATAAATATTTTTAGTTTTATTTTAAATGTCCTCACAGGCAGTGACTAACTATTAAACACTTGGACAAAAACTTCAACGTCTATACCTTTAAACATACACAATGAGTCTTTCTTCTGCCTCTAAAAAAAGAGAATACTCTGGTAAAATCTGCTAAATTTTGCAAGGCTAAATTTGATAGCAACATTATCAATATACTGTATATAGAACCTAAGAACTAATCAAAACAGGAGAAACAAATGAAGTAATTATGTAAGGTGAGAACAGAAGGAGCCGGAAGTAATGTATGATTACACAAGGTCATTAGAAGAAATGTGTTTGAGAAGAAACATTTATTAAGATACGTTGTTTGATCATTTATTTCAACTCCAAGCAGAGTTTGGAATACAATCTTCCCATTAGCATGACCTTGGAGGGATTATCATATCTTTTTAAATGCTGGATGAATTTGTGTTCAATTAGTTTTATGTACACGGAGACTCATTACAATTATACAGCCTTTTAAAGGAAAGGTGGAAAAAAATGGGCTATTGAAAAGCATTGTAAATTAACTCATTTAGCTACAGTCCAAGCTCTAGAATATATCAGTTGTTTCCAATGAATGCCTTCGCAATGACTAATGATGAAAAAGTAGATGTATCTTTAAAAGTGTTATGAGGACCTGAAGACCCTTTTTCTGGAAGAACTATGGAAAGTAAGTTAGAAATATATTCCTTCAAAAAAGCAACCTTTTTGAAGACATTTTTTTTTCAAATATTCAGTACTGTGCAAAAAATCTAGGCGGGTGGACAGGTGTAGAAAAATCCTGCAAAGTAAAAAATAGAAGTGTTGATAGTTGATAGTGTTGATAGTTTAAATGTAAAGTTATTCTGCAGCAGGACAACAACCCGAACATACAGCCAATGCCTTTACAAACCATCTTCAGTGTAAAAAAGAACAAAGAGTACTGGAAGTGATGATATGGCCCCCGTAGAGCCTTGATCTCAACATTGTCAAGTCTGTCTTTACATGAAGAGACAGAAGGATTTGAGCAAGCCTACCTCAACAGTAAATCTATGGTTAGTTCCCCTCCCTGCCAAGTTTCTTTAACAGCTGTATACAAGTGTACCTAATAAGAATTGGTGCTGTTTTGAATGCAAGGGGTGGTCACACCAAATATTGATTGGATTTATATTTCTTGTTTTTTGTTCATTCACTTTGCATTGTGTTAATTGATAAAAAATAACCTATTAACACTTATATTTCAGAAAGCATTTTTACTGTGAATGGCACTGTGCTTGGTAAGCTGTGTAAAAGACTTGGTGCTCACAGGAGCACCACAATCTTTTCAAGCAGCTGATCATTGTGGGTGTCGGAAGTTGGAGTCCTGCAAAGAGTCCAGTGGTATGGTAGTTCTAGTTATTTGACAAGAAAAGGTTTTAGACCTACTCCACGTCACTTATGGCATCAAAATATGTAAACCATGTATAAAAACTAGTCCTCTGATCAGTCAAGGATAATATTCTTTCACTGGTCTAAAACTAAGATGTTTGAGACTATTTTGTTTATTTATCTATTATTTATTTATTGATACTTTAAAGTCCCCTCCCAACTTGCCTTTAGTACCCCAATGTTAAGTTGATTCAGGGAGCCCTAACTTTATTAAGCTACATTGATTGAAGCTTTTATAGCCACCAATACTGTGACACCGGAAGGCAGAAGAACTTGTTTACCCAATATTAGAAGGATGGAAAGTCCACTAAAGTTTAATTTTTGGAAAAAAAAAAATGAGAATTCAGCTTTAGGTCATTCACATGGAGAACTAATTTCTACACAAGTATTTACTTGTGTAAATATTACCTACTGTCCTCTACAGCTGAAGCCTGTTATGGACATGGCAAAATTACAACCAAGAAATATTGGCATGAGCTGTTTGGTATGGCACGAAAGCATAGGACATACAATTACCAGGCGCAGCCAGGAGGTTCATGCTACTGCTATTTAGACGTCATGTTGTCATGGTCAGCATATACTTCAGTTATAGCTTTGTAGAAAACATTGAGGCTTTAATGGGATGATGGCCTTCAGGAAAATAAAACTGATTGTGTAATGTTAAAGTATGTGGGGGTTGATTAAAGTAAAATTTACAGTTCTTGCCTGGGGTTATACTTTAAGTGAGATTTAAAGGATTATACCCATAACAGGTATTGACAACTTTTTGCAATGGTATTCCATCAATGTCAGATGTGCAGCTATTAAGGCCCACTCCGACCTCCAGAATGGGTCCCTGGAAGTGAAGGAGATCACACCTTGCATGTGTGGTGTGCTCTTCATTCGCTGCTATGAAGTGCACTCAAATGTTTTTTAAATTCATATAGCCGTGAATGGAGAGAGCACAATGAATGCATGACTGCCTCTTTATTCACCACTATGGTGATGCTGAAAGTCAGCACTCTTTTTGGGTGTCTGGGCATGTGTAGCTGTTATCTGTTAACTTTGGGGGTCTGAGATTGATATCATATTCTAACTATATGCCATCAAAGTCTGAGATGTAAATATCCCCTGATCCTGGATATATCCCTATTTTCACCCAAACAGCCCCCCGATATGAGCATTGGAGCATCGCACAGGGCAAATGCTTTTTTTGGAGATCCGGTGACATACCGGGCTCTCTATGGATAAAGCTAGGCAGAGGCTTTAGCCTAGCAGTGAGCCTGGTGACGTCACTGACACTAATGGGCGGGCTCTAGCGCTGCCTTAGTTGTTTTACAGCTCTGAACCCGGACAACCCTTTTAAGTGGCAGTGTATGGGCAGAAAGTTTTAAAATCCTCCAAAGGTGTTACTATTATATATGTCTCATAGGACATATCAGGTAACACAATTTGTAGGTACTTCTTACATTTATACATTTGCTTATTTGTTTAAGTTGTAATATTGAAAAACAAAAATCATATATTTATAAATAGATGAATCTTTGATAAATAATAATAATAATAATTATAACATACATCCTTAAAATTATAAATGCATGTTCCTACATAACTGCTATGACAGACAAGAGATGGAAATACACTCAAACAATTAAACGTTTTTATTTTTACAGCCAAACAGATGTAGCAAAAGGAATTTCTCTAGACATTTCGACCAGCCTAAGGGTCAATCACATGCTATTTCTGAACAAGTAAAACTGGGTCAAACATCCTGTAGCAGTATATATTTATATATAAAACACCCAATAATAGTTAAAGACAGATGGTAAATTTGGAGCATGGTGAGCGTCCAGCTTCAGGACTTGAAGTTTGAAAGCGACACGTTGACAGAGATGAAAACATGTATTTATTTATTTATTTATTTAGTGTTTTTGATTGCTCTCAATATAAAATATAAACAGGGAAATTCTTCTAGGTTAAATAGGGTTGCACATTTTTGAAATTTTTAATCTGACCTTTCTTGCTGTAAAGGAACCTTATTAAGGCTACGTTCACACTAGCATTTTTACTGGATCTGGAAGGGTTCAGCAAAAATGCTTCCGTTACTGATAATACAACCATCTGCATCCGTTATGAATGAATACGGTTGTATTATCTTTAACATTGCCAAGACGGATTCGTCATGAACTCCATTGAAAGTCAATGGGGGACGGATCTGTTTTCTATTGTGTCAGATTGTGCCCCATTGACTTGCATTCTGGGTCATGACGGATCAGTTTTGCTCCACATCCCACGACAGAAAGAAAACCGCAGCATGCTGCGGTTTGGTCTCCGGTATGAGAACGCAACCAAATGGAATGGAATGCATTTTGGAGCATTCAGTTCTTTTCAGTTACGTTTTGTCCATATTGAATAATAAATGGGGACAAAACAGAAGTGTTTTTTTGCCGATATTGAGACCCCATGACAAATCTCAATACTGGAAAATATAAAGTGTGAAAGTATCCTAAGGACTGCAGTTTTCCTGGCAAAATCCTCGACAAATTATTATTACAACCACTGTGTGGTCACATATAGACACGTGTACAATAAGCAACTCCCATCATTGCATCACAAAATATTTTCGATATGTATATATTTTATACAGCATATATAAAATGCCCTTAAACGTTTTAAATGACACTTTGAGGTCTCCTAGGACTGTATCTATAACACCTTTCAAGCTCTTTCACCTGAAAACATCATTAGTGATGTCAAAGTGACAGTAATATATATGGCTATGGGTAAACGGGTGGTAACTTCTGGTATCTAACAGCCTGTTTAATAACACAATGTACAGTCCGATTTTATTTTTAAATCAAAACATGGTCCATATATTAACTTTGTCTACATGAGAAACGTCACTTGCTGAAGTGATACTACCCCTTTAGGGACAAAGGACACTCATTTAATGACAATAAGGGTTTACGTCTCAGACACAGAACAGGAGTGGTTCAAAAGGCAAAACAAAATTGAATAGAGATGGCGGAGTGCAACATCAATTGCCTGCCACTTACAATGCTGTTCTAGCACCTTACCCAGGGCAGTTTAATCACAGCTCATAACGTCAGTCATGCAAATGCAATAAACATCTTACCGCCATGAATGAAGCATGGTTCACCAGTATTCAATGCCAGGAAATCCTTGTACAAGCCATTCTAATTGAGAAAGCCAGTTGGACCACTAGCAAAATGAATTAAGGAAGAGAAAACTACAATTTCTATTGCTCTGACTTATTACTACTGATATTCCTTCCATCCCATTTAATAATCTGGTCACCCACCTCTGATCTCTTTCTAGCTCTCCTATATCTTTTATATCATGTGGAGCCCAAAACTATATCCTAGAGTCAAGATGAGGGATTTTTAGAGGGGAAATATTACAAAGAGATTAAGGGTTATTAGCTCTCTTGGCATATACCCTAAAATCATATTTGCTTTTGCAGCTGCTGCTTGACATTGAGCACTGTTTACTGCTTGACTTACTTACTATAAGTCAGATTGTCGATCTTTAGAGGAAATTTGTCACAGACAGTTGATGGCAGCTAGCAATAAGACATGTATGGTTTGTGTCTAGGTGCCTTAAACCTACGCAAATATGGATGAGATGTAATTTCAAGTGTTTTCTTTCTCAGAGCAGATTGTCTGCCTGTTCTTTCCCTGCCTGGTGATATAAAAATATATTTCTGTGTCTGCATCAAGGGAACAAGGCTTTGTCTAAGTTTCTGCATACCAAAAAAATCAAAACACTTAAAATATTTACAAAATCCAAGAAACCTATTGAGTTCTACCTCCGCAAGCAATGTAACCACAATGTAAAATCTGTAGGTGTATAAAACACTTGCTCTCCTAGATCCTTGCAATTAATAAATGCAATGGCTTTCACTGGAACAAATTATGACTCTCATATAATTGTCAAGTTTAATGAGCGCTACATTGGATGGCCGCCGTTTTCCCAAGGACCAAGACCCTCCTGTGAAAGCTCCTGAACATCTTGTTTTATTACGGGATATCATTACGTCTTGTTATGTGTATAAATTCATTGTGCGCTTTAATTTTGTCCTGGAGTCTTCATTTTTTATTCAGCCTGTGGCTTCATTAAAATTTCTCAGAATTAAGGCTTCCTTCAGCGTATTACAGCATGGGGTTTCGGTTTTAGATAGCCGAGCCAGTCTTTAACAAGGCGAACCTCACATTGAAAGTCTAATTTCCGGTATCCATATTTTCAGAGTGTTTCATATTTATGATAATATTTTTCATATTGCTTTTTGCCTCCTTGCAGTGCAGAAGCCAGGATAATTGAATAGTAATACTGGCTTAAATTATGTTCATGTGCTTTTGAGGATGGTAGCAGAAGGTTTCTAGATACACTAAATGACCACTATACTCATGCGCGGGCTCCATTCGGTGCTCCAGTATTCATTACAGTGTCATTGTAAATTATTTAATGGGATTCTGCACCAAAAAGTACAATATGGTTACAAAAATCGAATTAATATGGCAGCAAAAGATGAAAGGACTGGTTTAAATCATATCAAGCTAGAATGGACCTAAGCTACAATACAAGACACAACCTATGAACAAAATGGTGATTTTTCTGTGGGATGGGGGACAATGATCCTTATTTCTCGCCTCAGAGAAGTCCTTTAATCATATGGTAAAAATGGAATGTGCTGGAGACTAGTCACCATTAGGGATGAGCGAACTTGTGGGACGTGAAACGGATCCATCTGGTCCTCTCCTGCATAACAGAAACCAGACTGATCCGTTGGGTGACCCATAGACTTCTATTATGGCGGAATGCAAAACGGAGTGCCTCTTTAATGCTTCCATGGTGCAATCCGTCATAGAATTCCATTATGGCCCATGGTAACAGAATTCATATCGGAATTGTAATAAAAATGGAACCCCAAACTGGAATTTGTAAAGCACTTGTTCGCTCATCCCTAGTCACCTTCTCTTAGTTGATCCAATATTTTACAGGTTAGAGCAGTAGTTTGTGCTCTCGTGCTGCTCTTCCTACTCTTACTCAATGCAGGAAGTTCTCAATAGGAAGTTAGGGAATTATTTGCAGTATTATTCACCCAGTCACCTGAGGTTTTCAACAAATAAACACCATTGATTTATTTTCTTCCAAATCCTTTCTATTAAATCTTGCATAGTTTTCTCCCATAGTCCACTACAGAATACAGTCCCATCCTCCATAGAATGCAGTTCAAATATTACTCTCACCAACAAAGCTCTCCACAATGCTCTACCTCCCTACATATCCTCCTCATTTCTGTCAACTACCTTACTGGTGCTCTCTGTTTGCCCAATGATGTACGGTTAACATCCTCCATAACCTGAACCTCTCACTCTCTGTTACAGTTTTCTCAAGATTCATCAGTTCTATAGAGAGCACTGCCCCACGCAATCAGGTTAACCCCAAATTCCATTGCGTTAAACATGCTTCAAAAACTCATCTTTTTGTGCAGGCTTATCATGTTCCCTAAACTGACTTTCCGTTTATCCCCCCTCCCCTTCCCCATTCTTCAGAACTGAACACCTTCATCTGACAGTAATCCCCACACTCAATATATTCACTAACAGATTAAGGTTGTAAATGGGACCTCTCTTCATTAAGAGGGTAGTTCCAGAGAGACAATGTATCCTCTATCTAAAGATATGTCTCTAATTTGTTCGGTGAGGGTCCAACCACTGTAACCCCCATGATCAAGGAATAGTGGTCTGGCATACACATTTCTGCTCTATTCAAAGTCTATTGGACTGCCAAAGATCCAGCAGCCCCATATAGGTTAAAAGCATTGCCATGTCATATCCTCAACCATCATTCCACTCAAGATGAAGACACAGGAGTCAGGACCCCTTATCTTGTGATAGGTCGAACCCTCATCAATATGACACTTATCACGTGTCCTACGGAAAAGTGATTTTATCATTCTGAGACAACCCATTAAAGCTGCATCTCCCTAATAGGGTCTTAGATTTTTTTTTCCTGGATAATCCTTTTAACCCTTCACTCTTCTGCTTTAATCATACCTGCATCATGTCTCAATGTAACCTATCCAGGTAACAGCAGATCAACCAGAAATATCACAGATCATATTAGAAATATCATGCAATATTGATACTCTGTAATGCATCATCAAAACTGGCTGGAGAACCAGCAACGTTTCACACAGATTCCTTGCAGACTGTGGACTCCGCACATACTGCCTTAATGCTCGGGGCTTAGGCATAATTTTGGATCTGACACCTCTAGTGGTAGCATTAGAGATCACAGCAGAACAAATTACAGGTCTGGAGCCTGGTATCTTGCACGCACTGAAGCCATGACTATTTCAGTAATGAACATACTACACAAATGGCATCATTCATTACAAGCAGTAAATGACGGGAGACGCGGGGAAGAAGAAAGGCAGCAATCTCTGTAATAGTCATGGAATTATATTGTAGTATATGTCATATAACGGCAGAGATGTCCACAGTGCAATTACATTGAGTCCTAATGCATTGCATCCAGCGTAAATACACTGTCTGCAATTTATGAAAATGGATGGTCATGGCTTTCACTGACAAAACTCGTTCATTTCCAGGATAAATACTGGATGGAATTGCATTTGGATATCTAATAGAATTATAGGGGATTTCCTAGGACTTATACAGTATATTGAGGGTCTATCCTTGGGAAATAAGCACCGGCATGACATGTCCCCATACATTGTACAGTGGATGAAGCTGGTTTCTGCAGCATTGCTCTCCTCCACCTCAAAAAGAGCAGCTCCATCTACTACACGTTCCGGTGGCTATTTCCGATGCCTAAGCTATTCATAAGTGGGGTCATGGGAGTTGGACTCCTGCCAATTAGATAAGGATAGGCCATCGATAGAAATATCCTGGAAAAACCCTGTCATTATATACAGTAATGAAAGGGTTCATGTTAAGCAACTACTGGCCAAGCAGTTTTCCACCATGAACACCACCCACCAGTTTAAAGGGGCTGTCCGACATGTGAAAATCTTTCCCTGGCCACACAGTCACATTTCCTGATGCAGTTTTGGAAACCAAAAATAGAAGTGGATCATAAAAGGAGAAAAAGTATAAAGGACAGATACGACTTTTCCTGTTTTTTGAATTCACTCCCGGTTTTGGCTTTCAACCTGACTGTGTGCTCATTCCCCACCACTTAGTCCCCCACAACTCATAAAGGGAACCTGTCACCTCAAAAACGCATATAAAACGCCAGCATTACCTCATGGTAGCCCCCAGTCTGTTAATAATCATATGTTTGATCCGGTAATCTGATGCTCCATAGATTCAAAAACCAATGTTTTAAGCACCATCAGCGCTATTTTGCCGGTCAGCTTGAAGTCAAAGGGGCAGCGGCTTCCTTACTTTAAGTCAAGGTAAGCAAGCCCCCTAACCATCCTGTCTTTTGTTAGATTGATAGCCTGCACTGTGGCCGGGATCGCATAAGTGTCATGCATGCGCAGTGCGCCACTGAAGCCAGGCTAACGGCGGCAGCTGGAGACAGGATCACTCCTTACCAAGGAGCGCACTGCGCATGCACGAGACTTATGCAACCAGACTACTGGATCAAACATATGATTATTAACAGACTAGGGGCTACTATGAGGTAATGCTGGCGGTTTTATATGTGTTTTTGAGGTGACAGGGTCCCTTTAATCTCCTGCTATTTCCAGAGGTGACTCTCCGGCCTGTGTTTGCATGGTGGTGTAAATGCATACGACTGCAGCAGCCAATCCCTGGCCTCATGTTGCATATACGGTCTCAACGGTAGCCTGTTTGTGTTTACTTGAATAACTTGTATCTGCCCCAAAAAGCATAGACCGGAGGTGAAGACTGGAGATGTCCAATTCTTTATTATGTTATTCCATTTAGCAGAACTCGTGAGATTTTCAAATAACTTGGACAAAATCCTTCAATGCATATCTGCCAATCCTGTAGCTCCCCCCTGCATGCTTATACTATGTCCACAGTGAATGACGACAGGTCAACAGGCAAATGTCGGCTGTCACAAAGGTCAGAATGTCACTAGAGCAGCCAATACTGTACTGAAGAATAACAGGAGTAGCGGCAAAATCGAAACAGTAAGAATTGTACAGTTTGTTTTATTCAGATAAGAGCACAAATACTGAAAAATCCTTTAAGAAAGATTATGAGGATGAAGAACATTAAAGGGGTTGTCTGACTCTTTAAAAGTGATGGCCTATCCTCAGGATTGGCCATCACTATCTGATGGCTGGGGTTCTGACACCCCACACCCCCGCAGATCAGCTGTTTTGCAGTATCCTCTGTGGTTAAACCACACAGTTTTCTCCATTGTGCAGTTACTGCAGCACTCTTCTCATTGAAGTGAACAGGAGAAGTCCTGCTGTAACCAGCTCTGGAGGATACGCCATCAGTTGTAAAGGTTTGGACAACCCCTTTGAGATTAGGCAAGGGGTAATAGTGGCAGAAGAGCTGAGTTTCACATCTGGCCCAACTCATTCTGACCATGATTATTGGGGCTTTGGCACAGGACTTCAGTAAATTATCACAAAGTCACAAAGAGTTAAAGGAGTTGCTTATCTCAGATGTTGATGGCATACTGTATCTCTAGAATATATGCCAACAATGTCTGAAAGTTGTGGATCCCACTTCTGGGACCCACTCCTATCTCTAGAACCGAACATGCGCAGCCACCCTCCATTCATTTCTATTGAAATTCTGAAAATATCCAAGTGCTGGCTTGGCTATTTCCGACAGTCCCATTGAGGAAGATGGATCGGTGTTTGCACTTGTAAAGTGCACCCTCCATTTATGTATATTGGGAGCTAGCTCTGCTATTTTGGGGGTCCTGTTCTAGAGACCTGCAGCTCTCTGACATTGGTTGCATATCCTAACAACCCTAGGACAAAACCCTTTTAAGGCCCAACTCCTCTATACTCTACCTCTGAATATGCAATGAACAATATCCTTCAAAATGATGCAATATATAATATCATATTTCACATACACAAATACTAATAGCAGCTGTCCATGTACTACATGTAGCACTTACCAACAAATCTCATAGCAAAAATGCATCCATTAGCTAAATAGCCTCTGTTTCTTTATGAATGTATACTCAGGGTTAATGGGATTCTCCGGGCTTTTACTATTGAGGACTTATCCTCAGGATAGGTCATCAATGTCAGATTGACGGGGGTCAGACACCTGGGACCCCCGATGAGCAGCTTCTGTCTATGGCAAAGACCATAGACTGCAGCAGTGGACAGGAAGAGAGAAAGGAGTTGGCACGTGCGCACTGCGGTCGCTGTCTCCTCAAACAGCTGATCGGCTGGACACAACCGATCTGATATTGATTACCTATCCTGAAAATATGGTATCAATAGTAAAAGCCTGGACAACCCCTTTAACTGCAAGGGTGAAATTATCTCAACAATGTGTGCATATAAATAGTAATATAATGAGTCGCTGGCCATGGTACTGAATTTCCCTTCCAGACGTCACATTGAGCTTATCGCATATACAGTATGTGCAGCCCTAATATCTGTCTTTAATTGAGCACCTTCATTTTCCCATGGAATACCAATTCTAGCTCCTTTTCCTAGAGCTGTATAGAACTCTATAGTGATCTGCTCCTCTTTTATTCCTCCTGGAATGGATGAATAAAATAACAGCTGGCTCTTAGATTGTGTAGGGATACACCCTATTCAAGGGAGTCTGTCTGCAGCTATGGCCATACAAAACTGCTCCTAATGCTTGGCAGGGGCTGGAGGAGCAGGACAAACACCTTTTGTGGAGTTTTTTTTTATCATCAGTGGTATTGTAAATATGAACATTTATTCTACCAGGCTCTGCTGCTGCCAGTGCCCAGAAGGTGGAGCTTCACTGTGAAGTGCTCCCTGCATTCCGGCTTCTTCACAGCCCTTCCCCGCTGTAACAGCTCAAGCATCAGAACAGGAGAGCGCTACAGCCGTGGAGGGGCTGTGAAGCAGCTCAACGAAGAGAGCACTGCACAGTGGGCACTTGCAGGAGCAGAAAAAAATGTCATGTTCACACCACTTCTGATAATAAAGGCTCCACAAAATGTATGCTTGTCCTGCTCTTTTCAGCAACTACCTAGAGATTTAAAGGGGTATTCCCATCTGAGACAATGGGGGCATATGCTCCCATTGTCTGATAGGTGCTGCTACTACCGCTGAAATCCGCACCTGTCTTTTAAATGGAGCTCTTAAAGTGGTGGAGGGTGCAATGCACATGCACAGCCACCCTCCATTTATTTCTATGGGGCAGCTGAAAATATCTAAGCGCTCGCTCGGCTATTCCCGTCATGTCTATAGAAGTGAATTTCAGCGGTGGCTGGTTATGCGCCGTGCACTCCCATTCACTTCTATAGGGAGAGCGTTTAGTCATAGCCAGACCGGAGTCCTCCAGCCAACACTTTGGCCCGCTCGTTTTCGATATAGGTGCCGATCCCAGTGGTGGAACCCGCAGCTATCAGACAATGGGGGCATATCCTAGCAATAAACCCTCATTGTTTCAGATGAGACAACCCCTTTAAGCACTTTTTACATGGTCAGAACTGCTCACAGGGGAATAAGGGGAAATCACCACTTGCCATTTTATTGATACATTTCCAGGTGGAATAATAGAGAAATAACACTATGCAGAGTCCTAAGAAAGATTCTTCACAATTGCTTTTTTTTTTAGAATTCCAGTATTTTACTGGAGATATGTTGGGAGAGTTGACTAGTCCCCTTTAGGAAGTTTATCCAATAAATATATGTAAAGTTATTGTTATTATTATTATTATTATTATTATTATTATTGTTATTGTTATTATTATTAGTAGTAGTAGTAGTATTAATAATATTGTTAGTAGCAGTGGTAATGGTATTAATATTGGTAGTAGTAGTAATATTAAAGGTAGCAATGGCAGTGGCATTAATAGTAGTGGTAGCGATGGCAGTAGTATTAGTAGTAGTAATAGTGACAATAGCAGTAGTGATAATAGTAGTAGCAGCAGCAACAATGGTACTAAGAAGTAGCAAAATTACAAAAATAAATAAATTATAATAAATATCAATTTCTGTAAAATATAAAAACTATAGACAAACTGTAAAAAAAGAGCATTTGAAAGAATCAAATCTAGGACTTACCCGTCCAACTAGTATTGGTTCAGGTCCAGAAAACTCTTCCAGCACGAACATTTGATTCCACACCCAGCCTCTCTTGGATCTGTTTAATACTCTCTGTTCATCTATGATTCCATTAAGGTCCGTGGTGGCTTCAGTGGAAAGTACATAGGATTCATTCCTTGGAGCCATATAGACATGAGGAAGAACAGCAATCCATAATATGAAGAATGGAGTCCAAACATCCATGAACGTTTCCCTAAGTCTTTCTGGCATCGTAACGCAAGTTGTAGGAAACACGGGCAACATGAAACAATTGTTCTGCTCACATCCAGATTGCAGGCATCCGGTGCATTATGCAGAGAGGGAGATTTACTTGCAGCTGACCTGAGTGTTTATTGCTCAATAAACATAAGCACAAATAGTTCATATTCGAGGGACATGACGTATTGGAAATATTGTTCATTGAAGTCTCCCTTAAAATGAAAAAAAAAGAATAAGAAAAAGATTTGCATGAGTAAAATTTTCAATGCAGAAAATGCCTTATGTTTCTCAGCTAACAGGATTTATAGATCTAAAATTATAGCATCCTACCAAGAGTAGAGGGACAAAAATCACGACCTTAAAGGATTATTCTCTCTTTTTTTTTTTTTCATAGACACCCCACCCACTTGTTAAGACAAACAATTTTTCCATTGATACTTATTAAAAGTTCCTACCTGCCTAGCGCTTTTCTCCCCGGTCAAATAATATGCTCCTGGTGCTTCTTGGATCATGTGCCGTACATTGTCCATTATCCTAGTCTGACCCACAATGAACATGTCAGTCATCACTGACAACACATTTATGGCCTCCCACCTGAGCCCTGATGGCATAAGCACAGCGCATGCATAAGCGCTGTCAGAGTATTGACTACTATCCAAACCCCTAGCCAGGCCGGCTGCGCTGCGCAGTCGGGATGTTTTAGCTGATGATGTCATGCAGGTCAAAGCCAGAGGCTGCCTGACTGCACAGCCTGGTTAGGGGGAGGGATAGTAGTCTATATTTTGACGGTGTTAGCACCCTTAAAAAAGTCATTGGGGTAGATTTATCAATCCCCTTGCAACTACATTGTGGCATTAACATGTTACAATTGTTTGTGCAAGCCCTGCCTTGAACAAAAATGTGCAAACTATCACTCCTTCTGTGCCCCACTTGCCAATTTTGTTAAAGGTGGGCAATGCATGGGTGTGAGGGGTTGAGGAGCTAAACGTCCTGAAACATTTGCCATGCCTTAAACCTATACCAGCTCCTTGATTATGTAGATTACAGGTTGTTATTATAATTTTGGTGCATCTCATGCCATCGCAATCTATGTCAAGATGAGCACTGTAAATGCCAGACTTAATGAATCACTCATTTGTCTCATTTGGATGCTTGCAATTAAAAATGATGTAGTGAAGACATTGTGAAGAAGTTGGTAAGATAAGGAATTGGTGTCATGACACAAGAACACCAAAAACACAATACAATGCCACCTCAGGTACAACATAGTGCTCCTGTTTTGCTCACAGTGTTCCTTTAAGAAACTACCATAGGTATTTATAGTCATATGACATCTATGTGCCTTCATGTTTATCTGGAGCTATTGCCCTCTGTGGGTACATGCCTATAACTTGGATAGGGTGATTTTAGACACAGTTTAGGCAGTAGGTTTATTTTTTAGGTAGTGTCTTATGTGGGTGACAAAGATTTAGAATGACAAAAAATGTGTCTTCTCTTTATGTCTGGGATATCTACTGGGAATACCCTTGAATGATTGTGACATGAGGTAGAAAATTACTTAATATGTTTTCTCTTCTAGTCCCAAACCTATTGGTTTATTTGTTTGCTTCACTGATCAACACTAGCTGGAAAAGTTTTGAGACAAAATTGAGAATTTAAAGAGCCATTCCACTTATAGCTGCCAATGAATAACACTGTATGTTCTCCAC
Organism: Bufotes viridis; assembly: GCA_033119425.1. NCBI lineage: Eukaryota > Metazoa > Chordata > Amphibia > Anura > Bufonidae > Bufotes > Bufotes viridis. Next base: position 84,096,076 of record CM065598.1, on the reverse strand, counting down.
CGTGAGAAGAGGGAGATTTCATACCAACCAAGTAGTCCCCACTGTACACCACATCTAGGGGCATCTATAGGGTCAAAATAAAATTAGAAATTGCAACACTTTACAATAAGGTCTAGAAATAGGTTAAAATTACGGAGCACATTTAGCGGCCCACTGGATAAATGGGGTCAAGAAAGGTTGAGTCAGATGTCTAAGGCTACAGTAGGATACTTTCTTCATAGTTTGCCTTCATAGGTACCATCAAATTATTCATATAACTTTGCAGAGCTCTCTATGGAAATATCTCATGCAAATCTGATATCAGCTTCAACAATGGAAATAGCTTGTATGGTCAAATTGCTTCTAAGACTACAACCAAAATTCTAACCCAGTTTATACCTACAAAATCCTCATTAAATGGGATTGTCAGGTTCAGAAAACCCATTGTGATATTCACTGTTAGAGAGTTAATAGAAGGGGGCGCCTCTTAAGACACTCTTCCCCAGAGCAGAGAGAAGCTAGAGACATCATCTCTCACTCTTACGCCAACAATTGATTTGAATGTTCAATGTGTAATACTTAAAGGGGTATTGGCAATGGGTGTATGTCACTAGGATATGCCCCTGATGTCTGTTAGGCTTGGGTTCAATCTATGGGACCCACACCTATACTTAGAACAGAACCCACAAAGTGCCGGAGGCCCCATAGAAGAAAATGGATCAGTGGCTGCACTTGCGTGGTGCACTTTCCATCCATTTCAGTGGGATTTCTGAAAATAGCTGAGCATGCCACGTGGCTATTTTCAGCAGTCCCATAGAAATGAATGGAGGGCAGACGCGCATATGAGGTACTTTGTGGTACTTTGTATAGGTGCGGATCATAGAAGTAGGACTTACACCTATCAGTCTTTGGGGCATTTCCTAGCTATATGACCCCAATGTCCAAGAAGAGAATACCTCTCCTGTGATGGTGCTGCAGAGAAATCAATCACTTACTGCTAGGTTGTCCTACAGGTGACCACTGGGGGTCCGATTAGATGGAAACTTAGGAAATGCATTATCAAATCCTAATAACCCTTTTAATTTAGAAGCATAGAACTCCATTGAGGAAGAAAAGTGCTCTTCTAGCCCTGACACGATAGATAGATAGATAGATAGATAGATAGATAGATAGATAGATAGATAGATAGATAGATAGATAGATAGATAGATAGACCCAAAGATAGATAGATAGATAGATAGATAGATAGATAGATAGATAGATAGATAGATAGATAGATAGATAGATAGTCACAGAATAGACTATGATACGTAAATATTGTTTCTGCATGTACCATATCTATTCTTGATGGTCACCAGGGGACATGATTGTATTGGTCGGACACAGATGACGCAAGAAGCCCATTGCCCCAAAAGCAAAAATATGCAGATCTTAGGAACTACAGAGCATGCATTTGTCCAAATAAGCAACAGACCTGCAAGTTCAGCAATGTTTGTGCTGAGCACAGACTCACGCATAAATATAGAACTAGTGAAAATAAGTATTTTGAGGACACACATTTTTTAATACGGCCACCAGTTTAAGGAATTGCCTATCCTTCTGAATCCCAAAAAAGTTTTTCTATTTTTAAGTTGGAACAAAGATAAATCATTCACGTCCAGGTGCTCATATAGATGTATAAGAATTTGAATATTTTCCCTTAGAAATAGGATGACAATAGAACATGATTCACAGAACGTGGAATAAATTATGTCATAATTTGGATATCTTATTATCTATAGAAATGTTAAGTGCTACATATGAAGAATGAAGAATGATGTCCCCATAGATTGGTAAATTTAAATGATCATCTAACAATCACTGAGGTGCATGTGCCATATCCATTATAGTTATATGTCCACATTTTTCTCATTTAGTGAATCTCCAGTCTATATCTGGAAGGTATATGGTATTAAAGTATTGCGTGGATCAGTGATGATTTTTATAGATGTCCACATGCAAAAGAGCTTGTCTACCATGAGCTACAGTACATAGAACCAAATAAGTGAGTGCTTATAATCAGCACTAAGGGTTGCATACCCATAGGTTAAAACGATAAAGTTGTATTCTTTGGGAGGTGGTCAATGCTTAGTTGGAACCATCTGTTTTAAATACCAGATATATCTGTGGTCATCACTATAGGAGCCATCTTTGGCAGTGTAGGGGGACATCTATGGCTCATACTCAGGTAGGAACCTTTAGTAAGTACACCTAGGGGCATCTATGATGTAGACACTTAGTAATGCATCTGTTTGGGGTGGTTGTTCCTATTTTTCATTTTTAAATGTTGGAAGGTATAGAATATTTAGGGATCTGTAGGGGGCGAAAAGCATAATGGGTGTTAACTTTAGATCAGCTAAACTATATCTAGTAGTTTTCACTCTTGAAAACAGATGCAGAGTCTAGAGCTTGACAACCCAATCCTTAGAGATTCAATCTGGAGTTTAATCTTACTCTACCAAGAAAGACAGCCGCTCTATTAAACACCATGAGAAGGGAAGCTATTGGGGATTTCATATACCAATGCAAGATAAAACACTCCAATTTAAAACTTTTTTTTTGTCTATTTTGACAACTTCCCCTCTTTATGCTGCAACAGAGCCGAACCGTATAACACAGGATTATGAGCAATTTCTTCACTTCATTTAATCCTTTTACAAATATACTCTGCATTAGTTAGAAAAAGGCAATTTTCTTCATCATCTTTTGTTCTTTTCCACAACAGAGCGGCATCATATTCAACTGGAAAACAATCAATCCAACAAATGATTTTAATCATTATGTATATCAACAAATATGACTCACAATGTCTTGCTGCAAGTCCCCAAGCCCTAATGAAACTGGATAATCGTTACATGATACATATAAACCTTGTGAAGAGGTTTCCTTTAATTATTGTGTTCTACGAGGTGGCAGAATTTGTCTGTCTCTTTCTTGTGGCATAAATATGAGGATTTCATTAATAAGGATAAGGCTTTAGCACCAAAAAATTTAAAGTGCTTTTCACGTGTGTCAACAGCATTGGAACTGACATATTGCTTTATGATCTTGACAACACGTGTACCATCAAATGCACACATATACACCAGGCTGATATCATGACATAATAACACATTCAAAACATTTTAAAATATTTATTTGTTTACTTGTTTATTTGTTTTAAATGGATGTAAACAAGTTATGGGGCTACTTAGGAAGACCTTGTTCTGCTCTACGCTGGGTTTCGAACAGTCCTTGCCATAGTTATGGATGATATCAATGAGCTTCTTCCCTTCTTAAGCTACAAACAGAGCAAACAGCAATATACAACTGGGAAGATCCACAGTCATGTTAAAGGATGTTCTCTTTAACGGCTACAATTTAGTTCTCACAATCCCTTAAATGAAATTAGTAAAATATTACAAAGCAGGACTGCATACTATGTACATATCTGGTATTATTCAAAGTACCTTTGCTAACAGAGGGAACAGAGCTATGCGAGATGCTATAGTAGGTATTTTTTGGTTCTTGAAGTTTGCAACTGAAAACGTATATGTACGTGATAAATCCCACATTTACAATATAGTTTTCAAGTTATAGCAAAATGTGTTTGGCTATAGCTCAAAACCCATGATCCCAATGGTTGGAGTTCAAAGAAGCAATGGAAAAATCGTCTAACATCTTATAAAAGGATGTTGTTTGGGTCACAGCATTTGAGAAGGGTAATAGTCCAAAATGGTGCCCTTTTCTGCCACAGTTTGTACTTTATGACTGCTACAGATAGTAAGCTGAACTGATCTTTGACCATTTGCACTAATATAGCATCTAAAATTACCCATATGCTTGTATTAAATTTTAACTGAAATATATTCTACCCTAGTAAAACAATATGGTTTGAAGAGTGAAATTACTCAGTCGAAGAGAGTAAGTTGGACGTAAATTGTTATGAGTTTGTGGATACACTCACACTGTAGGTTATAGCACATTGTCGTTGGTCTATTTTACCATGGCTCTGGACTTTTAATATTCTCCTTAATTTTAATTTTGAAAAAGTGTCAAAAATCCGCTATGAGTATAAAATGAACATTTTCTTACTATTGAAAGGCTCAACATATAGCAGTGGTCCACTAGTTTTCAAAATGGCCAAAAGCGTAGCCATAAATATGACCATTCAACGATGGCACAATGATAAGATAAAATGAGAATAAAACAGAAATGAAAAGTATAAAGACCTGCTATAAGAAGTCTGTATGTGCTCTGACTTAGGTTTCAGAATAGGTGCTGAAAAACATTCATAAATTCAAAACATATCAAAATTCTTATAGGTGTTTTACCATTGTACTTTGTATTTATATAGGGAAGAACAATCAAAATCAATCAGGAAGCATCCAAATCTACTCAAGCCACCTAATTTACCTTAGAGTTCCTGGTTTCAAGAGAACACTTAATCTTACATCAACTTAAATTGATGTGTGTTAATAGACACTTGGCTTCCAACAATGAGAAGATCTCCTCAACAGGGTTTATTATGGCCCATTGCTTAAGGGGTCCAAAGTCTACTTTCCAGCAACCAATCAATATAACAATATAACAACTCGACTGCTAATCTGACAATACGGAATGCTTTTGAATCTCTTATTTATCATTGAAAGCCCTTATGGCATGTTGAACTTAGTCCATGTTGGACTTCGGAGCAATTTGGAAGACCTGCTGAAGGGCACAGTGCTGTCTCACAACCAACATCAATTACATGCTGCTTTTGTTATGTCCACAAAGTTAACCATTTTATCTTCCGCCTACATCTGTTGGTCACACCACAGCCTTTCGAAAGCCTCTGAGACCTTTGGTCTATCCAAGCTGGACCAAGTCATAAGTCTACGCAGGTAGAAACCTGTCTGACAGTTGTATTAGGGATTTAGTTTTATAGATAGTTTCAATTTTATTGCCTTTTTAGAACAGGAAATGTACATGTTCTAGCTAAGTATTTAATATGGATTGTCAAGCATGATTTATATATAATATTTTTTTCCCAGAACACACACTATAAGTAATTTCATCCACCATAACCAGGCTTAAAAGTTCAATCACATCAGCAGTGTAGTAAATATAATGAACAGATTTTTACATTTTTCACGCTAGTTAATAATAGTCTTTGTCATACGCAGAACCAGCTGTTACAAAAATTGAACATACACATTTAAAGTCGTAGCCCCCCCCCCCCCCCGCCTGCCTTTACAAACTTCAGATCGGTGGCTCTTTGTTAGAGTCGTACTCAGAAACCCATTGAGCTTACTATTTTCTGTCGGCATTTAATTCGGAAAGAATAATACTTCAGCTTTTCTCCCTACTGGGTTGATTTTTTTTTTTAAACTTTGACAAAGTTGGGATGAAGATATAATTGTGGCACTACAGCAAGGTATGGAAAAAAGTGGAACCGCTCAATTGTCCTTTGAGGGATTTTTCGGGCACCACACCAGTCAAAAGGACTTACACCTTGGACTTTGGATTCTTTTCATGAGCAGAAATCTTAGTTATAATGCTAATCTATCATGCTTTGGAATACATTAAATCTCCAATACATATGTCTGGCTCACTGGAAGTCATTATTGTTGGATTTTTTCTTTTTTTTAACATCTAAAAGGCAAAATTTGGATTTTTTTTTGAAACTATACATTCTAATATAATGATATATACCATTTTAATTGCATTATTTTTAGGTATATTTTTTGAGGTAATCATGAACCTATATTTTTTATACATTTTTCAGATAAAATCTTTTATTGAGTTTTCAAAATGTAACTTTTTATGCAACTATATAGGTGTATGAAAGTGTATACCATATAGTCATAACTTAGGTAAGCACACAAGTACTCAAATTAGATGAACAGCAAGGTTGACTTACTCTTACTCTTAAACTTAGGGTAATTTTTTCTTCTTTTTACTTGTTTTACTTTTTTCATCATTATTATTTTCTTCACAATAATATTGCTATAATTATTATCGGAATGGGTGTAGTATGGTTAAAAATGACCCTACTGCAAAAAACTTCAGTATGAAAAATAAATGTACCCCCCACCCCATTTGTCCAGTGCTCTACATGGTGTCCAAGAAGAGATCTACTGCCAATGACCAGCTACCTCCAAGGTCCCTGTAACTGTCTTTATGCTTTCATTAAGACGCTCAAAAGTTCTTGGAGTCCGTAAAGGTACTTATTTATTTGCTGAACAGCTTGGGGGGGATCAATAATTATGTACCAGATGACAGATAGTAAATGCTTTTTTCTCAGGCATGACTCAAAGCAAGTTTTCTGTGCTGCCTCTCAAATCTCTCTTTGAAAAATTGAAAGTAATGGAAAGCAAAGGGTGATTTATTTTATTTTATTTTATTCTCATCTACTCTCACAATACGAGTGATGTAATTTATAGCATCACCAGAAGAATGAGTTGGATTGATTGCCTTCGAATGTGACCCTTAATACCAACGTGTGCATCCCGTTGTGTGCGACTGCTTTACGTTATGTTTGTATACACTCATGATTCCTTATTGAATCCCTACTGGCGACATACGACAGCCTAGATTACGTTTTGCGTGGACATAAGTGGGTTAAGGCAAAAAATGCCATGTAGCATTACACTGTAGGTGCCAGGCAGTCCACATCTCTTTGCTGGTACTGATGACTCCCTTGCTGCATGAAATTGTATTTGAGCTCCTGTAAAAACATCTCAGTACAGTGAAATCATTCAGTGCACGTGGGATCATAAAATATTTACACTTTTAAAAGCAAATCAGCATTTTTTTCCCCTATTTGCCGAGGCCTTCATCTTCTGCCTGGCGTTTTGAGCATGGTTTCACATGCAGCAACACGCCTAAATCAAATTCATTCCAGAAGTCTATGCATGAAGTCCCACAAAGGTCCTGCATTTGATATTCACCGTGCGTGGTGCCTTGCCAAAAATAATTAAGCAGATAGACAGCCTGTGGCATCATGACATCCTAGTGTCTGACTGGATTACATCTTTGCCCCGCTTGATGTGTGATCTATGTTCCTACAATGATGAGGAATTTATGGAAGATAGATTTTTGGGTTCTAGTAAATCAGCATGGTCCAAAAATTCCCAAAAAGTTTCTTGCTATTGAGATTTGCTAAACCCGACTGTTAGGTTATTGGAAATGACTCGTCAACCTAATGTCTGTGTCGGTCTTGAGAATGGATTAGGAAGAACACACGCCACGTTCAGGAGACTGATTGGTCTTAATAAAATTCCACCTATTGTTCAAAGTCAACTTTGATTCATTCCCTGATCCACGAAGCTCAACTTGTGCATGAGAATATTGATTTTCTTGACAATAATATGTCTGTAACTCCTGCTAAAGACTGCACGCTGACACATTACAAAAACCTCTCTCAGCATCATTGAGCCCCAACAGGTTTGCACAAAAATGAATTTGCATCGATTTCTCCTACCCATCCATAACCATTCGAAATCCTGACAACCTTCCATAAATGCAAAAATTTGCAATGGCTGGGGATTTTTTTTATTTTTATGAAGACCTGTTGAAATGTATTCACCAGGAACCATTCAAGTGTTAACCTGACATTTTATTTGGCTCGTGTGCTCCCATGTTGTATTATTAATGTTTTTGGTACTTGCCCTTTTGATGGGTTCCCATAATTAAATCATGGGTACCTAGACAGGTAGTGCATTCTGTATCCTCGTGCAGCTGCAGGGCTCGCATTTAACCCTTCAGGTGATCAAAAAGCATTCCTGCTACAATGCAGGGTGTGTATTCACCTTACTCTTCCCATTAGATACCTGCTCCTGCAGGTCCAACGGTGGAAAGATAGGTCTGTTTTATTGCACCATTTTCTAAGTGTCATAATATCAGTGCAAGATACTGTATACTGCGAATATTCAAAGGTACGGAGATCTCCAGGCATTTAAATGCCATGTCTAGCCACTAACTGCTCTCTCTGGTTAATTATGCTGCTAACCTGCCCAAAAATATTGTAGGAGTAAGTTTTAGAATCGGTGGATATTCAAGCAAGACAAAAGGGACCCACTTGGTGGCTGGACCTTAAAACTGCCAAGAAGCTCACTGCCATCAGATCCTATAGGATCATCTACAGTAAATCTTCTCGTTCTCTCCGTCCCTCGCCCCATGTGTCATGCAGTAGGTGTAAATCTTACAGGTCTCTTGCTGCAACTAATCTCCCACCCACCTCAGTGCCCATTGCCCCCCCCCACACACTCTTAAAATAATAAAATGATAACACGAGTAATAGTCTCTACCCTGCTGTTCCTAATGCACATCACTCTCCAGCAATTAACATAAGAGGATGAGGAATGATATTCATTCTTATCACGGCAAGTGCAAAACCATTTCTGGGCATGAAAGCCATACCGACATTTGGTTAAGAAATTCACAGACCGTTGGACCCTAGTGTTCCTGCCAACAATACAGAGAGACACCTTATGCTATAAGAAGCCTAAAAGAAAAGAAAATAAACTCTCTCCCTATATAAAAAGAGGGGTAATCACCTGCAACCAGGGGATGATATAGTCATCAATACTTGCTTCAGGGAAGCAGAAATTTCCCAGTCAGTGGCCAATCGTCAAGAGAACTCTTGAGGGGCACATTGTGTGAGACCTTCTCCCCACCCCAATAAAGTAGCCTCAGTGGTGGCAGAAGCAATGGAAAGGTTGACTACTTACTGTGCCAGTCTTCAGGCAGCCCCTTCATCTGCAGCCCACGAGCTCAGGATGCATCAGGAGGGTACCAAGCCGGATGGATCCCTGGTGGCTGAGCACTTACTGTGGGCTCCTGTGCCTTTTCATGTTGATGGAAAAAAGATTGACACTCTCAAGCGCTATGTGTCCTGATGGAAGGATGCAGTTTCCTCCAGCTCCCTCTCTCTACACATCAGCAGTGGATTTCCAGACAGACAGAGAGCGAGAGTGAGAAAAAAAAAAAAAAGAAAGCGAGAGAGAGAGAGAGAGGCAGGGATATTCCCAGTAAATCCTTGAATTTTATCAGTGAGCTGTTCCAATGTGCCTGGCTGCTGAGCAAAACAGTGAAGGGTTGTGAGAAAGTGATCTCAGAGAGCCTCCCCTGACGGCTCTTATTGGGCTGCTAGTCTTGGAGGCTGGTCTGCTGCTTGGAAATTCATGGATGCATTTCTTTTTTTTTTTATAATTATTATCTTTTCAAGTGAAGTGCCCAACTTTTCTGGCCGTTGTTGATTCCATCATTGTCGGACGGCTCTAGGACCAGTAACCTTTTAGCTGCTGCATCCCAGTGCTATCTAGAACAGTCACGTTTCCTGATGATTAATACATTATTTGCATGCATTTAACCCAATCCTTGCTAGGCAGAGAGAAGAATTTGCAGTGGTGGATGCAAAAGGGCTTTATTCATGCTATCTAGAATAATAAATAAATACATTATTTGCATGCATTTAAGCAGTGCTGGCCCTTTAACCCAGCGAGGGGTTCTTTTTTCTTTTTTTTTCCTTCGGTCTGTGTCATCGCTCCGAAAACACTTCCATATATTTAAATGGTCCTAATAGCGATAGATGTGAAAGACTTGGCAGATGCAGCAGAGAGGACTTGGTTAGGGACCGCTGGACTGCAGGTAAGCCCGAGATGGCACAAAGGACAAATCCAGCTCTGCTACATCTCAAATCAGGTGAACAGGCCAGGTTGACAGCACATTGGGGATTATGGTTGGTGCTCGGCTGCTGCAGAGCCTCTTTGTACAGTCAGAATTGATGCCTCACATCGCCGTTTAGTTGTTCACTGGACTGAAATGTGATTAACGCCTCTTGATCTCCCAAGAGGTTGTGCAGCAGCCGGCGGTTTTACAGTGCCCTCGTTGAATGAATTGACCTCTTGTTAGAGTGCAGTCATTAAAAACCTATCAGCCCAGGGGGCAATCGAACCCTTGGCACTTCAGTCAATCCGTCAGTGATGAGGGGAAGAATGCAGAGCCAGGCTGCCTCTTATATACTCTACACTGAAAACAGAGGTTTTTTTTAAATGAATTTACGGCAGGATTTGATACCTCTGGCACAGAAACAGTTAAAGCTTGAAGCCAATGTGTGTAAACCGAAAGCGTCTCCTCTGGATATTTATAGCATTGTCAATCTATAGATGTATCAATGTATAGATATCCTATAGAATACGCAGGCACATTTTCACTGCGATTATCTGTTAACCCCTTCTACTCTGCTCCAAATCAGGCAAGTACAGCTTTACAACCCCATGAACAATATCTGCTTACATAACATCAGAACCAGGCAACAGACACATACTATAAACAGGATAGATGGATGGATGGATAGAAAGATAGATAGATAGATAGATAGATAGATAGATAGATAGATAGATAGATAGATAGAAAGATAGATAGATAGATAGATAGATAGATAGATAGATAATTAGATAGATAATTAGATAGATAGATAGATAGATAGATAGATATACAGTGATGGATCTAGACAGACAGATAGCAATAAATGGATGGATGGTGGACAGGTAGACAGGTAGACAGGTAGATAGATAGATAGATAGATAGATAGATAGATAGATAGATAGATATACAGCAATGGATGGATGGATATAATTATTGTGCAACATTTGCCTTTATTCATAATTTTTTTCATTATTCTCTCCTCCTATCCCTGACATTAACCTTTAATAACAGCTGAACATCAAATATAAAAAGTATCATGTCTTCTATAAGGTGATTGTATAAAATAACTTCTGATGCATTTTCACCGCTCACCTGTGTCCTCTAAAATTGGAAATTAAACCCAATGCTCCTATCAAGTGACAGGAAGAAGTTCTGCTGCTAAAAATGGCCAAGCTATGGTTAATCTATTGATTTTATGCCTGCTCTCTTCTCTGGGTATTAACAGACACAAGGGAAATATCCTGTTGAGCTCTGAAACATGAGAAAGCGCGCAGCCAATGCGAGAACCTGGCACATGACTGAATATGTTATCCACTTAAATGACCTTACTCGGATGGTGCCAAGTATGGGCAGCTCTGTGTCCACTAGGGGGAGCTAGAAGACGCCAGCTCTGCTCAGAGCAGCAGATACAATGCCATCTGTCTCCATACAGAAGTACAGTATCCTGGTGACTGCTAGTTCTCACACACATGCCAAAGACAAAGTGGTGAGGGAACGTCAAAGGCTAAAAATAAGGCATCAATAAGTAATGCTTTGCATATGGAAAGCATTCATCATCTCACACCGTGGATGAACTTGTCCAGAGTGTGCATCTGCTACCATTAAAGAATTCAAAATGGTGTAAAGTGGCATTCGGGTGGTATAGAGGGGGTCGTGAATACATTAGGTGCACTGCTCCCTATACGCACAAGAAATGAAGTATCATCGTGTGATTATTTCATTGCATGGTCTACCTTTTCTGCCATTTTTTATTTATTTATGTATTTATCTTTGGCAGTGTATGTCTACTTGCATTCTATTTATGAACCAGGAAGAACAGGATGAACATAGCAGTGTTCTTCAGTTAGGGTCAGTTCACAGTGAGTTTTTTGGAGCATTTCTGCCTCAAAATCAGCTTCAAATCAACTCCAAAAACGCCTCAAAACAGCTTCAAATTCATTTCAGTGGGAAGCAGCACTCGCTTGTTCTTTAGGGTTTCCGCCTTTTTCCTTTTTTGTCACATATTCTCTCTTTTCTGTCATTTAATACAGTAATTTTATTTACAGCAAAGTGTGAGTTAATTTGCTTTCTGCATGGGTTCTTCTTGCATTCTGTTTATGAACCAGGAGAAACAGGATGAACATAACAGTGTTCTTCAGTTAGTGTTACCATTTTTTTCCCTTTTAGGCACATGGTAGCTAGTATCATTACATATTTATCTCCCTACATAGTTTATCTTTTATGTCATATCATTATTTATTAATTTTTTCAGTAAAATGTGATTTTATTTGCCAGTCTGAATGGGTTCTGGCCGCATTCTGTTTATGAACCAGGTGGATCAGGATGAACATAGCAGTGTTCTTCAGGTAGGGTTACCGCTTTTTCTCTTTCGGCTTATAGTGGAAAGTACTGTATTACTGTGTGTTTATTTTGCAATATAGACAGTCTTTTTTTGTTATTTAAAGGGTTTATGTCATAATTGATGTAAAAAATGAAAATCAGACATCATATAGTATCTGACAATCTCTAACAAAGCTAGAACCAGCCCTGTACCTCACATGGATCCAGAGATCTCCACATTCCTTTCTCCGATTGCTCTGCTAGATTATCTTCTGCCTAGCAGCTCAGGGGTGTGTGTCCTTTCTGCTGCAGCTCTCGCTCTATAACTGCTCCAGTTTCTAACAGAACATATGTCAGGTGGCAGTTGAATATTTAAACTAAGCATGTCTGACCAGCTCAGTGGAATGGACAAGAAATAAGGAAAATAACATACAGCAGGTGGCGCTATACAGATACATTTTATTGAATAGCTCACTGGTTATACATTTTTTTTAATTACATGCAATTACAAAAGTATTCAGATAAAGGTGCTGGTTTGAAAACTGTAGAATATGTTTCCCACACACTGGTCCATGATTGCTCAGTCCATGGCAGGTCAGCAGTGCAGTTGCATGGGCACCTGCAGCAGAGCTATCCATCTGCTTTTTGGCTTTTGTGACACTTTCAGGAGGAGCTGTAGATGGTGGCTGGACAGTGCTTACAGGGGAAGAACTGGATCAAGATCAGGAAGCAATGGTGACTCTTAAAGCTGCCACTCAGGTTGACTCGTTGCTCTTCTGTCCAGCAGGTGAAGTGTCACAGGAGGGAGACAGGTGGTCAGGTAGACCTTGAGGTCTTGGGACTCAGGGTGGCACCATTTCTGAGGCTCATCTTTGGACATGGGGCACTGGCAGGGAGTAGTGACGAGAGGCATAGGCAATATTCGTTTTCATGATATTTCGAGAATTTTTCACTTAATATTCGCAATAATTTAGCGAATTCGAGAATTCGCGATCTCCAGTCATTATTTTTGATATTGCGCAAATCGGCACTAAGGATGCACATTTTTTTGGGCAATACCTGCTACTTTACATTTTATCAGGTCTGAGTAGATATTACTGATTGGTGCACTAAGTATTGTTGTGACATCACATCACTGTGTCTAACAGAGACATTAATCCCTATCACAGCACAGTGATCCCTATCACAGCACAGTAATCCCTATCACAGCACAGTAATCCCTATCACAGCACAGTAATCCCTATCACAGCACAGTAATCCCTATCACAGCACAGTAATCCCTATCACAGCACAGTAATCCCTATCACAGCACAGTAATCCTTATCACAGCACAGTAATCCCTATCACAGCACAGTAATCCCTATCACAGCCAGTAATCCCTATCTCAGCACAGTAATCCCTATCACAGCACAGTAATCCCTATCTCAGCACAGTAATCCCTATCACAGCACAGTAATCCCTATCACACTACCTAACACCCTGCATTGTAACCTATCAGCTACACTATGTCACTATCTAACCTACACTGACTATCTCCCACTAACTATCTATATTATATATATGAGCTAACTAACTAACTAACTAACTAACTAACTAACTATCTAGTGTAATTGAATAAGGATCCAGATGAGTCTGCAAAGCACAGAGCACAGCAATGACACTGCTCTCTCTCTCAGAACTGCAAAAAACAGCAGAAAATGGCTTCTGGGGAGTTTCTCATATAGTAAGGGGTAGGCAGCTTTCCTATTGGTTGTTAGGAATGTTGCTAAGCTCTGACAAAGATATTGCAGCCGCCTCATTGGCCCACAAGCAAGAAGGGAGGTGTCTGATGAAAAAAAAATCTAGAATATTCGCGATTACGAATATATAGCACTATATTCAACATCTTTCCAAATTCTCGAAGTGCCAATATTCACGATAAAAATTTGCGATTAGAATATTCACGATCAACACTAGCAGGGACACTGTTCTGGTGCACGTTTACCACCTTGTTGCTGAATGTCTGAACTGAGGACAAGCAATCTCTGCTTGCAAAATAGCAGAAATTAGTATAACCGAGTAAACACTTTTACTGGCACCAGCCTCCTGATGTAAACACCTGCTGGCCCGGTGTTAGCCCAGCTCCATGTACCTGCGATTCTGTCCCCACACAATCAGGTACGGGTTCCGGGCTTCTTCACACCGTGCTGACAGGCGCGGGCTTCTTAGCTGTGGTCTGCATTCCTGCCAACAGGATTTCCCTCCTGGCTCTGATCAGAGCTTGCACTCTGGCTCAGAGTTCTTTGTGTGTATTTAGGGTGTGTGCGGGCGTGTCTCTCCTCCGTTTGTGAGGCAGCCTGTGCACACCCTCTATCTTCTTCTGCCTATAGCTGGTACGCAGGAGGTATTTAAAGGGGCCTCCTTCTACAGGAAGGTGCCTGAGCAACTTAGGTTCCTAGCTAGTCTAGTTTCCTGTTTGAGGGAAGGTATTCTGTTGGTTCTGTGTATTGTATTTCGAATTGCATTTTACGGACTTTGCCTGACTGCCTCTTGCCCTGACTTTTGTCTTCGTACCCTGACTACGCTTTCGTCTGATCAGCCTCTGGCCTCCCAGCATCCACTGGGTGCATTGTGTCACCTGGAGGTCAGTGCAGTGGGTTCACACTCTGGTCCCGATTCCCTCGTGTTCCAATTCCCCTCTGAGGTAGCACTTGGTACACCCCTCGGGAAAGTCTCTCATCACCATCAAAGGTATTGTGTGCAGAATGAAGGGGTGTTCTTGGACATTGTCCTCAGAGGGAGTGGGTCACTTGGGTCAGCGGGTTCTCACTCACTGGTCATAACACCCGGGAGTTTACCAGCTGGTGGCAACCCTAGGTTTAGGGCAACAAATTCTGGTGCATATGGTAAATGGACTCAGTTGGTCATGCTTATGGGGATTGTTCCATTAACACAACTCATGCCCTGGTTATGTATGGTTTTTGGGAGTGGTGGACGCATCGTGATAATACCACTGCCATAGGTGACCTACACTACTGTATGGGTTCCTTTTGTAGTTGGCTCCACTATAGAGAAACTCTTGTCTGGTCAAATTCATAACAATTTAAGGGTGTCATAGAGACATTGCAACAGAAAAAAATAAAAATTTACAAAATCTAAATCTGTCATTCAGTCATTGCCCAAAGATAGTGTTTTATTCCTGCTCCAATGTTAGAATTCACATAAAGGGATAAATGTTAACTCTTAAAGGTGCCACTCAGGTTAACCCTTTGCTCTCCAGCACACCAGGTGAAGTGTCACAGAAGGGAGACAGGTGGTCAGGTAGACCTTAAGGTCCCGGAACTCATGACAGCACCATTTCTGAGGCTCAACTTTGGACATGGGGCACCAGCATGGACACTGTTCTCACAAGACTGCGGAAGTAAACAATTTTATTGTCCAGACCCCTCCAACAGTATTATGCATTGTTATACAATATGAGATTATAGACTGGGGCAGTATATACAGTGATATGACATACAGCATATACATGTAGGAAATGGACAGAGCGGCTGCTAGACCTGGCCTGTGAGAACTATCTTGACTAGCTGCAAGAGTGGGAGTGGCATGCGAGAAGAGTTCTGACACCCTGCACCTCTACCTCCAATGCTGGAACTAGCAATCTAATTGGAATAGGAAGAAGAGCTCCGTTCAAAGTGTAGTGGCCATGCTGAGTTACTGCAGATCAGTTCCCATTCACTTCACCCAGGACGGCCACTACACTTTGAACAGAGCTCATCTCTATTCAAGAGCTCGTTCCAGTGCTGGAGACTTCAGGGAACAGCTGATCGGTCTGGGTTCGGGGTGTCTGGGTCATCAAAATCAGGAGGCCGGGAAAACCCCTTTTAATACCGGAAGATCCTAACACTTAATCACTACTCATTTTAAAATAACAAAATTGTAGATGAAGGGTTAAGCCCCCACTGCGGCTACTATATTGACCCTGTTCATGAGCCCGGACATTATTTCTCCAGCAGTCCATTCTTTGTGCATCATGGGAGCAATCTGTGCATAATGCATCTAATGCTTGCAGGTATTCACATACCTAACAAGGAAAGTGCTTTACATAAGCACTTAGAAATACTCGGCTTGCACTTTATTAGTGCAGCTGTTCAAGTCGAAGTAGCAAGCATATGATTTCATGACAATAGAACTGTAGGCCAATTACCTTCCGAAAATAATCTGCAAAATGAAGGTTGAAAAGTTCTCCCGAGCACTTAAATGTAAGGTTACAAGTATAGGCACCTGTTGTAATGTACCAATAATCGCCGTCATCCATGGCATTGCTATTCTGTCTAATATGCTACACAGTACGCACAAATGACTTGCAAATTGACATCCACAGACCTGTCTAGTTCAGTGTCATCCCTACCACTTTGTACAAGACCCTGGATTGTTCAATTTATTTCAGTGTCAACGACTAGAAAAGAATGTACAGAGGTTCATACTTCAACATATTACTTAGAGGCAATGGCATGCGCCATCTGGCAACCTTGACATTAATGGAATTATAACATAACAGGGTTGCATACCTGGTTGTCGCTCTTTTTTTCTAGACTGTCAAGTTTTTTTTGTTTTCTTAACTAGTCAACTGAACAAGTATAGTAAATTAAAGAGAATACCCGCGATATGTGTCTAATACAACTGCATTAGCAGTACCTGCTGTAACCTGTATCATAATGATAAGCACAAACACAATAACCTGCACAAGCTCCTCCAGCTTTAAAAAAAAAAAAAACATGAACATGAACACGTCATGAATAACGTATAATTTTAGGATATTATGTATATAATTTCTGAATATTCTGGATATTCTATCATGAGATGTCTATCCTATACATTTAGCCACCCAGTGGTTGTGTTATAGGTTGCAGCTTGTTAAAGGTTTTGCTAGCATGTCACAATAAAATATTGAATTGATGTAATTGGAAATTGAGTCCTTTAATAAACAAGCTAAGGTAAGGTAGAACACATCTGTATATGGACTGACATGACATGCTTTTTTTATGGGTCATAAATGTTTTTGATATCCTTAAGAACCAAGCTGCTATCCTTTCTCATTTTAGAAGACAACTTACATTTATTCTAGATAGATAGATAGATAGATAGATAGATAGATAGATAGCCTATGGAATTCAAGTGTTTTATTCAGTCCCTTTGCCACAGGTGTGTAAAATCCAGCCCCTTGTCAAGCTGTCTGTCATTGCATACATTTGTGGAAGAATGGCTCATTCTACAGAGCTCACTGAATTCCAGCCTGGTCCTGTAATAGGATGTCACATCCTCCTAGATGTTCCACCATCAGCTGTGAGTGGTATTTTTACAAAGTTGAAGAGTTTAGGAACCATCACAACTCAGCCATGAAATGTATAACATGTAAAGTTACAGATCGGGGTCACTGAAAGCTGAGAAGCATAGTGCATAAAAGTCACCAACGCCCTGCTGACTCCATAACTGCAGAGTCCAAACCTCCTCTGCCATTTACATCAGAAAAAAAGCCATGATGTGCCGGGAGCTTTATGTCATGGGTTTCCTTGACAGGCAGCATTACATAAACAAGCACAATGCCAAGTGTCAGATGGAGTGGTGTAAAGCATATCACCACTGGACTGTGGAGTGATGCATTACATTTTTCTATCAAGTGGTCTGATGGACAAGTCTGGGTTTGGTGAATGCCAGGAGAACTTTACCTGCCTGGTTACATTGTGCCAGCTGTAAGGTTTGGTAGAGGAGAGATAATACTATGGCATTGTTTTCAGGGGTTGGTCTAGGTCCCCTAGTTCCAGCGCCCACCACATTTCTGAGACGGAATGGCCATCAAATCTAGGATTTGCACCTCGCAGACTGGGTATTGCAGAAAGTTCAAATGAGAGCAGAATTGAAGGCATATGGTTATTTGGGAAGACTGCAAAGAGAGAGATTCTGGGAAAATTACTACCATCATTACTGCTACCTTTACACTAGTGGGAAAAGCCTACTCTGTAAAATAACTCAAAACTGTGTCTACTTATTGTCTTTGTACTACAACCTCTATTAACCTCATACTGTATATAACCTCAGTAAAGAGAGACTTTAACCAAACGGGCCTGGTCATTGTCTTCACAATTCCCTGGCCCTGCACCTGCCCTCATGCCTTACACCCCGCTGCACCCCTCTGCCTATCAATAGTGATGAGCGGGAGGTGCCATATTTCGCGAATATTCGATTGAATATCATTATTCTATTTATCGTGAATATTGCGATGTTAAATTTGAACAGAGTATAGGGCAACTTTCCGATTGGTTTGCTATCTAGAATTAAAGAAGATAGAGAACATAGAGCAATATTCTTTATCATCAACGGTATCTTGGGTTCAGATTGAGTAAAAAAAAAAAAACGAATATTCATTTTTTACGAATATGTAGCACTATATTTTAAATATTTGCGAATTTGCAAAGTGCCGATATTCGTAAAAAAAAAACTCGCTATTCGAATATTCGCGCTCAACACTACCTATCAACTAACATCAAGGCTTCCACCAGACAGGAGTCCCTAAAAATCCACGGTGCACCTTCCCTTCACTGAATGGCCCCAGAACTGCCAAAGTGAGACCTGTGGGTACAAACACCACCATCATAGCTACTGCCACCGCTCCTGTCCTCTCTGCAGCTTTAGAATGGGGTGGTATAAAAGCTCCTGAAGGTGTAATATGCATGCATCGTAATATTTTGGGGCAAGTCTTGGTATCATAAATGTAAATTTAAAAGGTTTATGGGGCCAATGAAAATGTGTAGCCTCAAAGAAAACAAACTTTCCCTTATCATCATATTCACTATAGACTAAACAGAGAAGAAACTGGACCAAACATATTCCTGGTAAATAATGACAATTCAGCAAATGAAGGTTTCTAAAATTGCAAATGTAATTTCCATATCAATTCTTTATCAATATCAGGATCTCTGCTTGCGGTCATTCATGAGGTACCTTCATCATTTATAGATATTTGTCCTTATCATGGGTTGTACACTCAAGCGCATAGCTCGTTACAGTTGTGCCGTATAATGAGGTGCACCCCCATGTGATCATCACACAACCAGGACAGATTTTTATTCAGTGGAAGGAAACAATGTCCCTAATGAATGACCGCAAAACAGAAAAATGGTCAGAAAATTATATTGGGTATGCAAATGAGCTCTTAACAAGCTCTGCCTCTAATGCCACCAAATGAAACGCAGCTATCCTATTAGTCAATGTTTGACCTTTTAAACAGGGCTTGAGACTTGGATAATAAATAAGCCAGCATCTCATCTGCGGAAAGTTATTTTTGGGGTGATTGCCCCTCATCAGTGCAGAGGAGAGAGTAGTAGCTTAACTGTGTGAGAGGCCTAGGTCAGGATTTGGGGATACTATATCGTCTTATGGTGCACACCTAAACTGCATGAGGAATTGATTTAGAAAATGTTAGAAAATTGTCTAACCGTTGAAATGATTACATTTGCTGAAGCCAGAGTATCTCATTAACCAATTTATGGTAGTAGACCAGTGAAGACCCTTTAAGGTCCTGGGGTCTTTGAGCACTATGGTATATTACATTTATCCTGTACATATAATACAAATACTAAAGTTACAAAGTGCTCATCTTGAGTAAATCATGCTTAAACAAGAGTAATAACCGAATAGTCTCAAGGAACCTAGTGACAATAATCACGTTTTAATTGCCACCATCAAATTATCATTATATTTTATATTGACTTCTACACATACATAACAGTATAACTAGTACTCGAGCACTCACTGTGACAGTTCCATATAATAGAGAACTGCAGAAATGTGCTGCGGAGGCTACCGTAGAGACAAAACTGCCATGTGCAAAGGATTGTACTAAACTTACTGTATAATTCTTTTCTTCAAATCATAAGATGGCTTCTCCCATTGTAAGTGCACCAGGGACCATGCCATTTCCAACAATAGGGGTATGCCGAGTGCTTTTACCCCTTTGGTACTTCTACATTTGATAATGGTCAAGTCTGGGATCTCGGATTACCATGGCTATCCAGATTTAAATGGTCAAGCCACATTGGTAATGGCCAAAGATCTGCTGGACATTCGAGACAATATTCTAACCAAAGAGCTGCTCACATCAATGTGATTATATATTAGTGTTATTTTAAGCAACAAAAATCTCTAAGCTTTTGATTCTGGAAGTCTCTGGTGGTTTAAAGGGGTTTTGCAGGACATTAAAGAGCTTTTCTGGGATATTTTAACTGATAACCTATTCTCTGAATAAGTCATCAGTATCTGATCGGTGGAGGTCCTACTCCCAGGACTCCCGCATATCAATTGTTTGAGAAGGCTCTAACCCTAACAGTAGCACTGCAGCCCTTTCTCATCTCACTAGAGGTTGTGCTTGGTATGGCAGTTAAGCCCCATTCACTGTAATGGGGCTGAGCTGCGCCTAGGCCATGGGACCAATGACTGGTGCCTTCCCACACAGCTGATTGGCGGTTATATCCTCACCGATCAGATACTGATGACTTATCCAAGGAGGTCATCAGTTCTGAAAACCCCTGACATCCCAATCTCTGAAAACCCCTTAAATATTGATTAGGATAGGTTACCAATAGAGAAGAGCAAATCAATCCATTCATCAAAGTACTTGAGCAGCGAGGGTTGGTCCCTGCTGTTCAAGAGGCTCTCCTCTGCCACTTGATTGACAGTATTGGACATCTCACCGAGCCCTAAAAATCTTACACCTGCTTTGCTGCTCCAAGTATTGGCGCAACAGCAGAGACTCTACTGTGGCTACCGAAGCTGCAGCTGTGCATGTGCAACTCATTTATAGTCACCAATATCAAGAAAGTTATTAATCAAGTGGTTGTAGGGCACAGTTCTGTACACTGTGTAGTGGCCATGCCTGGTTTCTGCAGTTTTCTGAAGTGCAGTAACCAGGTCCAGACACACACACTGTACAGAGCTGTTGTTCTGCATGCTCTATGTTCAGCAGATCAATAGGATTCCCTGCACAGGTAGCCTAAGCATTAGTCTTCAATATCAAATTCTGGAAAAACCCTTTAAAGATTATACATTTTACTAATGTAGTCTTTACACATGTATCTATGATTTATGCAAAACACCCTTTAACTGGTTGATGATGCAGGGCAAGAATCGTCTTGAGCAGCAGGCAGTTGCTACATCAGAACTGGCATACTGCTGATCACGCGGGCTCATCAAGTGTTCCACTGTAATCAGGAGTAGGGCAACAGAGCATATTGAATAAAAATTTGAACTACAAACTAATAAGCACTAAAAAAGGGAATTCAACATCCAGGAAAATACATAACGACAAAGAAGACAACAGTGAAATGCGTTGGACGGCATCTTTTTATTGCGGTCTATATTTACTTTTATAGCACTCTACAACAATGTGATGTACTGGGTATTGACTTTGACAGGAACGGGTCACAGATTTGGCGGTTTTCGCTACCAATGCCTTATACATGTCTATTTTTATAGTGATTTTATCTTTTTTATGGTATGTTGCCTTTGCACATTATTTAGAACATGATATATTTTCATGGATGTTGAATCCACCTTTTTTGTATACTTTGTTTTGGACTATTAATAAAGTTTAGTTTAAGTACAAATAGTTGGTGCATTATTTATAGGTGTTGTGGTTGAAGTGTATGCATCAATTGTTTTTTAATATTGCCCATTCTATCACTTAAGACTTTTTAAAGCCACTTTTTTGGTGCACGGGAGATGATAAATCTCCCTCCATACACTTTTGCCATATAAAAAAGTTACAACATAGCCAAAATTCAAAGAGAAAAAATTAAAAAATTCTGTTCTGGTTCTCGAGGGGTTTCATTCATCGTATAGTCTTCAATAGTTTGTATATAAAGAGATTTTGAAATATCCTATGAAAAGTTCTGAATTAAACGAGTTCTTCGCTTAGGACAATGCCTACTTGTTAGAACCATCTATTGGAAATAAGCTTATGTCAAACCGTCTCCCTGTTGGAAACCCCAGTGATAATCAGTTATTTGTGGGGAAACCTAGCAGTAAGTTTTCAGTTTCCCTACACCGCCACCACAAGGGAGACTACATATTACTGTTAGGAACTTGCCCAGCCTAATATCAGCCAGAAACTCCAAAGCCATTCCCTGAATGGGAGAAAAGATGCACCCATCCCATCATTGCATGGCCCCAGGAAGTACCAGTGTGAGGACCCTTACTTTGAGTAAGTACTATTATCATCATTGCTACCCCCAGTACTGTCCTCTGCCCTACCACCATCCTAGTTCGGTTGCACATGTGCCTGTCTGTTCCAGGAAGGTTGGTAAGGTTGTTAACCTGCTAAATCCCCGCTGGTTTACCAACGGCATCAGAAAATCTGTATGCTTAGCCAATCAGGTCCCAAGCTAAGAGTCCTATCCAAGAGCTAGGCCGGGAATTTAAGCAAGGCATTTACTGCTTGTCAGGAGACAGGAAAACAAAAAAAAAAAAAACAGGCATTGTTTGTTCTGTGCTGTATTTATATTGGACCTTCCTGTATATTGACCTTTTCCTTGCTTCAGGGTTTACCTTTTGTCTGCTGATTAAGTCTCTACTGTTCCTCCTGGTTTTGATTCCTTGGTTTGTTTCTAGATAACCCTTTTGTTTAATGATTAGGTTTCTACTTATTCTTCAGGCTTAGACTAGATTGTTTTCTCTCCTGCTACCCCTTCATATCTGATAGGTCTGCTACCTGTGAGATTACTCCTGTTTTTTGCCACCTTTCTCCACAGATATAAGCTGGGACCAGCGAACTGTGGGAAACACCTTAGATCTACTACCAGAGTGGTGAAGGAAGTAACAGATTTAGAGTTTAGAGTTTGCTGGCAGTGGTCAGAGACAGTCATCTCACATTTCTTTCTCACCACTGTACCCTTACAATTAATCTCCGTTTTCATGTAAAACAATGGGTTTTCTTTGCATTGCTGGACAGGACAGGTCTTCTAGAGTGAAAGAAATTGCTTTCCTATCTGGCCAAAAGAAAAAGATCCTGAAGTTGGGAACACCTTTAGAGGAAGCCTAACAATCACAGGTTGCCTTACTTCTAGGACTCAAAACAATCAAGCTATCCATCATGCATGGGATTGTGGGAAAAAGTTTTCAATTTTCCTGCAGCTCCTCCCCAGCAATAATGAATCATTACATATTTCTGAAAGACATCCATATGCCAGATCTTCCAGAGTCAGAGAAACTATTTGCAGCTCTTCTCCAGCCAGGCTAATGGATGAGGATCAATAACAGAGGAACCCCATCTATTAGCTAAAAGGATATTTTAGGCTTCTTTCACACTAGCGTTAGGCTTGTCTGGAAGGCTGTCCCGGCAGGAGAACAGCCTGAAGGGATCTGTACTATCGTTTACACACGTGTGCTGCCTGAAGTGCGCCTGGTTCCATTCACTATAATGAGAATGGGCCGGAGATCCGGCTGTTGCATATCAAACACGCTGAGAGGTGGCCGGACAAATACTGCAATATGCTGTTTTTTTTTTTTTGTCTGGCTTCCTCTCGGCATGTTTGCCGTGCTGCGTCCGGATCTCCAGCCTGTCCCCATTATAGTGAATGGGGCCAGGGCGGACTTCCAACAGAACATACGTGCAAATGTTAGTATGGATCTGGCAGGCAGTTCCCTTGCCAGACAAGTCTAACAGGAGTGTTAAAGGAGCCTTAAAAATTTAATTCCTACCCCGAATGCCTCTTTAATATAAAGTTTTTGTTACTTAGCATGTTGCATGCACTCATATAACCACTCATCCTTCTGACAGTGATGCATTATAAACATTTCCATTCCAGAAGTATACAGTATATACTGGAATGTAAATGTCTAATTTTGATTTAGTCCATGTCTTATTCACCCGAGGCTCATTCTCCCACCTTTTCCTATACTACAGCAGTTTTACCTCTGAGCATGAATACAAATGTATAGGTGTCCACAATTCCTGGTAATCTGATCATCCAGCAAATGTTTGATATGACACAAATAACTGACCTAAGCAAAATAATACGTGGAACCTAATTGTGTCATCTGCAAAGAAAGAGAAACGGATGTGGATGCACATTTACATTTCTCTGATTTTACCTCTGGGCTCTAATTTCTGAGGGTTGTGATTCCCCTTCCACCTGCATACTGCTGTGATCATGTCATCATCCTGCATAGATCCTCGTCCAAAGGCAATTATAAAATCTATACATTATATATGTCTTTTTTGACCATGTAAATAAAAACAGAGTGAATTATTAATCATTTCTGCATCCAGCTGTTCTTTATTGTGGTGTATGTATATAACTCCTGGATCAGGTCTCCTAAGTGCATACAAAAATGTTCAGATTTTTCATTCAATAGAATATAGAGACATGCTAGCAAAACCTATGACAGGCTGCAATGCACATCACAAGCACTGGGTGGTTTAAAATAGACATGTGTAACATAGACATCTCTTGACAAAATATCTCAAAATCATGTTTTTTTTGTTTGATTGTTTTTGCTTTAATATCTAGCACCACAAAACAGAATGTCTGCCTACACACAGTAAGGATTTCTCAGGAATTTCTCCAAATGGCATATTTATCTCCAAACGAGCATTCATGGTTCCAGCTGGGTTGCCAGCTTCAGCAACCTACAAGTGTGAAGGATCTACAGGAACTGCAATATCTGTGGGTAACTGTTCTCCAGGAGACTATACGGAACCTATATGCCTCCATATCCAACCGTATCCCATCTTGTATCAAGGCTAGAGGCCTTAACTCATCTTGTATCCATACTAGAGGCTGTATCTTATCTCGTATCCAGGCTACAGGCTGTATCTCATCTTGTATCCAGGCTAGAGGCTGTATCTCATCTTGTATCCAGACTAGAGGCTGTATCTTATCTGGTATCCAGGCTAGAGGCCATATCTCAGCTTGAATCCAGGCTTGAGGCTGTATCTTATCTTGTATCCAGGCTAGAGGCTGTATCTCATCTTATCTCCAGGCTAGAGGCCATATCTCATCTTTTATCCAGGCTTGAGGCTGTATTTCATCTTGTATCCAGGCTAGAGGCTCTATCTTATCTTGTATCCAGGCTAGAGGTCATATCTCATCTTGTATCCAGGCTAGAGGTGGCCCAGTAGGGTCCCAGAGTCTCTTTTAAATTGTACAGTTTTCATCAATGAACTTCTCATTTCACTCTAATATACTAATCAGTTCCATATATCATCATTACACTCACACACAGAAAATTTCATTCCACTCCAATAACTCCTTCTTGGTGCATTATTTTTAATTTCTTTGTCAATAAGTGTACAGTTTCTTTCTATTTCCCTGTTATATTCAATGCATTATTATTATTAACTTAATTTTCTACACATCAAATAGGAATCAGTGTACGATTTCCTATATACCAATGTATAATACAAAGCAAAAACAGAGGTTAAATATATATATATTATATATATATATACATATATATATATATATATATATATATATATATATATATATATTATTTTTTAACATTTTATATACTGTATTTTTTGCCTTATAAAACACACCAGTGTTTTAGAGGAGTCAAAAATGAAAAGATATATGTTTCATCAGGGCTCAGATCAGACTCTCAATATTAATCGGACCTCAAATAAGGCCTTCAACGTTAACCAGACCTCAGATTATACCATCAATGTTAATCGAACACCCATGGTTAATCAGACATCAGATTAGACATAAAAAAATTAACTCACCGTGCCCAGCTCCTGAGATACAACGCTCTTCCTGCTGCCCTGTGCTGTGACCCACACAGCGTGAGGTTACAGAGTATACCTACATCCTCAGCCTATGACCAGGTCACAGCACGGTGCCAGCAGAAGACAAGGATCAGTGAGTAGAGCTAGCACAAGGAGAACTGTATTCACTGCTCCTCAGTCCTTGGCCCTATAAGACACGCTGTTTGGTGTGTCTTTTTGGCAAAAAAATATGATATATATTAAAAAAGAAACCTTAAAAGATTTCTACATGTACAGCAGTGTATTTTGTCATTTACTGAAGACACATTGAAATTACAGCAAAAAAAAAAAAACAACAACTTTCTACCACTGCTTTGTAGCATTTTACTTTGTGTTAAATTGTTCATAATTTTTTAGGGTTTACTATCTTGCCTTACTGTGAGCGTCTTAATTAGGGATGAGCGAACCCATGGAAGTTCGGGTTCACCGGGTTTGGCCGAACTTGAGGTCAAAGTTCGGGTTCGGGACCCGAACTTGACCCCGAACCCGGACCCCGTTGAAGTCAATGGGGACCCGAACTTCACTTTATTATTTTCCATTATAACATGGTTATAACGGAAAATAATAGCATTCTTAAGACAGAATGCTAAATAAACTGACCATTGAGGGGTTAAAAATAATTTAAAAAAAACTCACCGCATCCACTTAATCGCGCATCCGGTATCCTCTTATTTATTCTTTCTGCAGGGCCTGCATAAAGAAGAAAGAAGAGGATACCAGCTGCGCGATCAAATGGATGAGGTGAGGTTTTTTTAATTATTTTTAACTCCTCAATGGCCATTTTATTTAGCATTCTGCCTTAAGAACGCTATTATTTTCCCTTAAAACCATGTTATAACGGAAAATAATAAAATCACCCGCACACTAAACCCGAACAGTGAAAAAGTCCGGGTTTGGGTCCGGGTACCGAAACTCGCAAAGTTTGGTACGAACCCGAACTTTGCAGTACGGGTTCACTCAACCCTAGTCTTAATCAATGTGGGGAGTCTTATAGGACATTCATGCTCTTCTGGAATTCTGGGAAGAAGGGATGACAATGAGCTCTTAACAAGCTCTGCTCTGTAACCACCAGATGTAAGGCAGCTATCCTATAAGTCAGTGTTTGACCCCTGAAGTAAGCTTTGAGACATGACTTGGATAATAAACAATCCAGCACCTCATCTGCAGACAGCTATTTCAGGGTGATTGCCCCTCATCATTGCAGATAGATTGTACTGGCTTAACTAGGAGAGAGGCTGGGGTCAGGATTTTGGGGGTACTTTCATTCCTTGTGGACAGCGTCTTGATCGATGTGAGATTTATAGGCCATATCTGCTCCTTTAAAATGCTTTGACGAAATGGATGCAAATTAGAGTACTGTCTTAAATGGTTAGCTGTTCATAAACATGTTTCTTGGTGACAGCAAACCTTGAGGTTAGTTGTGGTATTGCAAGTAAAATGCATCAATGATTATATTAAGAAAAACTATCACTTTGCATGACCAAATAACCTTTTCCAGTTTATGTATATGAGGTCTGTAGATCCATAGCATAACATACAGGTAAATCTCAGTTATTAATATTCTGTCTTACACCACTTCATTCAGTCTCATCCTGTGAAGTAGAGCTTGACACCATACGACCTCTCACACTGCTTCTTGGTGTCTCCCAGTGACACAAGTCTTCTGAAGTTGGCTGAGACTGTTAATAGGATTCCTTGCAGTGAGTTCTTGATCCTTGCTGCGTGAACAAAGAGAGAAAGGTAGGAAAAAATGGCTTCCGATATCTAATCAGATCGTAGAAGGCGTCAGAAGTTTTAATAAGTTTTTAATTAAGCAGAACAAGTTTCAGAATAGAGATTAGATATAAGACACTTCAGTAAATCTCTGATAGTATCTTCAAATATAATAAGATTAGAGATTTAGCATAACTAGCAGATTTAGCCTGGAGAAGCTTTTCCATCCCTGTATATTGTACAACTTTCTAATTTTAATTGAAGCAGGGATCTACAAATGAAGTACAAAGCCATAAGTGTGTGCGTTCATCGAGCTTCTTCTCTAAAGATCACATCTCCTTGCCTTTGTCTCTTTGCATGAACTTGTCTTTTTATACTACAAGTATTGGCCATGCAAAGGTGATGTCTGAATAATCTATCTAAGGCTAGCTTTAAATTGGCTATATAGATGAGATAACTGTCATCTGAAGGACTGTTTGGCTAACAGCTACAATATCTCTCCAGATCCTGCAATACCTATAAACGCTCGGCTTGACTAAGCAGTGAATGGGACAAAAGGATCGGGCCAGAGACTTCGGATATCCTCTTGTCCACTGAAATCGGTGGGATCAGCCAACATGAATCTAATGGCTATGGCCAGGTTGAGACATTCACTTTAGTGTACTGCATTTGCTAATGGAAAATCTGTAACAAAGTGCCATTTATAATACTAGTGTGTTTCTGTGTGGTTAGGGTGGCCTATGACCCAGTAGGTTGGAGACCCACTTTGACCCCAAAAGAAGATTTCTATTGTGAATTAACTTGAAGTAACAGACTGAACCACAATTACTACTGGTCTGGATGGAGAGACCTAAGGAGGGTGCTACTGCATATTCTGAGATATACAACTATTCTGTTCTTGCTTAAAGACTCTTTGCTGTGTCCACCCCTGGGTGGGTCTTATAACCTGTAATGTCTTGCATTTGTCACCAGCATCACCATATGCTGGTAGTACATCACCTCATGTAAATGAAACTGGAAGTACCTGCAGTGATCACACTAACAATAGTTTGGTCATATGAAAGTAGAGTGTCAGGATAGGTCATCAATATCAGATTTGCGGGTGTCCGACTCTCCGCACCCCTATCAATCAGCTGTTTGAGGAAGTAGCAGTGCTCCTTTAAGCGCTGCAGACTCCTCACAAATAGGAATGAGCGGACCCGTGGATGTTCGGGTTCGCTAGGTTTGGCCGAACTCCAGGTCAAAGTTCGGGTTCGGGACCCGAACTTGAGCCAAACTCGAACCCGAACCTCCTTGAAGTCAATGGGGACCCGAACTTGGTGCACTAAACTGGCTGTAAAAAAGTCATAGTAAGGGCTGGATGGCTGCAAAAGAAAGCAAAATGGGGGTAAGAGCAGGACAGTTGCCCTGCAAACAAATGTGGATAGAGAAATGACTTAAGATAACAGAATAGAGAAAAATAAAAAAAGAATAATCTTGAACAAGGAGGCGGAGGTCAAAGTGGAGTAGGAGGTTGAGGAGGCAGTAAACGTGGTGGTGTAGGTGGAAGCAGCGGTGGAGGAGGAGGAGATAGCCAAGACTGTTTTTTTTTTTTTTTTCTCCTTTATTTATTTATTTTTAATAAATTTGGGAAGGCCCCAAAACACCCGGAAATGGAAAAGAGAACAAAAAGAGAAAGTGCGCTGGAGTATAACAATGGCTGGGTGCGGCTGGTATTCTTGCACAAGGTATGGACAAGTCCTATGGGATCCAAGCCTGGTTTACTTTAATGAACGTGAGCTTGTCCACATTTCCGGCAGGGCAGGCCAGCACCTCCAAGGCATAAAGGGCAAGCTCAGGCCATGTACCCAAATTGGAGAC
Organism: Bufotes viridis; assembly: GCA_033119425.1. Taxonomy (NCBI): domain Eukaryota; kingdom Metazoa; phylum Chordata; class Amphibia; order Anura; family Bufonidae; genus Bufotes; species Bufotes viridis. The sequence goes on along the minus strand of CM065598.1, from coordinate 84,066,690 downwards.
CCAGAAGTTGAATGGGGAAGACCCATCAGTCAGTACGTGTAGGTGCGTGCACAAGTACTGTTCCACCATGTTGCTGAAATGCTGCCTCCTGCTAAGATGTTCCGTATCAGCTGGTGGTGCTAGTTTTTGTGGCGTGGTAACAAAACTTTTCCACATTTCAGCCATGCTAATGCTCTCTTCTGAGGTGCCGGCAGTGCCCCAGCTGCATTGGCGTCTTCTTCCTCATCCTATGCCTTCGCCTTGTGCTTCAACTGAGCCCCGCTGTCAGGTGTGAATGCCATCAGCAGTGCGTCTACCAGCATGCGCTTGTAATCACGCATCTTCTGACGGAATTAAGGACGGCACGTTGTCCTTGTAGTGGGGATTCAGCAGGGTGGCCACCCAGTAATCAGCACTGATCAGAATGTGGGTAACTTGGCGGTCATTGTGCAGGCACAGCAGCATGTAGTCTCTCATGTGTGCCAGGCTGCCCAGAGGCTACGACAAGCTGTCCTCTGTGAGAGGTGTATCGTCTGTGTCCTCTGTATACCTCAGCCACGCTCCAGTGATGCCCATGGGCTGCCTTTGGTGTCACAATGCTGTGAACACGGTTCCTCCTCATTATCATCCTCCTCCTCATCCTCCAGAACTGTGTACTGGCTGGACTGTTGTGTACCTGGCCTCTGTTGGTGCAGGAACCCACCCTCTGAGCCACTTGTGAATGACTGGCCTAATAAACGTGTTTATGATGCCTCTTCCTCCTGTGCCACAGCCTCTTTCATCATTGCCCAAAGCATTTTTTCAGGGAGACATAAAAGTGGGATAGTAATGCTGAGAACAGCATCATCGGCACTGGCCATGTTGGTGGAGTACTTGAAACAGCACAACGCGGCACACACGTCTCGCATGGAGGCCAACTTTTTGGTGGTGAAGTGGTCCTGTTCCGCAGGGCGACTCACCCATGTATGCTGCAGCTGAAACTCCACTATCGCCTGCTGCTGCTCACACAGTCTCTCCAGCATGTTCAAGGTGGAGTTCCACCTTGTGGGTACGTCTCATATGAGGCGGTGAGCGGGAAGGCTAAAGTTACGCTTCAGTTCTGACAGGTGAGCAGCAGCAGGGTGAGAAAGCCGGAAGTGCACACAGACGGCCCGCACTTTCTATCAGGGTGATTTTTCAGGAACCTCTGCACCACCAAATTCAGCACATCCGCCAGCAAAGGATGTGCGTTAAACCGGCCAGGCCAAGAGCTGCTACGAGATTTTGCCCGTTATCGCACACCACCAGGCCGGGCTTGAGGCTCAGTTGCACCAACCACTCATCGGTCTGTTATTCAACGCCCGTCCACAGCTCCTGCGCGGTGTGGAGTTTTTGCCCCAAACAGATGAGTTTCAAAACAGCTTGCTGTCGTTTCCCCCTGGCTGTGCTGAAGTTGGTAGTGCTGGTGTTACACTGGATGAGGAGGCGGTAGAGGAGGAAGAAGAGTAGGAGGAGAGGTGGAGGTGGTGGTGCTGCTGCCACATCCTCTGTTTCTGGGGTGGCCGGTGCCACTGTCACTCCAGAGGGTGAGGAAGAGTCCGAGACTGCAGCAGAAGAGGGAGCAGGAGGAGCCTGAGATCTTTTGTGGTTTTTGAGGTGTGTACTCCACTGTAGCTCGTGTTTTGCATTTAGTTGCCTGGTCATGCAGGTGGTGCTCAGGTTTAGAACATTTATGCCTTCAGGCTCTGATTGCACAGCGAGCAAACCACTCTGGTCTTGTCTTCAGCACATTGTCTGAAGAACTGCCACGCCAGGGAACTTCTTGGAGCTGGCTTTGGTGTGCTTTGTCCCTAGGTGCGGTGGGCAGTAGTAAGCATACTGGCTAGGTATGGGACACACTGGGACTGCCACTATACTTTTGCACCCTGCTCCCTCTTTTGCTGTGCGGCTGGCTCTGTGTGACCACCACCTCTTCCTCTGAACTGCACACTTCACTCGATTGACCTTGATTCCATGCAGGGTCTAGGACATCATCCGCCACCCACTCCTTACCCCTTCCCTCCTTGCCGGTCTGCACACTGCAGAAAGCCGCAACAGTTAGCACCTGTGTTTCGTCATCATCAGAGATGTGCTGCGGTGGTCCTCCCATGTCCACATACTGTGGTTGGGCATCAGTGCACTCAATCTCTTCCACTTCTGGAGCAGGGCTAGGTGGATGGCCGACGGAAACCCTGCCAGCAGAGTCATCAAAAAGCATAATAGACTGCTGCATGACTTGGAGCTCAGACTGCTTGCTTGATTTGCAAGGGGGTGAGGTGAAAGACAGATGCCCATGGGCTGCAGGTGCCAACTCTGTGCTTTCAACAGGGGACTGGGTGGGAGACAATGTGAATGAACTGGAGGCACTGTCGGTAACCCAATCTACTACCGCCTCTACTTGTTCTGGCCTCACCATTCGTACACCGGTATTTGGTCTACAAAATAACGCTGATCGTTCTGTCACCTATGTGAACCTGAGGAAGGTGTTTCATTTGGGCGTATAGCTGGCACAGATCAACCACGTCCTCTCCCTTGAACAGGAGCTGCAACAAAACCAGCAGCACTATGACCAGGGTCACGTCCCTTATTTGATGCTCTCCTCATTCTTTGAGGTCACCCACTGAACTGACAGACAGATTAACTATATCAATTTTCCGGCCATGTATGCAGTGCAGGTGTACCCCACACCAAAAATGTATATATGTCACCCACCGATCTAACAGACAGATTAACTATATTAATTTCCCGTATGCAGTGCAGGTGTACCTCACACCAAAAATAGCTATATGTCACCCACCGATCTAACAGACAGATTAACTATATTAATTTTCCTGTCACGTATGCAGTGCAGGTGTACCTCACACCAAAACTGGGTATATGTCAGCCACCAAACTAATAGATGGATTAACTTTATTAATTTCCCTGTCACGTATGCAGTGCAGGTGTACCTCACACCAAAACTGGGTATATGTCACCCACCAAACTAACAGATGGATTAACTTTATTAATTTCCCTGGCACAGATGCAGTGCCAAGGTCTAAAAATGGGTATGTCTCACCCTCCGAACGAACAGACATATTAATTATTATATTTCTGTGTCAGGGGTGCAAAGCTGGTGTATTGCACCCACAAAAAATCACTATGGTCACCCACAGAATAAATAGCCAGATGAGATTCCTAACACTTTCCCTCACTTCAGCTGTCTGCTTTCTGTCCCTGCACTACTCAGAGCTGATGGGCAGTGCCACATGTGCTCCAGCTTGTATAGAGACTGGGTCACATGATGCACCGACCCTACAGCCTTTCAACAAGCTTTTTTTAAATGCCCGAACATCGAACTCGAACCTGAACCTTTGCTGCAAAGTTTGGGTTCAGGTCCGGGTACCCGAACTCTGAAATTTTAGTACGGACCCGAACTTTGCAGTTCGGGTTCACTCAACACTACTCACACACAGATTACCAGCACAGCACCCTCCATTGTATGGGGCTAAGCTGTCTAAGTGCCTCTTTGTACTGCAGATCGAGGGGGATACATAGAATAAGACCAGTACTGATCTCATCAGTATGTAAATCTCAGAGAACCCCTTTAACTTTCTATATTGCGATTGATTCTTGTTACTGTGATCTAAGGAATGTTACTTTCCTAAGAAACAGTGCCACTCTTGACTATTGGCTGTATCTGGTATTGCAGCTTAGTAATGTTCAATTGAATACCAGGTAATACAGGCAGACAGGACTAAGGAAGTAGCCTTGCTTTTCTGATTTCATACAATCCTTATAAAGGGAATCAGTCAGTAGTTTAGTCTTTGCAAAACTGCTGGCAACGTAGGTAGGTAATACATATCTCTGTCTGAGAATTTCATCAATATAGTGCAGAAAAAAATAAGTTTTAAGTGCAGCAGGTGACACTATAAAAAGCAAAGACTTTGCTATGCCCTCTGTCCTTACCTATGTCTGGCAGCAGTTTTGAATCAAGAACACTGCTGACAGACATCTTTTCCCAAATGAAGTATAAGCTTGTTTTCACGGATGAGGGAATTCTTGTAATTTATTCTACATCATTATAGTGATGTTATACATTTGACATAATGATCATTTCCTTGCAAAGTGTACACATGCATGCTTTGCAACTGCAAGGCACAAGCACAAGCAGCACTTCAGCATTCGAGCAGTGCTTGCCTGTAATCAGCCTGTGTTAAAGCTGGGTAATTACTTGCAGTCAAAAGCCTGTTACATGTTCTTGTTCAAGTAACTGATTATGATGCTGCAGACAGAGCTACAGTACAGTGACTCGTCTTCTGGCTCCACTGCCCTCTAGCGTGCAGTACAAACACTCGGTCCAGCCCTGTGATTACATTGACAGCATGTTTTAACGGGTGCTGCGCATTTCTATGTAGATGTAGCAGAGCCAAAATTCTAATCTAGCATTACAATCAAATGCAATTTCGTATAGTTCTTCTAAAATACAACACTAAAAAAATATGCTCTGCAGGCTCATTGCTCAAAGCAGACTTTGATCCGAATTTCAGGGAAAAATAGATTTGTCGCAAAGCCGAATTTCCTCGTGTTTAGTGATAGCAAATCAATTTTCCCTGAAATGGAGTTAAAAAACAAAAAAAAATCATTCTAACCTCATTAATTTGCTTCTGACGGGCCTGCCGCTGCCATCTTGATTGAAGATCTCGCACAAAATCCCATGCGGTGTGATGTACGAGATTTCGAGCCAGATCTTCAATCAAAATGGTGGTGGCTGGTCCGTCGCAAGCAAATGGATGAGGTAAGTATGATTTAATTAATTTATTTATTTATTTTACACTGTGTGCAATCAGCTATGAATGCGGCATCTGAGGGGTACAATGATGGGGAGAGGCACAATTGTCACTTCCTGTCATTGCACCCGCTACTTACAAAGAAATGCACTTTGTGACAACTTAGTTTTCGCAAAATTCAGCGAAGCAGTTGAATTGAATTTTTAAATACTTCGCTCATCTCTACTCATTGGCAATGCGATTCTTTCTAGTTCTTATGAATTGGAAAAAGTATAGAAATACAGAAATAAAATATTTAAAGGAGACATTAAAAGAAAAAAGCTGCACGCAGATGGGATTCTCCCATACCCCATTGTTGGGAGATCAGTGTACAAAGCTTAAAATATCATGCACACAATGATGATGATTATACGATGTTGATGACTGAAAGCCTTCATTAATCTTACAGTTTTCAGGTAATGAAGAACATGGCATTCTCAATCAAGCCTGAGGATCACCGTAATCCTTCACTGTGGAATTATTTTTCTGCCATTATATTCATCAACCAGGGGGGCTAGGAGGAACAAGAATGTTCCTCATATGAGCAGGCTGCAGTGCATGGTCTATGTAACAGTGTTTTCCTTCCTTGAATATTGAGAGCATATACAGAGCCCATACCATAAGTATGTGACAGGAACTGATCCACTTCTAGGATACCTTATTATCAAGAAAAACCTACAGGCCGAGAGGTGCACAGAGAGGTGCATGGCCACATCTTTATTCAGCTTTGCTTGAATGTGGATACTGATGGATACCTTGTATTACAGAGGATACCTATTTTCTTTTAATAGGTGGTGGTCTCAGAAGAGGGATTCTGACCTATCAGATAGTTATAGCATAGCTCTTTAGGTACCTCGTAGGATAAATTATCTCGTTCATTTTCCTACCATACCATTAATAGTCACAGCACTTTGTGTCTTTTAAGCGGGTAACCCACGAACAACACTCCATCAACTATCCACAACATAGGTGATAAATGCATCATCACCGGGGTTCCACTGTATTTGGTTATCTCTGACAGTCCCATAGAGAGAGAAAAGGAGGCCGGATCTAGCCGATCGGACGCAGGACAGCCAGGGGCGCACTTGAATAAATGAATGGTAAGCTTTATTTGGATAGAGGGTGAATTCTGTGGTAGAACATATGTGACCCCAGTTCTTGTGACTGGTTTTACTTTAAAATGTTGTTCTTGGGTCAACCCCTTTGATAAAGAGTATCATTACTCTATTTTAAAGAAAATGATGGCCCTTATTTACCTGTAAAGGAACCAAATACAGATTGCTCCATAGTTGGTACAACAGGAATCCATTATTTATACAAGCATCTACTGTATAGTATGATGGGACACAGTCAAACAAAGCACTACAAACCGATTTGAGTTATACATTTCAACTCTCATGGAACATATGGGATGTTTAAAAAAGAATAGACCTCTCACTCCTGGAACAGTTGTAAAATCTCCTGTGAAGTGTATGGAGGGTGTCATTTACATTGAAACTATCCCTCCATGAGAAAATGTATGTGGCACCAGAAAGCTGAGTCACTAGATGCAGCCCTGATGGCCATAGTGATCTGAAGTGGCATGTAAAGTCACTGGAAAAGGGGTTGGAGTTTTCAAAAACGTGTATGTCTATGTCTGAAAATATTTTGTGATGGCAAACAAAGCAAAAGCAAGCAAAGTACTGTATGTTTCAAGTACATTAAACATGCTCCAGATCATCTATGGTATGCTCCTGGTTGGTAGGTGGGGTCCTCTACCTAACCCTATGATGTGTGTTCAGCCATGTTCTTCTGCTGGGAGTGGTGGGATGGAGGGGACCACAACCGCATTTATACAAGGGAGAATGAAGCTAGGCAAATAGAATTGTTAATGCACAACCTCTAACTGGATGCTTGGAATTCTGCACATGTTGCTTCTGACATTCACCACTGGGGTGCACATGACTGTGCTAGCCACAATTCCTTCATAACAGCCTGGCCCCCAGCTCAATCCACACCTGCACTTATAAGGCCACATTGCCTCTGTGGCCATATTAAAAAAATCATGGAACCATCCTGGACTTGGTACGAACATATTATATCTATAGTTTTGTACAACAAATCAATTAATTATATTTTTACATATTCCAAATTTTTTTAATTGATGTTAGTTTCTCTCTAGAAACCTTTATTTATGTAGGGTTGAAGTGGTTCTCTAGGCGAGATGTGGTTTGGTGGCTCAATGTTTAGCACTGCTTCCTTGCAGTGCTGGAGTCCTAGGTTCAAATCCAACCAATGACAACATCATAGAGTTGGTATACTCTGCTTGTATTTTTCTCCCACCCTTCAAAGGCATGTAACCAGGCGTGGGATTCAAATTTTGAACAAGTTCCCTACACAATGGCGGACACGCGGCGTCACGACAACTGTTTACATATATATGCAACACATACATATATAAATATACCATATCTACACTACATACATACTAACCAACTTTTAAAAAGCCTATGGAACTAAACTATGGAATAGAAGTGCTCATTTCCAGCTGAAGCTATAATTTTAACAACCGGGTCTGATGAACCTGAGGGAACTGGCTAAATCCCATGCCTGGATGTAGCTGTGCTAAACTTGACTCTGATAACACGTCACAGTGTTACCTTGTGACAAAATCCATTGAAAAGTAAGTTAACATTTTCTTGCCATTCTGTGCTTAGCTAGTGTCGACTGAATTGAAGCTAAATTAATTGACTTTGATCAGAATTTCAGGTAAAATTTAATTTGTCACAAAGTCAAATTTCCTGGTGCTTGTTGGTAACTAATACATTTTCGCTGAAATGGCAGTAAAAAAAAATATTTGTAAATAAACATACCTTATGCATTTGCTTGCAGAGGTGCCCTGGCAGCTGTCTTTTCACCACGTCAACACAGTGGCTGGCACAGTGACGCTATCGGTGATCCGCCCAGCTTGATGACCTGATGATTTCATCATACACAAGATTTTGAGCGTTTTCTTCAAGCAAGATGGCCATGATAGCTTCTCCACAAGCAAATGAATGAGGTATGTATTTTTTTTTTCTTTTTAACATCTCATTAACCCCTGAAGGGCCTCAATGTGACTGTCAGATGCTGCGATCAGCGATGAACACGGCATCTGAGGGGTTCAAGGACCAGGGGGTGGTGCAATCGCCGTTCCCTGTCATTGCACCTGTTACATGCAATGGAATGCGATTTGTGATGAAGCATCCAAATCGAATCTTTGATAACTTCACTCATCATGGCGTTAACTATTGAGGTTAGCTTGGCTGCATCTGTACTGCATCTAAATGTACATAGATTGTGGGCCCCAATTGGGGACAGTGTGATGCTAATATACAGTATGTCAGAGCTATATCAGTGAGTAAATTAAATAAATTGTTTGCAGTGGGTCCATATTTTGGTGTCCTTCCTTTTGATGGAATTCTTCTCCTGGAATAGCATCCCGGCACCTTATATTAAAAGGAAAGATATGCAGAACAGTGACTTTGCTAGCATCAGAATCATGGGCACATGCCCCAAGACACTTGACCAGTGTCCCAGATATCCTGGTGCCAGATTAAATCATCTGTCTTACTCACCTCTAGCACATCCGCATGATGCGCAAGGTACAATATCTTTAGAGTACCTTGTGCAGAAGACATCTGGTGCCCTTCAACTCCATAATCTTGAGATCTTCTTGCAGGTAAAGTGTATTCCGAACACAACACTCACTCCGTATAGATTTTATACTTTCACCATTTCTGAAGATTTTTCTTCTCCTTTCATTGTACTTTATGTTTTATGAGCTCGTAAACTTGATCTTACTCACCTTTCTGCTAATAACGTTATGTTTGTGCGGCAGGAGACTTAGACCTGCATACCTCTTGCCTTGGTCTAGTCTAATGGTTGACATTTATAATGCTGCAAATAGAATATACGGGAACCTTACAAATAAAATATAATTAGAATAATAACTTCACCTCCGTGGCTAAGCAGCCTGTACTCCCAAATTCTTTTATGTCTCTTGCCGGTTTGTAAGATTGTTGCTTTTTTATTTATTTATTTTGCTTTATGTTGTCTCTAATGTAACATTGTTACTTTTATATTGCAGTTGGATAAGGAATCTTGGTCATTGGGAATAATAAGGGCATCAAGTGCCCTACATGGGAAAAGCCTTTATGCATATACAGAGCAGCACAGAATATAAAAGCATCATGCAAATCAGTATTTTTGGCCCAATCTTGTTTTCTTTTGATAACTTTTCGGGATATTGCCTCTTTTGCTGAGATAGGTTTACTCTATTGCATATTGCACAGTAACATTAATTTTCACTTGGCAGTACAAGGAAGCACAATGGCTGTAAAATCTCCTAATTAAAATGTATGATGCTCAAATATAAAACAAGCAGTAAGCTATAAACAAATATTGCTTTTAGATATCTGACAGGGTGACAGGAAGGGGGATTTTAACTATTTTGTGAACTGATTAAATGTGGAATATAATTTCTTAAAGGGATTATACCACATAATGGAATTAATTCAGAATGTCTGGGCAATAGATTTCTTTCCTCCCTTATATTTTAGGAGACCAGCTGTCACATATTCCCTGACATGCTCTAGTCTAACCCACTATCACCAGCTCAAAAATAATTGCTTAGAAGTCTTCCACCATACCAACCAAATTCTGGATTGTGTAATATACAATTACGTTAGAATTATGCCACAGATATGCCTTTAAATGGGCATTCCCATTTTAGATATTGATGGCATATCATTCTTATTAACATTGGGGGTCTAATCTAAGATCTGATTGAGGGTCTTATTAAAGCTGTGTATATGATTGGGGCTCTGAGCTGAGGTCTGCTTAACATTGGGGGCCAGAAAAATACGGTAAACGTAGGCTTAGTCTTCAAATTCCACATTTTTCCCCCAAGGAATTATTATGATGCATTCATTGCATTAGTAAACTGTGACCTGATGTATTAAACATTAAAAATTGCAATATAAAAAGGATGTCTCATAGACAAAGCTAAGATTTATTCCACTAATTTTATGGCAAAGGTATATCTTACGTGGAATAATAATAAATAAAGTGTGTCCAGTTGACCTTTCATAGCCATTTCTCTGTGCAGTTTCCTTTCATAATGGCAATGTTTATGAGGTTGTGAAGGCTCGATGTTTCAAAGCTTGCATAGAATTTATTACTCCTATGAATTTAGGATCCTAATAAGAGAAGGTTTGTGGATTGCACACTCAATAGAAGCATATTTGAAGGAAAGAAACCATAATCTGCATTAAAACCAGCAGGCAGATAGCAGTCCTACAAGATGAGCAGCCACGTACAATGTATGCATTTAACTGTTTGTGGTCAACATTAACCCCTTAAGGATCCATCCAATTTTCATTTTTTCTGTTCATTTTTCCTGGTCAGGTGTCATTTGCATTACACAGTTTTTACCTTTAACATATACAGCAGGATCAATGCATGATCTGACTCCATACATCTCTCATTTTCCTCTGATATACTATTATGTCAAGAATAGCAAGGCCAGACAGAGGGACTTTTAACAGGTGAGTTAAGCTTTTTCATTTCTTTATAAACCCGTCTAATCCCATATTAATTTTAAAAAGTGTTGGACAACCCCTAAAGGGTAGGTTTATATGTTGCTCCAGATTTTGTGTCCAGATTTTCTGAAAAAAATCCACAGAGGAATATAACAGCAACAAAGTGGGGGAAACAAATGAATACGTCTTATTTACATGCTGCTTATGGTGGCTATGTCCCATGCTTCCCTCTATATCATCAGGCAGCTGTGACAGCCAAATCCAAAAGATAATTGTCTGGCACTTACTGTAGATTTAAAACTGCTAGCTAGCCGGAGAGGAAGTTTAGTTCCAGTACATGAACCTCATTTCAGTGGATGTTTCCAAATCCCCAAAAAATCTATGTCCAAATCCTAGTACTGTACAATTATCTTTTGGATTTTGACATGCCTGCTGAATTCAGGTTCGTGCACAGGAACTATACTCCCAGTCCGGCTAGCTCCCATGACCTAACTCTTGGATCAGTTTTGAGTGCCAGTTTGCTAGGATCTCTGGTGCATTTGTATTGACCCTGGTTTCTTAAAAGACCCGAGCACATCAATGCTGTTTTTGCTCAGCCAGTGCCCTTCTGGCCTAGGCTACTTCAGAGGCCTGCTCTCCTTATTCTAGAACAAAGGCTTCAAATGTAGGCTGTTCCTGGGCTGTTCCTTTATTTATGATCTGGCTATTTGGCCTGCCCAGGTCTTCTGCCTGTGCTCTGTAGTGCCTGTACACTGCCTGTCTTGACATTCTGCTTGAATATCAGCTGCCAGCCGTGACTCCTGCCTGTATAACAGTAGAACATCTTGATGTCCCCATTTAGTGTCACCAGCTGCTGTATATGGAAACTACACCTGTGATAATGAACTGAAGGATGAATTCCAGATAATTTCTTAGACTCTACTCCAAGGTTTAGATCTAAATCAAAGCTATTTCAACACAGTGGGTCCTCATGATACAATGTACAGTAATGTGCATCGGGCGCCTCCCCCCAGGGCCATTAATTGATGTAATGGTGGTGATACACAGGTGTACGAATGGCCGAGTGGTATACCGTTGTGTCATGATGCTCCTACCTGGATACGGGTGGACCCCAGGCGTTGGCTCCGAAGCAGACAAATAGGGATGGAATATTTGCAGAATTTGAAGAAATTATTGAGTCTAGACCTTGTGATGAAGTTGATTATCAGCTTTACTTTAGTAAACGTTTCTCCAAAACAGTTTATAGACTTTGTTTTGGTCACAACAGGCTTTAGCACTTAAAATCTGGCAGGCAAACTTCTATCTGCTACATCTGTTGCTCTCTGAATCTGCTGTACTGACAGGCTGACTGTATAACTTAGCGTCTTCTTTATGCTGCAACTTCTCTCTTTGTAGTCTGTCTCTTAATTATGCCAGGGAACTCTCCTCCTGGCTCTGGAGGCTCTAAGCCGTGGCTTCCATATCAAGCAGAGCTGAAGGTGCTCTGGTTGGCTTGGCTTGTGCACATCCAGTAGAGACATGCCCAGCACACTCTACTTCCACTAGCAGGGGTTAAGCTAGACTAGACTAGACTGGTCTCCACCCTTCCCATAGGAAGTGGGACTAGCCCACTTCTCCACAGAAGGGGGTTGAATGGAATAGAAAGCTCTATTTGATCTAACTGTAGCTCTGCCATATTTTCTGCCACCTGCTGGTGAACCAGGCTCATTACGTGAACATAAACATTTGCATGACATCAGAAATAGGAATGCACATTGTAGTGGACCTTAAATAAATACACAGGATGACATTATATTAGCATACACAGATAGAAGCAAAGCGTAGGAGTGGTAATGTCACTGTGGGGCTTTACAAATGCTTTATTTTTTCAAAGGTGGCCACCTCACACCATTCCTTTGAGGATATCCCAAACGAAAAAGAAAGGCGTGTCATCTGGTACTTAAACTTAACTTCCATGTTACATTTCAACAGCTTTTGTGAGTTTTTTTTTTTTTTTTTTTTTTAAATTGGCAGGATGTGTACAGCTGAATTAAAAAAAAAAGAAATCCCTTGCTAATGTCATGCCACTCTCATGCCACCACCTTGGTCCTACAGATGTTCAGTGCTGTTCATCATTCATATGACTGCTGTAGCCAATGCATTCAAGTGTTCGTGAATGGCACATGACCACTGAGACCACAAGTGATTGGCTGCAATGGTCACATGAAGGATGAATGGCATGTGACTGTTGCAGTCCTAGTGGAGATCAGAGTGCAGGTCGCCAGAGCAGTGGTCTGGGAGCATCAGGACATTTGGGTAATACGTTTTTCTTTTAGCTTATTTTATACAGCCCTCTGCTCTTTGTCAATTTTCTAAAAAAAAATCTTGGAAGACTTTAACTAATCCACTCTTACTTACACGTGATGGAAGGTACATAAAGTACAGTAGGTTATTCAGCTATAGTGGTAACTATAGGAAGACTTTTTGTTTACTGACCAAAATGAATGGTAATTTTGAAATTTAAATTCCAATTGTGCCTCCTCTCAGACTAAAGTCTAATTGACTAACTAAACCCCAAATTTCAAAAAGGACATTGCATTTTTCTGTTTAAATGATTGCTATCAGGGCTAAAATGCAATTGTCTAATGTTTCCCATAACCATATTAAAGAATGTAAGGGGATCTGGCAATCTGACATCCTTTTTGCAATCCATATTTGTCCATATCCACTATACAGTAATAGTAGAAGTTGTAGTTTGTTGAATTATTTGTAATGCTTAGTATTCCCTCTAGTGCAAAATTGACATTCCTTCAGGTATAGAATGTTAAATCCCTTTAGAGAAATTCATTATTTCACTTTTCCCCTGCAGGACTTTATGCTGAGTCTAAGGAAATATCACATGTGATCCTCACAACCAGAACTTCTGGCTTAGATAATTATGTTAAAAGAACCCCTAGTCAGCAACAAAATAGGAAGTCACAATGTAAGGAAAACGTAGCTACTTCTTCCTCTACTTTACCTTTTTTTCCTTTTGCTTTTAGAGACTTTTTAAATTCTGTTCTTGGGTGAATTTATGGCAGAGTAAAAGGATAGAGTGAGCTGAGTTCAGGACAATGGCCTATGCACTTTGGAATTGAGCTGCAACTTTGGCATTCTTGGCACTAGAGATTCGCAAATCAATGCTGAAGACTCAAAATTTTACCCACATTTTTTTAAAAAAATGTGTAGTTGTTAGAATCAGAATTTCTTGAGATTTGGTTCAGGAGAAATTTTGTTGAGACAGACAGATAGAGAGCACTTGTAACTGAAACAAATTGCATGATCAATTTGGGTGAACTAAGTGTGAAACAAATTTAATAAGTAAAGTTGTTCATCTCTTGGCACAATTGCAAAGTGTGTAGTACCTCAAATCACAACCATTACATAACATTTATAGTACTGCAGTCCCTTTTTGAAACATGTTCAGATATGCCTTCAACATTGGTCTCTTCTAGTACTTCATCATTTAGCTAATTACAGGCAGAAGTCACTAGTCCTAGCCTTGTTAGGTATTCTTCTTTACTCCTTTTCTTAACAATGTAGGCATAAACAAAAGTCGCAACAATCAGTCAAGGACACCTGGTGCTCTGCCTAATGGTGCCATTGTTAATGACAAACTTTTGTAGCCTAGCAGTTTTTGAACTGTCACAAATATCAGAAAGACATAAAAGGGAAGGCAAAGGGGAATGTCTGTAGACAACTGGGAATATAATATAAACAAAGCCTTACAGTCTATGGACAACTTTGAGAGCATGTGTTTACTGAAATGCATGTATTATTGGCAAAAAAAACAACCTGTAATTGGATTTTATTATTAGTGATGAGCGGCATAGGCGATATTTGAATTTGCGATATTTTGTGAATTTTGTGGCTGAATATTCACGATAAATTCGCATATTCGTGATCAACTCTAAGGGGTAGGCAACTTTTCTATTGGTTGCTAGGGATGTTGCTAAGTGGCGATATTCGCAATAAATTTGCAATAAATTTGCAGTTAGAATATTCACGATCAACACTATTCGCAAATACGAATATATAGCACTATATTCAAAATATTCGTGAATTCTCGAAGTGGCAATATTCACAATTAAAATTTGCAATTCGAATATTCGCGCTCAACACTATTTATTATACATTTTCTATAGATTGTCTTCTGCAGCCTACATGTGTTTTTACATTGCAAGCTGTTCAGTTCCCTTTTGTGTGAAATCCATTAGACATCCTTTCTGACAGATTGGTCTGTAATATAGCTCTCTCCACACTGTTGAACACAAAGATTATTTTTAAAACCAATTAAGTAAACATAAATTAAAAGTGATTTTAGCTATATGAATGTCCAGGAGAAGAGAGCCATTAGAGATATTATTAGGTATTAGGTATTTTAGGTATTTTACACTAAAGGGACCTGAACAGCCTTCAATATATGAAAATAGATGTAGGCTGCAGAAGAAAAATTCTTGAAAATATATAAATAGGTTGTCCAAAAGTTATACAGACCTCTCAGAGTGGTTGACCTGTGGTAAAGGCCATACTTACCTTGTCTTATCTGCTGGGCTTGATGTCTAATGCTGCCAGGCTGGCTCTTCCTCTCCCTGCTGCTTTTAGATCAGCCTCCGTTGATGAAGGGCACACATGACAACTGCAGCCAATCATAGGCGCTGCGGTGACCTGCTGCCCTTGCCCACATGACCAGTTGTCATGATGCAAGGGGAGCAAGTTATCACTGCAGCCTGTGATTGGAACCTTTTTCTATCTGTTATTTTTCTTCAGATGGTTTCACGTTGCATCCTAAAAAAACACCTTGTTAATGTACAGTCATATCATCTGCAGCTTTGGACTTATACCATATCATTTAGTTGAGTAGTATTTAAATCTGAAACTCTTCATTACAAGTAAGTCTGGCAAAGCTACCACCTACAACTTCCTGGCAGCCATGAATCTGTCTGAAATACATTGCCTCACGGGTTCAGTGGATAATTTATTGGTAGAGTTCCAAAATCTGTTGAATCTTGGCCATTTAGCAATGAATTAATAATTTTCCTAATGTGCTGCACTATATATTGATAGACAAGAATAGAGAGAAGGGAAAAGTGAAAGGATCACTATCCATTGTAATTTATAATGTACAAGTTACTGGGTAGGATAATGTAGTAAAATTTACAACAGCGCCATCAACACAGGAAAATAAATTCAGAAAACCCTTTGAAGGGGGTATAAAGGTTTGAAACCTTATATATATAGCCAGGGTTGCTTTTAGATTGGATTGTGCCCTTTGAAGCACCTTCTACCAATGGTGTATCAGGTAGTGTCTAAATAATAGATAATTACATGTTTGGTAGTTCATTTGAATGTTGAACAAATAATGTGTCTTTTCCGAGGAATGTACGGTATGGCCAGTGGCAACTATCTTGGTGGCAATGGCTGATCATTATAGGGTTTGTGAAATAACTTTATATTACTTAGCACCGCACATTGGTTTGGCAACTCTACATTGGATACCTCTGCATTAGATCATATCCTTTCTTGACCACCAGTATTCCAGAGCTAAAAATGTCAGGAATCAGCATTACAAGTCAGGGTGCTTTGTAACATCTGGACTGGAAATGTTGTCATCCATGAGGTTTTAACCCTGTCCTCAATGCTGAGAAATAGAGGCAGATACTTATCTATAATACAATACCATCAGAGACATCTGATTGGCTCCAACTTTATTCTGCTGCAGGACAATGACCCCAAACATACAGCCAGAATCATTAAGAACTATCTTTATAATATAGAAGAACAAGAGTGTTCTGGAAGTGATGATATGGGCCCACAGATTTCAACATCATCCAGTCTGTCTGGGATTACATGAGGAGACAGAAGTATTTGAGCAACTTTTCATCCACAGAAGATCTCTTGCTAGTTCTCCAAGCTCTTGGCAGTAACATACCTGCCTAGTTCCTTAAACAAAAACTGTGTGCAGGTGGACCTAAAAGAAGGCAAAGGATGGTCACATCAAAAATTGATCTGATTTAAATTTCTCTTTTGTTCAATCCCTTTGCAATTTGTTTCTTATACAACCCACTTACTCTGTGTATCATATACACATCCTCCAGCCCTCCATACACCCCAGGAGTAACATACAACCCTCACAGATACTTACTGATAACATAGAGGTAACAAAGCAATGGACTTTACATGAAGATACAAATACAAGACATTACATATAATACACCACAGCACACAGCTGCCTCTTTCCTGCCTTCACTGGCTGCTAAGATAATGTGGCCAGTATCGTCTACTGGATCTACACTTCTAACCAGCTCACATCCAGTACCTGAATATTAGTACATGTACATGCAGGGGCCGGGTTTAGGGTGGCCCCAACACTACGCTGGGTCCCCAGGACACCGTTGGAATGTCACTATATGTTGCTGCTCTCCAGAAGGGATGGCAAGGAGTGGTGCACCCCAATGGGAAATATGTCCAGAGATCCAGGGTCTGCAGTAAACCAAGGTGCTTCTTTACAGGTGCAAAACAATACAGGGGAGGCGAAGGGCTGGCTTCTCCAGTCTCCTTCGCTGGCAGAAGAAGGGTTTGATGCTGAGGAAAGGCCTGAGCTAGTTATCTCTCTCTCTCTCTCTCTCTTCTGAAGGCTGATACCCTGGTCCAAGGCTAGTGATCCAGGGTCTGTGGCAGAGTATCACTGTCTCAGTATCTTCCTCTGGTCACTCAGTAGTCTGGCAGAGCCTCCTCTTCCAAGTACTGTTCCCTAACTGCAGCACACTAGGGGCTCTGATCATTTTCCTTATATACAGTTTTAGCTAAACTACAACCTTCTCATGGGAGTGGTGGAGTGGAGAAGCTCAGCACAAACAAATACATTGTAACACTTACTGTCTCTCATAGACCAACATTAGAGCTTCAATGATACTCAATGGTAATAAAACAGCAGATTTTCCAGACACAAACATGTTTCCAGACATAACAACATAGCTAAAAGCAGATATTCAAAAGGTCAGTCTGTCTAGTTTTCGTGGTAAACAAGTCTGGCTTTTTCCTTCCAAAACATGGTCTTCTTTAAACTCTATGGCAGCTGTGGAAAGTTACCAGCTTCTCATTCAAAGTCCTAATAGTCTCTCAGTATTCATTAACCCTTTCCATAGAGCCTTGCAAATACGATGATAATGAACAGGGCATATATCACAGCATACATATAAAATGCAGTTAAACAGCGCAGGTTAACTCAAGTGAAATAAAGTAAGATGTTTTAACTTTGCATAGGAGAAACAAGGGCAAATGTCCACAAATGTCCAAACTTCACAGTACCCCTACTCAAGGGCACTACATACTTATAGAGACTCGTGCATAAATAACATATATACTCTACATATACATAAACACTTGTAGGCCACTGAATCCACAGACCCAAGTGTAAATGGCTTATACCTACAGGCTTCAAATATCTGTGTGTACACATAAAAAGTCTACTAGGATATTATATTTATATACATACACAGAAAATACACATATAATATAACTTGCAGTAGCTTGCTTTTGATGTGAGTGCTGTCCATCCAGGGGTTCTCCAGGGTGTCTTAGCCCCCAGCATCGACTCCACCCTATGACCAACCAAACATCTTCTAATCTGTTGGCCAAGAGAATGGTGTCCAACTGCTTTTAAATAGTGTTGGGTGCGAATATTCGAATTGTGAATTTTAATCGTGAATATCACCACTTTGAGAATTTGCTAATATTTAGAATATAGTGATATATATTTATATTTTCAAATATTCTAGATTTTTTTTCATCAGAACCCATGATCCCTACCTGCTTTTTGCTTGTGGGTCAATGAGAAGGCTGCACTGTATTTGTCTGAGCTTAGCAACATCGCTAGCAACCTGTGTCATTATATTAGATAGTTAGTTAGTTAGCTTATATATAGAATACAGATAGTTAGTGGGAGATAGTCAATGTGTAGATAAGATCATGATATAGTGTAGCTGGTTCTGCTGTCCATACATAAAGGCTACAGACATAGTGCTGTGATGTCACAAGTTCACAACGATACTTAGTGCACCAATCAGTAATATGTAGTCAGACCTGCTAAAATATAAAGTTGCACTTATTGCACCAAAATATTCGCATCATTAGTGCCGATTTGCGCAATCGCGAATATATTGGATCCTCTTTCTGCATATAAAGCTATTGTAATATTCTGCCATGCAAACCATTTTCTCCAGTCTCAGAAAACTTCTAGCAGCTTGAAAAAAAGTAGCAAAAATGACCCACGCCTGTATTGCGTGTGCAGTGCGCGCATATTACATTGCCGATTTTTGCAATTAAGAAAATATTTGCGAATTCTCAAATTTGCGAATATATGATGAATATTCTACCAAATATTTGCGAAATATGGTGAATTCGAGTATTGCCCCTGCCGCTCATCACTACTTTTACAATGTGTCTTTCCTGTCTGTGATATGCTAACAAGTGACCCAATAACTAAATGGCTTCTGGCCATACTGATAGCTTAATGGGTGAATATCACTGAATAATATCAGTATTTACTATATCCAACTATAGGGCATTTTTGTGTGGTTATTGGACTGAGGGTCTTGCCGGGAATCATATTTTCCTGTAACAGCACTGTTATATTCCTTACAGTGAAACATTTCCAAATCTAATGCATGTATGCTTGACCAAATCTGCTACTGAGGAATTGGATTGCTAATCCTAATCCCAATGGACACTTAGCTTCTTAATAAAGTATCTAATGAATATCTTTTCAGGGATTATCCTATAAAGGGATATTCTAGAAATTAAGAATTGATGACCGATCATGAATATAAGATTGGTGAGGTCCAGGACCCACCTCTGATCATCAGGGCTGCAGAACTCATAGTATACCAGGCAAAATGTTTTACATTGTAGAGCAGATGGGCCTTGTATTTGCACCCAGTCCCATTCACTTTAAATATACTAAGCTGTACAAAGGCCATGATGTCACAGGCCAAGAAAGAGGTTGCAGCACTTTTCTGAACTCCACAGTCTATTCCAAAAAGCGGATTAGTTGGGGGTTACTGTAGTCAGAACCCCACCAATCAGATATTGATGTCCTAGCCTGTAGATAGTATGAATAATAGGGATCACATCACTCTTTAAAATCCTGGCAAAATGGGTGCACGTCTGGTTGTCGTTCTGTGCTCCACCACAAGAACTCTAGTAGCTTGACAGGATTCAGACGGCACACACATAAGACATGATGCTTGAAGTGATTTATTGAATATTCAGCCGGACATAGTAATTCATAAGCTCATAAGCAATGTTTTGGGCTGAGTAATGAGCCCTTCATCAGGCTGATAATACAAGAAATAAACATACATATATAAGGTATATGGTTCCGTGGTACAGATTGCATAACAATTTTTGCATACACAAATATATTAGCTAAATATAGAGGCTCAGATTGCAAAACCATGATGCTATAATAAATAATGGATCTGATTTCCAAAGCTTCCAGAGAGGGAACCGCATAAGCTCACCTTGTTGAGATAAGGTGTGTCCACAACCGTGCTATATATGAAAATCCATCGCTACATGTCAAAGTATAAGTACTGTAGGAGCATTCCTATATAATTGTGCCCCCCTGTAGTACATAAGTGGGGGTCTCGAGTATGCACCTGAGGGGACCATAGACCAGTGGTCCCTGAGAGCTAATTGTGGTGCCCTGTCATGGGAAGGGTAATGTGCAACAAAGAGGCAATCCATAAATTGAGCTGTATAGGGCTGTAAAGTTGAAGACAGATAGGGTAGAGTACATAGTGGTGCCATTAGAGAGTTAAATAGACAGAAATATAAGTCATAAATCTTACCCTGGAGCGTGTTGTAGGGGGGTGTGCCCGGCGTGTGACTGTCGGGAGCCAAACCATGTTTAAATAAAGCATGGGGTGCAGGATTGGATGGGAGGCGGGTGGAAATGGCAGAGATGCTGGGGATGCGGCACGCCTCCTGGTCACATGGGAGACTGAGGCCCGAGTGTTCGGCATGTAATTCCGGCCAGTAGGACCAGCGGGGGATGCGCAGACACAGGGAAAAGGTGTGGGCGCTATATTGGAAAAGGGCAGTGGGCCGGTGTTTGAAAGTACGTGGCGCAGGCACAGATAGGAAAAGGAGTAAGGAGAGCCATATTTGTAAGGGGCAAATGCTTATACTTGCCATATTCTGCTAAGACAGGCTACATATTAATGTATACATGAGTCGATGGGTGTCAGTGCAATTTAGGAAGGCCCTAAGTGGGCATGTGTGTAAAGATTTGAAGTACTATATAAGGGCTCAAGTTATATAGGGCTTTAGTAAACATATAGGGGCACATGGCGTTTATGTGACATCAAGGTTGAGTGGAACTTGAGGCTCATGGCAGTATAGTGTAGGTTGATGGAGTGCTATATAAGAATGGTTCCTATATTGAAATGTTTTTAAGACACCAACCGGATGGAAATGTCAGATGTGTAAAGTGCAGAAATTTGGCAAAAGTGGGCACATCCAATCGGATATGATCTAGAAAAACAGGGAGCAACCTGTGGTATGAGTAACGGCATAAGGATACATTTCTATAAGGATACAGTAGTAGGAAGCTACTACTGGTGTACATAGCATATAGAGATAGGTAACTGGCACAGATATAACAATATCAGTTGTACGTGGTATACTACCAAAGGAGAATATGGTGGTGGAAACGTGGTAGTGCTAGAGTTGATTAGTGGACCACAGGGTGTGCTTGGCTGATGTCACCACCTCTACTAGATGACTCTGGTCCTGGAGGAAGGAAAAGAAAAAATAACATTAGCACGTAAAATAGATGCATTATCCAATATAGGGGAGTAATACAACATACATAAATAAAGGGAGCATTAATCCCAAAAATAGTCTCTATTCAGTCCCATGGGTTCCAATGTGACCTGGCGGTCACCTCTTCTTCTTGGGGGAGGGATCCAATCTATCACCTGAAAGCGAAGTTGACTGATGGCGTGTTTCAATTAGGTAAAGTGTTCCACTAATGGCGCGTCCAGTTTTTTGGTTCGGATATTGGACTTATGTTAGCAGATTCTTCAGATTCAATTATTTTATCTTTTGGATTGTCTGGCCAACATATCCCAGTCCGCAAGGGCATTTTATTAAGTAAACATCATAACTGGTGTAGCATGAGAAGTGACCCCAAATCTGGTAAGGTTTGTCCGTGATGGGGTGTGTAAATGTAGAGCCCTTGATAATATTGCCACATTGGTCGCAAGACAGGCAAGGGTATGTGCCTTTATTGGGAGACCCCATAATGGTGCTTTGTATGGTACAACTTTGTGTGGTCCCTATGTCAGATTTCACTAGCATGTCCCTGATATTTCTTCCCCTTTTATATGACATTAGCGGTCTGTCTAGGAAGATATTTAGGAAATTGTTCTTCAAAATGTGCCAGTGTCTGTAAATGATTTTTATGATGTCACTGCTGAGGTGGGAGAACGTGGTGACACATGGGATGCGTTTTTTTAAACGCTTATTGGAAGAATGACGAGGTGTCAGAAGATGAGGGTGTGGAATATCAGAAACTGACTGAGTATGTTGATGTAGTAATTAGGGTGGAAAACCACGACTCCGGAATTTATCTGACATTTCTCATAATTTGGTACTGGCTATGGTAGGGTCAGAAACAATTTGTTTGACTCGCATGAGTTGGAACTGTGGGATGGAGCGCACGAGACCAGGGGGGTGAAAGCTGTTGTATTTGAGCAGGCTGTTTTTATCAGTAGGCTTGGTGTAAAGGTCTGTGGTAATGGTGTTGTCCCGCACCTTCAGAAAGAAAAGAAATCTCCGTCCTGCTGCTGTCCAAGGAGAGAGAGATGGAGGCTACATTAGAGCTGATGGAGTGGTGGAAGGTTATTAGTTCTTCATGTGTGCCCTGCCAGATGCAAAAAATATCGTCATTGTATCTTACCCAACATTGTACATGTTTAAATAATACATGGGGATACACCACCTTCTCTTCAAACGCCTTCATATATAGGATTGCAAATGTTGGTGCTACATTGCATCCCATAGCAGTCCCGGATTTCTGTAAAAATAATTGATCTTCAAACAGAAAGTAGTTTCTTTTAAGTACAAAGGAGAGGAAGGAGATAATAAAGTCCTGTTCAGTCTGAGAGAATTCTGCCTGTTCAGATAGGGCAGATGTGACACATGAGATGCCTTCATCTGTGGGGAAATTTGTGTAAAGGCTGGTGACGTCCATCGTCACCAGAATGGGGTTGTTACCAGCTAGGTTAATCCCCTGAATAATGTTCTGGAAATGCGTAGTGTCTTGGACAAAGGACTTACATGGTCTCAGAAGGCTGTCAAGTAGCCTGGCCGCTGGTTGGAATATTAAATGACAGCCTGACACTATCAATCTACCTGGGGGGTGTTCCCGATTTTTATGGACTTTGGGGAGTGTATATAGTACCGGGATATGGGGTGTAGGGGACCAAATATTCAGCAATCTTTTTGGTGATAATTCCGGTTTCTAGGGCACTATTGACAATATTAGACAATTCATTAAGAAAATCCCTGATGGGGTCATGGTCTAGGGGTAAATAAGTATTAATGTCCTTAAGTTGTTCCAAGATTTCCTGCTTGTAGTCTTTCTTATCTATTATGACGACCCCCGAGCCCTTATCGGCTGGTTTAATGACTATGTTATTGTCATTGTAAAGATTTCTAAGGGCACTATACTGATCTTTAGAGAGGTTGTATCTCACCTTTTTCTTTGCTGCTTGCTTCTCAAGAGATTTTTGGTCCCGTTTGTACCTTGGAAATGTAGTCTTCTATGGCGTCATATCTTTTGGGAGGTGTGAAGTTGCTTGATGGTTTGTGACCCCTTGTCCGTTCTTAGCAGAGAGTCAGCATACTGGTGTCATCTGTAGCCCATGTCAGTTTTTCAATGTCCAGGTAGGCCCATAATCTGATTGTGCGGAAAAATCTGGCCATTTCTTTATCTAGTAGTTAAGGGTTTGTAAGGTTGGTGGGCACGAAGCCTAATTCTAAGTTGAGGGCGGGTGATTTGTCGATGGTGAGGTCCCTATGTGAAAGGTTGAGCGATAATTCCGGCCTCTTCTTTCTGTGCTTCCTCCCTCCTTGGCGATCTCTTACTCTGGATGGATTTCTGTCTAAAAAATCTGTGTCCCCGCTGGCGCTCAAGGAGCCCGAGATTTGCGTCGTACCTGGTCCTGGCGTAAGGTAGTGGCGAGACACTGTGCGATAGACTTGGTTTGGCGAGTAATCCTGTAGATCTCTTTGAAATTTGGATCTTTTGCGGTCCTCAAGACTGCATCTGAATAGGTTGTTTTTCTGGGTAATATTGGACCGGATAACTGTAACTTCCTCTGTTGGTAACTCCCGAAATAAGCTATGTTCAGGGTGAGTGATTTCTTCCTTGGTATTTTTAATTTCTCTACTCGCCGGTTCCAGGCTCAGTAGTCTGATGTCAAACAAAGCTTTTTTTTAAAATATTTTCAAACTGAAGACAAAATTCTGTAGCATCCGAAAATAAGGTTGGGCGCAGTAGGCAGCGCAACCCTCTTGGTATGACCTTCTTTTTGTAGTACTCAGCAAGAGTCACAACATGATAGTTCCAGAGCTATAGACTTTTTGTATATTTTCTCAAGTGCATTCACAGACACCCTGGGATTTGTGTCGGATAAAAATTAACTCGAAGCTGTAATTGAAGAGGTTATTTTTCTTGCGTCCTCTTCAGAGAATGAAAACACAGCACCACTGCTGTCACGTAATGTGATTGGATTGACAAGAGACATTTAGGAAATAGAAGAAGGAATCGCCAGTGAAAGTTCTCGTTGACCTTTGGTTTGATGACTTCAGTAGTATGATGAATAGGGATGACAGCACTCTTTCAAATTCTGGCAAAATGGGTGCTCCACCAACCTACACTATACTGCCATGAGCCTCAAGTTCCACGCACCCTTGATGTCACATAAACACCATGCGCCCCTATATGTTTACTAAAGCCCTATATAACTTGCGCCCTTATGTAGTACTGCAATTCTTTATACACATGCCCACTTAGGGCCTTCCTAATTTGCACTGACACCCATTGACTCATGTATACATTAATATGTAGCCTGTCTCAGCAAAATAGGGCAAGCATAAGCATTTGCCCCTTACAAATATGGCTCTCCTTGCTCCCTTTCCTATCTGCGCCGGTGCATTTTCCTATCTGCATCGGTGGTACTTTCATACACCGGCCCACTGCCCTCTTCCAATATGGCGCCCGCACCTTTACCTGTTGTCTGGCGCATGCGTGGGCACGAACCACACCCCCCACTGGCCCTACTGGCCGGGATTACATGCCGAATGCTCGGGCCTTGGTCTCCCATGTGACCAGGAGGTGTGCCACAACCACGCGCTGTTCTGCCTCTTCCTCCCGCCTCCCATCCAATCCTGCCACCCCGGGCTTTATTTAAACATTGCGCGACTCCCGACACTCACACGCCGGGCACAACCCCTACAACACAATCCAGCGTAAGATTTATGACTTAAATTTCTGTCTATTTAACTCTCTAATGGCACCACTATGTACTCTAGCCTATCTGTCTTCAGCCTTACAGCCCTACAGTCCCCTCACATACATATTAAAGACCCCGCCTTATGTTCTACAGGGGGGCACAAATATATAACAATCCTCTTACAGTACTTATACTTTTGACATGTAGCGATGGATTTTGATATATAACACAGTTGTGAAAACACCTGTATCTCCACAAGGTGAGCTTATGCGGTTCCTTCTCTGGAAGCCTTAGAAATCAGATCCATTATTTATTATAGCATCATGGTTTTGCAACATGAGCCTCTATATTCAGTTAATATATTTGTGTATGCAAAAATTGTTATGCAATCTGTACCATGGAACCATATACCTTATATATGTATCTTTATTTCTTGTATTATCAGCCTGATGAAGGGCTCATTACTCAGCCCAAAATGTTGCTTATGAGCTTATGAATTACTATGTCTGGCTGAATATTCAATAAATCACTTCAAGCATCATATCTTATGTATGTGCCATCTGAATCCTGTCAAGCTAGCCTGTGGATAGGTCACCAACATATATATATATATATAGGAGTTATTCAGGAATTTGATATTGATGACTCTTTCCTCAGGATTGGTCATCAATATCTGATCAATGTGGGTCCAACTCCTAGCACCCCACTGGAAGAGGCCACATCACTCTTCCTAGGCCAGTTATGTCACCATACATCGGTCACATGGCCTAGGTGTAGCTCAATCGCATTCAAGTGAATGAGGTTGAGATACGATACAAAGCATAGTCATTATTAGTGTTGGACGAGTATGCTCGTCCGAACACCATTTTGACTCGAGCATTGGGATGTTCGGCACATCGCGGTGTTTGGCCGAACACCGCGTGTGCTCGAGCGTGATGCTCGAGTCTTCTTCCCGCACGTTTGTTGGCTGCTATGCAGCCAATAAATGTGCCGGGAAGTACTGGCACTTACTGTAATGCTGTAGCCATGTTGGTTACTGGCATTACAGTGATTTGCTGTCCGGAACGCGCCATCAGGTGCTATATTGCACACGATAACACATGGTTCGGCTCAGTCTTAGTCAGGGCGAGCTGCAGTAGAAGGGACAGATAGTGTAGGGGCAGGAATTATTAGTTTTTTTAGGCAGGATTTAGTGTTAAAAGGTGTTAGAGACCCAAAAGTCATTTTAAGGACTATTGTTTTATCTGGCTGTAAGATATATTATTAGCGCAACCTGCGCTAAAATGCGTGCAATTGTTTGGCCACTACTTCTCCTGTATAACGTTTGCGCATCCTAAATATCTGTGACATTCAGTGTAATTTTTCTTAGCCGCTGGTGACAGGGACATTACCTGCGCTACATCTCCTATATAACGTTTGCACATCCTAAATATCTGTGACATTCTGTATAATTTTTTCTTAGCTGCTGGAGACAGTGACATCTCCTGTGCTACATCTCCTGTATAACGTTTGCGCATCCTAAATATCTGTGACATTCAGTGTAATTTATTTGTGCATACACTTACAAATCCTGCCCTACTGTACGTGTGACATACTTGCAAGCATTTATACCATTTAATATGGTCAAGGCGAGCAGTAAGGGATGGGGAATTGGCCATGCTGCTGATGGTGCACGCAGAGGCCGTGCCTGCTGGCAGAGCACAAGAAACACACTCATCCACGATACCTAGCTTCATGTCCCAGTTTGCAGGGCGGTGCAGGACAACACTCTCGAAGACATACCAGTGCGACCAGGTGGTCGGTTGTTTTAGATGGTCAGATCAGCAGCAGGCCCTCGCCCCTAATGTTTTAGAGGGTCAGCTTAGCAGCAGACCCTCGCCCATAATGTTTTAGATGGTCAGATGAGCAGCAGGTCATCGCCCCTAATGTTTTAGAGGGTCACCAGAAGGCCCTTGCTCCTAATATTTTTGAGGGTTACCAACAGGCTATCAATCAAAAATTTTCAAGGGTTTGTATGATGCCCTTCTTTATGTGTAATAAAGGGTGTATTGGAGTGCCAGTTCCTTGTAATTTTTGGCAGCCCTTTCACTTTATATACAATTAAATATACAGGAAATAATTTTTCCTAACATTTTGTCCTCAAAAATCAATTTTATCTTCGGTTTTGTGCGTATTATTGTAGGGCTGTAAAAGTGGCGTACTACTCGGACAACATTGTTCCCAGCAGCGACCTGGGAGTCCAAGATGCATCCAGAAATCCTCCCCGTGCTGTACCTGAACCATTTTAGTGGTGTTTCCATCAATTTCTGAGCTTTTCCTGTGAACTACAGAGCAGGGGGTGCCTGGTTTAATGCTCTGGTTCTCTCATTGAGTTCCATTGTGCTCTGGTGCTCTGTAGAGCACCAGAGCATCCCAAAGTGTTCTACCCGAGCACCAGAGCAGCCGAGCACTTTGGTGATCAATCAACACTAGTCATTATACAATCTACAGTCATGTGCTTGTTAACCTGTGAAGAGACCGCAGAGCTCATTGGAGCTCTAGTGAGTGCAATGGCCTCTCCAAACAGCTTATCGACCAGTGTGAAGGGAATTGGACTGCCGCTGCGGCAAACCTGACTTCCAACTTCAACAAATGCCGTGCTTCAAGCAGTAAGTTAGAAATACATCATATATCAATGTTTGTTTATGGATAGAAGAACATTATTGAAATATACACCACATAATGACTAAGGCCCCTTTCACATGAGCGTGTCCGGATTAGGTCCGGATGCGTTGCGGATGCGTTCAGTGAAAACTGTGCGATTTCACAGGCAAAGCCATTCAGTTTTGCCTGCGATTGCGTTCAGTTGTTCAGTTTTTTCCGCGCGGGTGCAATGCGTTTTGACGCGTTTTTCACGCGCGTGATAAAAAACTGAAGGTTTACAAACAACATCTCCTAGCAACCATCAGTGAAAAACGCAACGCACCCGCACTTGCTTGCGGATGCAATGCGTTTTTCACGCAGCCCCATTCACTTCTATAGGGCTAGGGATGCGTGAAAAACGCAGAATATAGAACATGCTGCGATTTTCACGCAACGCACAAGTGATGCGTGAAAAAAAACGCTCATGTACACAGACCCATTGAAATGAATGGGTCAGGATTCAGTGCGGATGCTATGCGTTCATGTCACGCATTGCACCCGCGCGGAAAACTCACTCGTGTGAAAGGGGCCTAACTCAACAATTGTGGCTGGTTTATAGTTTAGAAGTATCCACTGCCGTGTCTGACTAAAGACTAATATTATAAGTATTAACAATAACGGTTTAATAAGAACTTTTGCAAAATTGTTCATATCAAGTAATATATTGGCATTATTTAAACTGACTCTTGCCATTATTTTTTATACAATTTTATATATTTGTGTATGGATTCATTTATACATTACATGTATATTACCTGCTAGGTCACCAGCTTATGTCATTTGGACTAGGATATCAATTATATTTTTAACAGCATATGCCTAGAGGATCTCTCTTTTTTTTCTCAGTTACTTTCAGTATGTTATTTTTGCCTATTGGCACCAGACTGTTGAAGAGACTCGGCAAAGTGTTTTTATACCACATCCATATTATGTTCATGGGAGCCATCCTGTTTACTATTTTATGTTAATCTGATATTGATGGCCTAACCCTTGCATAACTCCTTTTAATCTCTAGAAAACACCTATAAGACAAGATTTGTCAAAGTGCTGTGTTATTGTTAGATCAGTGTCTGTCGCTACCAGGCTACTTACCATGACACTCAGCAACTTCTGCAAGCTGCCGTCTTCATTCATCCAGTCTCTCTTCCCTTAGTGCACGCACATTCACCTGTGGCCTCTTAAAGGGTCAGTTCCTGCATCTGCAAATCCTTTCCTAGCCAATAGCTGAAGTTGCTTGAGCTTTGAGGTTGTCTAGTCTCTAGTAATCCAGCAAAGGTATTTTCTCTTGTCTGACTACCCATGTACTGTACTGTACCTGTCTACAAATTTCGCTCCATGTCGCCTGCCCCGACCTTGGAACTGCTAGCTGGACTACGCATATACTCAGTCTGCCCCGACCTTGGACTGTTTTCAGACCACTCCTTGCTTTATTTCTCTTTATTTCTTGTTTTTTCTACTATTCTCTTGCATCTTACCTGCTTATCCCTGCATTATCTCCCACCTCTGCCCCTTTAAGTTCTCCAGTGTTTACCTGCTCCATCCGTGTGTTCCAGTACCTCTACATTTCAGTGTGAAGTTCTGTTTACCTACCATAGTTCATATGTATTGTACGTGCTCCTACCCAGTATCCAGCCTGTTTGCCTTGCCTGAGTCTGCACACTATACTGCATACAAGCTACTCCCTTTGTTTCTCTTCAGCCTAGACTTCAAGTTACAGTACCAACAACCTGTCTAAATGCCTGATAACACATACCTGCAGTTTTGGTGTGCTTTCTGAATCCTGAGCTCCTGGTGCTCGCATCAGAGTCCCTGACCTCAGTGGGTCAGGAGCTAACCACACCAGGACTATCCCAAGAGGTAGCTGCCTGATTGTTCCCGAGAAGTGAAGTCCAGTGGGTCCACACTCGTTGATCTGTGTATGTCATGACATGTGATTAAGATGGCAGGAGCTAAATATGGTAAATTATTGTAAAGTACGAAAAGATAATTCAAAAACATATTTGTATATCACTTATTTTTGGCACTAAAAATAAAATAAAAAAGAAAACAAAGAAAAAATAAATAAACTACATACAATAACAAGAAATAAAAGCAGCTTGACACATGAATTCTCAAGATACTGTCTGTAGATTTTAATTGCCAAGTTGTCAGGACTTCGAATCAGAGGACTGAAAGATTGTAGAGTAAACCCCACTGAGAGTTGTGCAATAAGTCTACACATGTACATCTAGAGGCTAGGAAACATTTAGAAAGGGTACAATTATACGTGTATAAGAGAAAGGTAATTTTTATTTGTTTTATTTGATTTATAATTTTATATAAGAAAGCTAATATTAAACAATTAAATTAAAAAAAGACAATGGAGGAGAATTATCAACTTCCATAAGCCAGATTAGTGACTTTTAAAACCCATTTAAACATGTTTGAGCATATAGCATTTTTACTTGCCACCTTTAAGTATGGTCTTGGCTAGACTTGAGCGTATTGAGTTTCGGATCATAGATCCAAAGTCGATTAGTTCAAAATTTTGATTTGAGTGCTGTCTCTGTACAGCATCAAAATGTATGGGCTGCTCATAGACAAAATTTGTATTGCCCGAAGTTGCGCGAGACATTGGCGAATTAATTTGGTATTCCTAGCTGCGTCTTTAAAAACATTTTAAATTAGGGATCGAAGTCGGTTTAGGGACAGAGGTCCCAAACCGGACTTCGGATTCCTATTTTAAAATGTTTTTAAAGACACAGTTAGTAATACCAAATTAATTCACTAAGTCTCGCGAGACTTCCAGCAATACAAATTTTGCCTACACACATCCCATACTTTTTAATGCTGTAAAGGAGACAGCATTGAAATCAAAGTTTTTGAATGAATCAACTTCAGATCTTATGATCCAAAGCTCGATTAACTCAAGTCTAGCCAAGACCATACCATAAAGGTGGTAAGTAAAAATCAGTAAAAATCAGTTTTCTGGCTAAGGGGAGTTGATAAATCTCTTCCTTTTTTTTTTCATTTATTTTGTCAAAGGGAACCCAAAGAGGACCCAATAGTGTTGCTG
This sequence comes from Bufotes viridis, assembly GCA_033119425.1. Lineage (NCBI taxonomy): Eukaryota > Metazoa > Chordata > Amphibia > Anura > Bufonidae > Bufotes > Bufotes viridis. The sequence continues at coordinate 84,036,041 of CM065598.1, read as the reverse complement.
ACTCCATATGACCAGTATGTAAGTTTATATGCATATTTAATTGTGTGTATTTACCAAAATGCTAATTTCTGTTAATCCAAGGTGTCTGATCATTTAGCACCTTGGCAATCCTGAAGATGCTGGATTGTATGAGCTTTATCGTATGCTGTTTTTTTTTTTTTCATTAACAAAAAAAAGCAAAGCATAAATGAAAATATAAGTTATGGGGATCTGTGGATGACGCACTGTTATGGGGGATCTGTGAATGACGCACTGTTATGGGGGATCTGTGGATGACGCACTGTTATGGGGGATCTGTGGATGACACTGTTATGGGATGGGGGCTGTGGATGGCACTTATGGGATGAGGGGGATGTGGATGACACTGTTATGGGATGGGGGATGTGGATGGCACTTATGGGATGAGGGGGATGTGGATGACACTGTTATGGGAAGGAGGGATGTGGATGACACTGTTATGGGAAGGGGGATGTGGATGGCACTTATGGGATGAGGGGATGTGGATGACACTGTTATGGGAAGGAGGGATGTGGATGGCACTTATGGGATGGGGGGCTGTGGATGGCATCCACAGATCCCCCATCCATAACAGATCCCCCATAACAGTGCCATCCACATCCTCATCCCATAACAGTGCCATCCACATCCCCCTCATCCCATAACAGTGCCATCCACATCCCCCATCTCTCTCATAACCGCTCATGTATACTTTTAAATTTGATTATACTATACACTTATTACAATTCTTGCCCCACTGTACCTCATTACATGCGGCAGGCGGGCAGTGAATCCTTCAGGCCGGGCGGGAGAGCGGCGCAGTGTGACTGACGTCACGTGCCTGCGCCGCCTGCTTCATTCATAAAGCAGGCCGGGCAGGCACGTGACATCAGCAAGTCACGCTGCTCGCGCCCGCCCGGCCTGAAGTATTCACTGCCCGCCTAAGGTAAATTAGAGATCAGAGAACATTTCTCACTCCTCAGAAAGCTGCGTCTCAAAAACAAATTAGAGTACTGTGTTCATGGAAAATATGAAGAAGTGACGCTTATCTCCCATATTTAGAGTCACTTTGTAACCTTTTATCAGCGTTAAACAAGTTCTTGTACAATAGAATAAAGGGAGTTAACAGGCTCCTTCATATCAAATTATGAGGAACCGAACACTTCACAACTTGTTTTGAACTGGGATATTGATGCAAGATGCAGGGAAGATACAGTAAACATATTAAAGATGATGGAATATTCTAAAGCTGAGAGCTCGAGATATGAAATGTCCTCAAATTTCTAAGTGGAAACAATGCTCATTTCTTGAAAACAATCTTTGTGCAAATGAGATTACTGAGCGAAATATTGATCGACTTTCTCCTGTCATTTTCGGAGAAGTTCATTATGAGATGACATGGCTTAAGATTTTTCCCTATTCTGGGGTTAGAAGACATAGTTAGGGGGTCATTTATCATACAGAAATACACCTACATTTCTTTGGAATTTTTGTGCAGATTGCTGCGTAAAGGTAATTTGTGCAGCAATCTGCAACTTCTCCCCACTTACACAAGATCTAAAAAAGGGGGCATGGCATAGGTGAGGAAGGGGACGGGCCGCTCATCTCTAAATCCAGCACTTCATGGGAAGAGTCAGTAGGTCTCTAGGTCAAATTAAATGGCCAATTTTAACTGGCTGGTTGTTTCAGTTGACACTCATGCAAACTCACTCATGACAATATGGTTATTAGTATAACTACCTGAATGATTTATATATATATATATATATATATATATATATATATATATATATATATATATACCATTCATGTTGCTTTGAAGGCATGCATGAATTACCATGTCATATTGTAGACTAGATGAGTTCTACATCTGGCACAGTAATTAAAAATGTGCTAACTATAGGAGGGGACATTTCAGGGAGACCCAGGAGAGATATAGTGGTGGAGGTGTGTGTGTGTGTGTGTGTGAAGGGGGGGGAGTGTTAAAAGATCCATATTATTTATCATTTAGAATAAATTCTAATAATTATAGATTTTTTTTGATGAACACCTAATCACTATTTCATGCTGCACCTTTTTTTTGTAATGGAATAGTTAAATCTTTTGTAACTCCCTTGTGGTCCTTGATTCTAGATTTTTGAACACTAAGTAATTATAGTCATGATAGCCTGAAATATACTCTTTAGCAGTTTGTCAGGTGTCACATTTGTGCCTTCAACTAGTCACAATTAATTTGAATTGCATATTGATTTTACAGAAATCATTAGAAACCTCATGCTGAAAAGATCTCCCTTACAGCGACAATTAGCATAGCCCCAAATGTGAGACATTTACAAAGAAATTAGGTTCCAATTACATTATAGTGTTATTAAAGGCTGGGGATGTTAGGAATATTACTCTGCTTTCATAACTGTTGGATAAAGAAAAGGATATATATGTAAAGGTAATTATTATGATTGCGCCCCTTGGCTTAAAGTAAGAAAAATCAAAAAGACATATTGAGTTTTCTTTGTTTTAGTCCCATTCAGAAATTATAATTAAAGAGAACTAATTTCACAATTATGAACTGTGCTTTGGTTACATAGCAGGCGATGCACATTATATGAATTCTCCTATAGTTCAGAAAAGTAAAATTAATGCATTTCAAAGAGGTTCTAATATAGCATTCAAAAGGTCAAATTGGGAAGGAGGGGGGTCAAGAGATGGAGCCCAAGAACATATCAAGGATGCCATAATGGTAACACCCTTTAACATGGAGTTTAAACATGAAACCAGTAAGGTCAAGGGTGGGGTGGGGGTCTTCATAACCCTCTGCTATGTCCAAAACAAACAGGTCCTTGTTTGATTTAAATAGAGAGATATTCTTAAATATAGTCACATTTTTTATTGAAATTAGTAATAGGACATAGTTGAGGAGGACAATTCTCGAGCTCCAGCTGTTGTGAAATTATGGTACTGTATGCTAAATATATAAAAAATTGTTATAATGTAAAATTCCTTTTAAGGGAGTTGTCTCATTGAAAAGGGCCCAATAGATAAGACATATATCCCTTATCATGTAGATAGAGGATGTGTCAACCTATTTAACACATTTAAATAAAGTTGATATTTGATGTAGATTTAAATATTACCACAAACATGACAATTTTTGAGCCACCGAAATTAGCAACGAGAGTTCAAGACATTGGTGAGGGTTATAACTTCCAAATATGACTTTCTAATCTATATGGACATATTAAAAAAGGTAATGTATAGTGGGAAACTTTTTTTTTACATTTTGCAGCTATAAAAAATAAAATGTCCTTTCATGATAATGTGGGCATGAGCACAAGATAACCAGATTTCAGACGAAGGCTCACAAAATGTTGCTTCAGATTTGATTTCAAAATTGTCTACTCCATAAGTTCAGACAACATGGAATAAGATCAGATGAAAGGTGAGCAAATTAATCTAAATTCAATTCACAATTTTTTTTATTATAATTTGGTAGAATCTGAATTTTTTTCATTTGGGTAGACTTTTTTTTCTTTAAGAAAGAGTTTTTGGGGCATTTAAAACACTCAGTCTTAATATGAATACCTGAATCAAATGTGTTGGCCAATTCGGATAAATTGGACGGAAAATAATTTTACTGAATTCACTCATCTCTAAATCAAACCAATAAACAATGCCACTTTGGATCTAAACACCATGTCAGTTCTAGGAAGGAGAAAACATGGAAAGCACTTCCCTTTTCTATCTTACACTGTTCTAAAAAAAAGTTGGTCCTCTCAATTACCAAAACTAAAAAAGTTCAGTTGGTATGCAATAGAAATAAACAATTTGTGTTTCCTCTAGTTTTAGAGCATGATAGCCATCCCCATCTTTTTCTATTGTATTATATGTGAAATAATGTGGATTTTCAGGGAGAGTTTTAAAAAGTCATACTTGTATTTCCTCTTTGAGATTCTGGTCTTTTTCATGTTGTGAATGTAGTCACAGTTTTAATGGAGAAATCACATAATGGGAATCTTTGTGCATTTGGGTCATTTGTGAAGCTGGTTGTTGTAAAATTTGTTTCTACAGTTAAGACTGGGAAGAAGTATAGACAATATATTATAAAGGAACCATAAAGGGCAACTTTTTGGGTTGTGTCCATTTGTCATGTGTTGATCTTTATCAATATGACGAAGTTGTGTGGTTGTGGGAGGATTTATGATATCACAAGGTCCAGGGCAAGGGGAAGTACTGCAGCTATAGGGCAATATGGAAATGTCTTGGTCTTCTATTTCTTACAAGTATGAATCTTAATAAAAATGGTTCAAGACCTTGATTTATCCAGATGCTACATTTTTTTCCTAGAAATGCTATGATATTTGGAGCCGTGTTCAATGTCCAGTGCTTCTCTGCTTTTACATTCTGCTTGATAAAAGTGTGGTTATATGTTCAGCACTATAAATTAGAATTATCTCCCAGTTATTTCCATGGTGACATTCAAAGACTTTACAGAGGGTATAACTTTCAGCACAGGTCATAAATAGTAGAATTTTACCTTACTACTGTATTGTACGGAGCTCACTTTGTGTGTCTGAACCTCGGTAAGGCAATCATTATGGCATTAATTTGAACATTATAAAAAAAGTCATTTATGAAAGTGCAAAGCTGGAAAAGTGCAGAGCTTTTCTTTTTACACAAATGTAGCTAGGCACTCAGGCTGAATATACGGGAATGATGAGCCAAAAGTCAGTAAGCTGAATGTTAGACTCAAATTACTGAAGTGTGCATCCAATAATTTTTTTCCACCTGTTTTGTAAAGATATAAAAATTAAAATTAAAAAAGTAAAATAAAATGCAAACTTAAAATTAAACATTGCAAAGCCAAGCCACTGCTCTTGAAATCGATGAAAACCTTTAGAGTACTTGTCTGGTCAGGCATTTAAAAGAGAAGCAAAACCTTCTCTAAGGTGCTAAAGGCACATGGGCATGTCCAGGGCCGAATGAAAGGAGTTGGTCCACCATTTTTATATTTGGATAGATAAAAAAAAAAACTGACAAAGTTTGATAATAGGTAATTAGGGGTGAGGGAAGTATTCAAAGATTCCATTTGGCGGCTTTGCCGAATTTTGCAAAAAAAATCACATCATGACGATTTAGTTAATCACGAAGCACATTACTTTTTAAGTAGGGGGTGCAATGACAGGGAGCGGCAATTCCGCCGCCCCTGTCATTGTACCCTCAGATGCCGCGTTCATAGCTGATTGCGGCATCTGACATTAAAATTACAGTGTAACATAAAAAAAACAAATTCAAAGATCATACTTACCTCATCCATTTGATCGTGAACAGCCAGCTGCCGCCATCTTGATTAAAGATCTAGTGCAAAATCTCGTGTGGTCTGTGAAGATGTTATACGTCACTGCGCACAGGTTTTCGTGAGAGATCTTCAAGATTGTAGTGGACGGCTCTTCACGAGTAAATGGATGAGGTAAGTATGCTTTGTTTTATTTTTTATCCCCATTTAGGGAAAATTGATTTGTTACCACAAAGAAGGAGGAAATTCAGCTTTCTGGCAAATCTAATTTTCCCTGAAACTCGGATCGAATTCCACATAATGGAGTTTGATTCTCTCAAAACTACTGGGAAAAAAATGATCCAAGAGTTATGATGGTTATTTACCAAGTATGAAGCTACCTGGTGTTCATACTGTATAGCAATGGGCATGTCCACCTTCTTAACTGAATGCTAGTGGATAGGCATGCTCAGTCACTCTCCACGCAGCCAGGTGTCTGTGTAATGACCCTCTGTTAACTGCAGAACAACCAATAGAAATAACTTTCTGCTTGCTTGTCAGGGAATGAGCCAGAGGTGGATTGGCAATGCACCTTAACGGGGAAACTCCCGGTATGCCAATTGCCTTTTACTAGGCAGGAGTCTGGCAGAGCCCAGTCTTTAACAACCAGCTCCAATAGACATTGTGTTTTATAGCATTGTGTGTTACTGCCTGGGATATACATTACAGACGCTGGCCCTGTTTTACCCAGTGTGCTGTCATTATCATACAATGTGTATAGTAATGACCGTACTGGCCTGCGATGTGTGAGAGCCTCATCCGAACAAAATCCTCTCGGGCCCCCACAAGGTGACACCTCCCCCTCCTGCCCACACCATGCGCTGACAGAACTGCAGCCTCTACCAATAAGACAGAATACTAGCTCAGAACTGAGAGCTGTCATAAGATATGTGCCAGCCAATGACAGCCCTCCCCTCCCGACTTGATTTCCTGCTCTCCAAACATGAAGGCATTGTCCCTCCTGCTGTATTCTGACACTACTGTACCTCCTGCTACTTCATCAATAAGTCCCTCAGCCTGGTCCCTCTGTGTGCCATGTCCTCACAAACTGTATTGCAGGACTTCCCCTAGTAATAGATATGTACTGCAGTATATGCAACAGGGGCCTCCCCTCAGGGTCCTCCTATATTGCTCGTCCCAGGTGTAGGAATGCCGAGTGGTGTAGTGCGGCCTAAATGTCTCTTTTTGTGTGTCACGGTACTCCTACCTGGATACCGCTGGACCCCAGGCTTTGGCTCTGAAGCAATAAATAGGGGGAATAATTGAGGGATTAGAAAGAATAACTTGAGTCCAGACCTTTAGACGAAGCTCAATGGCAGCTTTACTTTGAATAAACGTTTCTTCAAACAGTTTACATGCTTTGTCTTGGTTCCAGCAGGCTTTAGCATTAAACTGTCAGGCAACCTCAACTATATTTTTCTCTCACTCTGCTGTACTGACAAGCTCACTTGGTGTTTTTGTTTCCTCCTCTGCTGCACTTCACTCTTGTAGTCAGACTTATGTTCAGCCAAAATGTAGGTTAGAATCCTGGCAGCTCCAACATAGAGTCTTAATCAGTACTGCTCCACCTCCTTCTGGTAGCAAGCAGTACTGGCCTACTTCTGAACAAATGGGTGAGAAAGGAATGGTAAGTCCCATTCTCTCTAAGGATAGCTCTGCCATTTACGCTGCCACCTGCTGGTGAACCAGGCACATTACATGCAATAAACAGTTACATTACAAGATTATGAATGCACATTGTGGAGAACCTGGAAAGACGTAGATAAGATGACATTATATTAGTCCATTAAGGATAGTAGCAGGATGCAGTAGTGGTAACACCACTATATATATATATATATATATATATATATATATATAATTACTATGGGCAGTCCTGCAGTGTATGTATATAGGTGTGTATATAAACATATGTATAGATATGTATTGCAGTGTATCTATCTATTTGGGTAGTTCTGCAGTGTGTATATGTGTGGATGAATATATATATATATATATATATATATATATATATATCCATCCCAGGACTTCCACTAGCAATAGATATGTACTGCAGTGTATATCTATCTATCTATCTATCTATCTATCTATCTATGTAGTCCTGCAGTGTGTGTGTGTTTGGACATATACATGTATGTATGCTCCACCAATGAAAACAATGCAGTTTTCAAAAGGACAGTATCTGGATCCAAAAACATAAAAAAAAAGAAAAGAAAATAAAAAATACAAAAAAAATTGTTTAATATAAAAATATAAAGTCAAGTAACATCTAAGGGCTCATGCACACAAACATATTTTTTCCGTGTCTCATGCAAAAACACAGAAATGACTCCATATGCATTCCATGTCTGTATGTCTGACATGGCCGTTTCACAAAAAAATTAAACACTACAGACAAGGATAGTACTGTCCAGTTAGGGACTGGATGATCCTTTCCACAAAATGAGGAACGCACACGGTCAGTATCCATGTTTTGCAGATCCGTCTGTGAGCCTTAAGGATGAGTTGACATCACCGTTTATTTTTTCATTTTACTGATGCAGTCCTTTTTTTTTTTTTCTAAAATAATGGATCTCAGGCGAAAATGGCTCAAACGGATGCCACATTTGCATAACTGATGTTCAGGATGTTTTATTTTTATAGGATCTATTTATAAAAACATTTATTTTCCTGTTCTTTTGATGGATCATAAGAACGAAAAAATAAACGGTGATCTTTTAGCATGAAAGTCTGCTACTCAGTAATATACAAGACTGTATTCTAGCTGGCTTAACAGTTTGCTAACTCACCCACTTGACTTGGCCATGCCTTCTGCCATTTTGGCTCCACATACAACTCGGGGCCACTTTTACCATTTCTCCAGGGCCACTTTGAGTTCCCAATCCCCCCCTGGAAAGAGCAGAGTCTCTGCATTAGTATGGCAATATAGCTAAAGAGATGTCTTCTGCAGATGATTAAATAATGGACTATATCATCACCTGCACCAAGGAGGACATATGGAAGCAAAAATGACAGAAATACATTTTATGTTAAAATTTCAGGAAATTTGATTTGGGTCTGATTCTATTGAATCAACCAGGCAATTTGATTTGGACTCAAATCGATTTGACCTGAATCAAAAGTGTTTCAATTGCCCTGAAAAGCTGTGGATGACATTCTTATTCTCTATCTCCCTCTCTCTCTTTCGTGATTAACCTGAATAAAATCACCTACAATTCCGATTCTATAGAAGAATTAATGATTTCATGAGATACCTCATTTAATATTGATAAAGGGCAATGGACAAAAAAATTACACTTGACTTAATGCTGGCAGATTACTATGAGGTCATGGTGTCTAATTGGTATGTTGGCAGTCTCAATGTCTTCTGCTAGGGGAAACAAGGTTTGGTGTGTTGGATTTTATTATAGTCAATTACTTTTCCCTATGGTTTATACTGTAGCTGTGAATTTTGGAGCAGTAATTAACAGTGTATTGCTTGCCTTGCTGTTGTGCTTGTCTGGGAGAGGCTGGAAGATCTCAGTAGTAGATGTTCCAAAGCTAGTGAGGTCCCTACTCAAATAGGTGTAGCTTCAGAGAGCTGGGAGGATATTTGGTGTACCAACAATCATTTCTTCCTTTTGCCTGAGTATTTAGTTACAGGGTTTGGCAGAAAACGAAATCTTTAGCAGGTTAAGGAAAGGTTAGTTATCCCACTTTTCATATGCCCTGTTGGAGCATATGGATTAATTATAGAAGAAGTTCCCATTTTGCACCTATGAATCAGTGTAGTTGAAGACCTTCTCGTTGTGCATTACATAGGTGGTCAATTTTTCAATGGTTGCCATGTAATGATTTATCTATATGGCAAAATTTCCACCCCCCCCCCCATAATACAGATGTGTCCACATGTCCCTTTCCACAAATTTATCAAGAACTCTAGATTCTCAATATATAGTTTGAAACATGTTAGCCAAACCCTCACCAAGCTGCAATTCACATCGCAACTACTGGGTGGCCACATATAGACATATAGCATAAACAACTCCGGACAGATTATCATGACAACCTTTTTGGTTGTTGTTTTTTTTAAGTTGGAAAGAGTTAAATAAGAAAGGACCCAGCTGTGTATTGTTTAGGGACCATGCCAGGTCATTGACCCTTTAGGACCATCTTTCAAATGGAAATAATTATTTTGTAGATCTCTGATGTACTACATCACTGTATGGAACTCAAAGTAATAGTCACTTCAAGATGACTTTATTACTTTACTCCAACCCAAGGCTATTCCCACTCAGAGCACAGACAGAACTTTTGGAGAGTTTTTAGCATCATAGTCATAATATAACCTTGCTGAAGCATGCTGACAATTTCATTACTGCTTAATAAATTCGGTTAAAGCATTAGGCTTTTTGGTGCATTCAAAATTACCGTACAGGCATCCTTTGACAACAAAAAAATCTTTCCAGCATGTGAATGAGAGTTCAAGGATGAAATAAAGTTATAGGTTTCCCTTTTTATAGAAATTCTTCACTATGTGTATATTGCTTAATGGACTATCCTGAATTAAATTGAATCTACAAGGAACTTTTATACCTGATTTTTTTCCCCTCTAAATGGAAACGATGTCACTTTCATAAAAAAGAAATGTAGAATCTTTAACCAATTCTTAATACATTCATGAATATCTGACATTAATAGCAATGAAAATTGCTCTCTAGCAGACTGGGAAATTTCAGTCTTGTTTTATTCACTCATTCATTTAACTAAACTTTCAGCCTAATTTAAAAAAAAAAAAATGAGAAAGATGTTGCGTGGATGTAAAAAAAAAACATTTAGAGAACATGAATATATTGCTCCATGGATTCTCCCAACGGGCCTTAATAAATACAGAACTGTTCAATGGAAGAACTCCTGATGTGATCTGATCGAATTCTTGGCTACATGGGTGCTACTTGGGCTTGTTTTATTCTGGACAACGCCCTGTGGGATATTGTGCGTAGAAGGGTTATATTAGTTTATACTTTTAAGAATGGCTCTTCCTTTTAACCTACAGATGCATGGTTGCTGTACCTGGAAGGGTTAAAGGTGTTATCCAAGACCTCAGAGTATGGGTGAGCTCCTGTGGGGTTCCTACTTATTTAATCCCCACAGCTTGGTTCCAAATTCATTGTTCCCCAGCCGTCTCTGCAGCTCTGCTATGCCTTGGATTCAACATCCCAGTGACATGCTGCTGGGTGACAGGTGACTGCTGTGGCCAGTGATTGGCTGAAGATGTCACATAGCACCCATCAACAAGATGCTGATGCCAACTGCACATCTGGAGAGCAACAGAGATGGAACCTAGCAATGAGGACCAGGTAAGTGTGAATCCCAGTGGGGGCTAGCCACTCTCTGAGGTCTTTTTAAGTCCTTAACGTCATTGTGCGGAGCAGTGTACCCTGAACTCACCCGTCCCACTAGCCTACTTGCAAGATCCGTCCTAGACAGTGGCCCAAAAATCATCTCTTCTTGAATAAGTGCAGAGGTCTATATGAGTGAGTGAAGGCCTGGAGGAAAATAATAAACTAGTGACAGATCGGCAGCCATGAAAACAAGATGATGGGAACAGACTAGCTAGATCCAACCAAGGGAGATGAATCTAAACCAAATCAGGAACAATAAATTATAGTCAGAACTGTGCCAGTCAATACCAGGTGAACAGACAGGGAAAACCAGAAATAGACAAATCACATATGATACCAAGCCAGGGTTAAAACCAGGAAACACGACCACCACTGCTGGATTGCAGGGTGGTCTCAACACCCGGATAACAGCAGTGTATAATGCAATGGAAAAGTGAATGAAGCCAGTAAAGGAGGCAATATGGACAACAACAGTACATTAGTAAGTGCCTTGTATTTACATTGTCTACATGATAAATGTCATTTGCTGAAGTGTAACAAGTCAACCCCTTTAATTCTTTTATATTATTTTATTGTGGTTATTAAATTGTATAAGGTCACTGTAAGCCAGATACTTGATGTATTGTCCAACTATTAGTATTAGCAAGACTGTGCTTGAGAGTGAGACCAATCCCACATTGTGATTGTTGGTGAGCATTTTCAGACACATTTTTCTCCATATTGTCTGCTGTTAAGATATACTTAGATATATGTTAACAAAAATGTAAAATCCCCAATTAGAATAAAAACACAAAGAAGAAAAGTATAAATAGTATAAAAAACATTTTAAAAGTAACAACTGCATGTCCATGTGCAGTTTTTTAGAGATGGCACCAGCTCAGAAGTTTAGAGGGCACCATAGCCCTCAGACAAATATGACTATGGAATCTGAGCAGTTGCTGCACCCCCAGAGCTGGACCAGCTCGTCCCTTTAACACTGAAAGAGCCGTTCATTCATCCTCATAACCCCGAACCTGCTAGAGGGTTCTATGCCTATCACAGCGATGTTCCTATGGAGCCCTGCCTTTGATAGGGCTTCATGGGAGCATAATGAAACTGCCATTGGGTGCAATGGAAATTCATTGCAGTCTATGGGAGAAGAAGCAGACTCTAAGTGTAAAAAAAGAAAAAAGTTTTAAAAAAGTATAAATAAATAAAAAAATAAAAAATAAAGACCATTGTCATCGCCAGGTCCCAAAACACCCATACTATTAAAATATAAATGTATTTACCCTTTATGGCAAATGGAATAAAGTAAAATAAAATCTAAATGGCCATTTTTTCAGCGAAAAACAAAACACAACAATATCAAAGAGGTTTTCCGAGACTATAACACCGATGACTTATCCTGAGGATAGGTCATCAGTATTTCATTGGTGGGGTCTGACACCCGACACCCCTGCAGATCAGCTGTTTGAGAAGGCGGTAGCACTTACAGTTGTGCTGCAGCTATCTCATAGCTTTCCCTAGGCCAGTGACGATATGTTCATTGGTCACATAGCCAAGACGAAGCTGAGTCCCATTCAAGTAAGTGGGACTGAGCGTTATACCAAGCACAACCGCTATACAATGTACTTCGCTGTGCTTGTTGAGCATGGAGAATGCTGCAGCGCTCACAGGAGCGTCAGGGCCTTCTCAAGCAGCTTATCCAGAGGATAGCCAATCAATGTAAAAGTTTTGGGAAACCCTTTTAAATATAAATCTCATGTATTTGATATTACCATGACTGAGATAACTAGTGTTAATCACGAATATTCAAATTTGCGAATTTTAATCGTGAATATCGGCACTTCGAGAATTTGTGAATATTTAGAATATTGCAAAATATATTCGTAATCGCGAATATTCATTTTTTTAAATACCAGTTATTGCGAATTTTAATGCACAAATTTTATTGCGATTTCCCAATCAAGAAAATAATGACTGGAGCTCACAAATTCAAATATTACCCCTGCCGCTCATCACTAGTGACCAAACGTACCAAAAAATGTGATCTCGTTAAACTCGTTAAAGTTCTATAGAGCTACAATATGTCAAATACTTGACGTTATGAATGCAAAGAGCAAAGAGTGGCTAAAGTGAAATTCCATTGAAAAAAAAATTCAGATATTTGTGAGAAATTTCTTTAGATGCCCTAATTAATCATTTTAACCCCTCCATTTCACACAGGAGCCAAAAGGTGACATGTCTGATCTCCCGGTTACAACTACATCCTCTGTAGAAGCTTTGGTTGCTTTTGTTGAATGGCTTAGATCTCTAAGGGGGTGCCATGTTTTTGCATTGCTATGGTGGTACACTGGACTCAATTATGAATCCCAGTGCTATTATATTTTTTACTATTCAAACCAGAAACGTACAGACTATTTTAGAACTTCCTGAAGTATTTCATGAAAGAATAGGCAAAAAGTTGGAAATCTAAGTAGACAAAGCCTATTGAAGTTCTCCCTTGGCCCACAAGATACTTTTTACATAACACAGATGTCATGGAGAAGGACTTGACTACATTTATATGTTCATAATGAATTCATTACAAGTAGTAATTGTGCATCTGGTCTAGTTTGTTTACTAGTAGACACACGGAAACAAAGCCACCATCTGTTGGAGGAGACAGACACTGAAGAAGATATACAGTACAGTATATAAAAAGATCTATGGTAAACTGCAGAAAATTATGGATGATCCAATGTACAAACACGTATTCTGACTTTCCTTATTAGATCATCTATTGTTTACTTTTTGCCAATCTATATGACATGAATTATAGATGCTAAGAAAGCTGCCCATGGCTTCTGGTACCCTTCTCTCCTCTGTAAGCACAGATGCCGTGCTATTCACCAAAGTGCTGCCTCCATGCTTCTGCCTAGTATTCCAACCTTTGTCCACTTAGGGCAAGCACTAACCTCAAGCCTTTTAAAGGGCCAATGTACGCATATACAATTCCTTTCCCAGCCATAGGGTAGGTGTCCCTATGTATTTAAGGTGCCCTCTGCATGCATGCAAACGCTTCTGCGATTTTCCTGCATTTGTTTTAGCCTGTGCTCCAGCTCGATCCTCTCCCATCCTGTGTGCTCCTACACTTCTAGTTTTGGTTCTGTTCATGTCTAAGTTAACCCTGTCTGTCTGCCTTGCTCGTGTTCCTGCTAAGTACCCAACCAGCCTTCCTTGCTCGTATCTTCAATACCACCCAGTCTGCGGTTTGTTCTATGTCTTCATTCATCTACACTACTAGTGTGCAGTACTGATCTAAAAACCTGCATTTAAGTCTTAGTGACCTTTCAGTCTACTCCTTTAGTTTGCCTGTAGTTTTGGTGCTTTTTATGTATCCTATAATCTCATTACCTGCACTGGAGTCCCTGACTAGAGTGGATCAGCTACTAACTACACCAGGACTATCCCATGAGGTAGCAGTACTGTTGCTTTCCTGCAGTGAATGCCAGTTCCCTGTACATGAGTTAAAGGGTGAATACCAGAGGAGCACAAGACTAATGCCCTTAGGGTTAGCCTATGCCATTAATTGGCACAGTAGGTCCACACTTGCTGATCCATAACAATAGGGCATTGAGTATCCCCCTTCCTAAACCTGAAAACCAAGTTGGCCTTCACCTTCATTCTTACCACTTGAGTGGTCACAAAGCTTCCCTGAATGGAAATACAGTATGGCTAATTATAATTTGACTAATAGTCACATACGGTAGCAGGTTGAAAAACAAAACACCTACAGTAAGTCCATCATGATCAGTCTTTTTAAGCCCAGGTTGATCCAAAGCATTTTATTTATTTATTTATTTATTTATTTATTTATTTTTATGGCAGATACCCAATTCGCAAAAAGTGGAATCATTCCTTACTGATCCCACAAAAATTCCTGTTCTTTATGTAAGACTACAAAACTAAATAGATGTCCCATATAAGACTCTAGAAACTCTGAATGATTAGTGGTTTAACATTATGACTCTCTTTGAGTCTGTCTCCTATTACAAATCAGCTTAGACATACAGTAATAATGTCAGAACAATGGAGGCCTTGCTGCAACACATGGCAAATATGCTATACAGAAATTTGGGAAACCCCAATAATGACCAATATGAGCGTCATAATGTTGTTCATATTGGTAGCCATCTAACTTGAAGCTCTTGGGTCCTAATGAAAGAGTGTTTACTTCCACTATGTGAAATATTGGTGTTGATGAATAAGGATTTACATAGTAATTGTATCCCAAACTGTGTCCAAGACAGAAAGAGTGTCTTACACGGTATTAGTGCCTAAATGGTTCCCTACACTCTGATAGAGCCTAAACGATGTTCCACACAGTAAATATGCCCTCTTTTGTGTTCTGAGGCCCCACACTGTCTAATAATGATCTTCTTAGTGCCCTTCAGAGCAGTAAATTTGAATCCAACATAATAATAACCCTGACTGAGTCTATAAATCTCTTTGTCCTCCACACAGTGACATTGTCCATTTTTGTGCCTCCAAAAATGTTAAGTAACACTCACTAAAAATTAGCAAATTTCTTAAAATTTGATTTGGGTCCAATTCTGCTGAAAGCAAAATCCAGATTCTGAAAAATCGAAAATTTCAAAATCGATTCTTTATTCTCTGATGCTTAGCTAATCCTATTCATTTAATGAGCCGAGCTGCTTCTCTTTTTTTCTTGTGCTGCAAGTGTAGTGAGCCCCCATAAAGCATGGGAGTGATAGTGGCTCTGACGTAATTTTGTAGTGTCACAATTAGGGATGAGCGAATCGACATACGAAGTGGTACCTTGGAATGAGCCGAGCTGCTTCTCTTTTTTTCTTGTGCTGCAAGTGTAGTGAGCCCCCATAAAGCATGGGAGTGATAGTGGCTCTGACGTAATTTTGTAGTGTCACAATTAGGGATGAGCGAATCGACATACGAAGTGGTACCTTGGAACCGAAAACGAGTTTGGGAAATGTTTTTTTTACAGTAAAAATCAATTTCTGAAGTTATTATGTGGAGTCTTGCGAGACTTCACAAAGTAATAACTTTGGCTCATCAGAGCTAACACATTCTAATACTGTACGGAGCGCTCATTTTATACGAATCAACTTCGGATGTTTCATCTGAAGTCAATTCGCTCATCCCTAGTGACAATGACCTACCTAAGGCCATCACTCCCTGGGGTCTGTTGCAGTGAAAAAGATGACTCTGGCACCTATGACTGTAGGTGTCTACTGAATGCTGCAGGCTTTTCTGTAGCCTAGGACCCTGCAGGCTATGTGGAGTAGTGGTCCTGACAGAGGATCTGCCTTTGGCCTCCTCGTGGATTGGAGGAGCAGGAAATTAATCACATTCCTCATTCCTCACTCTCTATTCTCAGACTCTAGTCTGACTCCTCTCTAGCTCAGCTCCACCCTTTGCAGAAAGTCGGAAAAGCCAACTCTCACTAAGATGAGAGGAATGGAATGTTCAGTTCCATTCTTGTTACCAAACGCTGCCAACCATACCCTATCTGCTGATGCACGAACTGCATTACATGTCATTACATTATATTGCATATAAAACATTAAACAACTGCAAATACCAAAGTAGTACCCCCAGGTGTACTACACATCCCCTTGGTGAAAGATAGGTTACCCTCAGCTTGTGATTAGGGTTCCCCCTAGTAGTCTTGCATCAGATGTCCAAGCATAAGTCAAATGAATAGATGGAAATTTATGGCCTTCGGGTTACTCCTCTCTTCTGCTACTGTCTCTAATACTGGGATTCCCGGCTAACCACAACAATTTGTAACAATGTCTGCACTCTGCACTCGTAATTCAAATAATACGACTGGCCAAAGTCGTAACTGAAGTGCGAAGGGTGTCTTTACCTCGCTTTCTCTCCACTGTGACCATGAAGTGTGAAGGGAGTCTTTACCGTATGTTCCCTCCACTACAGCAAGGTCTTTAATGCTTGAGGCTGATCGCCTTGCTGACTCACACACTGTAGCTTTCTTTTCTTTTTTCTTTTTTGTAGAAATGTCAGAATACACATGGGAAACTGATTCTAGCTTCTAGCTGAATGCCTGGGGACAGGAGCGCCTGCAGTCTGCTCTTTCTCCTCCAGGACCCATCCTCACAGATGTCTACTGCTCAAACACTCTAGAATCTTCTGAAGCAAGGGGGAAGGGCTAGCCCCCACCATGAGCTACAGAAAGGGCTGGGCCAGAATAATTATCTCTGGCCATAACTGATTCATTCTAGAGCATGCTGAGTGGATGTTGCATAGAAGCATATTATATCAACAATGAAATAACAAACAATTGCAGATACCCCTCTAGCCCCATTCCCCCTATTGAAAGGAAAGATGTACTCAAGTTGTGCTTGTATCCATATGAGGTATTACAGCATATGTTCCCAAAGACACAGATCTTAGCTAACTCCATCCCCTCCTTATGCGGTGGAGAGAAAAGGGTTAAGGGCATATGCAAAACATCCACATCCTAAATTGTGTCTGACTACCACAGTAGCAAATGATTAAGTGCTAAAGTCCCCATTGACAGTCTTTAAGGAAGGTTGGCTTGCTAACTAGCTAAAATATATTACGTAAAAGTCCATTTAAAGTGTCATAAGAACAAGTCCTGAACTTGCGGCTTTAATGAAGAAAGAGTCCAAGAAGCACAATACCAGGTCACACTGCTGCTCAGATTCATTAGAGTCCATGGCAATAGGTACAATCCTTAAATCAGTTCAAAAACATCTCACGCAGTGAAGGTGGAATTTGAGTCTATTCCTTGTGTGCATGGCATGAAACATTGCATGAAACTTATTCAGGTTATTTTTCTGAACCTGAGAGGGTAAGACGCAACAAGCGCCAACTTGGAATATATGAAGGGAATCCCTTTTGTAGGCAAGAGGCAGGAGGGTGGCTGTGTAGGGCCTAAACATTAAAACAGGCAAACAGGGGCCAGTCTCATGTATCTCACCCTCCTTAAGCTCATTGGGGCTCCTATGTCTTCCAGCTTTACTGAAGAATGTCAGGCCTGTTTGGATCCCATGGCCTCTTTTGCAGCAACTGGGTCCCGAGATGTGGAATCCTCAGAGCTGTTATTGCTGGCTGTGGTGCTTTCTGGCCACAGATGGAACTGCAGGATCACTGGCTGACTGAGCTAATGAAGAGGGCCCATGTGGCCCAGATGATTCTGATGGAGCTTGAGGATGGAGTATCACTGACTCCAGAGATAATGGCAGAAAGCCTTCTATTGCAAGGGGTCATCAGCATAGGCAAACACACATGCAAGGATCCTCAGATCCTGGCCCACCTCCATAGGGGCTGCTCTGGGTGGTGGGGCAGCAGCTCCAGCTGAATTCACCACACAGGCTAGTAGGGGCCTGATGAAGTTGCTGGAAGCTGTGCCTTCTACCTGGCAGGCTGTATTTCTCAAACAATTTCCTACACTTCGGGCTTGTTGCGCATGCCATCATTGTTCCACAATCTAGGTTCTTCATATACATCTCTGGTAGTACTTGATCTGCTCTAATAACAAGCAAAACTAGGCCTCAGGAGGCGAAGTTCTCGATTCCTGCTCTTGAACAGGGTGGAGTCATCTTTTTCCAATCTGCAGGTGGGGCAGCAGCACATGAGGCACAATTCCAATATGGTCGATTAATGCCCATTATGCTGAAGCACCACTTGTGGTACCAGTTTTCACAGTTCAAAGTTATTCTAAGGGGTTTCAAACATGAATTTAGGCTAAAAGTAATAAGGCATGAAGGCCCAACTGTGTTTGTGATGCCAAAATGTATGCAGAAAGCTCCCGTGAGAGTGGTAGTAGCCCTGGTGTAGTGTTGTAGATTTACAGTGTCCTACCTCTGGTCGACACTCCCTGGGGTCAGTTGCAGTGTAAAAGGTGATAATGAAAGGAACCAGGCAGAGATGGTTGAACAAATAATGCAAAAACAGATAGCAGTACATTTATCAGCAGCTAGTACAAAGTTTATTTTCTCTCCTCTCAGATGATGAGGTATGGTGGCTGTCAATGTGGCAAAGATGACACCCAGAAACTTAATAGATGACACTGTTTCGATTCTGGTAACTATGACTGTAGGTGTCCACTGAATGCTGCAGGGTTCTAGCTATATCTGTCCTGAACTCGTGATGGTGTCTGAGCATGTTAACCACCACATTGTAGCAGAGTATTGATAGCTTGGATGCTTGATCACTTTGATGACTAATACATCATAGCTTGCAAATCTTCTGCAGCCTAGGACCCTGCAAGCTCTCTAGAGAAGTGGTCCTCTCACATATGAGCTGCCTCTGGGGTTCTCATGACCCGGAGGAGCTGGAGATAGATCACATTCTCCCTCACTACTCTCCATTCTCAGACTCTAGACTGACTCCTCTCTAGCTGAGCTCCATCCATTGCGGGAAGTCGGAAGAGCCCACTCTGACTAAGCTGGGAGGAATGGAATGGTAAGTTCCATTCCTGTTACCAAACACTGCCAACCTTACTCCATCTGCTGGTGCACAAAGTGCATTACATGTTATTACATTACATTGCATATAAAACAGTAAACAACTGCAAATGCCAAAGTAGTACCCCCAGGTCTGAGGTACTACACCAGTGGACAGGGTGTAGTGATGTCATTGAACCCCCTGTGTCAAGGTGACATCCTGCATGTCTATATCTATCTATCTATCTATCTATCTAATCTATATCTATCTATCTATCTATCTATCTATCTATCTATCTATCTATTTATATCTCTATCTATCTATCTATCTCCTATCTATCTATCTATCTATCTATTTATCTCTATCTATCTAGTAGTGTTTCTACATTGTTCCAAATAATAATGCCCACAATAGTGCACCGAGTAGTAATAAGGCATCTCTATAGCACCCCTTATATTAATAAAGCACCCCTATATAGCTCCCAGTAGTATTGAAGAGGACCTGTCATCTCTCCTGAGATGTCTGTTTTCGTAACTACTTGCTTTTCCCATGTAATACCAATTCTGGAGCGTCTATTCTCTATGTTGTCCAATTCCTCTCTTACTCCTACTAGAAGTTTATGAATGACTTGTCAGCACTTTGCAGTATAGGTACAGATGTGTGTTACCAGTCAGGGGTGTGTCCCTGTACAGTCTGACACCAGCGGCAATGATTGGAAAGATTCCAATCCACCCACCACTAGTTACACTCAGCAGTACCTTTACTGAAGACTGCTGGCAATTTATCTGCAAACTTCTACCAGGAATAATACAGAAATGGCACAACATAGAGTCATAAGAATAGATGCTCCAGAATTGACATTACGTGGGAAATGCAAGTAGCTACTAAGACAGACATGTCAGGAAAGGAAAAATGTCCTCTTTAAGTCCCCTTGATAGTGCCTCCACTATAAAAGAGCTGCAGATAACACTCATTTCCAAAAGATGGGGTTTTCCATTTGGTCTAGGAGTGTTATCTGCAGCTCTTTTTTATAATGTGTGTTTGGGGATAGCATTGACATTTAGGTTCTCGTGAGGCAGTATAAAGGTGGCTGGCGTGAGTCTAGCGATAGTACACAAACCATTGAAGTTTGCAGGGAGCCATTTATATGCCTTGTGTCCACATACTATGTATATGTTCTCTGGGATAAAAACCACTGTACTATTGAACAAGCTAGTGATTAATTTGGCTAATAGGGCACCTTCTGCTAGTTTCATGCCTTCTTTTTGACCCTCTGTGCTGTTACTAGTTATCCCTGTTACCAGGTCACTTATAGTGCGATGGGTATTAGGCGTACGCCGAGAGAAATCACACACAGACTGTCACAGAGAAGTCAATGCTAGATGTTCTGTTTATTACACGTCATACGTGGGTTTATATAGAAGATAAAAAGGGGAACTTAATGACTCAGCTACCTTATCTCATTGTCACATTATTAAAGTCCAATGGACACGTATCACATCAGCCGATGTTAGAATAGCTGAAGTCATCATTATCATAAGATGATTAGTAAGGGAGTTGGTTGCTGCTTCAGGGGCCATTTTGTTAGGCAAACTGTTAGTTATAATACAAGCAAGTATACATTTAATATATGCTTCCACAACATTATAATGTCTCCTATATTTACCCAGTAATTTAAATGCCCCCTATAGTGCCCCAATAATTAAAATGCCCCCTCAGTCCTCGCAGTGCACCTATAGTGCCACATTGCTTAAAATGCCCCCTGAAGTTCCCCCAGGACTTTTATTGCCCTAAACCTTATAGTACCCCCCCTCCCCTTGGTGCCCACAATCCTTATAATGCCCCTCTGTAATGCCTTCAGTCTTTAAACTGACACCATAGGGCCCCTAGACCTTATATTGCCCCCCTGTAGTGCCCACAGTCCATAAGATGTCCTTGTAGAGACGACAGTCCTTATAGTGGCCCACCTATAGTGCCAGGAGTCCTTATAGTAACCCCACCTTTCTCGCACCAATATACTTATCAATAGTCTCTCTAGGACCCTACTATAAAGCTTGGTGATTTTGAGCCGTATGTACAATGTTAGCCAGTGTGTGGCTTCATTACTAGAACCCTCCTTGTAATTAATGAATGCACTGGTGATGAATTATTTCCAGTGATTATTGCACAGTTATTCTTTGTGTAAACTATTTAGTGCCTATTTTCCTCTTTCCATAAAATTCCTTTATCCTCTACTCCCACATAGAACTTATTTTGGGCAAGTACTGAATTGATGCCAGCAACAGTAATGTAGGCATTGTCCTATAGAGCGAGGCAGAAAGGAGACATCCTACACACAATTCTAAAGAAATTAAGGTATATACAATCATTAACAATGTATATCAGACAGAAATAGAAAGCACAATTCAACCCTATTTACATGTGTTTACAATTTCTTGGGAAAAATAAGCATCTGGGACGACAGAGTTATGATTTTATACTAGATGTATTCATAAAACATAGGGGCACATTTATTAAACCTGGTGTCTTCATAAAGGCCCATAGCTGGCGGAGGTTCCACCGAAGTTAAAAGAAGCGGCGGCTCTAAATGTAAGACAGCTTCCTTTTTTACACCAGCCGGCCTGTTCCTTTCTCCGCCCATGCCACACCCACTTTTTTTAGACCTGGCGTGACCGGGATGAAGTCGTAGATAGCGCCGCAACTAACTGTGCCGCCATCTGCGCCTGAAATACGCCTAATATTGGCATATTTCAGTATAATAAATGACCATAGTTACCACACTGCTTTATATTATGTGAAGTTTTCCTGAAAGGGATTCGATACACCATGAAAGACGATTAGCTCAGGTTATCTGATTGGTGGTGGTCTGACTCCTGGTACCTCCACCGATCAGCTGTTGGAAGAAGAAGGTCAATGAACCGATGACAATGTATGTGAAGTCACTGCCCTAGGACGATGCCAAAAGCTCATCTGACTGCTGTGACCTTTCGAACAGCTGGTCAATGGGGGTGTCGGAAATTGTGCCAGCACCAATCCGACTTTGATGTCCTTATTCTGAGGATAAGCTATTAGTATTAGAACTCCTGGAGAACTTCTTTAAAGTATATTACTTATCCAAAGCATGAGGACCAGCTGATTCCTAAGGTAGAGGAGCCGCCTCACAAATTTTTTCTCTCATGAAGGACTGTATGGGGAAATGGCTGTATATGCTCAAATTAAATTCCATATTCAGTGCTGTAAGTCTATGGGAGATGTGGAAGAGGGATGGTCCTTTAGAGGGGTTTTGCCATCAGTGAGTTTACTGCCTCACTGTCGCTCGGTACTTCTGTCTCTTTTCCCTCAGATATCTGATGTTAGCTGTGGGAGGGGGTTGCACCTGACTTGCCCTCAATAAGTGCGTGGTCCCAGGGCTCTAACTCATTCAAAAAGGTAGTAAACCTCCCTCTGTTTACAACTAACCTCATGTCAGACGATCGAGGAGTGTCTGCAGGAAGATAACCTGATAGCATTTCTTGTGATTTTGACTTACTGATAAAAAAAAAAGTCATTGATGAAGAGGATGAAATACCGATGGATATTTTGTACAATATTGTGGCCATCCTGTACTGCACTATGAATGAGGTGCCAGCCTGGGAGCTTCACAAATGGAAATGGATAGCCAGTGAGCTTCTGCGCATGTGCGCTCATGATACCCCAACCATCTCCTTCACCTGTATTGCATTATGCAGGAGGTGTAGGCCAGGACCTTCTTTGGATAAGCTGCAGCTTATACGCTTTGTGACTTGTGCAGGAAAGGAGGTGGTGGACGGCCAGGGAGCTTCTAGCATGCACGTTCACAATATTCCAGCCTTTTCCTTCACAAAGCTGGAAGGAAGAACTGCGCAATCCACTCTGGAATGTCTGTGGTGGCCGGAACTATGGGACACAAATGGAGTCCACTAGAGGGGAAAAAGGTATAATCAAACAACTCTAACTTAGAAACCATGCATTTTTTTAATACATTTATTTAATTAAATTATTATTTTGTCGTTATTTAACTTTTAAAATATGATTGTCATGGTAACAATAACCCTTTACGCTAACACTGTAAATTGAAAGTAGTAGGCATCAATTCAAGTTTTGGAATAGATCTAAAGCGACACATTCATAGGGGGTACAGAAGTGATTTCAACTGGGTCATGAGGGCTGTTGGGTGCCAAAGGCTCACATAATAAGACCCATGATTGACAGATGGTAAGTTGGGGCCTTGCAAAGATTTTGCATTAGGGCCGAGAAGGATCCAGTTATATCAGTGATCCAAAGTCTAAATAATCATGTTATCAAACTTTGTCAGAATGACCAGTTATAGAACTCACATTCACAACTCCATAAGCTCATAATATATGACTGTATGACTCAAATTTCATGAAGAAAGACACAGAAATAGTGGGAGAAACTGAAGGTACTGTATGTTGTGCTCTACTCTGTAATGGCACCATAGGAGCATTATTTTCTGCTGTATACCTATTTTATATAGATATTAAGAGATGAGTGAACCTATTTGTATGAATCAAATTCGTTCATACTGTAAATCAGACTTATTGAAAAGTGAAGTGCTGCCATTCATTCAGTGTAATTTTTTATTAGCCGGTGGTGACAGCGACATTATTTGCGGTATACCTTCCATAATGTTTTTGAGGGTCACCAGCAGGCCCTCACCCCTAATGTTTTAGATGGTCAGATCAGCAGCAGACCATCACCACTAGTTTTTTAGATGGTCAGCTCTGCAGCAGGTCCTCGCCCATAATGTTTTAGATGATCAGCTCAGCAGCAGGCCGTAATGTTTTAGATGGTCAGTTCAGCAGCAGGCCCTCCCCCCTAATTTTTTAGATGGTCAGCTCGGCAGCAGGTCCTCGCCCATAATGTTTTCGAGTGTCAGTTCAGCAGCAGACCATAACCCCTAATTTTTTAGATGGGCAACTCTGCAGCAGCCCCTCACCCATAATGTTTTAAATGGTCAGCTCAGCAGCAGGAGCTCACCCCCAATGTTTTAGATGGTCAGCTCGGCAGCAGGCCCTCTAACCTAATGTTTTAGAGGATCAGTTCAGCAGCAGACCCTCACCCCTAATTTTTTAGATGGTCAGCTCTGCAGCAGACCCAGCTGAGTCATTGGCTTACAAGAAGAAGCAGGGAGGAATCATGTGTTCAGATGGAAAAAAAATTATGAATATTCAAAAAGACGAATATATAGCAATATATTCTAAATATTCCCAAATTATCGAAATGCCGATATTCTCTAATAAAATTCACTATTCGAATATTCGTGCTGAACACTAGTGCTCGGGGGCTCAGTAGAGCACCTGAACATCCCGAGGTGTTCTACTCGAGCACCCGAGCACCAGAGCACTTTGGTGCTCGAACAACACTACTGACTATGCAAGGTAGATCCAAAAGTGTCAATCAATTCCCTCATTGCTCAAGAAGTCCGATTTATGAACATATTAGATTTGTACAAATTGATCGCACATAATTTTTATTGCTCTTAAAAGCTTTTCCCCGTATAAAGCTCATAAGAAGATAATAAATTGCATGCTGTATGACAGTGCCAAAAACAGGAATGTATCATAAAGGGTGAGAAAGCATAAAGGGCAAATACAACTTTTTAATTCACTCCTGGTTTTGACTTCCAAAACTGCATCAGGAACCCTGAACCATGAGGCCGTACCCTTAGGGTTTTGATTTATTTCAATGAGGGTCTGCTCTAGAAGAACAGAAACAGAGGGTTGAATTTATCATAGACCAACGTCTTACGCCTCCTCATAAATTAGGCAAATCTCTGGCAATCCGTGCACCTTAACTGATATCTTTGTCATCCCCTGGATGTTTTCAGTCTTCTTTAATGCCAGAAAACTAGAGTAAAAGAAGATAAAACTAGCGTAAAATAAGATATGTGGCAGAGCCTTTGGCCCTGGACCTTCAGTACCCTCCTGGACCTTCAGTACCCTCACTATGCCAAGAAATTGCCAAGGGCAGCAGAGACACTCCACTTGTACAAAAAATTTTATGAAAAAAAGGAGTTTAAAAAGTCGCAAACATGCAAGTTTTTATTCACAAGAAAACAGGAGTGGGGATGAATATGAAAAAAAAAAAAATCCCCAAAGTGTTAGTGAACGCTAGAAGTTTCTTTATCCTAATTTGCCATTCTATGTAAAAACTTCTGTCAACTGCTATATTATTGAGTCCTTTATTCTCAAATGAAAATATTTTTCATTCCGTTTATGTGCTCTTTAATAATAAATGAAAGCACAAAATAAATGAAAATGTAAGACAATGCACAACAAACAGTATTATTTCATATTAGTAAGCTTGAAAAACAGTTCTGCCCTTCAAATGCATGGGTGGAAACAAATCCCATTAATTCACTTACAAACCTGTATTCTTTGGATTTTAGCAGAGAGAAAATTTCAAAACTTACCTCCTTTCCCACTCAATAAAATTTCCTTTCCCGTGGTGCAAACCTGCCAGAACTGATCATTACCTTACATTATTACATTACACATATTATCTTAAAAGCATTATCAGCTGTAATTTGCAAATTTGAATTATCTCTAAATAGGAAAAACATGGTAAAAATATTTATTAGATTTTTATGTCAGCATGAAAATGAACAAAACCTCCTTAAATCTGTTGAGTTTTAGATAGAAAATTCCCATATTTGATTAGATAGCAAACACAACAATGATTTAGAGGTGAAAATTGAGATAAGAAAATGAAATATGTTGTAGGTCACAAATGTGTGAAACAAGTATCTGTCTATGAAAAAAATTAGAAATATAAAAATAGTGAGCACAAATACTATAATAATAATAATGATAATTAGTCAGGGAGAGCACTGCTGCAGCCGGACCCTTCCTCTGCCAGTCAGGGGAATGTAAGCTCCAGTAAGCAGGGGACCAGGAGAGCAGGTCAGGCCAGACAAGTGCTGATAGTGGGAGACTCAATTATTAGGAGTACAGATAGGGCAATCTGTCACAAAGACCGGGATCGTCGAACGGTGTGTTGTCTTCCTGGTGCTCAACACATGGGTTGACAGATTACTGGGAGGGTCTGGAGAAGATCCAGCAGTTATGGTCCATATCAGAACCAATGACAAAGTTAGAGGTAGGTAGCGCATCCTTTAACATAATTTTAGGGATTTAGGTCTAAAGCTTAGGGCAAGGACCTCAAAGGTAGTGTTTTCCGAAATACTACCTGTACCACAAGCCACACAAGAAAAGCAGCGGATCAGGAAGGTTAACAAGTGGCTAAAGAACTGGTGTACGAAGAAGGGGTTTGGGCTCCTGGAGAACTGGGCCGACTTCTCTGTGGGTCACATGACTTATCATAGGGATGGGCTGCACCTCAATGGGAAAGGGGCAGCTGAGTTGGGAGAGAAGATGTCTAGAAGGTTGCAACAGTTTTTAAACTAGGGACTGGGCGGAGGGTAATTACATGATAGGATGGGAAGATAGTGCAGATAGAGACCGGGGACAAGGTAATGGGACTGGTGGAGGGATGGAAGGAGGGACAACAACAGTTCAGAAGGAAAGGTTTAGAGTAAAAAATATACATAAAGCTCTTAATTGTATGTGTACTAATGCCAGAAGCCTGACTAATAAAACTGGTGAATTGGAATTAGTGATGTGTGAGAAGGACTATGATATAATGGGAATAACTGAGACATGGCTGGATGATAGCTATGATTGGGCAGTTAATGTACAGGGTCACATTCTGTTTAGAAAGGATCGTCAAAACTGGAGAGGGGGAGGGGTCCTTTATGTAAAGTCCTGTCTAAAGCCCAAAGTCCGAGAAGATATAAATGAGGGACATGAACATGTGGAGTCACTGTGGGTAGAATGGAGGCAAAAACAATAATAAAATACAAATAGGAGTTTATTATAAACCACCTAATATACCAGAGTCCACAGAAAATCTTCCACTAAACGAAATAGACGAGACGGCAGACCATAATGAGGTCGTTATTATGGGGGACTTCAACTGATCAGATATAGACTGGGAAACTGAAACCTGTATATCTCATAAAGGAAACAGGTTCTTGGGAATAATCAAAGACAATTACCTTTCCCAACTGGTTCAGGACCCTAATAGAGGTACAGCATTACTGGACTTAGTATTAACCAATAGACCTAACAGAACAACAGATGTGCAGGTTAGGGGACACCTGGGATATAGTAAACATAAAGTAATAACCTTCCAATTGTCATTCAAAAGAGTGTGAGCAACAAAAATACCAAACTTCCAAAAAGCTAAACTTCGCCAACTAAGAGAGGCCATAGGCCTAACTAACTGGGACAAAGTCCTAAAAAATAAAAATGCAGCCACAAAATGGTATATTTTTAAAAGCATCCTAAAATCTAATTGTGAGAGGTACATACCTTACAGGAATAAAAGGTTAAGGAACAAGAAAAAAACAATGTGGACAAATAGAACTGTAAAGAAAGCAATAAATGACAAAAAGAAAGCATTTAAATCACTAAAACAGTAGGGTAGCGAGGAAGCACTGAAAAACTATAAGGAAAAAAATAGAATATGTAAAAGACAAATAAAAGCAGCCAAACTAGAGGCCGAGAGATTAATTGCCAAATAGAGCAAAACTAACCCTAAAATGTTCTTCAATTATAGAAATGGTAAAAAGTATAAATCTGAAGGTGTTGGTCCTCTACAGAGTAATGAGGGGGGTGTTTCAGAGAGTGATGAGGAGAAAGCAAAGCCGTTAAATACTTTTTTCTCCATTATATTCACTGAGGAAAATAAAATGTCAGATGAAATGCAGAATGTAAAAGTTAATTCCCCATTAAAAGTGCCCTGTCTGACCCAGGAAGAAGTACAGTGGCGTCTTAAAAAGATTAAAATAGACAAATCGCCAGGACCAGATGGCATACACCCCCGTATTCTAAGAGAAGTAAGTAATGTCATAGCCAGACCCTTATTTCTGATATTTAAGGACTCTATACTGACAGGGAGTGTTCCACAGGATTGGCGCATAGCAAATCTGATGCCAATACTCAAAAAGGGTCCAAAAACAGAGCCCAGAAACTGAAGGCTGGTAAGTTTAACATCTGTCGTGGGTAAACTGTTTGAAGGTTTTCTAAACGATGGTATCTTGGAGTACCTTATTGAAAATTAGCAAATAAACCATATCAGCATTGCTTCATGAGGGATCAGTCATGCCAAACTAATTTAATCAGTTTCTATGAGAAGGTATGTTCTAGATTTGACAGCGGCGAATCAATGGATGTCGTATATCTGGACTTCTCCAAAGCATTTGACACTGTACCGCATGGAAGGTTAATATATAAAATGAGAATGCTTGGACTGGGGGAAAATGTCTACATGTAGGTAAGTACTGCATCCAGCTCAGTGATAGAAAACAGAGGGTGGTTATTAACAGGACACACTTAGATTGGGTCACAATTGCAAGTGGGGTACCAAAGGGGTCAGTATTGGGCCCTATTATCTTCAATATATTTATTAATGATCTTGTAGAAGGCTTGCACAGTAAATTATCAATTTTTGCAGATGACACTAAACTGTGTAAAGTAATTAACATGGAAGAGGACAGTATACTGCTGCAGAGGGATCTGAATAGATTGGAGGCTTGGGCAGATAAGTGGCAGATTAGGCTTAACACTGACAAATGTAAGGTTATGTACATGGGAAGGAATAATGCAAGTCACTAGAGATGAGCGAACATTTAAAAAAAGTCCGTTGTTCGGGGTTCGGGTGGTGGTTAATTGCGCATCCCGTTATGGATTCCACAATAGCGCATATGGAATCCATAAGGGGCGGCTGCCACCAACCGAACTGTAGACTAGCTGAAGGACCTGGCGTGACGTCACTGTCATGTGATCAGTGCAGGGCGTGGCTCAGCACGGATTTGATCCCGTGCTGAGCCACGCCCCCTGCACTGATCACATGACAGTGACGTCACGCCAGGTCCTTCAGCTGTTCTACAGTTCGGGTTGGTGGCAGCCGCCCCTTATGGATTCCATATGCGCTATTGTGGAATCCATAACGGGATGCGCAATTAACCACCACCCGAACCCCGAACAACGGACTTTTTTTAAATGTTCGCTCATCTCTACAAGTCACCCGTACATACTAAATGGTAAAACACTGGGTAACACTGACATGGAAAAGGACATAGGAGTTTTAGTTAACAGCAAACTAAGCTGTAGAAACCAGTGTTGGGCAGCTGCTGCCAAGGCCAATAAGATAATGGGTTGCATCAAAAGGGGTATAGAATCCCGTGATGAGAGCATAGTCCTACCACTTTACAAATCACTAGTCAGACCACACATAGAGTACTGTGTACAGTTCTGGGCTCCTGTGAACAAGGCAGACATAGCAGACCTGGAGAGGGTTCAGAGGAGGGCAACTAAAGTAATAACCCTGAGAGATTATCAAAATTAGGGTTATTCACTTTCAGAAAAAAGACGACTGAGGGGAGATCTAATAACTATGTATAAATATATCAGGGGTCAGTACAGAGATCTCTCCCATCATCTATTTATCCCCAGTACTGTGACTATAACAAGAGGACATCCTCTGTATCTGAAGGAAAGAAGGTTTGTACACAAACATAGAAGAGAATTCTTTATGGTAATAGCAGTGAGACTATGGAACTCTCTGCCTGAGGAGGTGGTGATGGTGAATTCACTAAAAGAGTTGAAGAGGGGCCTGGCTGCATTTCTAGAGTGTAATAATATTACAGGTTATAGCTACTAGAGATGGGTCTTTGATACAGGGAGTTATTCTGATTGCCTGATTGGAGTCGGGATGGAATTTTTTTCCCCTTAAGTGGGAAAAATTGGCTTCTGCCTCACAAGGGTTATTTTGCCTTCCTCTGGATCAACTTACAGGATAAAATGCTGAACTGGATGGACAGATGTCTTTTTTCGGCCTTATAATCTATGTTACTATGCTACTATGTTACTATTTAGTGTTGAGTGTGGACTTCGATACGAATATCAGTATAAATTCGATTCACCGCAAAGCCTAATTTCCTTGTGCTTCGGGGTTTAGAAAACCGATTTTATCTGAAGTAGTGTCAATAACAAAACAACACAAAAAAATTATACTTACCTCATCCATTTACTCATGATGGCCGGGCCACCGCCATCTTGCTTGAACATCTTGACCAAAATCCCATGCACATTGACGTCTAAAGTCACCATTCTGGGAGGAGTGATGACACCATCACAGGCCACACAAGATTTCGTGCCAGATCCTGAATTAAGATCGTGGCGGTCAGCCCAGTGCAAGAAAATGGGTGAGGTAAGTATGATTTAATTCATTAATTTTTTTACATTTTATACTGGATTATTACCATTAGATGCTGTGATAACCGATCCTCATCACTGCACCTACTACTTACAAAGAAATGCTCTTAGGGATAAAGTACTTTGTCACAAAGCAATTTATTTTTGTAAAATTTGGCAAAGCAGCCTAATCAAATTTTTGAATACTTCGCTCATCTCTAATTTTTATTATTATTAAGGGCTCCACAGAACGCCTATGAAATGTGTTACTTCTTCCACATTGGATTGGCAGGAGATAACAAAGGTGAGCAAATATTGAGCAGAATTTCAACTTTGGACTTTGCTGAAATTCCAAAGTAAAATCCAGAAAATCCACTGCAAACTCTTGTAGATTTGTCACAGATTTTGTTGCACATTTGCAACAAATATTGCGCTATGCTAAATACATGGTATCCATTATACCGAACTGTAAGTGATGCAAATTCCACTATATTTATTGTACACAAAAACAATGAAGGATGAGGATAAGTAGCTCATCATAAGCGTCTTCACTCCCCAAATGTTTTTCTTTGCTGTGCTCTAAAGGAAGATATGTTGTGTTGGCTTGTCCACTTGCAGCTCGACAAATATTTGACTTCCATGACTAAGGATTATTATATCCGTACCTTACAATACTATGTTCTGGATGTTTTTAAAATTTATTAAATAATGAATTAGATTTTTAATACTGTGCGTTCCAGAGGACAAATTATTTTTAAAATGTATGTACTGTATATTGGCAGGGTAAAGGTTGACTAAAGGTGTTCATATAAGTCACTGTAAGTGCTCATGGCCCCCCCCCCCCCCACTGAGAGCATTCTGAGAAGAGATAATTAGAGGTGCCCAATAGGACCTTGTGAAAGACAGTATATCGTCATAAAGAAAGTGCTGAGAGACACTGCAGTTGCTGGTAGAGAGCGAACCAGTCACTTCCTTTGTGCTAGTTAGCTAGCTAGTAGTGGAGGTGAGTGGCGCTTGTCAACTGGCACAATACTGTATATTAGTGTCTAGAAAGGATTGGTGAAGCAGTAACACAGCAGAGTAGTGCAGCTTGAAGTAGCAGTAGCTGACATAAAGTTTATTAACAGCAGCTCAAGAAAAATGGCCTCCTCCATAATCATGTACATAAAAATAGAATAAAAAAAATCGACAATCAGGAAATAATAAAAAAGAGAAAATAATAATATGGAACAGTATCCTGTTTTAATTTGTTTAAAAAAATTGTTGATATATTTATTTTTAGACGATGACCACACACATTAGATTATTGGCCAAAGTCAAAGGACCTGCTAGACCTGCTGAAATAATGCTGTTCATTGGGCTAGCCAACAGTCCCCTGATATTACAGAAACAAAGATATGGACTGTCATAGCTGCCTGAGATAAACATTTGGCCCTGCACTATCTTACATGTACCTGACTTGCAAGTTTTGGATAATGAAACTTTTTTAACACTACACTTTTCTTGCAGCTGTTTCTTTGTAACATATATTTTGTTGTTTTCTCCGACACTCAGGTGTAAATGTGTTCTTCTTTAGAGATTAATTAGCATTTCTATATTTAAATGAAAAACAGTTTGATTTCCACAAATATCTTTATCCTGGGAACCTTAAAATGTAATTGGTTTGTTATGCTAATATTTGCAAAAGAAAAATTGTCACTTAATATTGTTCATGGATCAAAACTTAACTACTTAAATAGAATAAAATAAAATAAACTAGAAAAATAGCCTTACAAGGATGATAGTTTAATCCCAGAAATTATTAGAGTTTTAACTTGCTCATTTGTATGAAATTGAAAATAATAATAATAAATTAATAAATAAATAAATAAATAAATAAAAAACAGTAAATCCATTGGTCTTGCACAATCAAGAATGTGGTGGAAAATATGAAAATCGGTATAAGCCAGGCAGATTACTAAATTAAGGGTGAGGAAATAGAAAGCCACAGAAGTTATTCTAAATGGAAATATCTTCTTGAAATGTCCTTGTGACTATAGATGAGCGAATCTTTCAGAAATTTGTTTTGGACGATGCGCCGAATTTCCCCCCCCAAAATTTGCTTAGGTCCCAATTAATTCATTACGATGAATGTTAAATCAGCTATATCCGGACCTGCAGGGAGAGTTTATCTCAGTGTAAATCACTGTGCATTGCAACAACATGCATAGCTAGTCCTTTCTGGTAGTGAAACAGTTACTGTGAGTTAGTATGACATTAAGGTCACATAAAGTCTATGGATGTGCGCATCGGCATGCATCACTATTAGGCTCAGTTCACACTTCCCTTATTTGGTCAGTTACTGCCACTGCTGTTGCCCCCCACCACCCCACTCTGATTTGACCACTATGTTGACTTCTAATGTTGTTGCCACCCTCACCACTCTGTCACTGGACCACTGTGTTGACTCTTCATGCTGTTGCCACCTCACCACTCTCTGACTGGGCCACAGTGTTGACTCCCCATGCTGTTGCGACCTCACCACTATGTGAATGGGCCACTGTATATGACTGGGCCACTGTGTTGACTCCTCATGCTGCTGCCACCAGTCTGTTCTGGGGAAACAATTGTCCCTGTTTGCCATTGTTGAAATCAACGTTCACTGAAAAACTTAAAAATGAAAAACACAACAGATACTGTCACATATTTGACCACAAGATGATGGCAGTTGGAGAACTTGGCAACAGAGGCAGCAGGTGTGTGGCATCAGGCAGGTGGCATCATCAGAATAGTGGCTTGAAGCATGTGGTCAGAAGTTTTTTTTCCCTCAAAGTTCTGATGTGGCAGCACAATGCATTAAGAATATTACTGCCATAATTATCTAGCCTTATGTATCAAGCATCGGGCAGCATAGGATAGTGACAGACCCTCTGATTTCAGCGTTTATAGTAGAGGTGACAAATTTGCTTTACTTGCTGTAAAAAGTACCGCCCCTCGCCGCCATTTAAAGAGGTTTTTCGGTCAGTTTAATTTGTTTCTTAAGGGATTTGCATGTCTTAAAGAAGACCTGTCAATCCATATGTCTGTTTTAGTGACTGATTGCATTCTCCATGTAAGAACAATTCTGGGGCATCTATTGGTATGACTCCAGGTTGTGCCATTCCTTTATTATACCCACTAAAAAATTAGGAATAAATTGCCTACTGGGTGTTTCCAGTTGGGGGTGTATCTGGCAGCACTGATTGGTCAGTATCAGACTGTGCAGGGGTATGTCCCCAATGAGTAACACTTAGTGGTACCTTTATTTATAAGCATCTAATACGAATAACAGAGGAAAAGCACTACATAGAATCATAAATATTATGCTTTTGAATTG
Organism: Bufotes viridis; assembly: GCA_033119425.1. Lineage (NCBI taxonomy): Eukaryota > Metazoa > Chordata > Amphibia > Anura > Bufonidae > Bufotes > Bufotes viridis. The sequence goes on along the minus strand of CM065598.1, from coordinate 84,002,240 downwards.
TCATTTTATATGGAATACAATAATTGACTGTAAGACAAGTCACCTCACTGATCCCCACTGCTCCTATTCTGATGCTTCCCGGGTCTTCCACCTCTTTCTACCTGTCTACCACATAAAACTCACTGTTTATGGCAAGTCACTGCTACTGATACACTTTCCTGTATCAAGCGGGACCAAGAAGTGAAGACCGAGGTGGGGGAGATAGTAGAAGTGGGGGAGTGGGAGCGGCGGGGAATCAGTGGCTTTAATTTTTTTTAAAGCATTCTGACCCTACAAAAAAGAAACCTTTATACCTATGTCACATTAAAAGGATTGTCAAGGATTTTTTGCTGAACCCACTTCACAATCCTTAGTGATTTACAAGTGCAGGGAAAGATAATTTTGGGGTCCAAATAGCCATTATACAGCTCTGTCGTTCCAGCAATTTGTTCTTGGGGTGCAAGTGCTATGTTGAAAAGCCATCAGTGGCTTATATCTTAAATTTTATTCTGCGTTCAGTACTGAAGTTATATGCAGGTAAAATCTTAATGATGTATCCATGAATCTGCAGCCCCGTGTGGCTTCTACACACTTTCAAAATAATCCTTCAGCGGGGCGAATAGATTCCGGATGACCGGGAGGCTCCATGTCCTTCCCAAGAGCTGCTGTCGAGAGCAGGGGTTTATTTCTGAGACGTCCGAATAGTGTGGGGGAAATGTGAAGACCCTCTCCATCTCCGTGCTCCGTTAGATGTGGTAAAATGGTTATTGATGTAATTTGGTGGAAAAACTAATTTTATTCAGTGTTTTTTAGTGATGTAGTAATATGTTGTAAAATCTTTTGTGACGTATTTTGGTGGAAAAACAGATGTTATTAAGCGTTCAGCGCTGTAGTAATATGTTGTAAAATCTTTTGTGACTTTTTTCGGTGGAAAAACTAATTGTATTCTGCGTTCAGTGCTGAAGTTATATGTGGTAAAATCTTTTGTGACGTATATCGGTGGAAAAAATAATTGTATTCAGCGTTCAGCGATTCAGTTATATGTGGTAAAATCTTTATTGACGTATTTCGGTGGAAAAACACATTTTATTCAGCATTCAGCGCTGCAGTAATATGTGTAAAATCTTTACTGAAGTATTTTGGTTGAAAAACAAATTTAATTCAGTGGTCAGCGCTACGGTTTTATGCAGAAAAATCTTTATTAAAGTTTTTCGGTCGAAAAAACTAAATTTATTCAGCAATCAACGCTGCGGGTATCTGCGGTAAAATCCTTAGTGACTTATCTTGATGAACTTCGCGACTATTCCAGTCACAAAGCTATCTATATGCTTTGTCTTCTCATTGTCTGTAGCTACAAGAGGCCTGTTCATGCCAGGCAGGTTCCCCCAGAAGTATCTTGGTCGATCGTCACTCTGTCATTGTGCCATTCTGTGGCTTCCTCATGCTGCTGCCACATCCACTATCTCTGATTGTGCAATTCTGTTGCTCCCTCATGCTGCTGCCACCTCATACTCTGTCATTGTGCCACTCTGTGGCCTCCTCCTGATGCTGCTGCTACCACCTCCAGATTCTGTCATTGTGCCACTCTGTGAATTACTCATGCTGCTGTCACCTCCACACTCTGTCATTGTGCCACTCTGTGGCTTCCTCATGCTGCTGCCTACTCCAGACTCTGTCATTGTGCCATTCTGTGGCTTACTCCTGATGCTGCTGCTGACAAAACCTCCAGGCTCTGTCATTGTGCCACTTTGTGGCCTACTTATGCTGTTGCCACCTCCATCTCAGTTATTAATATAGTAACATAGTAACATAGAATATAAGACTGAAAACAGACATTTGTCCATCCAGTTCGGCCTGTTTCCTACAAGTTGATCCAGAGGAAGGCAAAAAAACCCTGTGAGGCAGAAGCCAATTTTCCCCACTTAAGGGGGAAAAAAATCCTTCCTGACTCCAATCAGGCAATCAGAATAACTCCCTGGATCAATGACCCCTCTCTAGTAGCTATAGCCTGTAATATTATTACACTCCAGAAATACATCCAGGCCCCTCTTGAATTCCTTTATTGTACTCACCATCACCACCTCCTCAGGCAGAGAGTTCCATAGTCTCACTGCTCTTACCTTGAAGAATCCTTTTCTATGTTTGTGTACAAACCTTCTTTCCTCCAGACGCAGAGGATGTCCCCTTGTCACAGTCACAGTCCTGGGGATAAATAGATGATAGGAGAGATCTCTGTACTGACCCCTGATATATTTATACATAGTTTTAAGATCTCCCCTCAGTCGTCTTTTTTCTAAAGTGAATAACCCTAATTTTGATAACCTTTCAGGGTACTGTAGTTGCCCCATTCCAGTTATTGCTTTAGTTGCCCTCCTCTGAACCCTTTCCAGCTCTGCTATGTCTGCCTTGTTCACAGGAGCCCATAACTGTACACAGTACTCCATGTGTGGTCTGACTAGTGATTTGTAAAGTGCTAGGACTATGTTCTCATCACGGGCATCTATGCCCCATTTGATGCAACCCATTATCTTATTGGCCTTGGCAGTAGCTGCCTGACACTGGTTTTGTATGGGTGACTTGAATTATTCCTTCCAATGTGCATAACTTTACACTTGTCAGTGTTAAACCTCATCTGCCATTTCTCTGCCCAAGCCTCCAATCTATCCAGATCCTTCTGTAGCAGAAAACTGTCCTCTTCCATGTTAATTACTTTACACAGTTTAGTGTCATCTGCAAAAATAGATATTTTACTGTGCAAGCCTTCTACAAGATCAGAGGTACCCAACTATTGACAGTGACCCAATCTGAGTATCTACCGTTAATAACCACCCTTTGTTTTCTGTCACTCAGCCAGTTACTTTCCCACATACAGACATTTTCTCCCAGTCCGAGCATCCTCATTTTATATACTAACCTTTTATGGGGTACAGTGTCAAATGCTTTGGAGAAGTCCAGATATACGACATCCATTGATTCGCCGCTGTCAAGTCTAGAACTTACCTCCTCATAGAAGCTGATTAAATTAGTTTGGCATGACTGATCCCTCATGAAGCCATGCTGATATGGCATAATTTGCTTATTTTAATTGAGATACTCCAAGTTAGCATCTCTTAGAAACCCTTAAACAGTTTACCAACAACAGATGTTAAACTTACCGGCCTATAATTTCCAGTCTCTCTTTTTGGACCCTTTTTGAATATTGGCACTACATTTGCTATGCGCCAATCCTGTGGAACATTCCCTGTCAGTATAGAGTCCGTAAATATCAGAAATAAAGGTCATCACTTAATTCCCTTAGGATACAGGGGTGTATGCCATCGGGTCCTGGTGATTTGTCTATTTTAGTCGCTGTTGTACTTCTTCCTGGGTCAGACAGGGCACTTTTAATGGGGAATTTACTTTCACATTCTGCATTGCATCTGACAGTTTATTTTCCTCAGTGAATATAGTAGAGAAAAAAATATTTAATAGTTTTGCTTTATCCTCATCGCTCTCTGCAACACCCCCCTCATTGCTATGTAGAGGGCCAACTCCTTCAGATTTATATTTTTTTTACTATTTATATAATTGAAGAACATTTTAGGGTTAGTTTTACTCTCTTTGGCAATTAATCTCTCGGCCTCTAGTTTGGCTGCTTTTATTTGTCTTTTACATATTCTATTTTTTTCCTTATAGTTTATCAGTGCTTCCTGGCTACCCTCTTGTTTTAGTGATTTATATGCTTTCTTTTTGTCATTTATTGCTTTCTTTACAGTTCTATTTATCCACATTGGTTTCTTATTGTTTCATAGCCTTTTATTCCTATAAGGTATGTACCTCTCACAATTAGATGTTACAATGCTTTTAAAAATCTCCCATTTTGTGGTCGTATTTTTATTTTTGAGGACTTTATCCCAGTTAGTTAGGCCTATGGCCTCGCTTAGTTGGCAAAATTTTGCTTTTTTGAAGTCTGGTATTTTTGTTCCATTGTGCCATTCTTTGGCTTCCTCATGCTGCTGCCATCTCCACACTGTGTCATTGTGCCATTCTGTGGCTTCCTCAAGTTGCTGCCACCTCTAGACTCTTTCATTAAGCCATTCTGTGGCCTCCTCCTGATGCTGCTGCCAACTCCAGACTCTGTCATTGTGCCACTCTGTGGCCTACTAATGCTGCTGTCACCTTCACATTCTGTCATTGTGCCTCTCTGTGGCTTCCTCATGCTGCTGTCAACTCCAGAGTCCAGACTCTTTCATTGTGCCATTCTGTGGCTTCCTCCTGATGCTGCTGCTACAAAAATCTCACGACTCTGTAATTGTGCCATTCTGTGTTCTACTCATGCTGCTGACATCTCCAGACTCTGTTGTTGTGCCACTCTGTGGCTTACTCATGCTGCTACCACCTCCCCACCCTCTCATTGTGCCACTCTGTAGCCTCCTCCTGATGGTACAGCTGCCACCTCCAGACTCTGTCATTGTGCCACTCTGTGGCTTCCTCATGCTGCTGTCAACTCCATACTCTTTCATTGTGCCATTCTGTGGCTTCCTGCTGATGCTGCCAAAATATCACAACTCTCTAATTTTGCTATTTTGTGGCCTACTCATGCTGCTGTAACTTCCAGACTCTGTTGTTGTGCCACTCTGTGGCATACTCATGCTGCTACCACCTCCACACCCTCTCATTTTGCCATTCTGTGCCTTCCTCATGCCGCTGCCCGCTCCAGACTCTGTCATTGTGCTACTTTGTAGCCTCCTCCTGATGCTACTGCTGCCACCTCCAGACTCTGTCATTGTGCCACTCTGTGGCCTACTCATGCTGCTGTCACCTCCACATTCTGTCATTGTGCCATTCTGTAGCTTCCTCCTGATGCTGATGCTGCGAACTCCTTCAGACTCTGTCATTGTGCCACTCTGTTGCCTATCCATGCTGCTGCCACCTCCACACTCTGTCATTGTGCCACTCTGTGGCTTCCTCATGCTGCAGCCAGCTCCAGACTCTGTCATTGCTCTACTCTGTGGCCTACTCATGCTGCTGTCACCTCCACATTCTGTCATTGTGCCACTCTGTGGCTTCCTCATGCTGCTGCCAACTCCAGACACTGTCATTGTGCCATTCTGTGGCTTCCTCCTGATGCTGCTGCTGCTAACTCTTCCAGACTCTGTCATTGTGCCACTCTGTTGCCCACCCATGCTGCTGCGACCTCCACACTCTGTTATTGTTCCATTCTTTTGCCTCCTCATGCTGCAGCCAGTTCCAGACTCTGTCATTGCTCCACTCTGTGGCCTACTTATGCTGCTGTCACCTCCACATTCTGTCATTGTGCCACTCTGTGGCTTCCTCATGCTGCTGCCAACTGCAGAATCTGTCATTGTGCCATTCTGTGGCTTCCTCCTGATGCTGCTGCTGCAAACTCCTCCAGACTCTGTCATTTTGCCACTTTGTGGCTTCTTCATGCTGCAGCCAACTCCAGACTCTGTAATTGTGCTTTTCTGTGGCTTCCTCCTGATGCTGATGCTGCAAACTCCTCCAGACTCTGTCATTGTGCCTCTTTGTGGCCTACTCATGCTGCTGGCACCTCTACACTCTGTTATTGTTCCAGTGTGTGCAGGTGGCACACAGCCACTCTGTGGCTTCCTCATGCTGCTGCCATCTCCAGACTTTGTCATTGTGCCATTCTGTGGCTTCCTCCTGATGCTGATGCTGTGAACTCCTCCAGACTCTGTCATTATGCCTCTTTGTGGCCTACTTATGCTGCTGCCACCTCCACACTCTGTTATTGTTCCATTCTTTGGCCTCCTCATGCTGCTTCCAGCTCCAGACTCTGTCATTGTGAAACTCTGTGGCCTACTCATGCTGCTGTCACCACCACATTTTGTCATTGTGCCACTCTGTGGCTTCCTCATGCTGCCACCAACTCCAGACTCTTTCATTGTGCCACTCTGTGGCCTTCTCCTGATGCTGCTGCTGCCGACACCTCAAGACCCAGTCATTGTGCCACTCTGTTAACTACTCATGCTGTTGCCACCTCCAGACACTGTCATTGAGCCTCCTGGTTGCCTACTCATGCTGCTGCCACCTCCACACTATGTCACCTTACAACTCTGTGGTCTCCTGAAGCTGCGGCGACCTCCACACTCTGTCATTGTGCTATTCTGTGGCTTTCTCATGCTGCTGCCACCTCCAGACTCTGTCATTGGGCCACTCTGTGCCCTCCTCCTGATGCTTCTGCTGCCGACACCTCCAGACTCTGTCACTGTGCAATTCTGTGGCCTACTCATGCTGCTGCCACCTCCACACTATGTCACCTTGCCATTTTGTGGTCTACTGATGCTGCGGCCACCTCCACACTCTGTCATTGTGCCATTCTGTGGCTTTCTCATGCTACTGCCACCTCCTGACTCTGTAATTGTGCAATTCTGTGGCTTCCTCCTGATGCTACTGCTGCCGACTCCTCCAGACTCTGTCATTGTGCCACTCTGTGGACTTCTCATGCTGCTGCCACCTACAGACTTTGTTGTTGTGCCACTCTGTGACCTACTAATGCTGCTGCCATCTCCACACTATATCACCTTGCCACTCTGTGGTCTACTGATGCTGCAGTCACCGCCACACTCTGTCATTGTGCTATTATGTGGCTCCCTCCTGCTGCTGCCACTTCAAGACTCTGTCATTGTTTCACTCTGTGGTCTACTTATGCTGCTGCCACCTCCAGACTGTCATTGTGCCACTCTGTGGCCTACACATGTTGCTGCCACCTCCAAACTATGTCACCTTGCCACTCTGTGGTCTCCTGATGCTGCGGCCACCTCCACACTCTGTCATTGTGCCACTCTGTGGCCTACTCATGCTGCTGCCACCTCCAAAATATGTTATTGTTCCATTCTCTGGCCTCCTCATGCTTCTTCCAGTTCCAGACTCTGTCACTGTGCCATTCTGTTGCCTACTCATGCTGCTTCCACCTCCACACTCTGTTATTGTTCCATTCTTTATCTTCCTCATGCTTCTGCCACCTCCAGACTCTGTCATTGTGCCACTCTGTGGCCTATTCATGCTGCTGTCACCTCCACACATTGTCATTGTTCCACTCTGTGGCTTCCTCATGCTACTGTCAACTCCAGACTCTGTTATTGTGCCATTCGGTGGCTTTCCCTTGATGCTGCTGCTGCCGACACCTCCAGACTCTTTCATTGTGCCATTCTGTGGCTTCCTCATGCTGCTGCCCACTCCAGACTCTGTAATTGTGCCACTTGGTGGCCTGCTCCTGAAGCTGCTGCTGCCACCTACCGACTATGTCATTGTGCCACTCGGTGGCCTCCTCATACTGCTTCCACCTCCAGATCCTGTTATTGGGCCACTCCTTGGTCTTCTCATGCTGCTTCCACCTCACCCATATGTCATAGATCCACTCTGTGGACTTCTCATGCTGTTCCCACCCTCCCCCCTTCATGACCGGTCCACTATTTTGGCTTTCAGCCTGGCTGACATCATCATTTATTTGACACTTCTTATAATCTGTCAGAAGGAAGGAAAAATGAGTCGCACAACAGATTCTGTCTGTGTAGCAGCTTTAATGTCTCTATGATCCGATTAGAATTGGCTTATGATTTAGTGGGTAAAGGCAGGAGTGGGTAGAAAAGACAGAAGACATACAAATATTACATTCACGTGTCATCTGTGTTTTAGATCCACTCCTGTTTTTTTTTGGCATTAACAATACTGATGAATTATTGAGCAAATGCTGGCCGAGTGAAGGCGTATGCTCCACAGATAGGATACATTTTTTTCTGCGTAATTTTTCTGAAAATTAATCAGTGAGGTCGACACAAACTTACTGCTGACACCATCTCCACTCAGTCAGCGGGGCTCTGCTTCTATAAACATTTAATAGAACGTTAAGGCTGAGTTGATACTTCAGTTATTTGGTCAGTTGTGGCCCGTGACTTCCCAATTAAATGAAGTATGCAGTGATTCTAAGAGTGACTTCTGTCATCTGCATGTCATACAGACTCTCAGTATTATTTTACTACCACAGCAGACTCCCTATGCATGTTACTGCAAGGCACAGTGTTATACATCCCTGTAAAGGCTCTCTGCAGCAAATAAATTCGGATCAAAGCAAATGTTTCCCAAAAATTCGGCAAACCTTCCGAATCAAATTTTTAAAAAAGTCACTCATCTCTAGAAGAGAGCTATACTTATCTGCTTTCTGTTGTCCATTGCAGCTCTGTGGCTCCCGGCCTCTCGTTACTGGACTTCTGGTCTCTATTTGTCAACTTACGCATGGATGAGGTGACATGCACCACTGCAGACAATTGCTGGCCTCACTGGTGAAATGTCCCCAAGCGGTGAGTTACTGCTGAGTCACATGCCAGTTGGTGATACATCACCATTGTGGCCAGTCTTTCACTGCAATGGTACACGTTACCCTGTCCATGTGGAAGTTGTGGTAGAGAATGGATGTTCAGTGAAGACCAGGGGCGTAGCTAGAAATGACTGGGCCCCACAGCAAATTTTGTTATGGGCCCCCCCCCCCCGGCGCAAGTCACGATCTTGAGATCTTATATATCACACACTGTCATATAACCCATATAAGCCATATAACCCCCTATAATGTGCCAGTAGCCACCCAGGCATATAACCCCCCCCCCCTATAATGTGCCAGTAGCCACCCAGCCATACAACCCCTCCTATAATGTGCCAGTAGCCACCCAGCCATATAACTCCCCCCTCTAATGTGCCAGTAGCCACCCAGCCATATAACCCCCCCCATAATGTGCCAGTAGCCACCCAGCCATATAACACCCCCCCTATAATGTGCCAGTAGCCACCCAGCCATATAACCCCCTATAATGTGCCAGTAGCCACCCAGCCATATAACTCCCCATAATGTGCCAGTAGCCACCCAGCCATATAACACCCCCATAATGTGCCAGACTGCCAGTAGCCAATGCATCCCCCATAATGTGCCAGTAGCCACCCAGCCATATAACCCCCCATAATGTGCCAGTAGCCACCCAGCCATATAACACCCCCATAATGTGCCAGTAGCCACCCAGCCATATAACCCCCTATAATGTGCCAGTAGCCAGTGACCCAGCCATATACCCCCTATAATGTGCCAGTAGCCACCCAGCCATATAACCCCCCATAATGTGCCAGTAGCCACCCAGCCATATAACCCCCATAATGTGCCAGTAGCCACCCAGCCATATAACCCCCCATAATGTGCCAGTAGCCACCCAGCCATATAACACCCCCATAATGTGCCAGACTGCCAGTAGCCAATGCATCCCCAATTGATTTCCTCCCAATTCAAATTCTTCCCCCATTCTTCAATGCTTTCCCCCCCCCATTCAAATTATTAATCCGATTCCCCCCCCCCCCCCCAGGCAGCCCAACCAAAAAATAATGTGGTCACACACTCACAGACACAGACTCACACTCACTGTGACTGTGCTCTTACACCCACCACGTCCGGCCGTCCGCTGTTCTGATGGCTTCTGCAGCTCAGCAGCGCTAGCCGTTCAACAGCACCGCCTCCTGTGACAGCACCGGGCCAAACTGAAAGGGGAGAAGGGACTGTGAAAGGGGGGGGGGCCAAACTGTACTGAAAGGGGGGGGCGGGGGGCCCCGCTGGCACAGACACAGTGGACATGGACAGTCTAATGGAGCGCAGGCGCAGCGCACAGTCTCGGCAGATAGCCTGCTGCTGCGCAGCGCCCAAACAGCTGATTACCGGGGGCAGGGAAGCAGAGGAGAGTGGACACGTGCTGCCGGGCGCCGGGCCCCTTGTCAGCCCGGGCCCCGAAGCAGCCGCTTCCCCTGCTTCCCCGGTAGTTACGCCCCTGGTGAAGACAGACCTTGAAGAGGGCGATGGGGAGTAGGAAAATATATATTGCTTCACATGGGGAATAAAAAAAAAAAAAATCCTGGTCATCCCCATAAAACTTAACTGGACTTACTGTGACCACAGCAACCCAGGGTTGGAACGAGATGCTTTAGACTGCTATTAGTAAGCTATTCTATTCAGGCTTTTGATTTGAACCAAGTATTATCAAGAGACCAGAAGTAAACCCCTAAAACCAGGGGCGCACTAGGAACTAAGTTCTCAGTGTGATGTCATAAATTGACATGGCAGGCCTTCACTCACACTGCCTAAGCCCGCCCAGCCTTAGAAGCAAGAAACCAGGAAGTGAACAGCAGAGCTTGCTGTAGGTGAGGATGAATTAGCAAGATGTGAAAACCTCTTTTAAGTGGCCCTGAAAAAAAATAATAATAAAATTGGCCATAATGTTGTAGGTTACTCCAAATTGACAGATGCAGAGCAACACAAGTAGGCAGAGACAACAGAAATAGACAGGGCCAGCAGTATCTTATTGTAGCACAAAATTCCATCCAGCATAACCAAATACCACAGCATAAAACTACCCTAAAAGACCCAAATTCTACAGTGCAACAAAACATGATGCACTAACAGAACCAAGTACCACAGGGCAGCACAAAATACTGCCTCAGCAGAACCCAATATGACAGTGCAGCATAAAATACTGCCCCAGCAGAACCCAGTACCATAGTGCAGCACAAAATACTGCCCCAGCAGTGGCCCCAATGTATTAGGTGACAGATGCAAAGCAGCACAAGTAGACAGAGAAAACAGAAGTAGACATGGCCAGAAGTATCTTAGTGTAGCACAAAATACCACCTCAGCAGAAACAAATACCACAACACTAAAAACTGCCCTAAAAGACCCAAATAAGAGTGCAAGACAACATGCTGCCCCAACAGTACCAAGTATCACAGTGCAGCACAAAATACTGCCTCAGCAGAACCCAGTTTGACAGTGAAGCACATAATACTGCCCCAGCAGAATCCAGTACCACAGTGCAGCACAAAACGCTGTCCCAGCAGAATCCAGTATGATAGCACAGCACAAAACGGGGCTGCAGTTTTCAACTGTATCACCATCCCAAGTATGGTGATACAGTTAAATTTTATAAGCCTACTGCGGCTTCCGTCCCTGTGCATAATAACCTGATACTTCTTTGAGGATTATTTTATACTGAAACCATCAGATCGTTGTGTAACCAGCTGGTGGCTGTGAGGAGGGCTTGCGTGGCCCCCTGTGCATCAGCCCACAGGAAAATTTCCCTGTAGGGTCTATGGCTAATCCGCCCCTGCCTAAAACACAAATTAATAATGCTACAATCACCACATAATAAAAGTAGAAAATAAAAACTTTATTATTTATGCTACAAAATTTTAATTGAATACTATTTCAGTAAAACACAATTTTAGCTATTTCATTTGCATATCACCAATTTTTACCATTAACATGTCTGTAATTATGTAATAGGCTTTCATTAAACTTTTGACAGTTATACTTAGTTTTTTTTTTTTTTTTTTTAGAATGTAGTCATTTAAGGACAAAAAGAACATGAAATATCCCATGAGCTAAACATCATAATAACGGATGGTGAAAAAGAATTAAAGCAATGCAGTGTTTCATTTTCTAACATTAGCACCAATGCGGCCCATGCAGAGATCTAATTTCAGAAGGAGGTACTGGAAAGGTATTGTAAAGCATACACTACCACATAAGTCTATATCAGGCAGCACTCAAGCTGTCCTATACAATTAAACACCTACCTCAATCTGTTAAATTTAAACCTTCTGTTTTCGAAGGTCTCATTTGAGCAATTTCTATAAAAGCATATAATTGACAACAATTATAACTAAACAATAAAATAATACTCTTGCTGCCGAATAATTTATCCTGGAGGTGTAGAGACAAACGAAAGTTTTACTTTCAGCTCTTTCTTCACTACCAACCTTTCTGCCAAAGGCATAAAAACTTGCCAAAGGCATAAAAACCCCAGAAAATATGAGAATTTTAGCATGATATACATGGCCTACATTGCTTATCCTATCAGTCTTGAGTTTCTATATATCAGTGGCGCAGACCCATCTCCTGCTCTCCCATTCGCAGCAGGCATGCACACAGTATGTGCTCCTTCCATGCTCCCTTCCTGTCAGCACACCATAATCTGCTCCAACCTATGGTTGGATACCTTGGGGTAGTTAAGGCACCTTTCCCTTGAGGAGGGTGCCTGAGGAATTGCTTCCCTAGCTTGTTAGCATCCTGCAAAGGTTTACCGTTCTGTTATCTACCTGTGTACCATCTTTCTGCCCGATTTCTGGATTTTGACCTTGCCGCCTGATTTTACTTTGTGTCTGACTGCTGCCTGCCCTGACTTTGGACCATTTACTGTGCTGCATGTACTTTGCCTGACTTGACCTTGGCTGGTCCCTGGCTACGATGGTCCCTGTGCTTTACTGGGTCACATTACATTAGATAGTTAGTTAGTGTATATATATATATATATATATATATATATATATATATATATTACAGATAGTTAGTGGGAGATAGTCAGTGTAGGTTAGATTGTGATATAGTGTAGCTGATGGGTTCAAGTGCAGGGTGTTAGGTAGTGTGATAGGTGCTGCTGTCCATACATACATGCTACATACACAGTGCTGTGATGTGACAAGTTCACAACAATACTGAGTGCACCAATCAGTAATATGTAGTCAGACCTGCTAAAATGTGAAGTTGCACGTTTTGTGCCAAAATATGCGCATCATTAATTGCCGTATTGGAGCACTCTATCTGCATATAAAGCTATTGTAATGTTCTACCTTGTCAACCATTTTCTTCAGTCTTGAAAAATGTAGCAAAAGTGACCCACACCTGCATTGCATGCGCAATACGTGCATATTACATTGCCAATCAAGAAAATAATGGCAAATTCTCAAATTCGTGAATTTATGATGAATATTTGCCCAGATATTTGTGACATATCAAGAATTTTAATATTTAATATTTAATATTGAGTGCCATACTCATCACTAAAGTCTAATCAAAATCACTGCATGGTTAGGGCCTTGAGAAGCTAAGGAAAAGCGCAAAAAGGTCAATATATGCTATTTAAAAATCGTTAATTACCATTAAATGGCAACTATGGTAGATTATGTCCTTTCATACAGCCAGGAGTGTATACAGATCTTATGGGGTCCATAGCAAAACTTAGCATTGGCCCCCATGCCCCACCTAGTTTTCCAATACATGTGCGCCAATCACTCCCAGACAATGCAGTGTGCAATGCCTTCGATTTCTGACAAATTTATGTTTTTTTTAATTAAGTGGAAGAAATTTGAATTTTCTGACAAATTTATGTTTTTTTTAATTAAGTGGAAGAAATTTGAATTTTAAAAATTGCAATAAAAAAGTCTCTCTCCACCTCATACACTTTATCCGATTTCTATGTTGGGAAAACTGGAACAGGGGCTGAATAAAAATGGGGCTCATTCTGACCACCATATTTTCAATGTATTTTCACCAGACCACGGGCAAAAATACATCAATAAATCTTCTATGCTTATATTATAAAGCTGGCTACCTGCAGCCAGCGCTAGGGGGAGCTCAATGCATAGGAATTTAATCAATTTCAGTATACTGGAAGCTGAAATGATCTCTTTGCATCGAGCGCCCCCTAGTGGCATCTATGTGAAAAGGCAGTATTTTTACATCGTGTAGAGAAGGAAGGAGTTCAGCACCCGGCACCAAAGCATTTTCGTGGTCTGCCTCCAGTGAAGGCGAGCCTCTGCATACAGTAGTATACTGTAAATGCCTGAGACCATGACATCACTGAGGATATGCAGAATACCTTCAGTAAAAACATTCTGCTTCTTAGGGTATTATATTTTTTTTTCAAGATGTCATTTTTAACTTTGGAATTATTGCTTTACATCATCAATTTTCATTGCAAGTGAAAGCAAGAGCCGTGCTGAAGTCTACTGTTTTCTAGGAGACCAAACAGTATAATTGTATTGTAAAACCAAACTGTCAGCTTCACACAAATCTGAATAAGGAACATGACAAAAATCACAAAATAATTGGGCTTCATGACTGAGCTGAAATTTTACTAGGAAAAAAATAGTCTCAGGAAGAAAACCTTCCTCTTTTAAGAAACATGTTTGTTGTAAACTCTCGCTTAAAGGGATTTTTTTCACCACAGACAACTTCTATTATGGCATATGGACATTAAAAAAACGAAGTCTGCTGTAATTTTAAAGGGCATCTGTCAGCAGATTTGTACCATTCACCGATTGCATGTGCGCTTGCCAGCTGAAGGCATCAGTGTTGGTTCCATGTTCATATGTGGCCAAATTGCTGGGAAAAATGATGTTTTAATATATGCAAATGAGCCTCTAGGAGCAATGCCATTCCACCTAAAGGCTCTGCTCTCTTTGCAACTGCTGAAGATTTGAAGATGTAATCATTAGTATTTGCAAAGGTGTTTAATTAATCATTGGGGATATATATTGCCAAAAAAAATATACTGTATTGGTGTCCTGGGGTCTGAATGGATTTGTGCCTGATTTGGGTCTAATCTGGGGTCGGTCAGAATTTGGAAGCTTATCTGAGGTCTGTATTTATTTTCGGATCACATCTGAGGTCTGTATTTATTTTCGGATCACATCTGGGGTCTGTATTCATTTTTCAGTATTTTTTTATGGACTGATCAGAATATTATAAAATATCAAAAGCAGTGATGTCTTTCTGTTCTCCGCTGCTCTCCTTCCCGTTCTTACTGTGTCCTTACTGGTCTCTATATTTCCAAATTCCTATCAACCTAGACATGTGACTTCTGCGGCCAGGGATGGGGAAGCAAGTGGAGGGTATCAGTTAGGTATCAATGCTTTTATTATTTCAAGAACTTTCTAAGCCGAAAGTATCCCATTAATTTTGAAGTATGGTCTGAGGTTTGATTCTTAAAGTCTGCTTTGGGGCCCATCATTTTTTAGTTCTGTACTTGCATCCTTAAACACTTTTATTTCGTCAGTACAGTATTGGGTATCACTCTTGGTAAAGTAATTTGCCACTCATGGCAGCAGCAGGCACAGTATTGGTGGATGCAATAGGATGGCAGTGCTAAAAAAGTTAGCTGGATAGGGGGGTTCTTTGCTATAGAGGATGGGGATGGACTGCAGAAGTAATAAGCTAAAGTCAATGGTGTGACATGCAAAATCTGCAACCTGTACCATTTATTGATCCTGATGTCTTCTTATGTGGCACTGGTGAGTGCACAACCCTGACTAAAGAAGTCTATTCAATGAACTATTCCCCCGTTAGGGGAAATTGTCATGATGGTCTGGACCTAATGGAGAAGAAAAGGAAAGTGAACAACTCAAATCAGTGGAGACGTCACCAGTGAGTCACTGAAGTTACTTGTGTTATGCCTCTGTTTCATGTGTTTAAATCTCTTTATTAGAAAGTAGAGTCACTTGAAATGGTGCAATTTGCTTAGTCTGATTAGGGCACCAAAATATTTTGTCTCGGCCCAGCCTGATAGAAAGAAACTGAAACACTGAACGCAATCGCAGACAACTTGCATGCAAAACCATCACTTTTTCTACAGAACAAACACTGTTAAAGAGGCCTCAGGGTTCTAATTCTATTGTTATTTTTTTCACCGAAGGTGAGGCCAGACAAAAGTTTAGTAAGGGTTTGCATATTCGTTCATTGAATTGAAAGAACATACCAGACAAAGGCTCTTGATCCATAGTTTTTATTACTGGAAACTTCATCAATGAATATGCTGAAGAGCCTATCAACACTAAATTACAAAACCCAGGGCCTCTACTGTGATATTCCTTGAAAATGCAATGTGTGATATTTTATCCTCTTTACATGTACACATGCTACCAACCCGATATCCCACAGATTTGACTGCTGTAATCCCAGGTAATCAGGCGACCACATATAATTGCCACACCTGATCATCGATCAAATTAATGCATAAAAACAGAAGCGAGAGAATATTGGGTTACATAATCCCTTTTGGTAAACAGAAAATCAAACAGGTCATTGTTGTGGCCAGTGATTGAGTCAGTGTTCACATGTTCTGTATGTTGAAAGGAAAAAGGAATTAGAGATCTGTTGAAACCTAGGAAGTGCTGGAGTGAAAATGGTCTGGAATCTTTGGGATGTTAAAATTAGCAGAGATTTTCCTGCTACTTCATGTTCTTCATTACTACCTTGCTTGGTCAGTTGCTATGTACCTGCTGAGCATGTAAATCTGAGTTTGGTTACCATATGGTTAATTAGGATGAAGGTGTTGATTTTTGAGCTTATTTATATCCTTGCATTACTTCATTTTAGTTGTTGGTAAGGGTGGGTTAGCACTAGCATTATGCCATTTCGTTATAGGTTCCGATTATAACGGAATGTAGCGGAATGACCAGACGGAATGAAAAACCGAATCCTTTATGAAGCATTCCATTTTGCTCCGTCCTAATAGAGGTCTATGGGCAAGAATAAAAGATCCGTCTGGTTTCCGTTATGCAGGACAAAAAAAAAGTCCTGTCGACAGGACTTTGTTTCCATCCAGCATAACGGAAACTCAGCGGATCTGTTCTATTGTTCTATTTTAGTGTCTAACATGTAGTCTGGGTTCAGTACTTCCATGGAGTCTAGTGTGTTACCTTTGTATTGTTAAATCTGTAGCTCAGCAGAGTTTAGTGTGTTGCTGTGTTTTGGATTAGTCTGCTGCTGTGCTGTTTTTCTAGCTGAAATTCTGAACTTTCCTATTTCTGTTCACTGTCTGCTATTTACTTGCCGTTCATCTGCCATCCACTCCACCGTTATATCATCTTCTCCTTCTGTGAGACTCAGAATTGGGTTCCTGTTATCCACCGGTGAGTTCTTTTTAAGGATCTTGTTTTCTGCTCATGTTGATACATGCTTCATTTATGTGTTGAGAAAATCCAGTTGTTGTGCAGTTCAGCCCTACTGTATGCCCAGAGTGTATCTGAGCACCATAAACCACAGTTAGGGCTCATTCACATGAACGTATTGGTTCTGTTTCCTTATTGCTGACCGCATATGCGGATCTGCAATAAATGGACGCCATTCCGTGTGCATTCCACATCATGGATGCGGACCCATTCACTTCAAATCAGGAGATACGGAGCAGTCCGGAACAGAGGCATGAAATAGAACCCTACGGAAGCACTATGTAGTGCTTCTTTGGGGTTCCGTTCCGTACTTCCGTACCCCAAAAAAATAGAACATGTCCTATCTTTTTGCAAAACGGATGGATGCGAATCCATTCAAGTTAACTGAGTCTGAATCTGTCCTAGAGGCCTCACAAGCGTTCTCCATGCATTGGGGACCACAAATTGCGGCTCCAATACATGGAACGGAACACATACGTTCGTGTGAATAAGTCCTTAGGGTGTTGGAAAAGGTGACTGCTATAGGGGAAGTCCAGTTGTGTTCACATTGTTACATGTACTGTATCTCTTCTTTTTTTCTACAACATTCTCACCCTATTTGAAGATTTTATAGGCTGAACATTCCCTTTAATAGGGTGCTCTTAGTTGGGGCACAATGCTGTCACTTGGAGTGCAATTGTATGTGTCAATTACTAAAGCCTTCTTGCTTCTCAGCATCACCTACACCGTTCTTCTTCATGCCTAATAACACAAAATATTTGGCAGCATCAATTTTGAAAATTTACAAACAAGACTTAGTAGAATTTTTTTAGAATTAAAATAGGTTACTTCTGTTAGCAAAAACAGCACCACTCATATCCATAGGTTGTATATGGAATGGCAGCTCATCCATATTCACATGACCTGCAATACCATATGCAACCTATAAACAAGAAGGTGTTATTATTTTTTTTTGGGGGGGGGGGGAAAGCTTTTTTTCTATTTTTTTCTAGTTTCTAAAAATCTTAACAGATTTATATTGAGGAACACCTGACACGATTTGGATGGCTTGATAAAACCCCCAGATCAGTGAATGACTATCCACCGAATTCTTTCATACCACCATATTCATAATATGGGTACTCACTACCTCTACCATGTTGACTGAACACTTTTTCCTTCATTTTTTTTTGCATGCTCTGGATAATTTCGAGTGTCATACAGTGAATTAGAAGGGAAGGTGAATTAATTTCTTTCCATCAGAATGCCAACTTTCACTCGGCAATTCCCCGGATATTTGTATCAGCTATCCTTTTGGGAATTCTAGTGGAAGAAAGTCTATTAATTCTCCATGTACTTGTTGACAGGGAAAAAAAAAAAGAAAAAGAAAAAGAAAAAGAGCTATCAGGATTATGTGTTGAATATTTCTCATGTAGGCAAAGTGTGGGATGCAATTAATCTCTGTGAACTAAAATATACCTCTTTTCATTAATCTTTTATTGTAAATGAGCAAAGTAATTGAACCAGTACTGCACTGTCAGAATAAATGCAGCGCCTATGGGATATGCATGAGAGAGTACATACTGATTGAGTATTAAATATCTAACGGCAATAATCTATGGTTCATTACCTCTATTTTGAGAATCTTAGTTGCATAGTACTTGAATTTTAAACAGCCTGAGAGCGACTTTAGTGAGGGAACAGGGAAAATTGACTTTATTTGGGTCATTTTATACTTGATGAAAGCCAAATCTGCCCAAAATATGATGAATTCGAAGGGTTTGATTGGAGGCTCGTAAGGGGATAAGAGGAATAGCAAAACAAGATTGATGCACCGAGCAGATTCTATTTTCTATCTCACTTTTTTTTCCCTCTGCTGTGAAGATATTTTATAGAGCCATATAAAAAGAAAGCCGGGGAAATTATCCACTGGAACCATTAGCTCTTGTTTTCACAGTTGATCTCCAGCTACGGGAAACAATCATTTGACATTAGTATTGCATAAAACTTGAGCCTCTTTAACAGCAGACGAGAACAAGAATGTGAATAAATGATACATTAATTAGGATGATTGCTTATTTTCTGCCCATCGCATGCAAGGAACTGTGGCGTAAGCTGTCTCTTTATAAATAAGCATATTTTATAGTCGATAGGCATGTGCTGTGAGCCAGCAGGCTATGGTGTCATTTGAATTGGAGGCTTAAATAAAAAAAAAAAAAGGTGCAAGGCTGTATGCGGCAGAAGTAACGATAAGAGATATTATACTACACTATTGTCCTGGAGAGACCTAATAAAAGGAGTATCGATGAGAAAAATTGAGCGCCCATGAGTAGATGTGAGAGAATTGTTCAATTTTGATTCGGGTTTAATTTGGGCGAATCAGTTGACTGATTCAAAACTGTTCCAATCGAATGGCAAATTCCCTAATTGACATGAAAATTTGTGTAAGACACTTTGCGGTCCTTTTGTTTCTCTCCTTTTTTTCCCTCTCTCTTACTGTGCGTGTGATGCTGTTTTTGGAAAGCAAGTATACTGTTTTCTGATCTTGAATATCTTAAAGACTTACGTATATAAGCACAAAAAATTGTCATAAATGCTTCTTTATGCATAGAATATTGGTGCAATACACCATAATAGTAGGGTACAATGCACATTATAAGCATATGCACATCATAAACTAAGCCTGCGTGTAATAATATATTAATGGTAAAATTGGGACAGTTCTGTAGTATAGTAACTGCTCTATATATGTCAGTGTAACACAATGTATTTCTAATATGACAGTCTTACTAAGCCAGCTCTTTTTCTCGCATATGCCCCAGTTCTCTTTATAAATATTGTTGCAGTGAGAATATTCTTCATGCTGCATTTTGTAAAGAAGCATTTAACCTAGTGTAGGTGACGGGAACTGTTTCTGCAAAGTCTGCACCAAAATACATCCCAATAAAAAAACAATCAAATGTTATAACTATAGACTGTGTGTCAGTTATATTTTGTAGTGCTTGAACGATTGTAAACCCGACAAAATGTTCTATAGTTCTGAATAAATGTGAGCAAAACCAAATTTTAAGTCCTAAATGAAGATAAAGATAAAATAAAAAATGAGTAAAAAATATTAGACTTGGTCATTTCATTATTAAGGAAAATGATCCAAAAATGATGGTAATAAAAAAATAATAATCATACTTACCTCATCCATTTGAGCGCTAAGAGGCCGCTGCAGCCATCTTGCTTGAAAATCCCTGGCAAAATCTTGTGCGCAATGATGTATGACATTATCAGGTGCCGTGTGAGATTTCGCAATGGATCTCTAGTTTCCAGTAATTGTTGATTAGTACTGCACATTGGCTTGGGGCAGGGATGGGCAAACTGCAGCTCTCCAGCTGTTGTAAAACTACAATTCCCACCATGCCCTGTTGTAGGCTGATAACTTTAAGCAGTATTTGCATGCTGGGAGCTGTAGTTTTGCAACAGCTGAAGAGCCGCAGTTTGCCCATCCCTAGCTTTATCAATTTTAGCCCATTCCTTAATACAAAACAGCTTCATCTCTTAATTGGTGGATTTTCTTTAATTATCGGCTTAGTTCAGGTCTCTTAACAATATTTCTCTTGGTTTAAAGGGGATACCTATGAATACATCATTTCTAACCGGTGCCAGCAGCCTGGTTCCTCTACTGAAAGTATCATACTTACCTGCTCCTCTCTGATCTGGTCCTCCATGCTGGCTTCCTTGTCTCTATTTTCTGTTCCAGGGCTTATTTTCTTCCTCCCCGACATGGGCATGGTCACGATACTTTAGTCAACCCCTGGCTTCAGCAGTGACATGTCTCTTGTAGACCTTATCTTCCTCAACCAATGGTTGGAGGAAAAAGAAACAAGCAACCAACTGGGAGACAAAGGAGCCAGTGGATCTCTTCTGGAAATATCACTTCTGAAGCCAGCAGTTGGCTGAATAGGATCAGGTGACCATGCCCCTGCGAGAAAACAAGCCATTGACTGGAAGACAGAGACGCGGGAGCCAGCGTGGATGACCGCAGCGGCTGGAAGCAGGTAAGTATAATCCTTTCAGTAGGGAAGACAGGCTGCCAACACCTGTTAGAAATTATGTATTCCCAGACAACCTCTTTATGGTCAGGGCTTTAACTTGAACATACCAAAGCTTTAACTTTATTCTTTTTAACCATTCTCCGTCTTTCTGCGTGATGTTTTCTTGAGTCAGATGTCCTGACATTTTACTTTAGAATTTGCTGGTATGATTCCAAATTTATTGTTCCTGACCCAGAAGCAGTAAAACAGGCCGAAACAATGATGCTACCACAACCGTGTTTCACAGATGGAATGAGTTTTTTTTTATGCTGGAATGCAGTATTTTCTTTTCTGAAAACATAGGGGGTCGTTTATTGAGAAAGGCATTTAGACGCCAGTCTTAATATCCCCTATAGCTGGAGGTCGATCTGCCGGAGTCTACTTATGTTTCTTAGTGGCATTAGTATTGAGCGCGAATATTAGAATCGCAAATTTTATTCACGAATATCGCCACTTCGAGAATTCGCAAATATTTAGAATATAGTGCTATGTATTCGTATTTGCAAATAGAGTTGATCGTGAATATTCTAATCGTGAATTTATCGCAAAATTATAGCGCATTTATAGCAAATTTATGGTGAATATCGACACTTAGCAACATCCCTAGCAACCAATAGGAAACTTGCCTACCCATTAGTGTTGATCGTAAATATTCTAATCGCGAATTTTTATCGCAAATATATTACATTTTCAATTTTCGCAATCAAGTAAATAATGACTGGAGATCACGCATTCTTGAATTTGCTAATTTATGGCGAATATTCGGTCAAAAAATCGTGAAATATCGCAAATTTGAATATTGCCTATGCCGCTCATCACTAAGTAGCATAGAAAATGGTCAAGGAGACCATCCTACCGGCCCTCCCCCTTCCCCACCCCCACCATGACCACTTTTTTAGACCTGGCGTGAGCGCATGATTTGGTCCTTTACACCGCAATCTGGCCAGAAATACGCCTAGTTTAGAAGTATTTCTGTTTAGTAAATTACTTCCGCAATGTTTATAATTTAAACAAAAAAAGGTCTGTTTTGGTCTTATCCGTCTACAAAACATTGTTCCAGTAACCTTCTGGCTTGTCCAAATAAGTTTTAGCAATCTGCAAATGGGCAGCAATGTTCTTTTTGTACAACAGTTTTACCCCACAATTTTACCCACAGTGATTTTTTTTCTGTTTCGATTTTCCAGGACAAGATATTATAAAATAAATGGAGCGATTATAAAAATATATAACTTGTCCTGCAGAAAGTGAACCTACCTACCATTATGTGAACAAGAAAATGTAAAAAGTTGTGGCTCTTGGTATGCGGGGAGGAAAAAATGAAAATGCTAAACAAAAAAATTGGCTGGTCCTTAAGTGGTTAAAATGGTTTCTTTTTGTATTTTATTTCAGAGATTGTTATTAAAGATGAATTCATGTTAGTGGTGAAATGTTTTTTTATGTCTCTTAACTTTGTTTTTATGCAGGTTGAGCATTTACGCTGTTCACCTATTTGTACCTCAGCATCTATATGAGCTTTATGTCCCTCTACACATTTTAGTCTTGTTTTTGTCCTCAAATTAAACATTTGTTATCGTTTCAATTGATTCTGGGAAGGTCAAATAATTTACTGCATGCATTCACATTATTATTATTATAATTATTATTATTATTATTACTATTATTATTATCACTATTATTTTCTTTTTTTTTAACAAGGAATGTTACTTAATACTTTATGATTTTTATGCAGCTGTGTTTTATGCAGGTATTCAGAAGTCTGCTAATGTGCTACTTAGTAAATATGTTGTTTTCATTCTAAAGTACCCTAAATCAAACACAGAGATGTCTCTGCACTGCATAACATTTCATAACATTTCATTGTACTGTTAGATTCCTTCTCTTCCATGGAACAGGAGGCTTATAGAGCCCAATGGGAGAAGGGAGTGTGAATATGACGACAATAGAAAATATTATAACAATGGCACAGATACATCTTCCTATATTCGTAATAAGGACACAAAACTTAATTAGTTTACTTGCACTTTTATGTTGTTTGGCTGTTAAGCCAGTGTTTGGTCAGTTATTTCCATCAGTGACTGTGAGCCAAAAACAGCATTAGAGCCTCCACAGACATATGTTATAAGGGAAAGATCTGCTCCTGTTCTGTGTTTAGAGCCGCACCTGGTTTTGGCTCAGAATCACTGACTGAAATTACTGACCAAAGCACTGATGTGTGAATGAGGCATTAGTCTTATACAGGTCATAATAAATTAAAGCAACTGGGCTTGCATTTTCATTAGGACATGTTTCGCTAGTCATCCCACTGACTTTCTCACTAAGAAAGCCAGTTGTATGACTAGTGAAATGTCTTCTAGAGAAAATACAGCAAATCCAGTTGCTCTGACTTATTACTACTGATATACCATGGCCTCGATGGCAAGTCTTTTAAGAGTATCATATATTGAGACACATGCTTTTTTCCTAGAAGGTTAATTTTATGAACAAAATTGAATCAAAATGTATCAATGACAAACTCTAAACATACTAATAACTTATGAACATCCTGTCTATGTGCCCTATTAGTGTTCCATCTATGACCCAGAATGATCTGTCAAACCAAGCTCATCTATGCATTACATGGCTGACATATGATGATTTATTTCAAATAATCCCCTTTAAAGTAAACATTCCCATTTTCTCCTATCTCATGTGGGCAAGGGTTGACTGGCCATAGACCCTACAGGGAAATTTCCCAGTTGACCGATGCTCAAGCCCTCTTCCAAGTACATAGTGATCCTATGCTCTCTTAATTATTTAAAGATAGATGTATCTGGTACTTATGTACCTGACTGGCAGCGTAAAGTGCTCTCTTATATTCAACTGCATTGAATACTGTATCACGATACAGACTGTGGTATTTGGTTCTATTGGGGCGGAATCTTGCTCTGCACTACAGTATTGCCAGTGCTGCCTACAACATGAGGTAATTTTATTTTTTTCTCCAGGGCCACTTTAAGTTCCCAATCCTCCTCTGCCTGTGGATTTGGCTTATAGCACAATCCAGGCGCTAACCATGTCATCATGACTTTCATATAATTGCTTCCCCTAAATGGCAATATGGGGGAAGCAGTATTCTGAGACTGTCAATAGATATCAACATAGTCCAAGTTCATAAAGCTAAAGTAAAAGTTGGCGACATCATTTTTCAGTGTCTGCCTCCAGCCCAATTTTGTAGATAAAGGCTACATTAAGAGCAATAGGAAACATGCTAGGTAAGTATTTTTTCACAGGAGCTACAGAGGCTTCAGAATGGTTGCTGGAGGTAAAAATGGCATGTGTGGTTTTTAGATATGACTCTAAATGGTGCTTTTTTTCCCTAAGATAGTCAATTGAGTTGAGGTGGGCAAAAAACAAAGCAAAGAAAAAACAATAAGAAATGCCCAGTAATTTATTTATCTCTCTTGTATTATGGGCCCCTATAAAATAAGAGGGAATTATAATGGGCTAAATGCTTTTTCTGTTTTATGATTTTAATTCTGTCAAATATTAAAAAAAAAGGCCCACTTTATTTTTGACCCAACAAAAGAACTTCCCCTAGTCTTGGTTCTGTCAAGAATCATTTTTGGAGGAGTGAATAATGTAATGTGTTTTGATATTCTGGAATCCTGCAATTCTGCTATATCTTCATGAAGTTTTGGAACTCAATAAGATCCATTATGTTTCCATTTTGGTCTTTTAAAAGCAGGTCTGTCATGGATAGAGATGAACGAATTTCTCAAATTCTATTTGTCTCCAATTTCCGTCATATCAACCGTTAGGTTCAAGTGGGTCCAAATAAATTTGACTTGCATCTAAAGTGCCACAGTTGTCCTGAAAAGTAATGCATGACACTCTGAGGTCTCCTATATCCAAGCCGATTCAAGATCTTTAGCACCAAGACAGCATTATTAATATCAAAGTGACAGCGACCTATATGACTGATGGTAATCAGGCAATAGCTAATTGATTCTTCTGATCTGTTAAATGGTGGATGCCATTTTGAGCTATTCATGAGGGAACAATCACAAGAAAGCTAGATTTATAGTCTTTTAGGAAATTCATAACACATGTTATTTGTGTAGAATCAATTTGCTTGTCTGTCTCTAGTCATGGATCTATCTATCAGAAATAGAAACTTTCAATTAGATTTGATCTAAACCTAAATTATAGAGTAGTTCATATGTTTATATAGTGCTATATTGTTACCACACTGGTATTTGTTTACTTTCCCTGCAGTGATGACATCATACACATCCACGTGACCACTGCAGTCAATCACTGGCCTCAGCAGTGATACTTGCATATATGCCAATAATTGGCAGCAGCAGTCACTAGTAATGTACAGCACACAGTCAGCAGTAAGCAAAGCCTGCCAGGGCACACCTGAGAGTCAGCTCAGGATCGGTGGGAGATGTAACAGCTGACTATTTTTTTATTTTCATTGTATCAAATTTCTTACTTAAAGGATATTTTTTATACTCCTGGAAACTCCCCTTTAATTGGTGTTGCTGTACATACATTTCCACTTGCTTAGTTAATTATCACGTCCACAAAGACAAAGGATTACATTAAACACCACACATGAACCCTGTGTACAGTGCTTTGGGCTAATTGCTATTCCTAATTATCCCATTTGATAGTTACACACAGAAGTTCTTTTACCTGACCTTTTAAACAACACACATACCCTTTAGAGAATGCTAAAAAGGTCAGTTTTGCTATTGACTGGCAGTTGTTAAATTACATTAATTTGGTAATTAAAGAACGCAAAGCATTACACGTGAAGTATTCAGAATGAGACAATTTGATCAATGTCACAATAATGACTAGTTTTTCCATTTTAGATACACAATACCCTTAGGCAATGACTGTCTTAACCACCATGCTAACCACGGGGCCCCCGACTATATCCCTGCCTATGGACGCAGATACAGTTGAGGAAATGGGAGAACCGCCACCAGGCACTGCACATACGCACACTGTGCATGATGTCCCACCGTCAGGTCTTACTCTACCTCGACAGCAGAGACATGTCTTAGTGGGGGGTGAGGCAGGCTGCTACACTGTCAGCATGTACTAGTCAGAGGCAGGCATTAGTCTGCCCCAATCAATATCATATCGATTTTTATTGGGGCAAAGGGGCAGGCAGGAGCACAGTACAACCAGAATTCATATGTTATTGGGGCACAGGGGCAGGCCGCAACAGCATACAACTACCAACATATATTCAGTATGAATTCTGGTAGGAGCATAATGCTGCCTGCCCCTGTGCCACAAAAAATTTAAATGTTGGTGGTAGTATGCTGCAGCCAATGCTAGCAGAGATGAGCGAAGTTCTCAAAACTTCAATTTGACTGCTTTGCCGAATTTCACAAATAAATTATCTTTGTGATGAATTGCTTCATCAGAATAGCAGGTAAAAAGGCACTGATGATGCCCCCGTCATTGAACCCCTCAGATGCCACATACATAGCTGATTGCAGCATCTGAGGTGACTATTATTGGCTGTCTCAGAGATGAGACATGTCTTAAATAATGTGTTATAGCAGTCGGGTTTGAATGGAGAAGATGAGGAGAGAGAATATCTACATCAGAGGAGACATTAATGTCAATGTAAGAGGTATGTAGTACTGAATGTTGTGTCTATCTCAAATATGGATCGATTGAGCATTTGGAATAAGGGGGCACCATTTCAATTTTCAGATCAGGCAGCTGAAAACTAGAATAGGTACTGGACACAACTTTGTATCTGTGTTCTAAGGATACAGATACAGTTTTGGGCAAAGAGGGAACTGCTGCCAGGAATAGTGATTTTTGGCTGGCTGTCTTGATAACTTTGCTTTGGGCCCCAGAAATGTCAAGCCCATCCCTGCCTATAAATACACATTATATTACTGCCTGTTACCTTGAAGTCAGCTAATCGGAGTAATTTCACTGAAGAAGATAATAAAAAAGGATTAAAAAATGATGTCAAGGTCGAACCCCACTAGGAACAGTTGAGCGTTAAAGGTATCCTAGCATAAACATTGATAGTGACACGAACCAGCGGGCGTGAACCCACTGTGCCACGTGTCCTACCTCCTCTAAGGATGTTGTCTAAGTGAACCTCGGTTCTTTACAGTATCCCTGATGGTGGGGATAGACTTTCCCGAGGGGAACACCAGGTCGCTGCCTCTTGAAGAGGATTAGCACACAAGGCAGTTGGTCCAGGCAGACCAGGAGGTAACTGAGCAAGGTACCAGAGGTACAGGAATTGTCAGCAGGCTAAGTTGTAACCAGGAGCAACAGTGCAGGATTCAAGGATGAGGCAGAGGTGAAGTCAAACAAGCAATAGGTCAGGACAGGCGGAGCAGGTACAGGTCAGGCAATCCGGGTAGGCAACAGGAGAGTCAAGGCAAGCAGGCAGGGATCAAACAGGTAGCCAGAAAGTCCAGAAACACAAGCACGGATCAGAAACACAAGCAGAAATATAAGCAACC
Source organism: Bufotes viridis (assembly GCA_033119425.1). NCBI lineage: Eukaryota > Metazoa > Chordata > Amphibia > Anura > Bufonidae > Bufotes > Bufotes viridis. Next base: position 83,974,924 of record CM065598.1, on the reverse strand, counting down.
TTTGCAGGACACAAGGTCCTTGACACTCAGATATCTGGGAAGGGGGCTGAGCCACTTGGTCAGCAAGGTCACATGATCTAACCCATAAATCGCAGGAAGTGACACTCGCCGGCCCTTAAGTGCTGCAGGGAACAAGCAGCAAGCATGCTGTGGCCAGGGCTGAAAGGAAACAGTGGAGTGGATCTCAGAACAAACTGTTACTACAGGGACAGAGCCCAGGACTTCAGCGTTGAATGGGGAAGCACTGGCAGCAGATCACCTCTGAACACGGCACCCGGGACCACGACGTTTAGCAGAGGAACAGCGGCGCATAGAAGCCACTGTTATAGATGGAGTGTCCAAGTGAAGGAGCTTCATTGATGTGACCTGCTTAAATATTACAAAAAAGTGGTGCTAAAAAGCACTTTGACACTTTTTCTCCAGTTGGCACCACTTGACTTCTTTCAAATCTACAGTATATGGTTAGCTATTGATTATATTTGAAAGGTGTTCCCAGGTATTTAAATACTGATGGCCTGTCTTCAGGATAGGTTATCAATATCTAATTGGTGGTGGAACCATCTTTGATCAGCTGAATGAAGAGCATACAGCAATTTATTATTGCTTAGGCCTCTTCCTAGGCAATGTGACATCACGCTTATCAGTCACATAGCTTAAGGGCTGCTCAGAGGGAAGCACCTATGCAGGATTTCTTTCCCCAGAGGAACTATATTCTTACTAAACGATAAGGTGGTATGGGCAATAGATCAGCCAAAAGTTGTGGAGAGGGAACAAAAAAAAAAACCCTTGTCATTTTGTCAGGTTTCCACCATAAAGGAGGACCTTTATTTATTTATTTATTTAATTATTTTGGGGGGAGGGGCGCTTTGTCTCTTTTATATACTGGGTCCCATAGAAAATTTTTGAATGCTCCCTTCCCCCTGTCCCCTCAGCTACTTCCTGTCCTCCTGTGCAAACCCAACTCATGTGGCTAGTTCTGGACAGAGGAGTCAAACTGTAGTATGCAGGGCCTCTGCTGCTGCGGGTGGTGGGAATTTGAGGTGATGAATACTACGTCTGCGCTGCGTAATTGCTGTCTATGTCAAGGGACGCCTGATGGCGCCGGCTGCTCTGGTTGCTACGATGGTAGATACGTCCCTACCAATGGACCACTGGAAATAGACACAATAATAGCAACAACAAAAAAAGAATATTCTTTATCTTAGTATTCAATGCACAAGATTCTCACCTAATATTTATGCAGTGTTTTTTAAGACTATGATTAAAACTGTTATGGTACAATGTTTATATTTGGACTGAAGATGCACTTAAGATATTTGTGATAACATATCTCAGATGCTACCTCAGTTAACATAACATTAATACATAATGGATGTTTTTAAATAGGGGTGAATTTATCAGTAAAAATGTGGAATGGAGAGAGAAAGGACAATAAAACAAAATAAATAAATAAATACATAAAAACCAGTCTAGCCGTTGCCACTTTCCTAAGATATCCAGGATAGTTTTTAATTCAAATGAAATACTAATGAAGATGAATTTGCTTCTCCTGTACTGAAGATTTTGGACTAAGTCCCTGCTTTCACAGCTGAAACTAGACGCCAAGATTGTGTCACAAGATAGACATCCGAGGAGCAGGCACTTCGTTTGGTAATTATCTGGATTAATTTAATGAATTTATTCTCATTAGACTTTTCAAATCACACTGCTAGAAAAATGGGAAAATGTACATCAACAACATGCTGATATCATTAAACAACAGAGAGCCCAAGATCATCCTTTTTTAGATTTTAAACACTGAAAAAAAAAAATACTTTTGTATCGTATAAATATTAAATGGGATTCAGTACAGATCATTAAATTTCTTTATATATATATATATATATATATATATATATATTTTTTTTTTTTTTTTACTATAAGTTTTATTTGAAAAGGCTTAAGGAAGCTCTTGCTTGTACAATTGAGATATTATAATGGCTATAATTGTAAACACATTCATTTTTTTATAAAAAATGTAGGAAAACAAAATGAAGGGAACATGGAAATAAAATAAGTTCGTGTGAATGAGCCCTTAGGCTGTGGTTCGTACATTTGACACATGATGCTAGCCTGGTTACAACCTATGTTGTACCTGGGTTGCGCAGGTGCAACCCACGTAAAGCACAGCAGCAAGAAACTACAGTATGATTGATTTTTGGGGTCCCTGCAGTAACTTTTGGAAGGTGGTCCCTGGAAAAAGAGGGTGATGGCTGTCCTGCCTAGTCTGTATTTAAGTCATAATTCATCCCAGCCACCCCAACGTGTCTAAATAAACTGGGTAGTTTCTTAAATAGTCTACCCAGTTTTTTATATGATTATAGGCTGGTTGAGGTGCTGTACATTGCCTATTTATATTTAGTGCAGTAACTCTACTGTGTTATGTGGTACTGGTACAGTGGTTGGGAGACTAGGGGCCTAACAGGGGATTCACCTATACCCCATGGGCCAGTCCAAAACTGCACTTATATCACAGGTTATAACTGTGATAGTGGAGGTTTGACCACTAGTGTCTCGCTCGGACTGAAGGGCTGCAATACTGTATGGCTTTGCAGCTCAGTGGTTATCACTGTTGTATTGCGGCACTGGAGTCCAGGGTTTGAATTTGACCAAGAGCCCTATTTGTATGGATTTTATATGTTCTCCCTGTGTTTTCTTTAGGTTTTCTAAAACCAAGAAAGCTTGCATTGTGCACCCCACTGGGGACAGGTACCAATGTGAGTGATGACAATCTCTGTGAAGTGCTGCAGATTTCATTGACAAAACATGGGTGAATAAAATTCTGATCATTATAATGCTCTTAGATTGCAGTGGGTTTGTGAAGACCCAACATAGATAAAGGGCAGTGAGAAGTCTAAAGAGATGTTCAGACAGAGGCCCAGATTTTCTCATTTGTTTTTGTGCCTAAAATGTGTCTAAAAAGTGGCACAATTGAAGTTTTTCAAGTTGCTCATGAAGGGTCAGGACTTAATGAAAAAGGAGAGTGGCTTTACATAAAAGGCAGCCTGGTCTAAGATGTGACAATTTATACTGTTTGTTAGATGCGTCGCATGAAATATCTATATATTTTTCATCCTAAAGTCTAATTATATTTATTACAAAAGCTCTGACACTTTGCACACCACCAGGGGACTGGATTAATTTGAAACTTTTTGTGTTGCAATAGAGATGAGCGAATTTATTTTTCAGAATCAGGATGCAGGATGACAGGCCGATGGACAGATGTCTTTTTTTGGCCTTATGTACTATGTTACTATGTTAGAATTTGACTCAAATTTTTTTTTTTAAATATATATATATATATATATATATATATATATATATATTTGTTAAAATCAGAAATTCAGGAGATTTATTTATTTTATTTTTTTGAGAAAGAGACCCAGACCCAGAACTTATGTTAAGAAATTCGCTCAACTCTAGTGTAAAAATGATAAATGAGGCCAAAAAGTGTACCTCTATCTACAAAACATCTGGTGATCACTCCTTAGCAAATATAGACTACCAAGCATGCTGCATACCATGTAAAAAAACGGCACAATTATATCATAAATGTGGTGTAAATACCTACTCCACCACCCCCAGAGATAAAAACCCTGATTATTATCAATGTACAGTATATTTTATGCAGCTATTGTACTTTTGTCTGTAAGATACACACCAGTGGCTTCCTGTGGAGTGAAAGCATCACAAACACAACAGTTGCCCAGTTGTCACATTATCATAAGTAATATGTGATAGATCTCTAGATGATCCCTGACAAATTGATTTTTTCAAAGTCTTCTCTGTGCAGAATGGCTTCATAATAGCAGATCATGAGCTAAATAATATTGATTTATTATGTAATACAGGTGATCAACAAAAAGACTAAAGGTTTTTCGGGAGTACAATATTGTTGACCTATCCACAAGATCAGTGGGATAAGTGGGAGTCTGATTCATGGCACTTCGGCCTCCTCACTGCATGCTAAGCATGGCGCTGTACATTGTATAATGGCTGTGCTCGATATTACAGCAAAGGCCCGTGAATTTGAATGAGATTGAACTACACATGGGCCATGTAACTGATGAATGTTACATCAATGGCCTACGGAGAGGCCAGTGTGCTTCACCTGAGCACTACAACCTCTTCAGTCAATCGGCAGGGGTGATGGGTGTCGGACCCCTTAAACCCCTTTTCCGCCCAACGTCATACATATACAGTGCTTGGTGGGTCAGTAAAGATGGTGCCTGCTCTGCTTTTTTTTTTTTTCATCAACATTTTTATTGGTTTAATGGCATACGTCATAAAAGCTGTGTATACATATTTGTCAGAAAGGCAATCAGTGTCCACATATGGTAAAGCATGACAAGATAATCAATTGCGGTGATGCCAGTGTTATAAAAAGGTGACAAAGAAAGAACATACATAATATGTAGCAAAATGGGCAATTTGTTAGGATAAAATGCCACAATATAGCAAAAAAGGCAGGGCAAAACTGTGAAATCAGACAGAGATATGCTAGGATGTCGGGTGACCAAGGAAGGGTCAAATGAAACCTCTATAAAGGTTTCCAAGGGAACCAAATTGCTAGGAAGGAAGACCTGGAGCGAAGTTCCCAGTGTGAGAGCTCTTCTAACCTATAAATCTGGTCCACCTTGTGAATCCAGTGCATTTTATCAGGGAAGTCTGTTGAGAGCCAATGAGTCGCCACCAGTAGCCTGGCTGCAGCTAGGAGAAACGAGAAGAGAGACCTCCTCTGATTATTCACTCCCTTAATTCCCAAAGTGATGATGGAAAGTTCAGGGGTACAGGAAAATGGAGGTTGACAATATGGTTACAGGTTTTGACAATCATACTCCACCAGTCATTAATGGATTGACAAGATCACCAGATGTGCAAAAAAATTGCCTTTGGAAAGCAGGCATCTCCAGCATAGGTCAGAACCGTTTGGAGAGTATAGGGTAATCATCTCGGGGGTCTTGTACCATCTCATCAAGTTGTAGCCATTTTCCTGAATGCAGATGCATCTAGAGATTTTGTGAGGGACCGATAAGGCTGTGACTATCTCCGCTTGGGACAGAGTTCGACCTAGGTAGCGTTCCCAAATCCCGATAATTGGAAGTTTTGGCTGAGGCTGCTTGGTTTGTTTTAAATAGCAGACACCTGGGGCTATTGTATGCAATGGACAATAACATCGATCACACACATTTAACCCCTCAGGTGCCATGGTCAAATTTGACCTCGGCATTTGGGAGCTCAAAAACCAAAAAGGGTGTCCTCCCAGGCGTGCAACGGTTCCCCCTAGCGGGGATCAGGGGAGCCTGGCAGTGTGTGTGGCAGCCTTTGTCCCCCTGAAGCATCTGAGGCTGCCACAGGTAGGTTCCCATGTAGGGCTCCACAGCAACCTAGTGTAATTTACATAGACACCAACGCTAATGCATTCATGTTTATGAGAGAAGCAATCTAATGATTGCTTGTTTATGTTCCTTAAGGGAAATTTTTAAAAGTATTAAAAATTAAAATTTAACATTTAAAAAAATTAAACAACCCCCCCTCCCAAGAATCCAAATCAAGAGAGATAAAAAAAATATCATGAGCATTTCCACATGTGAAAATGCTAGTACTATTAAAATATAAAAATATTTATCCCATATGGCAAACGGCGAAACAGAAAAAAAATCACTAAAGATTTGATACAAAAGTGATCATAAAGTTATACACACCCCAAAATGGTATTAATGGATTGCCCCGCAAAAAATGAGCCCCCGCACAGCTACATACACATAGCTGCAAAAAAGTTATAGGGGTCAGAATATGGTGATGAAAAGAAAAAAATATTTTTGAAATGGTTTTATTTTTTTCAGTACTAAAATATAAAAAAACTACCCAAATGTAGTATTGCTGTAATCATACTGACCTGAAGAATAAAGAGCACAAGTCAGTTTTACTGCATAGTGAACACCATGAAAACAAAACTCATACAACTGTTCATACAACTAATTCCACCACATTTGGAGATGTTTGCCAGTTTTCCACTACATTCTTTGCAAAGTTAAACTGGGCCATTAGAAAGTGCAACTTCTCCCGCAAAGATAAAAGTCATAAGGCTATGTGAATAAAAAATAAAAAAGTTATGTCAGGGAGTAAAAAACTAAAACACAAAAATGGAAAATCTCAGTCAGGAAGGGGTTAAATGAATAAAATACACATTTTACTGAATCTTTTCCCAGACAACTGTATAACAATCTGGTCAGCTCCTCCTGCTCTATAAAACCCTGCTAGCAAATTGCACTGCCTTTTTGTGGTGACAGGTTCCCTTTAAGCTATTTTCTTCAGTGTAAAAAAAAAAAATGATAAAATTGCAATAAACTAATAAAATAAGGACCCTTTTTTTCTTCTCCTACTAAAATAGTGAACTTGTTATCATCCCAAAACAGATTTCTAATATCAAATGTCACAGGCATTGATAAAAATCTATTACAGTAGTTCGTACCATTCAGCTTAATTTGCCAGAAGTCCCAAATATTCTCAGAATGAGCATTAAACACATGGAATGTTTTAGGAGGAAAATGCCTATGAGTCCCATTTACTAATTCAGCTTACTCATAAAGCAATTATCCTATGTGCAAGACAGTAAAGGGGCAACAACAATTTATAGAATCTTATTATTTTACCGCTCAGATATGCATGGTGCTGTAGAGAGCGTCCTGGTACACTGAATCCTAGTACGAGGCACAGCAGGGGGGCGGCTTGGACCAATCTATTGCTGCATTTTGAGATCTGGCTATTGGATTCTCTAGGCTGCTGATTAGGTTGGATGTTAAAATCACAATATGAATGTGTTTCCTGGGCTCAATATGGCCATCGCTTGGGGACGGGAGGCAAAATGAAACACACTTGCACCATTTAATGAGCTCATAGACCAAATTAACTCAGAAGGAATTGGAGTCTACTGTAAGTCTTTTAGGCATATTCATTTATTATATCTTATTCTGAATGTTTTGTGAGCATTTTCTACAGTAAATGTGACAATGTGTGCAAATTACCATTTTCTCCAATCTAGTCTTTGTAGGGGTTAAAGGGATTTTCCAATACTTTATGACTGATAACCTAGCCTCTGGATGTCACCAGGAACTGATCGGTGGGGGTGTGGACCCCAACCAGACACTGGTGCTCCTGTGATCACTGTAGCCTTCTCATAGTATGCCAAGCACAGCGCCGTACATTGTATAGTAGCAGTGTTTGGTAGTCAAGCTCAACCCCATTTACTTCAATGTGGCTGAGCTGTGGCTAGACCATGAGACCGATAAACTGGACTTTATTGGACTATGGCAAGCCGCAAGAAGGCTACGGTGCTCACAGAAGCTTCTTTGACTTCCCAAAAAGCTGATCAATGCAGGTCCCAGGTGTCAGACCCCAACCGATCAGGTACTGATGACCTATCCAGAGTTATAAAGTGTTGGGAAACCTCTTTAAGCACATGGGTCCATTACAACTCTGCAGGTTATGTGAGCTGTTTGGAGTTGTAATGCAGCACCTCCAAGGTAAACTTCTGCATAACTCTGATTTTATATGGAAGGTTCGGTTTTATTCTGTCTATAATATCAACATAAAAACACGACATGCTGAATTGGATGCCGTATAATCAAGCAGGGACTCTGTGTGCCAAAATAGATTCTAAAAAGCAGATTTACAGTATGTGAGACTTAAGGAATCTACTGCAAACTGCCCAGGATCTTGCCAGAAAACAGAGTCCGTCTGGACCATAAGAATTCTGTAAGATCCTGATCCGAGGCTTTGGCAAGATAAAGTATCCTTAAAGGGGTTGTCCGGGTACAGAACCAAACCCAGACACATTCTCATTTTCACCCAGGCAGGCCCTCTGGTTCTCTCTTTGCACTGCGCTCAGGGCAAATGAGACAATTGGAGCATGAAATGCTGGAATGCTTATCTCAGAGGGTCTGCCTGGGTGAAAATGTGGATATGTCCGGAAAACCCCCTTAACACGACAAGGCTTATAAGGTCCAATAGTCATCTGTTCTACTTGGAGCTTACAACCAGTAATTTACCACTAGAATAATAAAATTGAAAGTGAAGAAGCATATGTTCTGTATTTTTGATTGATGGTCAGCCCTCAGAACATTCACTCTGGTGGGCCTAAGGAGACCCAGTCTGACACTGACAGCAAGTTCTCAAGTCCTCTGCAGTACTACCACAGGAGAAATGAAGTATAATGTACAGACTTGATGTGTCCTTCATAGAGAGAAAAAAGCTCTTTCCACCTACTCATCTCTCTAATAGATAAGAATTGGGATATCACCAATTATTAACCTATATTTATCTACAGTAGTTTAAGAGGAGTCTGTCAGCTGTTTTGACACATCAAAACAGCTGACAGCACTAGATAGGAGAGGGCTAAAGCAAGTTAAAGAAGTCTACATTATTAATAATTCTTTTTGCATGACCAACGTCACCCCATACACGTTATGGGGGGGTCCAACAGACAATTAAATGTGTATGGGGAACTCCATACTCTCCCCAATAGTTGATGTTAGGGGAGAGAAGGATCAGGCAAAATGAATATTTGCCTGATCCTTTAGTTCTCCCAGGAGATAAGCTACCACCAGAACTGTCTGGAAGCAACTTTCTCCCCCCTCCCCAATAAATACACCTAAATGTTCAGTGAAGCTGGAAGTGTATATGGGAGCCAGGAGACAGTGAGGATAGAGCTGTCTCTTAATCGATTGTACAGCTGACAGCTGATGAATGGGTCTAGCTTTGTCAAGGAAAAAAGTTGTAATCTTTTTCGGCTTGCAGTCACAAAAGTCCCATCGGTGGTCCATCCCTAAACATTCTCACAGACTGCCATCCAGTGAATGCTGTCCAACCTTTTTTTTCTGTTCTTGAATGTTAGTTCCATCCAGAAGACCGTCAAAGCTGTAACTCATGATCAAAGGAGAAGATTTGGGGAGTGTCCATGCCGAGACTTTTGGAGACTGCACATGGAGGAATTTCCCATGGAAAAGTTATGAGGATAGAACCAGGGGAATTAAAACTTGTTTTTCTTGGGCATGCCAGAAACATATAGTAGAACACAAATACAAAATCAAAGCAAAAATGATTATCAGTGTTTTTGTGTAATTCTTTTTAGGAATTCAATTAGAGATTATTAGTGTTGAGCGAACAGTTCGAGAATAGTTCGGGTTCGTACCGAATTTTGGGGTGTCCGGGACCCGGACCCGAACCCGGACATTTTCAAAAAAGTTCGGGTTCGGGTTCGGTGTTCGTCGATTACTTCCCGCTTTCTGAAGGGCTGCACAGCAGCCAATCAGCTAGCGTTTTACTTCTTGCCCTAAGAGCCCATCACAGCCATGCCTACTAATGGCATGGCTGTGATTAACAAATGCAACATGTGACCCAGCCTCTATTTAAGCTGGAATCACGTAGGCGTCACTGCTCTGATTAGTGTAGGGAGAGGGCGCAGCTTCTGTCAGGGCGAGATTAGGCAGGTTAAAGTCAGCAACAGCACCTAATGAACGGATCAATTTACAGCTGAGAATCATTGAACTTCTGCTAGTTACTTGCTCGCTGGTTTTTAGGCTGCACAGAGCGTTTTCTGTCACTTATTTTCTGGGTTGATCGGCGGCCATTTTGTGACTTGTGGTGCGCCAGAAGAAGCTGCCACCAAGTCCATCAATCCATCAATACTAGTTTTTTTTTGCTATATCCTACATCAGGGGCTTGGCTGTGCTAATTGTCACCCCTAGAAACTCAGGAAAGAAATTTCTATATTTTACTAAGGGGTTAAATACAATTGCCCAAATACCAATCCTCTAAATCTGGTGTTCCAGCTTTGGTTAGACAAGTATAATACTGTCTGCTGTCTGGCAAAGGATAGATTATTTTCTGGGGTTAAATTCAATTGCCAAAATAGCAATACCATAAATCAGTGGTTTCAGCTGTGGCTGGCAAAATAGAATAGTGTCAGTACTGCACACACGTACAGGCGCTACGTACACGATTCTTGAATAGTTGTATTATCGCGATAATAAAACTAACAGTGTAAAGTTGACTGTATTGCTCTAAGTTATATTCGCGTACGAATGTAACTTCTATTACAACACACCAATACTAAAACTGACTAAGAGACAGCTTTAAGTTCTATTCGAACGCGATTGCAACTTTGGAACTTAAAGTGGTGTACGATTTTAAAAGTTGAGTACTAAAAAGTTGGAATCGCAATGCGATTCTTATGTATTTGCTTAATCGCATTGCGATTACAACTTTGAGCTACCGATCACCATGGGAACGCCTCCTCCAGTAGAATGTACTGTCGGATGTGAGAATTAAGTTGAAATCGCAATGCGATTATTATATATCTGCTTAATCGCATTGCCGTTTCAACTTAGCATTGCTAAATAATTCCATCCATATTCGTTAACTTACTGACTCAGTAAGTTAACGATATGGATGGAATTATTAGCAATGCTAAGTTGAAATCGCAATGCGATTAAGCTAAATATATAAGAATCGCATTGCGATTTCAACTTAATTCTCAGATCCGACAGTACATTCTACTGGAGGAGGCGTTCCCATGGTGATCGTTAGCTCAAAGTTGTAATCGCAATGCGTTTATTGCGGTATATTATCCCTCTGGGTGTCTTTTACAGCCTTTTTGTGCCCAAAAGTTCGGGTCCCCATTGACTTCTATGGGGTTCAGGTTCGGGATGAAGTTCGGGTTGAGTTCGGATCACGAACCCGGACATTTTCCGGAAGTTCGGCCGAACCTCTCGAACCCGAACATCCAGGTGTTCGCTCATCTCTCGAGATTATCAAACTGATATGTCACAATCTTAATTCCACCTGAATATTTGAAAAAAAATCTGATTTCATAAAATCAGAATTTCTTCAGATTCAGTTGCATAGAATTTTGAGAGAGAGAGAGAGAGATTTTCCTTGCATTTAAAGCACTTTAGATTCAGGCAGACTCAATTTGAACCCAAATCTCAGACGAGTCGGACAAAAACAAATTTTAGGAAATTCGTTAATGTCTAAATTCAATGTGATCTCACCTTATTTGACCTTAAAACAGCCTGTCTTGTCAGCTGTACAGATATTTTTTTACCCCCTTTTCTTTGGTAAGCCATTCTATTTTTGACCATCGTCGTTCTGCACTGTATTCCTCTATCAGAAATTTCCTATTTCATTGTTATGCAGAATACCAAAAGAAAACATGGTCTGGTCTCCTCCAAGTGATCAATCACTTAGCTGCTCAGTTATCTGACTCGACACATCACTTAACCAGGCTTCCACATCTATTCCTCCTTTCCAATTAGGAGTGTAAAAGAACCTCAGCGAATAATGCCTAACAATGCAACAGAGATAATTTCAAGAAGACGCTGCAATCTGAGAACTCGAAATGTGCTCCAGACAGTTAAAATATACGTATGCCCTCAATATACTGTATGGTAATGGCCACATACAGAAAAATATTTTAATAGAATGGAAATCTATACTTTCGCAAAGTATTTTATCATCCATGATGACACTGATCTTTATGAACCTCTGGTACCTGCTGGAATAAATGTATGCACTTTTATACACTTATTTACATATTCCTATATTTTAATAGAGTTCCCAAGGGTGTATTCGTAGTGAAATCAAAGGTAACAGCGGCACTGAGGCACATGCATTTGAATAGGTCAAAAGGTTGATGGTGCTGCATAAGAAGACACCAGTAATGTAAGCAGGTAGGTAGCTATTCCTGCTAAGGAAGGTAGGATGGCGCGGCATTCTTGTCCTGGTTGTGTGGGTGCTGGGGTTGTGGGTTCCTAGCACTCAATAGTATCAATATAGAAACTTCAGCTCTCCAGTGAATATGGTGGTATCACTATGTATTTTTTTTTATTTTTCTTATGCAAGTCAATTCAAAGTGAAAGGGTGACGTTTCGGTCAATTCTGAACTTTTTCAAATACAACTTGCCAGTGGAAAATTAGGAGAAAGCATGGAGGATGTGTTGAGCTGGTAAACATGTTTATCCACTCATTGTGTGGATACACATGTCTAGCAGCTCAACACATCCTCCATGCATTCTCCAAATTCTCCACTGGCAACTTGTGTTTTTTTTTTAAATACCAGTCTATATGAATTGTTATGCAAACTTTATGTGAATTTTCGCAATCAAGAAAATAATGCCTGAAGATCAGGAATTCGCGAATTTGCAAATATTTGTGAAATGTCACGAATTTGAATATTGCCCCTGCCGCTCATCACTAGTAGCGAATCGATTTTCCCTGAATGGCGGTAAAAGATTACAAAAACATACGTACCTCATCCGTTTGATTGCAACGAGTCAGTCAATACCATATTGATTAAAGTACTAGCGTGAAATCTCATGCAACCCGTGATGACGTCATCACGTCGGCCGGTGTTACACACGTTACCGAGCACAGGATTTTGTGATGTTCAATCAAGATGGTGGCAGCTGTCACAATTTGCGATCAAATTGATGAGGTACGTATGTTTTTTTTATTGCCATTCGGGGAAAATTGATTTACTACCACGAAACACGAAGAAATTCAGGTTTAATAGCTAACACATTTTCCCTGAAATTTGGATTTGCTCAACACTAATCATATCGCTGACCTGTTATTCACAATGAAGAACAAAATTAATGTGGGTTCAGGTTGTGCTGGTGGGAACCTGTCCTAACAGAGACAAGGACTGACTAAGATTGTTGTATCTCCTTAAAAAGATTGTCCCACAAAAAATGTTTTTCTTTTTTCATACCAGCACTTGAATCTGAATTTTGCAATTGCATGTGATTAAAAATTGTATATAGCCACTGGGTTATTCACTAAAATCTATCAGTATAGTGACACCTGCTGTTTGCACTTTTCTAATTTCTCTGTCCTGCTTACTGAGATAGAAGCACATGCTGCCACCAGCTTCAGTAAAAAGGATACCTCCCTGAAGTACACGTCCCTAAGCTGCCAGCAGAGCAATTGGAGCAATGATTGTGGAGATTTTTGGATTTATTTGAGGTACAGGGTTGATTATAGCTTTGTTACAAAGAGATTGTCATGTACTAGATGATGTCTGATTTTCATTTGTACATTAATCATGACAATTCACCATTGTTTATTGGTGGGTGGTGCAGGTCCTGAATATACAAAGATATCTTTTGTCACTGTTGCATTAAAGTTCCTATTTTTGCAATCTAATAGTAGCAGATCTGATCCCTGGATGCCAAAGACTGACTAGAGATGGGCACATTTCTTGACATTCCTTTCAGATTTGATTTATATGAATTGGTCGGAAGATTTGATTCAGGTACAAATAAATGTGACCCAAATTGAAAGTGCTCAGATTGTTCTGCAAAGTTGGATTGTATCCAACCCTTTTCTAGCCCCTTACTGACAAGACAACATTAGTAAAGGAGTAAAGGCATGGCAGTAACAGCCTGTTTAATAACACACTGCACTGTCGAATGTATTATTATTATTACTATTATTATTAGTTATTATTATTATTATTATTATTATTATTATATTTTAATTAAAAAAGTTGTCCACAAATGTTCCCTTTTTGTTGGGAAATGACTTCTTATCAATCTTGATTCATCTGGAAATTGACTTTTTGGGAAAATTCAAGACAAATTTGATTAGTTTAGACCCGATTAGCTTATCTAAACATAAAAAATTCATATATTTCTGGGATTCTCAACCCTCTAAAGAAATCAATACTGGCCAAAATTAGATAATCATACCAGATACAAGATTTGGGTAAACTTACTCTTTTCAATATTTTTTTATGATTTTTTAATTAATAAGATATACAATGTATTTAAAATAAATAAATAACAATAACAACCATACTTAATTTGCTTAGCAATAGTTTATCATATTATTTCAATAACATGTACACTGGCTCATTATATGGCTTGATATCTGATTCTTCCTTCAGACAAGGCTGGTAACTGATTTATTGAGATCCCACAAATTAGATCTATGTCTCAGTATGTTCAAAGCCTTTCTCAAGCTGTCTATCTGTGTTAAGCAACTTTGAAATTTGTGATAGTGATTTTCTATCTGTTCACAGAGGCAATTCTATTAATCAAACAACTTTCAATTACCTCCTTTCATTTATACACTTACTTCTAAGAAGCCTGAACATGTTGAGGGAGTGAAATTGAGAATCCATGGTAAAGGTGGTGAACGCGGTGACAGTTTCAAATAGGAAAGTTCAACTATGCAGCTGTGAAAAGTATCTATGTCTTGCAGGATGGATAATGCACAGAAATATGTTGTGAAAAATGTACAACTCTCTTTACATAAAGGTTAAATACTTTACCTTTATGCTTCTATTAATGCAGTGACCTCTTGATTCGTTGTTCTAAGCTCCTATTGGGACATGCAGAGCTTAAAAAAGAAAAAACAGATTAGTCTAGTGGAGAACCATAGAATTCTGGAAAGGACCCCAATTCTGACCATCTTGGGTCCCAGCATGCTAGGTAAGAAGGACAGTACAATATTGGTAATTATCCATTGGAACTGTTGATGGAAAAGACCGTGGGAAAGATTTTTAAGGATGAAGAGATGAGCAAATCAATTCTAAACTAATCGGATTCGCCAAATGAATGCAAAGTGTTGGCAATTTGTTTCGGACAATTTACATAAAAACGGCACCCAGTGCTATTTTAATATGAAAATTTGGTGGGGAAAAATGGAGGTAGAAAGAAGAAAAAGGATCACATAACACTGGGAAGAAGTGGGGGGAGATGGCTTTCCCTGATTGGCTCAGAGGCTGAGAGACAGCCTAATCAATCAACCAATCCGGGGGGCAGTATGTAGGCAGGTCCTTATGCTCAGCAACGCTTCTGAATAGATGTCTTATGGAAGTGTCTGCCAAAAAAACAATTGCAGACACAAGCCAGTTAATAAAGACACTGTACAGACAATAGAGAGAGAAAATAGAAAAATATAATTGGGTAGATTTTATGATTTTTCAGGGAAAGCTTAGCATAGAGCTTGAAGGACTGTTTACTGTCCCTATTTATATAGCTTGCTGTTAAGATCTGCATTACAAAATCCTGTATGAACAACCCGCCAGCTTTTTTTCCCCCATTTCTACAGTTCATAGGCTTATTACCAGCACCCCAATAGCATATATTCTGCTGCAAATCCCCTTTTTTCTCAAAACCACTTTCTATATATCCTGAACGCCTGTGATTGTCATAAAAAATATATATATATATTTTTAATTGTAAAAAAAGGTTATACTTTACTTCAAAACATCAACATGGATACAGTCCAAAATAATTATACAGCGCTCACCTGCCTTCTGCTTGGGAAGCACGGAAATGCCTGGGACACAGCATGCTTAATTGACAAAAAAAAAAAAAACGTCTTAAATATCTTACGCTTTCGTCAGAAGCGCTGTATAGCTGTGTTATTGAACATGTTTTTTATATTACTGCAAGATACCGTTCACTGTTATAGGAAACACATATTAGTAAAAGAACTCAATCATTATACTTATGTTATTGATTACATTGTAAATTACTGCAAGTTACCGTTCAGTTTTAAAGCAGTCACATTTTAGTGCAATAGCACCATTATTATACCTGTGTGATTGAAGGCATTATATATTACTGCAATATATTGTTCACTGTTATAGCATTTTACTGCTATTATGCCATTATTATACCCGAGTTATTGAATGTTTTGTATATTACTGCAAGATGCTGCTCTGTGTTATAGCATACATATTTTACTGTAATAATACAATATATATTTCTGTTTTATTGAACATGTATATTACTGCATGATACAATTCAGTTACAGCAAACAGGTTTTACTGCAAAAACTGCATTATTATCACTCTAAATTGTCAATACACCTGTGCAGTGCGTTTGTAGAAGGGGCTGGACATTTGATTGTGCTTCTGTGTTTAAATTACAGAAAAAAACACTTGCAATTTTATAATATTTGTACCAAACCTGTGGCTTTTCATTTATAGGACTGATAATATAATGCCAGAGAAGCAGAAACGAAAAGATCCATACCTATTAATCATCCTAGAGTCTGAAAGTTAGAAGCATTACATACAGCAATAGCAGCCCCAGCCATCTGGCCAATAGTAGTAGCAGGCCATAGTTCACCCTGGTTTCTGATTGGCACCAGATTATTATGAGGACAAAAAGGATGAGATTGTGGACTGAACGGCTCACTTCCAAACTTTGCTATTATTCGGACAACAGACGAACCAGAATATTTTCAGGTTAGCGTCTGACGAATCAGTTAAAACAATGCATGGTGCCATTTTAGTGCACATGTTGGTGGAAAAAAAACACTAAGAAAGAAAAAGAAGGGCTCTTACATGACCCTGAGATAAGGTTGCGAGGAGAGCTTGCCCTGATTGGCTCCCATGCTGACAGAAAGCCTGGATAAGGCAATTAATGCTGATGCAGGCCGGGAAATGCCCTAGCAGAACGAGCAAAATGCCATTCTGTGCTAAGCTGTGAATGTGGGTGGTTTGGTCTTACGGTGTCTGCAGAAAAAATTGTCTTAGGTGGTCAGGGACATTCAGAAATCAATCAGGGACAGTCAGAAATCAATCAAAGCATGTTTTCTATTGCCAGTGAGAGTGAAGGGAAAGGCTAGGATTATATAGAAGAATTGTGTGTGTAGAATAGGGACAAGCATGGAAGCTGACAGCCATAATATACTTACCCCAGCCAATGGCAGGTGGGGATGGGGACAAGCCTCCTTAGCATCATGGAGGAAACTAGTGAGGTTTGTCCCTGTCACCGACTGCCACTGGCGGATACCCCTGACACCAAATGTTTTCATCCGTGTGCAGGAAGAAGCAGCAGCGGCGATGTGGGGACCAGTAGCTGCGACGTGAGTGGGGAGTGGGGTAAGTATATTACCGGTGAGGGGCCCGGCACATTGGGGAGGGTTTTTCTTGAAATTGGATAACACCTTTAACTTAGCAGCATATACAACTATACTATATTACTGCAGCCATACACAAGGTATAGCAGCAATTATCTGTAAGTGTAAATGTAAAATTGAGCGACAAGCCTCAATTGTCAGTTTCCGTTTATTCAGTTTCCACACATTTGCAAATTACATTTTTTTTTGGAGGGGTTCAATTTAATTAACCAGCATATATATATGATTCCTACAGGAATCCACAAGGTATAGCAGCAATCTACCTATGAGTGTTAACGAGAACTTGAGTGTCAAGACTAAATCATCTGTTTACATTTATTTTGTTTCCAGGCGGTTAAGATAAAAAATTTTTTTTGGTGCGTGGGTTAAATTTAATTAACCAGCATATAGGTGATCAGTACACCATTACACTGGCATTACACCTGTGAGTGTTAACATGAAGTTGACATTCAAGCCTCAATCATCTGTTTCCGTGAATTTCATTTCCACATAGTTTTAATGAAAACATTTTTGGGGGGGGATTGTTCAATTTAATACACAGAACATGTGTTAACATGAAATTGAGTGTCAAGCCTCAATCGCCTGTTTGTTTATTCAGTTTCCATATGGTTGAAATTTAATTTTTTGGGATTTGTTCAATTTAATTAATCCAACCTAAAAGGTGATCGGTACACCAAGATACAGGTTAGGGTAACAATTTACCTGGGAGTGTTAATGTGATATTAATGGTCAAAACTCAACTGTTTCTGTATGTTCAGTTTCCAAATTGTTTGAAAGGAATAATATATTGTATTGAGACTTGTTCAATTTAAAGGGGTTGTCAGGGATCAAACTTATTTTTGAAAAAACATCCTACACACCTTTAGTAGCCAAGTCTATGTTCCCAAGATGGTTTTAGGTAGCTTTCACACTGGAGCATGGCTCCTACAGTCCTCAACAGATTGTTTACATATCTGTTTATCTGTGCCATCACTTCCTGCCACACTGCACTGTGGGTCCCAGCACAGCACAGCATCTCCTGGTTTATACAGTGTAGCATTCTGTCCCTGTCCCCACCCCTCTCATATATATTCATGCCTCCTGCACATTATCCACTTCTCCATAGATCCAGCCCTCATACATATGCATCCTCCTGCCTCATATTCCTCCCCCATAAACTCCTCCTAACTCTGTCTGTGGCCAATATCATGTGCTCAATGTTTTCAGAGCCCAGAGTCAATGGAGGCAGACAGTGAACTAACATAAAATATTAACATACCTGACAGCATCACACTATAGGGGCATGCTCCCACATGTATCCATAGACATATGGACAGCATCACACTATAGGGGCACGCTCCCACATGTATCCATAAACATACGGGACAGCATCACACTATAGGGGCACGCTCCCACATGTATCCATAAACATACGGGACAGTATCACACTATAGGGGCACGCTCCCACATATATCCATAAATAGATGATGGGATAGATCTCTGTAATGACCCCTAATATATCTATACATAGCAATTAGATCTCCCCTCAGTCTTCTTTTTTCTAAAGTGAATAACCCTAATTTTGATAATCTTTCAGGGTATATATTTTTCTTTCTGTACTGAAATAGGCCACTAAACGCTTTCACCACAAATAACTGCAATACTAAAATGCGTATATATTTTTCTTTTTGTACTGAATTAGGCCACTAAACGCTTTCACCACATATAACTGCAGAAGTGAACTGCATATATATTTTTCTTTTTGTACTGAAAACCGCCACTAAACACTGTCACCACATATAACTGCAGAAATGAACTGAGAATATATTTTTCTTCTTGTACTGAAATAGGCCACTAAACGTTTTTACCACACATAACTGCAACAGTGAACTGCGTGTATATATATATATATATATATATATATATATTTGTACTGAAATACGCCACTAAACGCTTTCCCCACATATAACTGCAACAGTGAACTGCCTATATATATATATTTTTTTTTTTTGTACTGAAATACGTCACTAAACGCTTGTACCCCAAATAACTGTGAAATGATTCCTCCCTAACTTTCCCTGCACTTATTAATTGTTTTTTTCAGTTTTTTTTTCTTTTTTTCACAAGAGGTTTTTCCTATTGCTGTCCCTAGTGCCTTCTCACATCTGTTCCTGCACTCAGAATGCTGGAGAATGTCTGAATCCAAGATGGCCGCTGCATATATAAGGCTGTGACATCACAGGGCTGGCTGGCTGCTGATTGGCTTAATGCATGGAATTATGCATCATCCCGCCTTCTCAGAGTTCCCTGCCCCATGTCATCACACGTGTAGCCTCCATTTTAGCTGACATTTTAGGAAAAATTGTGATTCGTTACCACGAAGCACGAGGAAATTTGCGTTAGTAGAAAATCGAATTTTTCCACTTGGTCAACTTTAATTTGCTCATCTCTACCTGTGAGTGTTAACATGAAATTGAGCATCAAGCCTCAAGCTTATTAAGTTTCCACATGTTTTTATTTTTTGGGACTTCAATTTAGTGAAACCAGCATATAGGTAGTCAGTACACCAATACACAGGCTAGCGCAGAAATCTATCTGTGAATGTAAACGTGAAATTGGTCATAATACCTCAATTATCTGTTTCCATGAATTCCATTTCCACATGGTTGGAATTCATTTTTTGGGAGAATTGTTAAATTTAATTAAACCAGAATATATACATACAGATGTAGCAGGGTTAAAACATAATATCTCAACTCAAATTTATATACTGTTCGCGAAAAGCTATTTTGTTTAGATAACACATCTCATAAAGCATGTATGTTAACTCCACTACATCTGTAAATACGTTTGTGACAGAGGGTAGGGTAACAATCCACCTGTGGTGATAACAAGAAATTGAGTGTGAGGTCTTAATAATCTGTTTCTTTGAATTTCTTTTACATGCGGTTGGAATTTTATTTTTAAGTAAATCAGCATTTAGTGTGATAAAAGTCTGACACCATGCCTTGGAGCCAAGGGTCACTGTGTTGCTACTGCTCATCTTCCTTGCAGCCCAAATAAGGCTTTCAGTGGAGGCCCCTCAGTCTTCCCTGACTATTTCTCGAGGGATGCTTTCCATTTTCCTAAGAAGTGGCAAGAAAACTCCACCACACCCTATGGCAGATGACTTGTGTGAGAGCAGTCAGCGTTTGTACTGCCCTGAAGAGCTGGTAGAGGAGGAGGCTTCAGGCTTCAGACCCCAGGTGTAGCTGTGTTGAAAATTGTAGTAGTTGCTCCCATAGCTGCAGTATTGGTGTTGGGGGCAGTGACAGTGGCAGTCGGGGAAGAGCAGGGGAGGGGGGCCCAAAGAACCGGCCATGATATCCCACAGTCTGATAGAAGCAAAAGGGAGGATGAGGACTCTGAAAACAATTGTGTGGTGGACAGGACCTGGGAGCCAGATCAGGGTGCTGAGGAGGAAGCAAAATCAGAGGAGGAGGGTGATGGCAGTAGCAATAAAGAGCAGAGGCCATGTACCTTCCGAAGAACAGCCAGGGCCATGGATGCTTCGGGACCTGGTAATGCCGCTGATACTGTGGGTGGGTTAGGCTCAAATTGTGCCAGTGCTAAGTCAAGCTGCCTGTACCTCTGCTGTGTGAGTATTTCCCGTCTGGCAATTTTTCTTCATGCTGCTGGAAAACTAAAGCATTGCCTTGTGCAAACTGTGCAAGAACAAAAAAAATTGTGGGCAGGCAAACGTAGGAAACGTAGGGACCACAGCTTTATTGAACCAAATGAAGCGGCATCACCCCATTTTGTGGTCAAAGTGAGGTGGCAGCCAGCTACTGTGGCAGGAGTTCCTGCATCTCCCGGTTCCCTTTGTGGTAGCCAGGCCGTATCCATGGACAGTATAGTGACTTTCACATTATCATTATAACTTTCTGCTTCCGCTGAACCAGACCTAAAACAAATCTCGACTGGTTGGCTCATCTCTTGTGGGGAACCTGCATAGCTGTGTTGGTGGTGGTGGTAGTAGTGGAACTTGTAGCCACAGTGGCAGCAGTAGGGATTCCGGAAGGGGGCTAAGAAGCCCACAATGACACATCAGTCTGATAAAACTGACAGGCAAGGTGAGGAATCTAATGATTATGTTTTGGACAGGACCTTAGAGCTTTAACAGGGTGCTGAAGAGAAGGAGGTGACATCACTGGAAGGTAGTGGCTGCAATGGTGGCAATAAAGAGCAGAGTCAATATATGATTAGAACCTCCCAAGAACTGCAAGGCCCAGATCTGCTTTTATTAGAGCCACCACGGGAACTGGTGCAACTGCTGATACTGTACTGTGGTCTCAAAATGTACCAAAATTAAGCCAAACTCGGTTGCCACTAGCTTTATGTGAGTGTTTTCTTTCTGGCAGTTTTTCTCCACAGTGTCGAAGACAAAAGCATTGCAAGAGATGTAGGATCAAAATAAGCTAAAATGGGCATTCAAACACAAACGTAGGTCCACGGCTCTACTGCAGCACAGTTTCCTTCTCATCGCCATCATCAGTTACTGCTTTTCCCACTCGATCAAGGAATGTATGTCCGGGAAACAACTCTACACGCCCAGTAATCTGATGGTGCAAGCCTAAAGAGGATCTTTCACCTCTCCTAACATGCCTGTTTTAATAGCTTCATGCATTCCCCATGGTATAACAAATCTAGAGCATCTATTCTTATGTCTGTATGTTGTGCCGTCCTCTGTTATTTCTGCTAACAGTTGTAGATGAAGAGGGGTGGTAACAAGTTGGGGGTGTGCATCTTCACAGTCTTAAAATGGCAGCACAGATTGGATAGAGTGAGTCTTTGTAGGTACACACCCCCAACTGGTTAACACCCCCGTGTAACCTTACTGCAAACTGATAGCAATTCATTCATAACTTCTAGTAGAAATAATAATGATCTTGATCTTCAATCAAGATGGCCATGGTTGCTTCTTCATGTTCAAATGGATAAGGTAAATATTTATTATATTTTTTTATCGGATTAACCCGTGAAATCCTTCACTATTATTCTCATATGCTGGGATTAGTGATGAACACTGCATCTGAGAGGTTCACTGAGCAGGGACTGCGCAATCTCCATTACATGTCATTGCACTGGCTACTTACGAAGAAATGCTGTTTGTAACAAAGTAATTCATCATGAAACAAAGGTCTTTATAAAATTTGGCAAAGCAGCTGAATTAAATTTTTCAAAAATGCGCTCATCACTAGTGGTCAACAATAATGGCTGAATTTGGGGAAAATAACGCGTACTATCGTGCATGGTGCACATGATAAATTTATACAAAATAAAAACATTGTGCAATGATTTTTGAAAATGTAAGGTGGCATATAGATGGTGCAGGCTATTTCAGGAGACTGTCCCTGCATTTTAGCCATTTTTATGTGGCAAGAAACTCTGACTTACTTATAGCGAACAGTCTGCCATTGCACAGCTTGATCCTCAACGTTCCAACTTGCTGCAATTCCACCATACATAAACTAGAGCGCCTGTAAGAACAGCTTAAAGTGGTGAATGATTTTGTCATGCACCAGACCACCTCAGTAGGGAACATGTGTTGTTTTGATATCAGGCAATGGCAGCTCATCAGAGACGCATGTCGCATACTCAGGCCCTTCGAAGAGGCTACCAGAATTGTCAGAAGGGACAACTGCTGCATTAACAATGTCATCTACCTGATATTTATCTGTGAGCAGATGCTCAGAACAGCTTCTGCAGTTTGCTGAGTGTCCTGTAACTGCTGGATACCGACACAGAGAAAGTCCCATGGAGGAGAAAGTTATTAATAAGGATGAGGAGCTACCACTGAAGTCACTTGTGCAGAAGGATGAGGCTGCTGCTGATAATGACCACACTGGCCATGATCACTAGTGTTGAGCGAAGCTAGCTCCGGATATTAGACCAAAAATCACTTTTCCTTCAAAACTTTGCTTGAATTTAGTATGGAGACCACTCTCCATACAGCCTTTAAATGTATGGGCTTAGCAGAGGCAAAATTCATTATGTCCGAAGCCCCAAGAGAATTTCTTGAATAACTTCAGACTTCGATAATTCAACAGGAAAACTATTTAAAGCTGAGATCTGAAGTCGTCTTTGGTACCGGCTGATACCTGTGTACCAAAGCCAACCTCTGATCCCAGTTTTACAATGGTTTTTAAGTTGAATAATTGAAGTCCGAATTTATTCAATGAAGTAAAGGATAGAGTTGAGCGAACACCTGAAAGTTCGAGTTCGGCCGAACTTCACAAAAAAGTTCGGGTTCGGGATCCGAAATTAACTCAAACTTGAATCCGAACCCCATTGAACTCAATGGGGACCCAAACTTTTGGGCACTAAAATGGCTGTATAAAGGTCCTGGAAAGGGCTAGATGGCTGCAAAAGGCAGCAAAATGTGGGTACGTGACCTGCAAACATATGTGGATAGGGAAATGACTTAAAATAACATAAAATAAATAAAAATTAAAAATCAAAATCTTGATCTAGGAGAAGGAAATGGATGTGGAATAGGAGGTTGAGGAGCCGTCAGGTGGGAATGCCATCAGCAGCACGTCTACCAGCGTGTGTTTGTAGTCACGCATCTTTCGATCATTAACAGACGTTTTTAACAAATTTGGTTCCCTGTCAGCAATGCACAGCAGGGGTTTTTCACCAGCAAAACGGGGTTCATATCACGCACCAATGGAACCCACTTCTGGTGCTAAGGTTATGGCCCTGGGAAACTCTGCCAGCAGAGTCATCAAAAAGCATAAGAGACTGCTTTATGACTCGGGGCTCAGATTGCTTGGCTGTTTTGCAAGGGGGTGAGGTGAAAGACTGATGGGCATGGGCTGCAGGTGCCAACTCTGAGCTTTCAGCAGTGGGAGACAATGTTAAGGTACTGGAGGCACTGTCAGCCACCCAATCTACTAGCGCCTGTACTTTTTCTGGCCTCACCATTTGTAGAGCGGCATTCGGGCCTACCAAATAACGCTGCAGGTTCTGTCACCTACTCACACCTGAGGAAGGTGTATCACTTGGACCTGTAGTTGGTGCTGAACGGCCACGTCCTCTTTCAGCAACAGGAGCTCCACCAACACGACCATGCCCACGTCCCTTATTTGATGTTCTCCTCATTATTTTCTTTCACCCACCAAACTAACAGATGGTTTATCTCCGGTGTCAATTTAACTGCCAATAGTCAACAATTAAGTTCACTAACAGTAAGGCAGTGCCCGTGTCATAAACAGAATACATTTCTTTAGGTCACACAATAGTGTAACAGAGCAAATCAATACAATTACTTTACTATCAACAAAAATTTGATTTTTCAAACCAACAATGTAAAAACAGAAATGTGCTATCGACCACAAAACCTGTGTGTTTGCAGCCAACTATGTAAGTGCAAAGTTCAAAAGGTTACTTAAAATGACTGAAATACAGGGTAGGCCTCAGATCTGATATGTAGCACAAAACCAGTGTTTATTGCAACAAACTACAGAAATGCAGTAAGTCACTGCTAAATTTGAAAATAAGTTTTTGTGCATTGTATGCAAAACTGCTCTGTGGAACAACAATGCAGGTTTATTTCCCCCAAATACACAAATGTGTATGTCACTGCTAAATTTTAAAATTGGTTTTTCAGCGTTGAATGCAAACGTGCTCTGTGGCACAACAGTACGGGTTTATTAACCCAACCACAGAAATGCAGTATGTCACCCCAAAAATTATAAAATAGGTAATGTATGGGGACTTGACCTGCCAGAAAAAAGGAATTTTTCCTCCACTGAGCTGTAAAAATAATTAGACTGATGTCCCTGGCAGGCTGGCACACATACAGGTCACATGCAGTTCCAAGGACACTGCAGATAAAATGGCTGCCGACCCCCACCTCAGTAACAGATAGATTAAAAATTATTTTGCATTATCACTGGGCTCAGGGCTAGGTACAAATATGTAGCATAGCACCCTCAATAATTTCTGTAGTTTTAAGTGTTAACACCACCAAGTTCAACAGATTTCTTCCCTAATCTGTCCTTCACAGAAGCTGCAGCATCCTATCCCTACACTGAGAAGAGCCGAGTGACGTGCGGCGCTACGTGACTCCAGCTTAAATAGAGGCTGGGTCACATGCTGCACTTAGCCCATCACAGCCATGCCAATAGTAGGCATGGCTGTGATGGCTTCTTAGGGCAAAGTAGTGAAACGCTTGTTGATTGGCTGCCCTGCAGCCTTTCATAAAGGGGGAAAAAATAGCCGAACAACAAACCCGAACTTTTACAGAAATGTTCGGGTCGGCATTTAAAAAGTCGTAATGTTCGGTACAAACCAGAAATTTACAGTTCGGGTTCGCTCAACCCTAGTCAAGGAGAGACTTTGAACATAGCAGATGGCCTCTCCGCCCCACCCGCAAGTCACCAACCTTCCACTGTCTCTGCTACCATCAGCATTAGAAGCTGCAAAAGCAGCAGCCAGTTCAGTATCATTAAAAATATGGAGTCGTTTTTCCATTGCGCCATAGTGAAGCAAATCAGCAAACCAAGTCCTACCTGGACTGTGGCTTTTCTCAGACATACAGTTTTTTATGACCCCTTGGAATTCTGACAGCCAGATTGAAACAGTTGCTGGAACTGGCCCAGTTTGCTCTCTCTCTACACTGTCTGTTTCAGCCTCCAGTGTCATCTCAGAGAGGGTTATCAGCACAAGAGATGACGTTCTCACACCCAAAGGGACCACCACTATTACTCCCACACAGCCACTGCAACTACTAATACCTTAACACAGCCACACAGACATCTGTTCCATTCCGTGTTGCTACTGGTGGTGCTACTATTGTTGCCACTATTACCCCAACACACCTTAGTCCTCTTTCACATTTGCGTTGCGAGGATCCGGCGTGCACTTCCGTCGCTGGAAATGCCCGCCGGATCCATCACAACGCAAGACAACTGAAAGCATATTGAAGACTGATCAGTCTTCAATATGTTTTCAGGTAATCATGGCAGCCAGGACGCTACTAAAGTCCTGGCTGCCATGGAAAGGAAGTGGGGAGCCGGGGGAGAAGCTACTTACATTCCGTGCGGTGGCCGGGGTGCTCCTTGATGACGTCACCAGGTCCCTGCGTCGCATGGATCATATAGCTATGCTATGTGAGCAATGCGCCGTACGATCCATACGGCGCATTGCTCACATAGCATAGCTATGTGAACCATGCGACACAGGGACTCGGTGACGTCATCGAGGAGCACCCGGCTTCCACACGGAAGGTAAGTAGCTTCTCCCCCGGCTCTCCGATGCTTTTCCATGGCAGCCGGGACTTTAGTAGCGTCCTGGCTGCCATGGTTACCATTCTTTAAACCTAAACGTCGGATCCGGCGATGCGCCAAAACGACGTTTAGCTTAAAGTCGGATCCGGATTACTGTTTTCAATGGGCCTTAATTCCGGATCCGGTTTTGCGGCATGTCTTCCGGATTTTTGGACGGAGACAAATCCGCAGCATGCTGAGGTTTTGTCAACGTCCAAAAGACGTTCACATACTGAACGGAAGACATCCTGATGCATCCTGAACGGATTTCCCTCCATTGGGATAATCCTGATCAGTATCTTTCCGTCCTAGAGCCCCGAGGACGGAGCTCTAGGACGGAAAGCAAAAACGCAGATGTGAAAGGGGCCTTACTCTTTCCACATTCACACTGTACTCCCAAATAAAAGACATCATTTTTTCCAGGCTTTTTTAACTTCAGGACAAGCCACTCTTCCTTCTGACAATTAACACTATTGTGTGTATAAATACCCCGTCTATAGGAATACTTCAGGTATCTGTCCCATTAAGGCATACTTTGTGAGTGCCTGGTCTCCACAAGCAATTGTTTTTCCCCATAACACATAGCTATATATGTCAGTGTTACCGTGTCATTGTTTGCTATTGCTGTCATTGCATTAAAGAGTGTAAAGGGTGGGTGGAGGGAGGGGAGAGCAAAAAAAAAAACAAAAACTGTGATGAAAAGAAATTAAAAAAAGTTCATGGAGACCTCAAATTGGCATGTACTAATTTTAGGTCAGAAAGAGCATATTCAATTGGGACACAAATATATATATATTTTAAAATGTCTGCAAATTGGACGTGAAATGATCTTCAAGAAGTTGTCTTATCTATATATAGATGGCAAAAAGAAATACAGGCTGTCTAGAACTACAGAAGATTTAACACAGTGCCTCTGTCTAGATCAGGCAGGCTCAACCTGAGGCCCTTCAGCTGCTGCAAAACTACAACTCCCAGCATGCCCGAACAGCCTACAGCTATCAGCCTACAGCAGGGCATTGTGGAAGGTGTAGTTTTACAACAGCTGGAGGGCCGCAGGTTGAGCATGCCTGGTCTAGATGATAAAATTGGTGCACAGCTAGACACTTTTGTATGACTCTATATTAACTATTAGTTGGCTGAGTTTGAGAGAGAATTTTACGCCAGATTTGTGGCACAACTTTGTCACTAAATGGAACATATTAGACTATGTCCATTCCTATAAACCCACACCTCTTTTTTTAAACTAGGTGTAGAGTATTTATTAAGAACTAGATGTGCCAAATTAAACAAAAAATGACAGATTGTATTGAATTTAGGTACAGTTTACAACAGGACCTAGGTACTGCTCCATTTCATAGGATTATAGATTGGACCCCGATCCTGACACTTTATTGGGAGTCACCATGCCAGACAAGAGGGACAATGAGATGTTGGGAAGGCTCAATGAGAAGCACTTTAATATTAGTTCACATGCAGTATAACCTGTTAGTAATATGAATCATGTGCAAATTTATAGCAATGGGTAATCTGGTTTGGACAAGCCCAATTCAATACACATAATCCAAAAATCATGGAAAAATTCTGGAAGAAACAAGCAACTGGCTACAAATAAGATCTTACACAATGACCACTGAACAAAACTGGCCATCAGTGTAATGCAAGAACAAGCCAAGTCCTCCAAAGAGAAGACTATTCTCTGTTGAATAAAAAAGAATATAAATGAGCAACAGACTCCCTCTATTATATCCATATGCTCTAAGAGGGTGGCAAGCAAATACAGTAGTCACCAATAGAGCACGTCCCACTCTTGGTAGCAGAGAACATGCTTTAAGTGGAGATGCACTTATCCTGTGCAGCTAAACATGTGCCTATAAAAATGTATTTAATGGGTATCTGGAATTTTTTACTTTCCTCATCTCCTGCAAAAAAGTTGACTGAATTCTGATTAAAACATTTAATGTTCTTACTTGAATAAAAGGCTTTTGATGGTGATGCAGATTTGGTATCTGCAGTTTCTGAGGTTCTAGATAATTAACTGTAGACTAGAGAATTTTTGAAGGTTGATTTGAATATAGTTTATCTTCTAAGGACTACAATCATTTAACAATATTAATAATATAATAAAATTATACTTTGTATTTTTGACTCTTATAATGTATTGGAAAAAATGTGTTAAATTACCTGCATTTTTGTTTTATTCTTTGATACTTCAGAAGTTTTCCCTAGTTTTTAGTTTCCTTTGACTTAGGCTAAATGCACACAACAGTTGTTTTTCTCGGCTTCCGTTTCAGTTTTTTTTGCGGATAGGACAGGAACCCATTCATTTCAATGGGTCAGCAAAAAAATGCTGACCGTTCATCCGTTTGTGTTCCGCGTTCGTTGTCCGTGTTTCCCTTCAGCAAAAAAAGTAGTGCATGTCCTACTTTTTTCTCATTTGCGGACAAGGATAGGCATTTATTACAGGGTATCTGTGAAAACAAAGGAATCCTCCAAAAAAAACTGCAAAGCAGGCATGTGGTAAAATAAGATAAAATAGCAATAAGACTTAAAGGAAAGGTCCTTTTAATGGTTTGCTTGTTTATGTATTTATTCACTCATTGTACTATATTTTTATTGTGAGGCTCCACTGGGACAAAACAGTTGAAATAATTTATGTTTCAGGAATCAGCAAATAAAAGTCAGTACAATAAGAACATCAAATTCACATAATCAAATACATACAATATTACAATATATATGTCATAGAGAGAGGAAAGTGAACCCTAGAATTCACCCAAACACCTGTCTCTGCCTGCTTGTACAACTACTCTAAAAGACAGACCATAACTGGGCGGCAGTCCCTCCTTAACTGAGTGCTGGGGCTTACAAGGGACAGAACCAGGGAGAAAACAATAAACAAAGTGATGGCAGGCAACAAATAGAGGAGAACAAATAGAGAAACAGAACTAGAATACACAAAGTCGGCCGGCCCGGTCTAAACCAGGAGAATGCAATCAGAGCTGAATTAATTGCCCCATGGCAGCAAAGTGCTGTTTAAGCTACATGCACACAACCATTGTGTGTTTTGCGGTCCGCAAATTGCGGATCCACAAAACACGGATGGTATCTGTGTGCATTCCGCAATCTGCGGAACGGCACGGACAGCCATTAATATAAATGCCTATTCTTGTCCGCAAAACGGACAAGAATAGGACATGTTATTTTTTTTTGCGGGGCTAAGGAACGTAGCAACGGATGTGAACAGCACACAGAGTGCTGTCCGCATCTTTTGCGGCCCCATTGAAGTGAATAGGTCCACGCCCGAGCCATAAAATATGCAGCTCGGATGCAGAACAAAACAACGTTTATGTGCATGAGGCCTTAGATTGCACTACCTGCTGCCAGGGAACGATGATTATGGTGTCCGCACCAACGTTAATTTCAGCCAATGAACAAACGTGTTGCTCTTTCATTAAGTAATCAGCAGCACCTTTAGACAGGCAGATTATCGGTAACAAGCTTTCATAGGAACATTTATTCTCGATAACTGGCACAGTATTTGGGCTGTGTAAATCCAGCTTTATTCTACACAGAAGATCTACAGTACATTGAAGAAAAAGAGTACACTGAAGAGAGTAATATGGTATCAGAAGAACTTCTTTTATGAAGGGCAAATATACAGTGCACTAAATCTGCAACCAGGAACCCCAACATTAGCTTTTACAGTACTAACAGTATAAAGCATAACATAAAATCTTTCTAAAATATAAAAGCAATAATACTGCTGATAGATTTGAATATATTCACAATGGAATTCACTTCTTTTTTTCTTTCACCGTAATATTTTTGCCTTATCGAGCCAACCAAAAGAACACAGTACTGTCTCAACAATTGTGATGCAGAGCAGAAGCCACCACTACATTACTATGTATTGCACATTCCAGCTCTTGCTGCTTCACTGAGCTTTGCTGGACTGTTTCTGATGGGCGATGAGCTGTTATGAAAATTAATCTTATCCTTTACTATCTCAAGCTGACCTCTCTCAGGTTGCTTGAATTTTTGCTAAAGGTACCAAGTGATTGTCGTGCTGGCTAGTACATACTGTACTACTAAACATATGCAAAATTTTCCCTTCTCTATTTACAGGTAAAACATGAAAAATTGTGCAAAGTTCATTTATTTCAGTAATGCAACTCAAAAGGTGAAACTAATATATGAGATAGACTCATTACATGCAAAGCAAGATATTTCAAGTCTTTATTTGTTATAATTTGGATGCTTATGGCTTACAGTTTATGAAAACCCCAAAGTCACAATCTCAGGTACCCTTTGCTCAGGGGGTATGGATTAATTAGCTGACTAGAATGTGACACTTTGAGCCTAGAAGATTGAACCTTTTCACAATATTCTAATTTTAAGTTGCATTAATGCAACTCCTTTTAAGTTGCATTACTGAAATAAATAAACTTTTGCACGATATTCAAATTTTTCGAGTTTCTGTACTTTGTATTTAAATTCAGAAGGAAAACTACAATTAATAGGGCAGATTTAGGTCCATCAGTCTTGTAAACCATATAAATAGAATGGCCCAGGAGCTGGAGGACCCAACCCCCCTGTGCATACTGTAAATGAACTATTGATTTCAATGGTAACTGTGTAATTCTTAATTTCTCCTGTGATGGCACTACAGGAGAAAATAATACTTGCTACAATCTTTCCACCACTCCAAATAAGTGAAAATGGTGGTGGAAATGCTGTATTCATTCATCCAGCCTCTATTTTTGAATACTATTTTGATATCTAGTGGATCTTCAGCCTGGGATTCAAGAGGAATTGCCTTTAATTCTTTTGACGGTGCTGCTGTTTTTCTTTTTTTTTTTTCTGTCTATCTATCTATTTATCTATCTATTGATCTTCATTATTTTAACCCATAATAATCATGTTATCATCTTATTTAAACTCTCAGATAATAAAAAAATATTTTAGAATCAAAAGAAAAAAAAGACCCAGTTTGTCAGTTCAAAAATGCATGCAATACCATTTCCTTCCCTTATTTTCTCTACTTAATTTGATAGATTAAATCTATTAGACCATATAATGTTGTTTAAAAATTTGCCATTCAGAATCCACTCTGCTATAATTAAACGCGACACTTGTTCCATTTCTGCTGTATCTAAAATCTGACAAATATAAATGAGCTTCTGTGATTGTGTGAAACAAGTTCCTGAGGCTTCCATCTTTAAGTCCATTACTTAAAATAGAAAATTACAAAAAAAAAAAAAAAGTTGGAAGGAATCCTGTCCTGTTCTATTTTACCATTTATTGGTGAAATATTTTTGGACTGTTTGGTGACCAATAATATAGCCACCCTTTCAGCTCCAACAAGTGACATCACTAACCCTCAGTTCACACTTTCGCGTAAAACGCCGCTTTTGAACGCACATAAAAACGCACAACAGTAAAGGAACCATGCATTCCAATGAGGGTGGTTCACACTTGCGCGTTTTTATGCGCGTTCATAGGCGCCTATAAACGTCCGACGCATAGGCAAGTTTGTTCGCGTTAGTCGGGCTTTTTCGAGCGTTTGGTGCTAATAGACTTCAATGGGAAACGCGATAGGCGTGTTGTTCGAGCGTTTGTGCTGCGTAAACGCGCCTATGGACTCAGCGTTTCAAGTAAAAGGGACCACAAGAGAGTCCAAGAGGACTATCACTTAAATGCACATCCAGTCATATGACTATAAAATATTAATTTATTAGTTGAAACACAAAGGAAGACACACAAAAACATTAAAATTGTATACAATGTTGGACCAGTGCGGGTGAGATAACCCTGCACAACGGCGGAGACCAGGGCACAATATAGTAAAAGGAATGTCAAAGTGCAATATACTGGCAGTACAGACACATTTACAAACCAAGTACAAATAACAACATGGTACAGGGAACCATACCTAACCACATGAATATAAATGAGAGCGATCAATCAGAGTCTGTGCCAGGTACCCCCATGTGGACAACCGCCGACAGAAAGAGCCCCACGCGTATCGCGACGCGTCCGGCTTCGTCAGGAGTAATTTGCTCAATGTGCATCAATCCTTTTATATGTAGAATGAATGACCAAACAATTCCACCTGTCCATATTATTCTGATTATTCAAACTTAGGCGGCATGTTGCGTACCAGGGCGCATGTAGTCGCGTGTATCGGAGTAGGTGACCGGAAATAGGCCAGTAACACTACGTGGAACGCATCTGCGTGTCATGTGCCGGAAGCCTCAGTCACCTGACTTCCGTTACGCCGCAGGGATGCGTTCATAATGTCAGAGAACCATCCAAATTAACCCACATGGAGAATATCCGGGATAACAATTGCTATACGTAACAACTATTAGTCATCTGACCTCCGTTGGAGCATAAAATGCGTTCCAATTATCGAAGACAGTCTAGAAGGACGTACATAAAAAGTAAATAAAATCCAAGACGTGACATAAAAATAAATGACATGGAATATATTACATGAGGGATGAAAAAGCCAAAAAAGAAATGGCGAGATATATTACATAAGGAAGCGAAATACTATAAATATAGCGGGCCGCTGCGGTCTAAACCTACTTAAAGTGCAAGAGCAAGCGTGCAAAGTGCAAGTGCAAAGTGACAAGTGCAAGTGACATGTGCAAGTGTACAAAAATAATCAAACAATTTTAAAAAATATATTAATATACATACATCATTTGCTAAATTTAGACTACCATAATCTATAAATTAAAATTTTAATTTATAGATTATGGTAGTCTAAATTCGCAAATGATGCTATGTATATTAATATATTTTTAAAATTGTTTGATTATTTTTGACACACTTGCACATGTCACTTTGCACTTGTCACTTTGCACTTTGCACTTGCACGTTTGCTCTTGCACTTAAGTGGGTTTAGACCGCAGCCCGCTATATTTATAGTATTTCAGCTTTCTTATGTAATATATCTCGCGCCATTTCTTTTTGGCTTTTCATCCTCATGTAATATATTCCATGTCATTTATTCTTATGTCACGTCTTGGATTTTATTTACTTTTATGTACGTCCTTCTAGACTGGCTTCCGATAATTGAACGCATTTTTGCTCCAACGGAGGTCAGATGACTAATAGTTGTTACGTATAGCAATTGTTATCCCGGATATTCTCCATGTGGGTTAATTTGGATGGTTCTCTGACATTATGAACGCATCCTGCGGCGTGCGAGTCCGAGGTGACTGAGCTTCGGCACATGACTCGCAGATGCTCCGCGTAGTGTTACTGGCCTATTTCGATCGCCTCACTTCGACTGCACGCGACTACATGCGCCCTGGTACGAACATGCCGCGCCAAGTTGAATCATCGAAATAATGGACAGGTGGAATTGTATTCATTCATCCAGCCTCTATTTTTGAATACTATTTTGATATCTAGTGGATCTTCAGCCTGGGATTCAAGAGGAATTGCCTTTAATTCTTTTGACGGTGCTGCTGTTTTTCTTTTTTTTTTCTGTCTATCTATCTATTTATCTATCTATTGATCTTCATTATTTTAACCCATAATAATCATGTTATCATCTTATTTAAACTCTCAGATAATAAAAAAATATTTTAGAATCAAAAGAAAAAAGACCCAGTTTGTCAGTTCAAAATGCATGCAATACCATTTCCTTCCCTTATTTTCTCTACTTAATTTGATAGATTAAATCTATTAGACCATATAATGTTGTTTAAAATTTGCCATTCAGAATCCACTCTGCTATAATTAAACGCGACACTTGTTCCATTTCTGCTGTATCTAAAATCTGACAAATATAAATGAGCTTCTGTGATTGTGTGAAACAAGTTCCTGAGGCTTCCATCTTTAAGTCCATTACTTAAAATAGACAAATTACAAAAAAAAAAAAAAGTTGGAAGGAATCCTGTCCTGTTCTATTTTACCATTTATTGGTGAAATATTTTTGGACTGTTTGGTGACCAATAATATAGCCACCCTTTCAGCTCCAACAAGTGACATCAGATATGTTAGTGTGTGCCCCTGAACATTGTGTGTAGTATGGACGCGCGTTTTTCACAATTCACACCTCAGATTGGCCAAACTATATAGGGAGGGCTGTTTGGTCATTGGCCAACTATGCAGTCAATCACAGAAACGCGCGTCAAACGCGCCTACACTATTTACCAAAACGCTTGAAAAAAACGCACCTACACGCCAGTCTTGAACGCACCAAAAACGCTAGGCTTCAAAACGCTCAGGTCTGAACCCAGTGTAAGCCTTTTCTGACTATAACAGCTCTATTCATACATAGTGTGTAAATTCAAG
The DNA here is from genome assembly GCA_033119425.1 of Bufotes viridis. NCBI lineage: Eukaryota > Metazoa > Chordata > Amphibia > Anura > Bufonidae > Bufotes > Bufotes viridis. The sequence goes on along the minus strand of CM065598.1, from coordinate 83,940,341 downwards.
TTTATAATGTAGAAAGATTTCCATTTGACAACTTCATTCCTCTGCAGATTGCACAATTCATTATTTTCAAACTAGAACAAAAAAGAAAGTGAGTGAATTTCTGTTGCCATTTACTTACTCTTTGTGGATGTCAGATGCAAAAGCATATAGACATATCTATAGATAACTGGCTACCTTAAAAATTCCTGTGATTACAGCAGCCTCAGCAAGTAATTTCACTCTCTGCTATGTTTTTTCCCCCCACATTGAAGATTTACTTTGCATACTTAAACATGTTGTTTAACATGCTATTAGGACATGCAGACATCATACATTTGGGTTGCCACTCTTAGGATCCCATTAAATGTATCACATGAGGGAACTGTGTCAGTAAACTATATGGATAGTTTTTTATTTGCATTGCCAACATTTAATTGAGCCTTACATTTAATCTCACAGTGCCTGTTGCCTAAAAAAATGTGTATATGACTGTGGATTTAGTTGGCAGTAAAAACTGGTTATCAAGAGCAAGAGTAGTCAGCTTCTTTTTCAAAAACAGTTGTCTTAATGCATTAACATTTTAATGCAGTAATGCAGTGATATGGAAGCAGTGAGGTCGCTATTGATTGATTTGCCTTTTAGAGGAAATGAAAACTGGATGGTCCCCGACTCCCCAATGCATGGACCTAATATTCCCATCGAAGATATTTTGAGAAGATATGACAGGAAAATCTAAAAAGTGAGGTTCCATTTCTAGAACCTTCATTTAGACAGAGAATAGGAGGGTCCCTTGTTCTCCCAAATAGCATGCCAGGAAAAAAGTAGTTGAGGAGGTCACCCATAAAAGATGCTATCTCCATTGGGTTTTGAGAATTGCAGAAAGAGCCAAGTGTTCACATCCATTATAACAGGGGTCAGCAACCTACAGCTCTCTAGCTGTTGAGAAACTACAACTCTCACCATGGACATTTACTCAGCTGTTCTTGAACCTGAATGGAGCATACTGGGAATTTCACAACAGTTGCCATGCTGGAGCTTGCTGACCTTTTTCATAGACTACAATGGAGAGAGCCACTTGCAAAACCTTATTTCCCTCTCTGGGTACCAAACAGAAAGATATCTGAAATATGAGTAATACAAAGATGGTTGGGACTGCTCAGAATAACATACGGTTGGTTCCTTGGCCACAGGATGCCTACCCCTCTCTATAAGAAAGCTAAAGGTTGTCATTAAAGATGAGCGAATCAAATCCATAGAAGTTGAATGTGATCTGAATTTCAGGATAAATTTGATTTGCCACAAAGCCGAATTTCTTCGTGCTTCATGGTAGTGAATTGATTTAACCTGAAATAGTGTAAAAAACAAAATAAATCTTGCTTACCTCCTCCATTTGCTCGCGATGGTGACGTTAGAAGTCCCCACGCCGGCTGGCGCAAGATTTCGTGCAAGATCTTCAAGCAAGATGGCGGCGACCAGCCTGCCGCAAGCAAATGGAGGCAGTAAGTATGATTTTTTCTGTTAAATTTAAACTGTATGCTATAATCATGTATGAACACGGCATCTGAAGGTTACAATGTTGGGGAGCAGCGCTTTCGCACCTCCCTGTCATTGCACCTGCTACTTACAAAAAAAGTCTTGTCACTAAGCAAATTTTTTGTAAAATTCGGCGAAGCAGCAGAATCAAATTTTCCAAAAGTTTGCTCATCTCTAGATGTCATGTAGGATGTCTATGTAGTTTATAAATTTTTCACTGAGCCTATGCTACTTTATTTGAATGCAAGATGAGTTCATTAAAAAAAAGTGTTACGTTTACGAGAAAAATTTACCTTATACACAGAGTTTTGGTCAGTGTATTGTGGGTTTGGACCACAGATAAAAATATGCATGCAGATGTACAGGCACACAGCCACACAAAACTGACTTGGCACGAACGAATTATGAGGCATTTATTATTGAACTCTAATTGTAACCGAGCGACTTTGCTGTCAAGATAAACATTAATACTGTCAAACTAATTAAAGCTACAATAAGCAAATAATGGCATCTAATTAGATCTTTTTTCTACTTAAAATTCTATTCTGCATCTGATACTTGAGGGTGAATGGCACATGAATCATCCCAGACCCATGCTATAATGGCTTTGAAGTATGTAAAGTTTCGCTTTGTTATAAGAATTTATGAATACCTTTTGAATTCTTCCTTAATCTTCAGCTGCTGAAATACTCAAAAACCAGCTGCTTTTACTGATTACAATATCAATGTAATTAGGTATTAAAATTCCTCCGTACACATTTTTAATATTCACCTGCCTTGATGGCTTAGTTCTTGTCATTAATCTATTTTACATAACTACGTTAGCTTAGGATATTACAGGGGAATTTAACATTCTTTTTCAGCTCCTGACAGAAATTCCAAAGAGACAAAAGTGACGGCTGTCAGTGATTACTTGACAAGTTGGAAACTTTAGAAAAGTAGAAAAGGCTGAGTTCAAGATATTGTCCAAAGTAAAAGCTGTCCTGGAGGCCACATAGAGAGCAGCAGGGATCAAACAATCATATGTTTCTGCAGCATTTTATTCCTATATTTTAGTCACCCTCTCACAATCCCATGCAGTATAGAACAGCATCTAAGATCCTCCTCTCTGGAAGGAGCATTTCAGATACATGAATAAAATGCTAAAGCTACAGTAGAGACTGACACAAAATCTGTAAAGTATAAGAAGAGAAGCATAAGCAAAGAAATGTATCTCTTTCAAACAATAGCTTTAGTTTATTTATTTAATTCAGGGTCTGTGAGGCGCTGAAGGCAATGCCCTATGGAGAAATTCTAGAAACCTCTTTAGACATGCAGACCATGTCGAATCTGAAACTAAACATAAGTTTTTTAGTTTTTTTTTTCCTATCTGGTGCTGAACTCACTTGAAGACTTCATACTTAATTTATTTCAAACTGGGAAGAGTAAAAAGGAAATGAGTTATTGAAGTCCTTTACTTCCACCTTGCTGATGGCTGAAGAAGCAGAAAAATAAAGAGAGTGGGATGAATAGATGGATGGATAGATGGATGGATAGATAGATAGATAGATAGATAGATAGATAAATAGATAGATAGATAGATAGATAGATAGATAGATAATATTATAAACTCGCTGTCTGTGTGTTGGGAGAGAACTTGATAAATAATTATGTGTGATTACAGCAGACGTGGAATGAAAAAATTGATTCGGCAGCTTTGCCGAAGTTCGACAAGTAATTTGTTCCATTATGAATTAATGAATCGCTATAAATCAAGGATACCCAGGACAATCTGCCTAAACTCAGCGTTTCAAGTCCAACACAAAAACGGATGCCAGACGGAAATGGAGCATAGGTTAAATAAAACAGAAACATTTGTTTCCGTTTTAAAGAACAGGCAGGTGGATATATTGGGCAGAGTGGAAATGTTTTATAAAAAGTAGTATAAAGTAGTGGTCCCATGACAAAGTGGGGAGAGTGGCAGCAGCAGCAGTAGCAGCAACAGTGACAATAATGGCCTCATAACAGAGTGGGGAGGAGGGGCAGCAGTGACAGCAACAGTGACAGTAGTGGCCCCATAACAGAGTGAGAAGGGGCGGAAGCAGCAGTGACATACAGCACAAGATGGTGGCAGATCCAGTAGTAGCAAAACCCACCATCAGAAGTGTGATAGCAAGGTCCAGTGGCATATCATTTTAAAAATGTAACATGTGCATATCAGTAGGCCAATAAGCCCCTTTGTAGGAATGGCAGTAGAGGATGCAGGAGGGTGGATGCAGGCAGGTGTCAGCATCAAAATGATGCTGACACCCATTTTGCACAATATTCTAGTGTGATCAGCACACACAAATATGATCATTAGTGGCAGAATGATCTATTTGGTTGCATCAGGCATCAGTGTCTGGAAATCCTGGTCCACGCCTGATTCATCCTTATGGAGGTTCATTTCTCAACATTTTGGGAGGAAAGACTAGTTCTTTTAGGTAACTATGTCCCCGTGGCACTGAACACCTGCTCTAATGCTGCACTACTGCCAGGCAGGAAAGCATGTACATAGCAAACTTAGCCAGTCGTGGCCACACTTGAAGTTTGCATACTCAGTAGTCCAGGGCATCTTGGATCATGGGTTAGAGGGTGCAATCCAAGTATGCCACCATCTGCTGGTTGAGGTTCTGCTGGATGTCCCACTGCTGCTGCTGCTGCTGCTGGGTGGTTTCTTCAAAAGGTAGCTGAAGAAAACTGGTCATCAGAAACTCCAGACTTAACTTGCTGCTTATGGATCTGGTGCTGCTCCTGCCCCCCAACTCCACCACCACCACCATTCATGGCAGTGCAGCGTGTGCACAGATGGTCAACCCAGTTAGACCTTCCTGAGGATGGTAAATGGCGCTCCTATGAAGTGACTAACCTACACAGCATGTCTTTACAGTAGTCTTTTTTTTAATGCATCATGGAAGGTCTATTTTTGAACTTTGGCGAGGGTCTAAAAATGTGGATAGCCAGAAGTCATTCTTCTGCGAAATCCTGACAATGCAGCTCTCACTACGCAAACATGACAGCTAGTGATGAGCGAATCGACTTCGGATTAAACTTCTGAAGTCGATTCGCATAAAACTTTGTTTCAATACTGTACGGAACAAGTGCTCTGTACAGTATTAGAATGTATTGGCTCCGATGAGCCGAAGTTATTAGTTTGAGAAGTCTCGCGAGACTTCACATAATAAATTCAGAATTAGATTTATACTGTAAAAAAACATTTCCCGAACTTGGGTTCGGTTCCAAGGTACCACTAGTTTGGGAAATGTTTTTTAACAGTATAAATCAATTTCTGAAGTTACTATGCGAAATTTCGCGAGACTTCGCAAAGTACTAACTTCAGCTCATCAGAGCCAAAACAATTAAGTATCTCCTTAAAAGGAGGAAGTTAACCCCCAGCCCACTGTGTTTATAGTAAGAAAAAAACTAGACTTACTAGGGTGGGAAATTTGTGTGCTGCTGTTAGGACTAAGGGAAAACAAATTATCGTTAGAAATTAACAAATACCTTACGTCCTACCAGCAGCACAGATGGGGAGATAGCAAGAATAAACCCCTAGGGAGGGCCTTCCTGCCTGGCAGAACTAAGAATAGTCTGCCCAAAGGCCGAAAACTCAGACTGGCATCTAGTCTATAATGGGAGATGAATGTTGATTCAGAGCTCCAGGAGGCAGCTTTGCAAATCATGTTGAGAGGCAGAAGACTCCTCTCGGCAAAAGAAGTAGCCACAGCTCTAGTAGAGTGGGTCTTCACGAATCCCGGAGGGTCCAGAGATTGGGAACAAAGGATTCCTTAATAGCCTCCTCAATCCACCGACTGATGGAAGGTTTGGATGCCTTACAGCCTTTAAACATACCGGCAACAGGATTAGCAGATTCTCATTTTTCCTGAACTCCTTGATATATCCACATAGATCCGGAGACATCTCGAGATGTCCAGAGGATGTCTAGCAGGTTCCTAGGAGGAGGTGGTAGATGTCGACAGAACCGGCAGGGATATCACCTGGTTGATGTTCTGGAAGGAAGGAACTTTAGGCATAAAATACGGGAGGAATCTAAGAAGGACCCGGTCATGTAAGAAAATGGTATAGGGCTCATGTGCTGAAGCTCAGAGACCCTCTTGGCCAAAGTCACTGCAAGGAGAAACACAAACTTCCAAGTGACGAACTTGATGTCCACCTCCTCTAACGGTTCAGAGGGGGGAGATGCTAACCCCCTGAGAACTACTGATAAATCCCATTGAAAAATGGGTCTCAGTACTGTAGGCTTTAATCTTTCAGCTCCTTTAAGGAACCGTTTGATCAGCGGGTCCTGAGTAAAAACCCTTTAAGGCAAGCTGAGATGGCTGAAACTTGAACCTTCAGAGTAGAAGGGCAAGGCCTCTATCAAGGCCGTCTTGCAGGAACTGAAGGATAGCGGAGAGGGGCGGATCTGCAGACGCCACCTCAGTTGAGGTACAACAGGATGAGAATATCCTCATAATACGAGAGTATGCTCTCTTGTTAGAGTCCGCTCTAGAATAAGGCAGCGTTCTCAGGACCGACTCTGAAAGCCCTTCTATTCTGGGAAGGGACTGATTAACCTCCAGGCTGTCAGGTTGAATCTGTGCAGATCTGAGCAGAGGTGAGTGTCCCATGACACCAGGATCTGCTGTGGGGGGAGCCTCCAATATTGTCCTCGACTCAACTGGGTGAGCTAGGTAAACCAGGATCTCTTCGCCAAAATAGTATGATGGCTATCACCGAGGCCTGATCCTGACGGATTTTCATCGATACCCTCGGAATCATGGAAAACAGAGGGAATATGTATGCCAGCCTGAACCTCCAGGAAATTGACAGAGCGTCTAACGGCAGGGGGTTGTCCTCCCTGTAAAGGGAGCAAAAACTCTCCACCTTGGCATTGAACCTTGTTGCCATGAGATCCACCTCTGGCATACCCCACTTGAGGACTATCTTCTTGAATATCTCTGGATGTAAAGACCACTCCACCGACGGAAGACCGCGGCTCAGCCGCTATCATATTGAGGGTGCCTTGGATGTGGATCGCAGATAAGTGGGAAAGGTACAACTCTGCCTAATCCAGAATCACCCCAATCTCTGACAAGAGAGGGAAGTACTTGTTGATGTAAAGTACCGCAGTCATATTGTCTGACTGGACTTTCACCGCTTTGCCCCGGATCTGAGGGGCTAAGTGAAGGAGGGCTAGCCGGATAGCTTGAATCTTGCGGAGATTGGATGAAAGAAGCCACTCCTGAGGAAACCAGGTCCCGAGAACTGGAGTGTCGTCTAGGTGAGGGTCCCAGCCTACTTGGGACGCATCCGTAGTCAATATTACCCAGATTGGCTGGGTCATAGACTTCCCGTCTAAAAGATTGCACCACCATCTGAGGGAATACCGAGTTCGCCAAGACAGGGAGCACAGGGAGTTTAGCCCAGCAGGGCTTCCATACCATTTGGAGAGGACCTCCGACTGTAGAGAGCGGAGGTGCCATAGAGCCCAAGGGACTGCTTCCGCAGATGCTGACAAGCCCCAACATCTTCATGAGAGTACAGATTGGAACTCGCTGGGGAACGGAAAGGAACTTGCCGTGTTCTGAACCCGGGATCTTCTTTCTGGAGTCAACTGGAGCGACAGCCCAGTGGAGTCTATTATGAAGCCTAGATATCTTACTGAAGGACCAGCTGATGATCCAACCTAGGCTGAACAGAAAAGAGATTGTTACCTGAAGAAGTTGGGTTAAGACCGCTAGAGCAGAGGCTTTCAAAGCCAGTCGTCCAGATAAGGAATGATGGTCAGTCCTTGAAGCCTCAAAGCCGCCACCACAGAAACCACCACCTTGGTAAAAGTGTGAGGGGCAGACGACACCGGACACCTGGACCGTGATCCTGAGATACTTCCTGGAAGCAGGATGGATAGGGATGTGCAGATATGCATCCTTAAGGTCCAGGGTTTCCATCACGTCTCCAGGATTGAGGACGTGAACTACTGACCTGATGGTTTCTATACGAAACTTCACCTTCCTTATAAACTGATTGAAATATCTCAGATTGTTAATCATCCAGAGATCTCCTGAAGCCTAGGGAACCAGAAAAACTGGTGAAAAAATCCCTAGGCCCCGATATCCTGCCGGAACCTCCTCCAGAGCCCCCTTGCAAATGTAGTCCTAAATGTAGGCCTCCAGGATCGCCTGTCTGGCGGCTTGTAGAAGGTTTATCTTGACAAACCTGTCCAGAGGAATAGAGGTGAGGTTGACTAAATAACCCTCGGAAATGATGTTCAGGACCCAGGGATCCGAGATCTCTCGGATCCACTCTTCTCAGAAGTAGGAGAGACAACCCCCAACGGGTACATGAAGAATAGGTGTGGGGAAGCTTATTGGCAGGACGGCAGGAGTAACGGGAATTAACCATCTTTGGCTCCTCCACGAGAGCACCTCAAACCCTTTCGCTGCGCTCTCCAGTCACTTCGAGAGCTTGTTTGCTGGCCAGACCTACCACCGCGGTCTTGTCTGCCCTGCCCTCGAAAGGACTGCTGGGGAAGGGTCTTCACCTTCTTGTCTGAAAGGACCTCCATGATCTTATCCAGCTCCGAACTGAACAATGGGTTGGGCTCGAATGGAAGGCCACATAAGCTGTATTTTGAGGAATTGTCAGCGACCCAAGGCTTAAGCCAAAAAGGCATATGGGCCGCCGACCCCAGGGCCATGCTAAATTTATTTAGCACATTACTGTTTCCCAGAGAGCCTTGCACTTTGGATTGCTGTGTTGAGACTCTGCGTTTTTTTGTGTGGCTGGTCTCCCTGAGATCAGCTATTGTTTTGCATGTTAAATATAAGCCCCTGACATCATTTGACAAGTATTGTCACAGGGTGCCAAAAGCACACCTGGTCTCCCTTCAGCCACAGACCTGCTGCTTAGCTTCAGGAGCAAAGATCTGTGTTCAGCATCGTTCCCAGGGCTTACTTTGAAAGCGGACAGGCACCCTCGCTAGCTTCAACTGGAGCTGTGCGGTATCGCACAAGAAGTCCGAAGCCAGGTTGATGTTCTTGAAGGCAGCCAGTATGTCGTCCTGGAAAAACCCTCTGGTTCACGTCAACTTGAATTTGATTCAGGCGAGACCGAACGCAGCTGCCGTATGACCCCGCTCTTAGTGTGCACTCTGCAAGGGGGTCCTGCAGGCTAGACCCATCATCTGCAGGAACCAGATTGCGCTTGGACAACTTGGCAATAGCCATGCCCGCCTTGGGAATGGATCCCCATGAATCCACCAAGGGTTTAGCCATCGGGAACATGGATTTAAACTTCTTTGTTAAAACCGGACCCTCCAGGTTGTTTCCACTATGTAAACATGACAGAGAGGAGGGTCTCATCCGCTTTGAAGACATGAGGTGCCCGACTAGCAGGATCCGAAGGCTCCCCACGGTCAACATCATGGTCCCCCGACCTGATGGACTTGAGCAATTTCTGTGTCTTTTCAGGGGGGAAAAAAACACGACGTCAGCTCTTCCTCACCCGAGCAGGAAGAAACTAAGGAGACCAAGAAAGTCTTTCTACCGGGACAGAGGTCTCCCAAGCTGGTATTTGCCCAGCCTTAAGCTGTTTACCTTATGCAATCTCACAAGTGCAGGTATGATCAGCTTACAATAACCGTTGACCGCTGCAATGGTAGCAGGATAGATGCTTCCTCCTGGAATTCACTTTCCTGCCTTCCGAATCCCACGGAGAAGACATCACTGCGGAAAAAAGGGACAAGTAAAACATTTGTAAACCACCTATCTACGCAGGAAAGGTAGAAAAACAGACCGGAGGCAGCTGAGGACCGGAGGAAAAAAACACCACAATTGGAACAACACCAATTTTAGGACTCTGGGAGCTAGCTGAAAAAGCATATGCAACCAGAGCCCGAACTGGAGCACACAGCTTCCTAAAATAGGGGAAGGGGAGGGATAGCTAATCCACCCTTCCCCCAGTAAATCCTCCACAGGAAGAAGCATAAGAAAAAGAAAATACTTAAAATTTTCGCATGAAAACGCAAAAAAAATTGCATCCGCGATAAAAAATCACATCTATAAAAAAATCGTGCTTGTGAAAAAATCGCGTCCGGATTACCCGAAAGTGACGCAAAAGGAGAATCCCCGCGTCACCTCCGGAACATGGCGGCGCCCAGGGACCGAGAATCCTGGAGCGAGGACGCCGCCAAAATACCCCAGCCAGGCGCAACTGCGCGGGGCCGGCAGCAGATAAGCTGCCGGCCAAACTGACAAGGTAACTAGGAAAGGGCAACGCCATTACCCAAACGAAAAGAAGGCTCCCCGCACTTTCCATAAGAAAGGGGGGAACAAACCGCCTAGTCCACCTGTCCGGGAGGACAGAAAAAACACAGTGGGCTGGGGGTTGACTTCCTCCTTTTAAGGAGATACTTAATTGTTAAAATGAGTTATTAGTCATCAACATTTACAGTGCATGCACATCATTAATGAGGATACAATGTACAAAACAGGAAAGGATGGTCAGATTACAAAACTGTGACATTCATTGTTATTTTTCTCAACAGTGCAAAGGTATTACCAATGAAAACTGATATCTAGAAAAGCAATAGAAAAAAAAAAAACATTTACCAAGATGAATTCTTCTTTCGGAATTTCAGCAAATTTGCTTTTGATAAATCTCTGTACAATCAGTTGCTGGATGGTACATTCGTAACAGAGAAAACTTTTATTTCCCTTCCATTCACTGACTCTGGTCCCTTAAGACACCGATGGTTTATCCAGATATCCTACAAAAGCTCAGCCCTGATCCTCCAATGATGGTTTGAAAGGTGATGCATGATTCTAACAGTCCTCAACTTGCTGACTATTACCAAGTGTGATAAATAAAAATGTATCCATCTAATAAATGAAGCGAAGTGAATAAAGTCAGTAAAGAAATATTGTTACATTTACCTATTACTGTGACTTCTTTCTTTTCCTTTTGTTTTCATCTTGTGCTTAAGTTTTACAAAGAGCATGGGGCCAGGTTCATACTTACTTGCAGTCAGACAGTGTATTTTGTATGTATTTAATGTTGGACATGAAAAGTAGAACAGATGAAATATAGATATAAACTTCTGTTTTACTCTAAATAATAGTTTAGTTGTACAGTGGAGATTAGTTCCTTTATGGTCAGCGGTAGTGTTGATCACGAATATTCAAATTGCGAATTTTTATCGCGGTACTACGAGAATTTGCAATTCGAATTCGAATATCGCCCCTGACGCTCATCACGACTCAGCAGGGAACTGGATTTCCAGGATTTGGGGATCATCGCCCTGGCCGCCAGGATGATCTGACCGAAAACTGTCCTAATCTGTGGAGGAAGATCTACAAGGCCCACAAAGCAAAGGGCTAGAGAAAGAGACTTGGCAATATCCTGTCCCACCACCTTCTGTAGGAGAAGGAACACGCCTTCCCAGAATGTAGACACTAGTGGGCTGTCGCACCAGACATGTTTATAAGTACCCATGAGACTGTAATTCCTCCAGCAGTAGGAGGAATGTGAGTGATTAAGTTTGTGGATATGTGCTGGTGTGAGGTACCAGCGGAGAAGTATTTTAAATGCCATCTCCCAGTGTGTGACACCTTTAGATATATGTCTCACAATAGGAAAAGCTAATTACCAGTCCTCCACAGAGTGTGATACCCCCAATTCTTCCCATTTAAGGACAAAGGTAGGTTTCACAGTCATATTAGAGGATATAAAGATGTTACAGAAGAAAGAGATACCTCTAATAGAACTCCTGGTGGATGAGAGGAAGGTTTAAAGCGGGATAGGGAACTCCATGTAGGGGATGTCATGGCTAGATAAAGCATGTCTGATCTTCAAGTATTTATAAAAATCTCTCTGCGGAATATCAAAATTGTGAGTTATACTTTCGAAGGAGTTCAGGCATGTGCCTTCGAATAGTTGGTCAATTCTAGATGTTGCTGCTGCAACCCAATTGTCTAGATGTAGATCTGGAATCCATACATTTAAGTATAGCAAAGATAGGTTTTTAATTGTAGTTTTGGGCACAGTTGATAGGTGTGGAAGGAGAGTTTTCCATGCCTTTACGCTAAGAAGGGAAGGATGGTTCCTCAGAATAGTTTGATGTTCCCCCTTCCAGAGCCGCCCACCTCTTGTCATTGTCGTGTATCCACCAGTCCTTTATTTGTGTGACACTTGCCCAGTAGCACTTCCTTACATCCAGAATACTCATATCCCCTTTGTACCAAGGTCTAATCATCATAGAGAACCAAATTCTGGGCTTTTTTGTCAGCCCAAAGTCGGTGAGCAGTTTTTGCAAAGATTGAAAAAAGGCGGCGGGTACCGGGATCACCACGGTGCGAAAGGTATACAGTATGATCGTGAGCATCATCATTTTAATAACAGCCACTCGGCATGCCCAGGACAATAATGGGAAAATTTCCGAATCATATCAGATATTTTTTCTGATAGTTTGCTGAGAAGAGATCTTTGCTAGATTCGGTGAGAGTGATTCCCAAGTAAGTCGCTCACACCTCCATGCTAACATGTCATAAGAACCCTCTTCCATCAGCAATTTAGCCAGAGCGGGAAGGTGTCTCCCAGGGGCAGTGGTTGAGCATCCAAAATGGTATTAAAATCTCCTCCTACCACTAGAATCCTTTTGCTCACCGACTCTCTTCTGGACCGGAGGGGCGCCCAAAATCTAGGCTGATGCCTGTTGGGAAAATATACGTTACAGAGGGTATATGTAACATTGTTAAAATCACAAATCACACCCAAATATTGACCCTGCAGGTCCACAATGGTATTATGTAGTGAGAAACCTACCGAGCTCTGAAATCGCTATAGCTACTTCTTTGCGTTTAGCAGGGCAGGATGATACAAAAATGCCCCCCCCCCCCTAATAAACTAAAAAAATCTGGTCCTACCTCATCCAGGGTGTCGCTGGCGTCGGATCCAAAACAAGGTCCTTGTGGTGATAGAGAAAAAAAGAATAATTACATAAGGAAAGGATGGTGACTGCCCCTAAGAAATCACCAGCAGTGGGTGCTGTGATGACCTGTAAGACTGAGCCATGCCAATGTATAGCAGTGCTACCACACAGTACTAATGCCCACACTGTGGCCCTTCCCAGTATTTAAGCCAACCTTGTGGCCCCTTCACAATAGTTATACCCACCTTTGTTCCTGTCACAGTAGTTATGCCAGATATGTGCCCCTCACAGTAGTTATGCCCAGATATGTGCCCCTCACAGTAGTTATGCCCAGAAATGTGTCCCCTCACAGTAGTAATGCCAACATATATGCCCCCTCACAGTAGTTATGGCAGATATGTGCCCCTTCACAGTAGTTATGCCCACATATGTGCCCCCTCACAGTAGTTATGCCAGATATGTGCCCCTCACAGTAGTTATGCCCAGATATGTGTCCCCTCACAGTAGTAATGCCAACATATGTGACCCCTCACAGTAGTTATGCCAGATATGTGCCCCTTCACAGTAGTTATGCCCAGATATGTGTCCCCTCACAGTAGTAATACCAACGTATGTGCCCCCTCACAGTAGTTATGGCAGATATGTGCCCCTTCACAGTAGTTATGCCCACATATGTGCCCCCTCACAGTAGTTATGCCAGATATGTGCCCTCTAATAGTAGTTATGCCTTAATATGTGCACCCCTCATAGTAGTTATGCCCACATAGGTGTCCCCTTACAGTAATTATGCCAGCTTTATGGTGAAAATAAAAAAAAACTCATACTTACCATCCTCCCTGAGGACACACACTCCACCACTCTCATGGCCTGCTGGCTGTGCTTGGAGGCTGATTCCCGGGCATTCATCTCTCCTCCCACAGCCAGCAGTACCAAGTACGGCCAGCAGAGGGAGCGCCTGAGCTGAGAAGAAAGGTGAAGCAGGGAGCAGAGACGGCTCCCTGCTTTACACTCTGGAGACAAGAGACCGGCAGTGACAAAAACTGCCGGGTGTCGGGTGAGCATGCCCCCACCCCCCACATGCCTCTGTGACACCCCGGCCTCTGCAACCCCCACATTGTACATGTTTTAAGAGCGCTCTGACAGGGCCCGGCATTGTCACTGTAGTTCATGTTGGGCCCCGTCAGAGCGCTCCATTACATGTAAGTGTAGCGGGCCCCCTCCCCCTGCCAGGCCCGGTCGCGGTTGCATCCTCTGCGACCACTATTGTTACGCCCCTGCTTCTTGCATAAACTGTATCTCACAATAGAGGTTTTTGGCCTCCCTCCAAACCATACTACGTTTGTAGGGACTGTTAAGTCCCTTAACATTTAGGGAGGTTATAGTTACTACCATAGTGGAGAAACAAAATGTATTATGTGTTCACTCTGTGAAAGAGCAGGCTTGCCTGCCAGTTGCAGCTATAGAATATTAGGTGCATAGTAAAAGGTGCCAGGGGTTGGAAAAGATACACAAAAAATAAATAAAAAATAAGCAAGAAGTAGAAACCGTATATGAGAACCAACTTGTATGGTAGGTTAGTCTCAGGTACAGCCCTTAAGCATACCACCCACAACATACAGGAAAGAGAAATGACAATTTCACATTGATGCTCATCGTATAGTTAACTATAAATCTGAAAATAAACTGACTGATATAATCTACAACAAAAGATGTGACCGCCTTCGGTGTCAGAGACATTATATTGGAGTTTGCGGATAAGGGACAATACAGATTTGCTAATTCCATTTTGCAGTAAGATAAGCATGTATTTTTAAATGTGTCTACTGTCACTGGAGCAGAGGAGGCTGTAAATTGAGAAATATCACAGTCAGTTTCTTAGGAGCGGAGGGCTTTGCCCTACGTTTGCTCATAATGGGCCAGCGGTGGCGTATTATTGCCGTTCTGATGGGGGGGTACTGCACAGTGGAGCGGGAGGAGACAGACGAGGACTTCCCGCGTATGGAAGGCCCGGAGTGGCACCAATTATATACACGTGGCTGAGATAGCCGCCTTAACAGGGAAGTTAATTCAGGCTCACCGCCTTATCTGTGAGGGAGACTCGCTAACAATTTGGCCTCCGGAGCTGGGAGATGAAGGCTGTGCGAGGAGGGTCGCCGCAGAGCACAAACCGCAGTTACTTGACCTCTGATCTTGGAGACATGGAATCCCGCTGCTCGGTGAAGCAGCTGGAGATGGGCGAAGGCGCGTGGTCGCCAATGACAATGTAGATGGTGTTAGATTCTGGTCCGATAGTTAGCCGCCAGTGTAAGGGTTTGGAGGGTCACCATTTACAGCAGTTTGAGCAGGTTTGGAGGGTCTCCATTTACAGCAGTTTGAGCAGCTTTAGAGTGCTGTGTGCCGCAGTAGAGGATCTATGTCCGGGAGAGCTAGGAATCAGGCAGCCATCTTCCTCAGAGGCCAAAGGACAGGGCAGCACTGTTTTATGCTTCTGTTTGATGCTGTATTATGCTAGCAGAATATATTTCCTTAATTATTTACCAAGCCCGTCTCATTTATCATTTTCTACCCAATTTTTTTTTTATTATTAAAATCTACATCAGCAAGGGAGCTGGCATAGATTTAAGGTTGTTAGGCACCAGCGGTGGATGCGCCTAAGTTATGTAGAGGCCGGCACCGGCGTCTAATACTCTGGTCCTAATAAATGGACCTATATATATTTTTTTTCCTTTTTTTTAAATTTTCTTTATGAACGCCTTTCAACTCAACAAGATAAAAATTGGTGTATTTTATGCATTAGGTTGTTAGTGCGGCCTTACTGGTCTGGTAATAGAATGGATTCCAATAGACTGGACTGAAAATGGTGGCATTCATTTCTATAACCCATTGAAATAAATCCAATCCTTATAAATTTCTCGGCAGCTCCATAAATATGTGCATATTGTAACATTAATGGATAGAACAGGAGAATGAGGCATTCTAAGAAAATGAAAAGATCGAGATAAACAGGAGTAAAGTGAACTGTAACCCTAAAACTCCAGGCTTGACAAGGAGCCCCAGGCAAGCTTTCACTGAAAATCCTCTAATCCCATTGATCCAGCATCTGAAAAAGAAGTGAATCTCTTCTGCCTCTCATAAGGACGGCAATAAGTGGTAAGTGTGCACAGCGGGTGCTGCATGCTTTAGGGATCGTAATGATGTAACCCCCTTATTACTTGTAAGACTCTTTGTTGTTAATGCAGTCACCATGCCCCTACTGACAGCCTGAATGCTTCACTTGGCATGTTTTCTTATGATTTCATGAGCCGCATTAGTACATTTGAGATGATCACTGATTCTGTTCTGCACATCTTTGTTTCAGGAGTGAAAGACTCTGTAATGCTGTAAGAGTTATTAAACTAATTTTTTACAGTAGAAGTAAAATGAGGACAACAGTAACCATTAAAGGGGTCATCACATCACAAACAATGGAGGCATATCACTGGGACCCCCACCCATATCGGGAATGGAGCCCCGCCGAGTGGTGGCTGGAGGACCCCGGTCCGGCCACCACCAAGCGCTCTCCCCATAGAAGTGAATGGGAGTGCACCGCACATGACCGACCACTGCTGCCAATCACTTCTATCGGCCCAACAGAAGCCAGCGCTCAGCTATTTTCGGTGGCCCATAGAAAATGAATGAAAAGTGGCTGTGCATGAGCAGTGCACCCTCAAACACTTTCACAGATCTGTTCTCGATATAGGTGAAGGTCACAGTGGTGAGACCCACACCTATTGGACAATGGGGGCATATTCTAGCGATATGCTCCAATTGTCTGTGATGAGACAACTCCTTTAAGTACTGTAGCAATTAAGAGTGCAGGGGTTGTAGTTCCAAGTGAACCACTATGTCCATGGTGCAAACAGATATTCGGGGTCCTCTTATACTGTGACTG
Organism: Bufotes viridis; assembly: GCA_033119425.1. Lineage (NCBI taxonomy): Eukaryota > Metazoa > Chordata > Amphibia > Anura > Bufonidae > Bufotes > Bufotes viridis. The sequence goes on along the minus strand of CM065598.1, from coordinate 83,923,950 downwards.
ACAGCTGAGGTGGTGCTAGGACAAGCACAAATAACTCTGCCCTTTGTGATTTAAACCCCCTAATTTTATGCTCAAATGGGTATTCCTGTTATTTAAAGTTATCCTCTGCCCATAGTACATAGTAGGCTATCTCCAAAAGTCCCACAGAAATGAAGGAAGCAGTCAGGCACATACTGTCTGTTCCGTTCATTTCAGAGAGGCTTCACTGAGTATGGGGCTCTCATTCTCATCATCCGTGTGGGTCCCAGTGGTGAGAACCCTACTGATCTAATAGCTAGGGATAGGGGATAGCTTTATATAATGAAATAGCCTTTTTTACAGGGTTTTCTGGGGTCTACCTCATGTGTGCTCCTAGTTGTCTAGGCTATATTATTAAATGCATAACACAATCATACTAATGGTTACTGGTGGCTATTTTTATAGTTCTACAGACCATACATCAGAGCATGACCAGTATTTGCCATCCTATGAGAATATTCATTGCAACCAGCAGGTAGTACATTATCCATGATGAGAAAACTTAGCAATGATGTGATCAATAGATAAAGGAAAAGTTGTCCAGCAATTCAAAGATCAGAAGTGATATATTGCCAGTCCCTGACATTTTTATTAGCTCATAATCTGTCGTCTGTAAGTTTAATTTTAAAGGTATAATTAAAGAAGTAGTTTTATTTTTGTTGGGACCCTTAAAGGGATTTTTTTGATCTGGATGACCTCTGTACAATGTACAAAGTGAGTTTTCATCCCGAGGGCCCCAACTTAGGGCTTAGTTTGTTGACTTGTGACATGCAACACAAAACATGTCTGGATTTCTTGCGTCTATCGCATTGCAGTCATGTATCGCATTGAGACACCATTGGCAAACGTTACATGAAATGTTGCACGCTTTTCTTATGGCATGAGACTTGTTGCAGTGTAGCTGAACCCTTAGAACTAATTTTGGAACCAGTTCTGTAACCACTAGCGTCTTTTTCTTATGGATTAATTTGCAAATAACCTACTAGTCCTTACCCATGGCACGTCCGGATAACAAAACAAACGGAAGGTGGATCTCTGGTGGGCCCAAGGTCCCACTTCAATGTTATTCAAGGAGTTAAAGGGGATTTTTCATCTTAGCCATTGGTGGCATATCACAAGTGAATGGGGCGACTGCCACATTTTCCATTTATTTCTATGGAACTTCTGAAACAAGCCAAGCCAGGAGTTCAAGAAGAAGTTGCAGCTTCTAAATCAAATTTTCAGAGAATTCTTAGAAATTTGCTACAGGATTAGCCTGAGAATTGTTTTGATGAAGCTTGATGACAGCAATCTCTCCAGGGATTTTTTTTTATTGCATTAAATTGACTTAAATTAATGCTCTTTTTATTCTTAGGAGTCCAGTGGGCGGTTCTAATGTCCATCACTGATTAGAATTCCCACTGAATCAATCTGTTCATCTCCTTCTGTTCAACAACAAGCTGGCTGAATATCAGACATCATGTTCAAAGTGACAGGTTTACTTCAAAGGGGTATTCTCCTATCGCCTTCTGTTTTACATTTCCCTCTTACCACCAGACCTGTGAAGGGATTCATACTGATCTGCTCCTCGCTGCTCAGTTTCGGCTCCCTGGCTCCAGTGTCTTCAGTCCCTAAATGTAAATTTCTGACATGGATGGGGTCATGTTTTACTGACATTCCCGTGGTAGGTACCAGGAAATCAGACAGACTGGCATCATGTGGGTTAAATTGACATGTTCCTTGTGCATCTTATTGTGTCTGTGTTTTGGTGAATACCACACCCCTTGCTTCAGGTTTTGCTTGTTGGTAATTTGCCTTCCCCATAAGTAGTCCCTTCTCACTCTTGGAGGTGCGGTTTATAGATTTTCTTTCTGCCTTCAAACTAGCTGGTTGGTTGTACTCTGTGGTGCTTCTGGAGTTGCCAGTTTTCTACTTTAAGCTAAGTCTTGTCTTTCCTTATTGTATTGTGTTTGTTATGTTCCCTGTTGTTTGTATCTAGGCCTGAGACAGAGACTTCCATTCGTCCATCTGGGGAGGAATGGGTTGTCTCCGGTCCTTACCTTATTCCAGGGCCATATAGGGAAACCTTTAAGGTCTAGTCATATCGATAGGTAGTTAGGGCACAGATTGTTGGGTTGTTTAGGAGGTGACTTGTTCCTTCCCTAGTTTCCAGGCCCAGTGTCTGTTCCCCTTCTCTACTGTGTTCAGTGTGGAGTTTTCCCCCCATACTGATCGTGACATTATGGCCAGTACTATAGTCAATGACTGGCCACAGTGATGGCATATCCACTAATCGGCACATAACAGCAGTGACAAACCACTTTCGGATGTGTCACCGCTGCTGCCAGTCATTGGCTGCTGCGGGACAAGTAACCTTGTCCATACTGGAAGTTTATATGCAGTGGAAGTGCAGTGAAGACAGCAGTGAACCCAGGGAGGAGGTAAATAAGTATGAGTCTTTACAGGTCCAGCGGGGAGGGGGGACTTAATCCTAAAATTCTCCTTAAACTGCACTATCTTGACAAAGCTATTATACTTGATAAACTCTACAGGTAGACACGATACTTAATACATACCAGGATTGGCTTGGACAGGTTATGGATAATGCTAAGGTTTATGGTGTTTTACTTCAGGCGTAGACATCCAAGTCAACCAACAAATGGAGACCGCTGAAATACATATTATGCTCCAGCTAATTTAAAGTACCGTACTTAAAGTGGTTGTCCCACGAAAAATATTTTTTACAGTTTTCAAACTAGCACCTGGATCTGAATACTTTTGTAATTGCATGTAAGTAAAACTTTTGTACAGCTACTGAGTTATTAAATAGAATCTATCTGTATAGCGCCCCTAAATTTCTTATTTCTTTGACTTGCTCACTAAGATGGTCGCACATGCTCAGTTTCATCTTTTAACTGCCTCCTGTGCTGTGATTGGGAGAGCAGAGACATGCCCCATTATCTACAGCAGAAAAGACACTCCCCTTAAGCTGTCAGCTTCATATAAATCTAGCAGAGCAATGAATGGGGCGATCTCTAGATCCATGTGAGGTACAGGGCTGGTTCTAGCTTTGTTAGCTATAGGTTGTCATATACTATATGATGTCTTAATTTCATTTTTTACATTATTCATGGGATAACCCCTTTAATGTTCCGATTTAGTTTTTGTTCTATTTGTGCTTTACGCTTAACAAATGCATTTTTTTTTTTCTGATAATCACCTTTGAAAGAACATTTCTAACATGCAACATCTGCCAGCGGGAAAAACAAGTCTAATGAGAATCTTAATAGGGTTTATCGAAGGTTTTGTTGACCTTTGTTGAGTTATTAAGAATTTCTGCTGTTTGTCAAGTTTGGAGCTTTTATTAGAAAGCAGTTTGAATGAAGAGGTTGACTTTTTTAATACTAAATGTAATTCTTTGCTGCCTCTGTATTTTATGGTGCGGAAACGCAAAGAAATTCACATGGAAATTCATATGGAATTTTTGCAAGACTGTATGCAGGTAGCCCACTGCTGTAGATTCCCAATATCTCTTATAAAAAGCACCTGGTAAGTTCATCTGGTGAGAAGCATGCAGCAGTGTCTGGAGGAGGGGGTGCAGTGCTGCTGGGGTCACACTCTCATTGTAACAGCTCTGCACTGCCTTCCAATACTGATGGTCACTGACCTGTGAGTTCCCACTGTCAGCTCTGTGTTTCCCCTGTGCCCCCTCCTATGTGCTCCCTGTGCCCCTTCCTATGTGGTTCCTGTGACCCCTCCTCTGTGCTCCCTGTGACCCCTCATATGTGCCCCCTTTGCCCCCTCCTATGTGTTCCCTGTGCCCCCTCCGGTGTTGCTCCTTGTGCCCACTGTGTGCGTTCCCTGTGCCCGCTGTGTGTGCTCCCTGTGCACGCTGTGTGTGCTCCATGTGCCCGCTTTGTGTGCTCCCTGTGCCCACTGTGTGTGCGACCTGTGCCTACTTTGTGTGCTATCTGTACCCTCTCTGTGTGCTCCCTGTGTGTGATCCCTGTGCCCGCTGTGTGAGCTCCATGTGCCCCCTCTGTGTGCTCCCTATGTGTGATCCCTGTGCCCACTGTGTGAGCTCCCTCTGCCCCCTCTGTGTGCTCCCTGTGTGTGATCCCTGTGCGCGCTGTGTGAGCTCCCTCTGCCCCCTCTGTGTGCTCCCTGTGTGTGATCCCTGTGCCCCATGTGTGAGCTCCCTCTGCCCCTTCTATGTGCGCTCCTCTGTGCCTGCTGTGTGAGCTCCCTATGCCCCATCTGATTGCTTCCTGTGTGTGATCCCTGTGCCCGCTGTGTGTGCTCCCTGTGCCCACTGTGTGTGCTCCCTGTGCCCGCCGTGTGCGCTCCCTGTGCCCGTGGTGTGTGCTCTCTGTGTTTTGTATGTAAGCCCGCTGTGCCTCTGTGTCAGCTCCTTGTTTCCTAAGTGTGACTTCCACAGATCCACCATTACAGTGTGTCCTCCACAGATCCTCCATAACAGTGTGTCCTCCACAGATCCTCTATAACAGTGTGTCCTCCACAGATCCCCCATAACAGTGTGACCTCTACAGATCCCCCATAAGTGTGACCTCCACAGATCTCCCATAACAGTGTCATCCAGAGATCCCCCATAAGTGTGACTTCCACAGATCCACCATTACAATGTGTCCTCCACAGATCCTCCATAACAGTGTGTCCTCCACAGATCCCCCATAACAGTGTGTCCTCCACAGATCCCCCATAACAGTGTCATCCACAGATCCCCCATAAGTGTGTCATTCATAGGTCCTCCATAAGTGTGTCATCCATAGGTCCCCCATAACTGTGCGTCCTCCACAGGTCCGCCATAAGTGTGTCATCCATAGGTCCCCTATAACAGTGTGTCCTACACCGGTCCCCCATAGCAGTGTCATCCACAGATCCTGCATAACAGTGTCATCCACAGATCCCCTATAACAGTGTCATCCACAGATCCTGCATAACAGTGTGCATGTGCAGCTCTATCTCCATTCACTGATAAGGAATTGCCAGTGATCAGCTATTTACAGAACACTCATCGTATAATGAAGGATGACCGTGCATGCGCATTGTGCTCTCCCTTCACTTCAGGGGCCCGGATGGGACAGCCCCTTTTTTTCAGCTTGTGGTTTTATAAACTGCACCATGGAAAACAGAAGTCCTCTGGCCATTCATAACGTGGGGTCCATGGCCACAATTCTCCTTTATAAAATGCGTTAGAAGAAAAAAAAGAGGCTGCAGTATCAGCAGCTTAGGCCTTGTTCATACGTCAGTTATTTAATCAGTTTTTTCCATCAGTGATTGTGAGCCAAAAAACAGGAGAGGAGGTTACACAGACATCAGGTATAATGAAAAGATCTGCTCCTGTTTTGTGTTTTTGACTCGCACCTGGTTTTGGCTCCCAAAACCTGATGGAAATAACTGACCAAAATACTAAGGTGTGAACAAGGCCTTAGGCTACATGCACACGAACGTTGTTTGTTTCCGTGTCCGTGTTCATGTAGCCTAAGTCAGTGGAAAGGCTAAAGAGAAATGATGTGGCATTCTACAATCAGCTGATGTGGGCGTAACCACTGTCCGTGCCTACAAGGTTCTGTCAGACTGCTAGTCTGATATTTCAGGATTTGGGGCCCCACTTTCAATTTTGCCCAGGGTCACACTTGGTCTAAAACTGGCCCCTTTGTATAACATTGTGGATTTGCCGCATGATATTACGCAACGGCAAATCCAAAGCTAATCAGTCACTTGTGAACCCAGCCTTGAAGTTTAATGATGCATGCTAATAAATAATACAGGTATGAGAAACAGATACTACACGGGTCTGGATAAGCAGGAACCAATTAGTTCTTGGCATGAAAACATCTTGAGCTTAAAACATATATTTATTCCTTATAAATATCCATGAAAATTACAATTATATGGTTTATGCTTAAACACCACAGCCTTAAATATATATCCATCCTCTGTAATCATTGCCTTCCTTAGAGGAAAACCTCAAGATCTTTGCTGACACACTAATCTTGTCAGACCTATAAAGACACAAACAAAATACAGCAAAGAAGGTCAGAAATCGCTCTGAATTGTGAAATTCAAAATTACAAAGATGAAAGGCATAGACTCATTAGAGAAGCAGGTATAGGATCATTGGAGACCTTTAAAGAGGGGCTCTTCTGACACGTGTGTTTTAGGAAATACTTCCATTTCCCGTGCCATAACAATCCTGGACCATCTTTTCTTATAACTCTGCACCGTTCCTCGGTTAACATTCCTAGAAATATATGAATAATTTGACAAAGGGAAACTATTCTTCACTGTTCGGCAGCTAACACATTTTTCTGGTTGCCAGTTTGCAAGAGAAAAGGTCTGACAACCAGTATTGGACTTGGATTCCTTGGGTTCACCAGAGGAAATCATTCTTAAGGCTCAACCTTTATATCATCAGAATAGTCTAAAATGTTTTTAATAAAAGATATAGACCTTAGTAGCAAACTATTGGCTCCAAAAGCAGTTAAATGTGTTTTTCCTTGATCTTTTAGGGCCCTTTATGATATTAGAGCATAGGACCACCAGAGGATCCTCAGGTACACTGGTTGGGGCAGTCCGACCCTGCTGATAACTATGCGGGGCCACTCACGTAGTAGTATGAAGCCCCTGCACTGTGGCACTGTGACCGTTACGTAGGCATAAGAATCAAAGAGAGAAATGAGTGTAGAGCAGTAGAGGATGCATGTAGGAGCCTACTGAAGATACTATGGAGCACCAGACCAGTTACAGCCACTGTAAGAAAAGCCTGTGTGATAGGAATGTAAGAACCTGAAAGCTGTTGACTGATATACTTGCCCAGAGTTGGACTGAGACAGATTAGTTAACTAGTATGAGCTACACATTCCAATGAATTGGTGTCAATGTTGTACACAGTAACATCAAGGCTCTTAGAGCAGGAGCCATTTTTTTTGTTGCTCACCTGGGACATAGGGTGGAAAAACGGTACAACCTCTTTAATGGTCCATTATTGTGTATCATAAATATTGTGTAGAATTATTTTTTTCTCCATCTGTCTTTTACTTTTTAACATCAGAACTTTTTCTAGTAACCTGTTATGAACTAATATGTAATTTAACATGACATCTTACCCTTGACTTGATTTTGAATAAATAATAAAGTAGATATAAACTCTTCATTTAGTCTACCCTTGCAGGCATATCACTTGATTCTAAACCTTTAAGAGGATAACATATGTACAGTATGTCTTTTTTCTCTTAGACACTTTCAGTGAGCTCCTAATCCTTAAGAATATGCTCCTGAACCAAAACTTTAAATCAGATTCAGCGGGCTTCTAACATTTCATAATGCTGATGTTTGATCAAGAAGTTGTTGTGTTACTAATAAGTATTAATACTAACTGGTAATTGAATAAATGACCATTTTAAAGTATATATCATCATCTTATCATACATTTCAATAACTGTATTTTTCCATTGATGTAGCCATACAACAGTATATTTTTTTTTTTTAAAGGCATGTTATACTCATTAACCCCTTCAGGACCCTGCCATATTTTACCTTAAGGACCAGGCCATTTTTTGTAAATCCTACATGTGTCCCTTACGCTTCCACCCAGATATATGCCCGCACTGCCCTCTAAAGAAATTGACCTAATGGTACTCCACAATGTGCACATGACTATCAATCTTTTACAGTCCCCTCTATAACAAATGAGAAACAATGTTTTTTCTCCTGCCTCAAGATCCCTTTCTTCCCCCTCCTCCTTTTCAGTGCTCCCCCTTCCACCCCTCCCCAATGTTTTCCCTTCCCTCATCCCAAACCTCCACTTGCACCCCCCCCCCCTTAGCAACCTCTCCTGGATATTAGTTAGTCCGACTCCTTTGATTGTCTATAGTTATCTCTACACAGCCAGGTACCCAGGGTCTGGGACTGGGTCACTCTGACCTCTGTTCCGTACTCCTGGTCCAATTTTTCTGCTTCTAGGGAGTTAGCATAGTTTTTTTTTTTTTTTAATCCCCTTCCAACTAGCAGATGAGATCACAGATACTGAAGGAAGATATATAATGATCAAAGGAAAGATAGGCCAACACCTTTATACGTTGATAAATGTGTATACCCCTAACTGCAAACAAATCCAATGGCTAAAAGAGGTCTTAGATGTGGCGGACTCCTTTAATGAGGGAGTGACGTTATATAGGGGTGACTTTAATTTGGTGGTGAACCCACTACTGGACTCCTCATCACGCAAATCTGTTCTTTCCCAGAAGGCGTTGCGCTCTCTTGTTTCCAAGCTTTGGAGAGCCCACCTGATAGATGCTTGGCGTGCTCTGCACCCAGACACCAAGGACTATACTTTTTTTTCCTCAGTCCATGGCTCTTACCAGTGCCTGGACTACCTCTTCATATCAAAAGACCATCTTTAGATGTGTTCAGAGGCGCACATAGGATCTATTCTTCGGTTGGATCACTCTCCTATGTGTGTCTCTATATCTACCCCCAAGACATGACACTCTTATGCGACATGGCGCCTAAACAAACAATTGCTGGGAAATCCCAACACTAAGTCCCACCTCCAGTAATTGTTGGAAGACTATTTTTCAATAAACAAAACCCAAGACGTCTCTCCGCAGACAATCTGGGATTCCCACAAGTCCTACATTCGAGGACACTGCATTGGCATGGGAGCCCACATAAAAAAAGAAAGGAACAAACAAATTGACACCCTACAAGACAAAATAAAACGCCTGGAAGTTGCACATAAACACTCCTTATTACAAACACATCTAACTGAATTAAACAATTAAAGAATTACTCTTAAAAACCTTCTGACACACAGCCTCAGCAAAACATTGTCTTCATTTTCAACAGAAGATATTTGCCCATAGCAACAAAGCTTCTAAATTTGTGATTCAGAGGGTTAAGAAGAGGAAACTAGACAATTATGTACATAAACTCAGAAGCCCCTCGGGCTCTTTAACATTTGACTCTAAACAGATAGCTATACACTTTAGAGACTTTTATGAATCACTGTATAACATGGACTCTACACAACAAACACCTGAACGAGAGAGGGACATTCTCTAGATCCTTCTTGGATCTCCCTGTCTTATATACTCTAGCTCACCTGGCAACCATCACTCAATTTCAGTGCACTGAACAAACTAGGTAAGGCCTTCTGAGATGAATGAATAAACAAAGATCCCGCCCTTCACCTTTAGTTGTGTTGTCTTGTCTTTATTTAGGTGCAAGACTTGTTACAACATGTGAAAATCCATACACTCCAACCCAGGTTTACAGTTTAACACGTTTCGGACAGCACGTCCTTAATCATAACTGCACCTAAATAAAGACAAGACAGCGCAACTAAAGGTGAAGTGCTGGATCTTTGTTTGTTCACTCATCTTTCTGTCTTATCTGATACTCAGACAACAGCTGATGTCCCCATTTACATCAGAAGAACTCCTAGATGTCTTCCGGTAATCTCCTAAATGGAAGAGTCCAGGGCCAGATGGCCTACCAATCTCCTATTACTCCCCCTTCCATAGCATTCTGATTCCACACTTACTCCCCGTCTATAATTTAACACTAGAAAACAAACCCCTGTCCACGGAGATGACCAAAGCACATATAACACTAATCCTTAAAGAGGGCAAAGATAATACCATCTGCCCAAACTAAAGACCCATCTCTCTTCTCAACATAGACTTAAAACTTTTAGCCAAAATGTTAGCTAACAGATTGGCAAAAATCCTACCTTCACTAATCTACAGGGACCAAGTAGGTTTTATAAGAGGAAGAGAATGGAAAGATAATACCACAAGAGTGCTTAATACGGATGCTGAGAAGGCTTTTGATAGGGGCAAGTGGTCCTTAATGAAACATGTCCTATCTACGCTACAATTCCCAGATCCATTCCTATATACAATCAATGCCATGTATTCTAATGCTTCAGCCTCTATCTCAGTTAATAATACCCTTTCAGACTCCTTCCAAATCCGAAATGGTACCCGACAGGGATGCCCACTTTCCCACCTCTTATTCGTTTTGACCCTGGAGCCACTGTTGCAAACAATCAGATCAGACAGAGAGATTAGAGGTATCACATTAGGCGATCAATAACATAAAACTCCAGCTTTTGCGGATGACTTGTTAATTATGACTAGCAATCCAGACGTAGCCCTACACAAGATCTACCATCACTGAGAGAATTACAGCCTATATTCCAATTTTAAAGTGAACCATAACAAGTCCCTAATCATCAGTTTTGAACTCTCTGTAGCCAACAAGAAATGCCTAGAACAAAACTCCCCCTTTGACTGATCCTCCCCTCACCTAACTTATTTAGGGGTAAAGATTAGTGCTGACCCTACCGAACTTTATTCCTTGAATAATACACCCCTTATGAAAAATATTTCAGACTCCCTCACCAACTTAGATCTACCCATCCTGTCTTGGTTTTGTAGGAAAAATATCCTCATGTCACTCATGTTATCTAAACTAACATACTTACAACAGGTACTCCCCATTCTTATTCCGTCCTCATACAATACAGCACTGAGGACACTATTTTAAACATTCATTTGAAATAAAAAGAAAGTCCGCCTTTCAAATAAATTTCGAAATCGATCTAAGAGGATGGGCGGGATTGTTCTCCCAGACCAAGAACTATATGGGAAAGTGGTTCTTCTTTCTAGAGTGGTAGACTGGTTGAGGGCCCGACCCATAAATCTTGGGTTTCCATGGAGCAATCAATGCTGGGCTCCACATTTAGGGCCTTCCTGTTGGGACGCAATACCATCCATCCTCTTCCCCCAGTACCATTCCCATAATAAAAGCTACTTTTTCTGCTTGGAAATGGCTCCAAGGAACTCAATACAAGATCCCATACCCCTCTCCGATTCTACAAGCTATAGACATATTTCACTTAGCTCCTAAAGCACTTCTTGAAAGCTTACCAATTCACAATAGAAATTTTAATACCTGGCTGACAGACCTCTACCATGATACTCGCATAATTACCTTGGATGACATGAGACGCAAGCTAGGAATTGACCAACCTAACTGTACCTCTCTCTATTTTCTTTGAGCATATATTCAAGAACACATCAAGCTAGGAGACCTGTATTGCCCACAGATTTGGTTTGAAAGTCTGATCAGCAACAGTCATTGCCCTCCCAAAATTATCTCACAACTATACAACAGACTGAGAATTCTAAAGCTGTTACCACCACCCTGGCGTTTATCAGACTCAGACTTGAACCGCTCATTCTCTGGATCCGACATAGACACCATTCTCATCTCCCCGCATAAATCATCCAGATGTGTCAGACTACAGGAGAATGGCTATAAAGTCATTACAAGATGGTATAAGACTCCCGACAAGACATGCATGTATTCCGTGTCCACCTCTGACACATGCTGAAGGTGCTCGAAGGAAAAAGACTCCTACCTCCACACCGGGTGGGAATGTTCTATATTTCTACGATGGTGGAAACAAATCTTCCAATTATGCAACCAAATTTGTGGAGCGGTGCTCCAACCATCTGCTGAAATAGCTTTCTTAAACCTTTATCCACCTAATCAACAAGCTTCCAATCTAGACCTCTTCAAACAACTAATAAATAAAGCCAGATTTCTTATCCCGAAATATTGGCTTTCAACTGATGTCCTGTCACTCGAACAGTGGTCAATTAAAGTTGACCAGATCTATAGATTTGAAGAAATCTCCTCATGGGAGATGTGAAAGATCCATAGTTTTACAAAATTATGGCATGACTGGAAGGCTCACAGAGGCCTTGGAGACGAGGTATGGGATTGCAACACTAATGACACAACACTCTCTTACTAAACAACAAAACAGGGGGGCATGACCCCGATGAATCCCTCCCACTCAACCTTTTCCCAAGATCCGCACAGCTGCCCGCTCCAGAACTGACCAAGGACCTATATAAAATAACCCTGGAATTGAAGGCGATATAGCTTTCTTTCATAAGACCTAAGAGTCATATGTGACCAGGTTACTGTGTTCTGTTGAAACTATACATACATGGAGGATTGTTCTACTCCTCTGCTGTTCTGTAAATTACTTTTACATAATAAAGTATTTGGAAAAAAAAAAAAAAAAAAAGAGAAGAGAGTGTTAGTAGGTTGTGATCGGATAGGGGGAGAGGTGAGTTAGAGAGGTTAGATATGGAATAAATTCAGGTAAAGATGCAATCCAGTGTGTGACCATCTTTTTGCATGGCAATGGTAGACCACTGGGACAGACCAAAGGAGGAATTGAGTGCTAGAAGCGTAGAGGCAGCTGAGTGGCGATTGTCAAAGGATGTTGAAGTCACCTATGTTGATAGTGGGGATGTCAGCTGAAAGAAAGTGTAATAACTAGGTGTTATGAAGTGGTCGAAAAAGATGGTGGCCAGGGGGTCAGTAGATTACATCCACTTGGAGGTTGGAGGGAGGATAGATGCAGGCAGAGTGTAAAGTACTTCAAATGCAGGGAGCATAATGAAGTGCAACAGTGGAGTAGGCCTGAAGGAGCAGTTATATGATAAGAGAAATCCAACTTCTCCACCATGTTTTCTGCATGGATGGGAAGGGGAAGTAAAATGAAATCCACCATAAGAGAGTGTAGCAGGTGAGGCTGTGTCAAAGGATGCCAGCCATGTTTCTGTTAATCCCGGGAAAGAAAGTCTATTAGAATGTCCCATTAGAGCAAGCATCCTCAAACTGCGGCCCTCCAGCTGTTGTAAAACTACAACTCCCACAATGCCCTGCTGTAGGCTGATACCTGTAGGCTGTTCAGGCTTGCTGGGAGTTGTAGTTTTGCAACAGCTGGATGGCCGCAATTTGCGGATGCCTGCATTAGAGGATCCAGTGAGCCTAGGTTCTGACATGACCCAGCAGATCCCATGGGGTAGAGAAATAGACTTCATATGAAGCACTGTATAATGGTTCCTTTATATGCTGTTGTTTTATCTTTAGGTTACTTCACAGGTTCAGTATTATATGGCACTTCAGTCAAGAAGCAAGCTATTGAACAGCTATAGGACAAGACAAGATCTTGAATCGAATACTTCTACTTATTCTATAGAAATCAAGGCTGACTTTCTTTGCAAATGTAATTATTGTATCAAACACATCAGTGAGTTAATAGAGGTATTATCATCAGTGGAATTAAATGACGCAATTATTAGTCTTTATGTTTTCTTCTTTTAGACCTACAGTACTCTTGTATGTAATTTATCTACTAGAAGTGTACCTTTGTCGTGTTATCACAGAGAATTGTGAGTAATGAATAAGATATTAATGCTTTGCTATAAAGAGCACTGTAATTCATTGCTTTAATAGAGTGGACACAAGAGTTGGAGAGTCAAAATGTTTTATTAGTTTTGCAGTTGTTAATTTCTTTTTCTTTCTATTTCATCTTATAATGTGTTTATTACTGTAGAAAAACCCTTCAAGAAAATATTCTAATGCAAATTGGAAGGGCAAATATTGAAGTGAATGTGAAGAAAAGTGATGTAAATGGATCTGTTTATATCATGGGGAAGTAATAACTATTACAGTCTGACATATTGTTGTTGTTATTATTATTATTACTAGCTGAAGGACCCGGCTTCACACGGATATATTTAATTTATTTCATTTAATGTTTGTGTGTGTTGTTAAAAGATATCGACAGTATACACTATAACAGTGACATCTACAGTACCCCACCCCCTTAACAGTGACCTCCACAGCCCCCCACCCTTTAACACTACCCCCCACAGTGCTCTATCTCCTTAAAAATGGACCTCCACAGCAGCCCACCCCCTTAACTTTGACCTTTAAAGCAGCCTGCCCCTTTAACAGTGAGTTCCACAGCACCCCCCCCTTGAAAGTGACCTCTACAGGATCCGCCCACTTAACATTGACCTCTACACTGACTATAGGTTACAGTCCGCTTAACTGACCTCCACAGCAAGTTCCCTTTTAACAGTGACTGCCACAGTACCCTGTTCCCATAAAAGTGACCTCACAGTACCCCACTGCCTTAACAGTGACCTCACAGTACCCGCTGCTCCTTTAAAAGTGGCCTCCAAAGTCCCCTCCTCCCTTAACAGTGATCACCACAGCGGCCTGCCCCCTTAACAGTAACATCCACAGCACCCTCCCCTTTAACAGTGACCTCCACAGTAGCCGTCCCTTTATTAGTGACCTCCACAGTACCCCGTCTCGTTAACATTGATTTCCACAATAACAGTGACCTCCACAGAGTTTTGTTTCCCTTAAATGTGACTTCCACAACACCCCACCCCCTTAACAGTGACCTCTACAGCACCTCGCCCCTTAACACTGACTTCCATTGCAGACCATCCCCTTAACTGTGACCTTCACATTTCCCTGCCCCCTGAACAGAGACCTCCACAGTGCTCTCCCCCTTTACAGTGACCTCCACAGTACCCCATCTCTGTAACAGGGATTTCCACAACACCCCGAGCCCTGAACAGTGGCCTCTACAGCAATCTTCCCCTTAACACTGACCTCCATAGAAGACCGTCACCTTAATTATGACCTTCACAGCAGCCTGACCCTAGGGTAGCCAGAGGTACGGTTTTAGGCGGGACAGTCAGGCTTTTAGACAGGGCCTGGACAGCAGCTCACTCTCAGACAGCAGCACATTGTGAGCTGCAAGGAGAAATTTACCTCCCTCCCACCCCTGCAGCTGACAGAAGTTGATTTTTGCCTTCATTCTTTCAATCCCTTATTGATTGCAGAGTGGCAGGGGGCATGGCTTAGCGGGACCTGGAGAGGGAGGGGTCAAGTCCATCTTTTGAGGGTGGCCTGAATGGCAACCCTACCTGCCGCCTGAATTATGACCTCCGCAGCACTCTGCTCCCTTAACAGTGTCATCCACAGTGCCCTGCCCCTTTAAAGCTGACCTGCAGCAGTGAAGAAATATGGCTGGGTTGTTATGGAAACCTGGTGTAAAACTGTGTGCATGTGGAGAATAAGGGCCTGCAAGCTTCTATTGGTTGATATGGGACATGTGACTGTGTGTATGGCAGTTAGGATATAAAGAGAAAGACCTGCAGGCTTCTATTAGCTAATGTAGGTCATGTGATGTGCCATATTTGCCTTTTTTGGAACGGTACCTGCTAGAGAGCTGAGACCCGATCTAAAACCTTCCCAGACACCTGACGTACCTGTGTGCAAAATTTTGTGATTGTAAATATGGTAGTGGACATACACACATACACTCAGCTTTATATATTAGATATGCCTTAATAGGTTGCACTTTCAAGGTATGCAGAGAGTGAATTATTGTCATTAAGCTGATTCTCCTCTGGTATGAAGGAGGTGGTCTGTTTAAACAACACTTTGTTTGAAAGACTCTCCTATGACTAAGAAGACATATACACTTGTTCGAACTGCGTAAGAATGTTTTAGTTTTTTTTGTTTTTTTATGTCCCTGATGTTTCTAAGGATGTGAGAATAAATATACAAGTGTTTAAGAAGTGCTGGAGGACTTTTCTAATATCTCCTTATGAATTCTACCTCACCTCTCTTGTACCAAGTCTGCATCTTCTGCTGACTCTTGGTCTTATCTGCCTAAATTATTGCCTGTGTCCATCTGTAACCAGCCTGTGTTCTGGTACCAGCCTGCATCTTTCAACTAGTTACCAGTCCTGATGTCTGTGCTGCTGTGTATGTTCCACATGACTACTAACAACAAACCCAACTATTCCACAGTTATGAACTTGGCCCTGCCAAGCCTTTCCTGAATGTGCCTAGACTTGATCCAATGTTCACTTCACATGTTTCTGTTTTGTTTTCTCTGCTGTGTCCACCTAAGGATGCACACTTCTTGTCTTGTACCTTTCTTATGCTAATACCTAAACTCTTGCCTGATGACTTCATTATCTGTCTGCAATAAAGTAGTGTTTATTACAGCAATGTATCCATTATCCACAGAAAAGGGTAAAAATATATGATTGTTGATGGTCCGATCGCTGAGGACAGAACAGAGTCTCATGTTCCACTGTTTTAATGGAGCAGCAAACATATATGCAAATCCATTGTGCCATTCAACATTATAGGACTGCCAGAGATAGCCAAGTACAAGCGCTTAGCTATCTCCAGCAACTCCACAGAGTTGAATGGAGTAGCAACACGCATGGATGTCCAACACTCCATTTGAATGGGAAAACACAAGGTAGTCAGCGGATCAGACACTTATCCCCTATCATGTGGATATGAAATAAGCTGCTATAATGGAACAACCTGTTTAATTGTAACAAATGTATGAGACAAGTTAATAGAGGAGGTTAATTGTTAAGGATAGTGTTGAGCAAAGCGAACTTCAGATCATCGATTCGAAGCCGCTTCAGTCAAAATGTTTGAATGTTGTATGGGGATTCGTCTTTGTACAGCATTTAAATGTATGGGTTCCGGCGAGGCGAGTTATAACTTTAAAACCATTTTAAAACATGGAATAGATGTCGGCTCCGATACCGAGGTACCAGTTGGTACTGAAGCCGACTTCAGATCCAAGTTTAAAAATGGTTTTAAAGTTTGAAAATCGATGGCCGCAGTTATTCACCAAAGTCTTGTGCGACTTTTAACGGTGATAACTCACTTCGCCTCTCCATTTTAATGCTGTACGGAAATATGTTTCTGACTTTGAATCTAGGATCTGAAGCTCGATTGGCTAAACACTAGTTAAGGAACTTAACCTATAAGGCCAAGATAAGAGCAACTACAGTCTAAAGAGTGTCCCCATCCTTAAGAACCCAACACGTTTTTGCATTACACAGAGAGTTTATTGATTCTAATGGTAATTTTGTAATGCTTTGCTTCCACAGTGGTGGCACTGCAGAGAAATTGAAAGCTTACTAGTGACTTCCTCTACAGATTACACTGCTGAGGTCCACAACAACAAACATTTTGTGATCAGCTCATCAACAAGGGAATCTTTGAACACACGGAATTGTCTAAAGGTAAATGAATGACAGTAAAATAAAACTTAACGAATAATTCGTTCAAATGTTCTAGTTCTTCAAACTTTTATTTTGTTTGTAAAGGGAAATTCAGTGGTGGTGGGGAGGGGGTTGGGTGAAGGAAACATGGTCCTAGTTTCAATTGACTCTTTGTACTTATGACTGGAAATGACAGATTGTTACTGTGACGGCTCACTTTTTGATACATTTAACCTCTTGTATGAGCTTTTACAATAATAGTTTTTCCATGTTTTCCAGATCCATTGTTTCAGGGTCAGCGCTGAACAATTGACAAGCTAACATTAATGCCGCTTCTCTTTTCTCTTCAACATAATCTAAAGAGTGAGACGCTGTGTTGTTTAGACACCACTGACACCATCCATCTTGTTAGTGACTGATTGCTCTCCCCGCAGTAGAAGTTATCTGTAAGTAGATAGGAATGTCAAGATTTTCCCCATGCATTGTGAAAAGGCAGAACAATCGCTAAATGAGCAGAAATTGTGCATTTGACTTCAAGAAAACCTACAAAAAAATAGTACTTTGATTATGGACTAGAGTTTTGTATTTAGCTGGGCCCTGAAACCAATAAATATAGATGGACTAGAACATATGAACACATGAATTTGCTAAGATTTTAAGGAATGTAATAATACATCTGGCATATTATATAATTACAGTATAGAGAGCTATCCTATATTTTATCACTGACAGCAGCCAACAACCTTCACTTTCGATCCCCTCATATACATGCCTCCTTGACTTTAAATTTACTGCTAAAGCCTATGACATCTTATCTCCCCAGAGGATGAAAGGATTAGGACTGACGAACACATTAGATGTGTTAGAAGAATTTCTAAAACATTAGAAAGTCAGTCAGTCCAACCAAATCTTTGGGATTATGGCTAATATTAGTCTAATTGCATGGCTACCTTTAAATCCACTATTAACAACCTTCAAGGGACCTTCAGGTGGCCTTGTAGATATTGGAGAATCATGACAGGTACTATGGAAATCAGTTGGCTTGGCCAAGACTTATCTATGGACAACTACAGTGACTGTGTTGCATTATGATAGAGATTACATGGTATAAAAAATCTTGAAGATCCCAAGTGATAGACCTTATCTAAAGTGCAAGCTTAACTTTAGAACATACCTTGGGTGTAAACCAAATGCACCATTATGGAACATTGTGGTCTGTTGGGTCCATTCAGGTCAAAACAGGGGTCTGGTTATACATTCTATAATAATCCTTGGATATGCCAAATGTCCTTAAAGGGATTGTCTACAGGGAATGCATTTTATAGGGCTCAGAGTAGGTTAAAACACACCTCTTCAAAAACATCCTCGAAGAAACAAAGCAATACATTTAGCTTTTCTACTTCAGATGGCATCTCATATATGCCACTCCAACCTGTTTTGTGCCGATGCAATCCAAAGGGCCAAAGCCATTTTTTTATTTTATTTTTTTATTTTTTTTAGTTAGTAACAGATCTGAGTCTTGTCCTCCTAATAGTCCATATATAAACTCTAGCAACTATAGCATTTGGGGGACCTTTTATAGATTTAATAAAGGGAGTTTGTCACTAGAGATGAGCGAATTTCATGTTATGAAATTCATTCACGCTTCGTTTGGTGGTAAAAGGACCATAAAGCAAATCTATGGCGGAATACATAACTGAATGCCTTTTAAGGCATTTTGTTATTCATTTAGTCATAACAGAAGTCTATGGCCTGCATAACGGATCCGTCCCGTTTCTGTTTTGCAGGAGAGGACTCTAAAGGCATTCCGTTATGTATTCTGTCATAGAATTGCATTATTATCCGTGGTATGATCCATAACGCAATTCTGCTTTTACCGCCAAACGAAGCGTGAACGAATGTCAAAATATTTAATTCGCTCATCTCTATTTGTCACTTTCAAAATCAGTTTCAAAGTAAACATACTATCATGTAGGTTAGATGCCCCAAAACATAACCATAACTTTCTTGTAAAAATCCTGAGAAAATGCATTTATTTATTTTTTTTATTTTTTTTGTTTTGTTTTTTTCTCGGTTCACCATGGGTTGGTTTGCTCTTTTTGGTGCAGCAGGCTTCCCTTGCATCATTACTACTGGCTCTGAAATCTCAGGTGCTTTCAATAAAACAAGCTATGAGGTGCTGGGTGGAGTTCACAGTGGAACAATGGTGCACTGAAAATGTTATTTGAATGAAAATGAAAGGAAGCACTTCTCAGGAATAGGGATGAGGGAACCCAAACTGCAAAGTTTGGGTTCATACCGAATGGTGCGAGTTCAGGTACCTGGACCCGGACCCTGACTTTTTAACTGAAATCCGGGTTCGAGTTCGTTGTTCAGGTGATTTTATTATTTTCCGTTATAACATGGTTATATCAGAAAATAATAGTATTCTTAGGACAGAATGCAAAACAATATTTAGGAGTTAAAAAAACTCACCTCATCCACTTGATTGCACTGCAGCAGCTTGTTCTATAATCACTGAACAGGACCTGCCAAAGGACCTGTGACGTGTGCGTTGACGTCACCTTGCTCTTTCAAGTAGTGACATCATCACTCATAGTACTTTGGCAGGTCCCATTCAGTGAAGATACAAGAAGCTGCTACAGCATGGTCAAGTGGAGGAGGTAAGTTGTTTTTTTTTACCCCTAAATGGCCATATTGTTTTGCATTCTGTCTTAAGAATGCTATTATTTTCTGATATAACCATGTTATAACGGAAAATGATAAAGTGAAGTTACGGCCACCATTGAATTCAATGGGGTTCAGGTTCGGGGTCAAGTTTGGGTCCTGAACCCGAACTTTGACCTGAAGTTGGGCCGAACCCGAACTTTCACGGATTCGCTCATCCCTGCTCAGGATCTAAAAAACACATTTTTACTAGAAATGCATGGTGTGGTTTTGAGGCCTACACTTTATATGGCGGGATGCTTACATCAAAACTGATTTTGTAGGTTACAGAACCCCTTTAACTTAATGGTACGTGAATGAGGCTCATCCTAGCTTGCTTAAAGTGCTTAAAGGGGTTGTCTCACTTCAGCAAATGGCATTTATCACATAGAGAAAATTAATGCAAGGCACTTACTAATGTCTTCATTCTTTTTTCCATCACATTATACACTGCTCATATCCAGGGGTTATGATTAAGGTAAAAAAGGAAAACCAATCATCATACGTAAAGCACATGACAATCTCTTTCAAACAAGGCTAGAACCAGTCCTGAGAATCCAGAGAACTCCCTATTCAATGTTCCAAATGCTCTGCTAGATGTATGCCAAACTGATAGCTCAGGTGGCATGTCCTTTCTTAGGGAGCATGTTTTTTCTGCTGTAGGTTTTCCTGTAACTTTCATAGCTGAAGCTGAGCAGGTGTATTTCACCTCAGCGAAATGGACAAAGAAATATGAAAAAGAGAGAAAAGCAGATGGCGCTATACATATAGATTTTAATGAATAGCTGTATATATGCAAAATTTTTTATTCCATACATAAATGGTCGTGCTGAAAAATATTGGATATTTTTTTGTGGCACAAGCCCTTTAATACACCCTCTTTTCACGGATTCATTTATTTTAATTATATCTAGCTAAAATTACATCCTAATGTCTTTTTCAGTGAATATTTCAAAAAGGAGCAAAATATGGAAAGTGATTTTATTTTTATTTATGTATTTTATTATTTATATACTAATTTTAGCTATAATGCTACTTTCAACATGCACATTTATAGATTTTTTTTTTAAGTTTATTTTTCAATAAAAAATTACATTTGGGAAGAGCAATGAAGAATCTCTTGTCTAATACTAAAAAAATAAAATGTGAAATGTGATGAATAGTCACATGATAGAAGGAACTCATCTAATTTCAGACGTTCTTTTTCCCAAAGTTTACATTTCCATATATACAATCGCCCCATGGAAACAAAAAAGCGATTGTCGTACTGTTACTTGTAGAGCTTGAAGTACCAGTCTCAGCATTGCATGGCCAGACTCTGCTCTGCAGGAGATAAGCAAGGCCCTTTATTCCTGTCTTATAAGAGATTTCAACTAGTTGACACTAGATAATAGAAGAGATTTACATTGAAAATCATTTATTTGTTCCAGTAAATATGAGGAAGAAAAAAAATCTGTGGTGTATTTATTGAAATTATTTCTGGAACCCCCTAATCTAATTTGTAGTCAGTATCCGCCAGAAATGTTACATTTAAACATCTTGAAGGTGAATACCGTAGTGGCACTCAGCATTTATCTGAATGAAAATTTCCATATTAAGGAAATAAATGTATTATATTCTAAAGGATTATTTCATTATAGTTTATAATAAGGACAATTTAATAAACATGGATCACATTTCCTGTAATAAAAAAAAAAAAAGGTATTAGAGACTGGGATATTATTCTGTTTGCTGGGGCTGGTCCAATTAAGGTAGAAATGGTTTAAATCTACTGTACATTAAATACAATATTAAAGGGGTTGTCTGGTTTTACAGCTGAACCCGGAGATATGCTCGTTTTCACCCAGGCAGCCCATCTGACATGAGCATTTCATGCTCCAATGCTCTCTCTTGCCCTGCGCTGTATTGCACAGGGCAAGGGCTTTTTTGTATACAATTTTCAGTGCTAGGCGGAGGCTTCCACCAAGCAGTGTTCCCAGTGATGTCACCAGCAGTGATGGACAGGCTTTACCGCTGCCCTAGCATTTTTACACTCTGGGACAGCGCTAAAGTGCACCTATTAGGCCCCTTTCACACGGGCGAGTTTTCCGCGCGGGTGCAATGCGTGAGGAGGACGCATTGCACCCGCACTGAATCCTGACCCATTCAGTTCTATGGGGCTGTGCACATGAGCGGTGATTTTCACGCATCACTTTTGCGTTTGCTGAAAATCGCAGCATGTTCTATATTCTGCGATTTTCACGCAACGCAGGCCCCATAGAAGTGAATGGGGATGCGGGAAAATCGCAAGCATCCGCAATCATGTGCGGATGCGTTGCGATTTTCCCGCATGGTTGCTAGGGATACGATCGGGATGGGGACTCGATCGTTATTATTTCCTTTATAACATAGTTATAAGGGAAAATAATCGCATTCTAATTACAGAATGCAATGTTCCCGGAGCTTTAAAGGGTTAAAAATAATAAGAGTTAACTTACCTTCTCCCATTATGCAGCGCAGAGCCCCAGAACGTCGTCTCTCTTGATAGTTTGGCTGCTTGAGGACCTGTGGTGACGTCACAGGGTCACATGGTCCAATCATAGAAGCATTTGAGTGGACCATGTGACCCATGTGATCCTGTGACATCACGGCAGGTCCTTCATCGAACAACAGATGTTCGATGAAGGACCTGCCGTGATGTCACAGGATCACATGGGTCACATGGTCCACTCAAATGCTTCTATGATTGGACCATGTGACCCTGTGACGTCACCACAGGTCCTCAAGCAGCCAAGCTATCAGAGAGACGACGTTCTGAGGCTCTGCGCATAATGGGAGAAGGTGTTAACTCTTTATTATTTAACCCTATTAAAGCCTGGGAACATTGCATTCTGTAATTAGAATGCGATTATTTTCCCTTATAACTATGTTATAAAGGAAAATAATTACACATACAGAATACTCATCCCGAAACCAGACTTCAGTGATGAAGTCTGACTTCGGGTCTGGGTACCAAGCATGCGGATTTTTTCACGCGCGTGCTCAACGCACTACAAACGTTAGCACACGCGCGGAAAAATCGCGGCGATTCCCGCAACGCACCCGCATCTTATCCGGGCGTCAAACATGACGCCCGTGTGCAAGAGGCCTTAGTGTCGGCGACATCACCGGTCTCATTGCTAGGCAGAAGCCTCCACCTAGCTTTAACCATGGAGAGCCCAGTACATCACCGGGTCTCCCCAGCATGCAAGAGAGAAAGCAGTGCAATAAGAGTCTTAGCAAGGAGCCGATTTGGCCAGTCCCAATTTTACATCTTCCCTACTTGTGCCATACATGTGTGGTGTACTTGGTGCCATAGCCACTAAGTTTATGCTGTTTGACACAGCAGCCACCTGGAGCTAATGTCTGTGATTGGTGATAATGCTGATCACAGATATTTAAGCCCTCAGATGAACATGGTTAGTTACAACCATGGAGTATGAGACAATTTTCATCCTGGAGTGCTGCTCTTCTGCCTCCTGAATAGCTCACCTTCGCTGAGATGGGGGAAGCTGTTTGTTGTTGTAATAGGTTGGAGCCTATATGAGACTACCAGGGCTATCATAGATATATTCCAATGTAGGCCTGCAGGTAGAAGTACTGAATTACATATATACTACCATATTAATTCACAGTAAGTGTATGTGAGAAGCAATCTAATAACTGCCCATTCATATCCTCTAGAAGGGTCTTAAAATAAAAAAAAAACTGATTAAAAAATATACAAAGATAAAAACAGTATATAAAAATTCAAATCACCCCCTTTCACCATTATAAAAAAATAAATAAACAAATAAAAAATA
Source organism: Bufotes viridis (assembly GCA_033119425.1). Classification (NCBI taxonomy): domain Eukaryota; kingdom Metazoa; phylum Chordata; class Amphibia; order Anura; family Bufonidae; genus Bufotes; species Bufotes viridis. Next base: position 83,900,465 of record CM065598.1, on the reverse strand, counting down.
AAGATCATATGCACTGCTGCTTCCCAAAATGCCCAACTATTAACTATTACAGCTATAACACACAGTTGGAATTTTATTTTGTGGGGGAATTTTCAATTTAAATAAGCCAGCTTAAAGGTGATCAGTACACCAGTACACAGGCTAGGACAACAGTTTACCTGTGATTGTTAACATGAAATTGAGTATTAGGACATAAAATGTCTGTTTAGTTTATTTTAAATTCATACGGTTGGAATTTTGTTTTTTGGGGTGTTCAATTAAATTAAACCAGCATATAGGTGATCAGCAACTGGGTATTATACAAAATTATTTTCCGTTTATTTCTGTCTCCACGTGTTTTCAATCAGTTTTTTGTGAAAGGCAGCACCACAGCAATATGGGCAGGTCCCTTTGACCCCCCCCCCCCCCAAGATTGTATCGGCTTGGCTCCCACAACAAGCACTAATCCACCCCCTCCTCCATGGACAGGGCACAGTGTCGCTCACACTACCCCTTCCTCTTATCAAATGTGTCAAGTCCAGCATTGCCATTCCGTGATCGGCCTGCAGGAGTTTCTAAAATACATCAAGCAGCAAAAATTCCACTGGCTGTCGCCCTAACCACTCTAACTGGACAGTGTGGACAGCGACAATGGGCACAATATAATGGCCACCCTGAACCTGGAGGAAATAAAACATGCTCTCTCATGGCATTTTCTCACGTGGTAAGGAACGTTCTCCTGGACTGCAGCATCAGAATGATCTGCAGCTACATTGCTTAATCTGTGATGAGCCAACCTGCTGGAATTCAACATTGCATATGTTTGAGCATCTGTACGAGCAGCAGAAAGAGCCATGAATGGTTTGGTCATGCACCAGACTGCCTCATCAGGTAGCATGTGTTGTTTCCAGGTCAGGCAGTGGCAGCTCATGCCGTTCATACAGAAGTTGTCCCTTATCCCCCTTATATGTAATTTTGAAGAGACACTGACACTAATGTAACAGGTGGCAACGAAAGAGGAGGAAGGACAGCTAACACATCTTGCTGTCCACCCTGTAGGTGTTGGGGAATCACAAAGAGAAACTTCCATCGGGGAGGAGGAAGAGGTGCTAACACTTGAGGACTAGGAAGAGTAGTTGGAGTTGAAGGACCAAAAGGATGTTTATGATGATGACGGTGACACCGGCTATGACACCCAATAAACTTAGTAGGGGGCAGACATGGACAAAACTGGCTCCTCGTGCACACTGTCCAGAATAGAGACCTGCAAGCTCAATTGTTTATGCAGTGATCAGTGACATTAAGCAATCTGATCATTATTGGATAGCCATGAGTTCAGACCCTCACTATCAAGACAAAATGGGGGAATGTTTTCCTCTCTCTTAAGGAGGGGACAAATTAAGTTATAACTAGGAAACACTGTGTACACAGCTTGCCACAGATGATGGCGGGCAGACACCAGCCACCATTGTGTCTGAAAGGGAGCCCCCTCTCCACCCTCTGCAGAGTCAACACCCTCCTGCTGCCACCAGTAGCAAAAGCCGCAGCAGCCAGTTCAGTCTTCCCTACATGATGGAACAGTTTTTTTCCCGTGGTGCGCCAGACTGAGGCCAGTTAGCAAACTAACAGCACCTCCCGTAATTACCAGGTTCAGGCCTGGATTCTCTGGCGCATACCCTTTTCCCGAACCAAACCTTCCCCTAACCTGAACTGCCATAGCACTCTCTCTTTCTTTTATCTTGTCCAGCATCGATCATCTTAGAGAGTGTTTTCAGCACCACAGGGGGCCTGGTGACAACTAAATAGACCAAGTTGTCCTTCTCCAGTGTCCAAGACATCACTTTTGCAAAAATGAACAAAACCTGGATTGGGGAGGATTTTCTCCAGCTGAGACTGATGAATAGATTTGCCCCTGCTGGCAGTGCCCCAGCTTGTCACAGTTGCTGCCTGCCTGCCTCCATCATGCCACTGCTGCGACCTACCAATCATCATGTTCTATACAGCTTCTACTGCTTCCATCATGCCTCCGCCACCATCATGCCACTGCTGCAACCAGCCAACCATCATTTTCCGTATTGCTGCTGCTACATCCATTATGCTGCTGTCTGCCAACATGTACCACATGGCTTCTGCAGCCACTGGTGCTGCTGATTCCCAACTTCTACAACTATTAACGCAAAACATCTGCCACTGCTACCACTACTACAATTACTATTATTACTACTACCCATAGACAGCCGGCCTACTGCCTTGTATTTTCCATGCTATGCTGCTTCGTCTGCCGCGAGTTTTGCGGCCACATGCCACTATATCCGTACCCTTTCCACATTGCACTGCAGCTGCTGCTCACTACAAGCCACTTTTTCTTCTGATAATCTGCACTTACGCGTGTCATACAGGCAGGCATTACGACCCTGTCAAGGCATATTTTTTGGATGCTTGGTTTCCCAACATTCGTTTACCCACAGCTATGTATGTCGGTGTCATTCAGACATCATTTACAATTGCTGTCATTGTGTTCCAGAGCTTGGGGAGGGGAAAAGGAAAACGAAAAATGAAAAGAGATAACAAGTTTTCATAAAAAACTAGGAAGCTAGAGGGGTTATATACTAATTTTTAGGGCAATTAGAGTACCTTTGGCTCTGCCCAAACTGATTCAGGTCTGAAGTTAAACCAAACTTTTTAAAAAATCTCAAGACGTTCACTCATGTCTAGGTACAAAATGGGGCAGTTCTGCAGGGGTTAATGTTCAAAACACCTTTCCTTATACCTATTATAGTGATATTGATAATGGATGAAGCGTGTGCTATCCTCAAAAATATTGTTCTGTATTTGTTCTGCACATGCTTATATTGCCTGTAATGAAATTCATAATACTCAATATATATTCCACAGATAGCATTTCACTTCACAGACAGATGTCCTGTTTGATGGTGTCTGAAAGAGGCAGAATACAGCACGTATGACAAGACTCCTCTCCGAGACAAGACGAGAAAATATTCCTTTATTTCTGCATGAGAAAAAGTAACCCATTATTTCCATCAGTGACCTATCCCCGTGGTTTGCGGACTCGCTTCCTGATAGAAAAAATATATTGCACGTAGAGGAAGAAAGAAAATACTGAGCCGAAATGAAACTTCTCAGGGGATGTAGAGAGGAAAAGATGAGGGGTCACCATTGGATGGGATTAATCTTGAGTAAGCTGACATAATGATATAATTTTCAATATTCTCAGGTACTTTAAGGAAAAGGTTTCACGTCTTCTCAAACACTAGTGGCGAGGCATAACTGTATAAATAGACTGAGCAGCTCGAAGAGGTTCACAGGGCTCTGGATCATGATATTATGTTATGAACAGGACTGCAGGGAATGAAAACATTGTATTTTTCATTAAGGTTTATTAGGTTAGTTTGTAAAGGATATGTCAGTGTTCTGGCATTGTTTATATAAACACTATGTATATAAATATAGTATATGGACAAAAGCTTTGGGGCACATAAAAGGAATGTCATAAAAGCTCCTGTAAATGTAATGTGTAGGTGTCTACCAATATCTTTGTCTATACAGGATTTAGAAATATTAGTAATACGTTAGTATCTATCTAGGTCTATATTATGTACTGTACTCTGCGCCCTCTAATAATGAAAAATCTGTCTCCTATCTACCTGTGTACTATCTATTATCTATCTATCTATCTATCTATCTATCTATCTATCTACAATAGTTGGCCTTGTGCCTTGGTTTTGGATTTCCCAAACAGTAGAACTACAAATGTGTCCTTTCTGGTACTTCACAAGGACCAGCTTTTCAAATTTTGCAATAGTCTGTAACAAGATTTCTATCCAAATCTATGTGCGGCCACTTGTGGTTGTGATGGGAACTGCAGCCTGTCAAGGGTTTTCTAGCACATTGAATCAGTATTGTATTGGATCAGTTTCTCGAGCAATTGGAGTATATAGCAACATTTGAGTAAAGGTAAGAGGGGAAAACTCTGTGGATGAAAAAACTACTAAGGAAATATCAGAAAAGTGGAGGCAAACAACAGGGACAATAACACATCTCGAAAGAGAATATTTATTAATCCCCTATCACTATTTCAATGTAAGGAACAATTCATAAACAGGAGAGTACAGACCTCCAGGCTTAAAGAGGTTATATTACTTCAGCAAATGGAATTTATCAGAGAAAGTTAATGCAAGGCACTTCCTAATGTATTCTGATTGTCCATATTGCCTCCTTTGACGCATTATACACTGCTTGTTTCAATGGTTACAACCACCCAGCAATCCAGCTGCAGTGGCCGTGTTTGCATACTATAGAAAAAAGTGCTGGACTATGCACACTCCACAGTTTTGGTTATCCTGTGGATCCTGTGGATAGTGATATCTTGCAGCCTCATCACAACCCCTTTACGTTTCCCTTTAAAGTTTAAGAATTGCATTTTATTCTTTGCAAAATAAAATTCTTTTTTTTTATTCCATGGATAATATAACATTCAGTTTCACTCTGACTTTTTGTCTAAGCTATGACTCAGAAAGAATAATAATATATTTAAGAATATTTCAGTCTTGTCAAAACTGAAATTCTAATTAAATAATATCACATGTATCATACAGTATGTGACATTTCAGATATTATAATGTTTTATCATTGTATTCTAGTCAAGACCAATCAGGATGTGCTGTGCATAAAGCATTAGACTGTCCAGTCATACTGACTAACAATACCGATATAGTCAGCTATCTCAGCATTAGGAGACATGTTTCCTCTATTCAAATCTGTAGATAGAAGACAATTTAAAACCTCAAAATAGATATGTGTAATGGACAATTAGTTTGGGGTGGGAGGTAGTGTTGATCGAGCACCACAGTGCTCGGGTGTTCGGGTGCTCTAGCAGAGCACAAAATGGTTCGGGAACAGTATGGGGAGGATGTTTGCATGCATCTTGGACTCCCATGGTGCTGCTAGGAACAATGTTGTCCGAATAGTAGGCCACTTTTACAGACGTACAATAATATGCACAAAACCAAATATAAAATCGATTTTAGAGGAGAAATTGTTAGAAAACATTCTTTCCTGTACATTCACTTGTAAATAAAGTGCAAGTTATGCCAAAAATGTTGTTGGTTTTCGGAACTGAGGCCATGATTAAGAGGGACGGCCAGTGGCATCCGTATTGCGTGGGTAGTGGTGAAATTGTTGGACCGGCACAAGACGAACCACAGCGAAAGCATTTGCCAAGAATGTTTTCATTAATCAACAATGAAAGTCGGTTCGAAGGCCATCCGACAGTTGATCCGGCAGCATTATTCCCATGACCCGCCAAGCAGCTTCCGGGAAACCAAAGTCTTTGGGTCCGGGGGGGAGTATGGTTGCAAAGTTAAAACTCAAAGTAATTGACGGAAGGGCACCACCAGGAGTTGAGCCTGGGGCTTAATTTGACTCAACATGGGAAACCTCACCCGGCCCAGACACAGAAAGGATTAACAGATTGATAGCTCTTTCTTGATTATGTGGGTGGTGGTGCATGGCCGTTCTGACTTGGTGGAGTGATTTGTCTGGTTAATTCCGATAACGAACTAGACTCCTCCATGCTAACTAGTTACGTGACCCCCGGCGGTGAGGATTGTGTTGACCAGACTCTTGGATAGTGAGACTGGTCTTGTAGGTGAGGGCCTGCTGGTGAGCTGACCCTGTAAAAGATTGTAGGTGAGGGCCTGCTGGTGAGCTGACCCTGTAAAAGATTGTAGTAAGGGCCTGCTGGTGAGCTGACCCTCTAAAACATTAGGGGTGAGGGTCTGCTGCTGAGCTGACCATTTAAAAAATTATGGAAGAGTGCCTGCTGCTTATCTGACCATTGAAAAAATTATGGTTGAGGGCCTGTGCTGAGCTGACCCTTTAAAACATTATGGTTGAGGGCCTGCTGTTGAGCTGACCATCGAAAAAATTACGTTGGAGGGCCTGCTGCTGAGCTGACCATCGAAAACATTGTGGGCGAGGGCCTGCTGCTGCTTTGTTGACTCTAAATAACTTCTGGGTGATTGCATGTCCCCTTGACATTGACGATCCATTTGGATGTCTGCCCTATCAACTTTGGAGCAATTTTTCCACAAGGACCTTCTGGTATAGCACCGTTTTGCTTGTCCTCTCCACCAGAGGAATTAGAAGTTCTCTTTGTAGCGGGGTTTGAGAAGGGTAAACAACCAGTAATCCGTGGTGTCTAAAATGCGTATAATGCGCGGGTTGTGGGAAAGGCAGCCTAACGTGAAGTCAGCCATGTGTGCCAGAGTACCAACAGGCAAGACTTCGCTGTCGTCATCAGGAGGTGAGCTGACCCTGTAAAAGATTGTAGGTGAGGGCCTGCAGGTGAGCTGACTCTGTAAAAGATTGTAGGTGAGGGCCTGCTGGTGAGCAAACCATGTAAAACATTATATTTGAGGGCCTGAAGGTGAGCTGAGCCTGTAAAACATTATATTTGAGGCCCTGCAGGTGGGCTGACCCTGTAAAACATTGTAGGTGAGGGCCTGCTGGGGAGCTGACCCTGTAAAACATTATATTTGAGTGCCTGCATGTGAGCTGAAACTGTAAGATTTTGTATGAGGGCCTGCAGATGAGCTGAGCCTATAAAACATTATATTCTAGGCCCTGAAGGTGAGCTGACCATGTAAAAGATTGTAGGTGAGGGCCTGCAGGTCAGCTGACCCTGTAAAAGATTGTAGGTGAGGGCCTGCTGGTGAGCTGACCCTCTAAAACATTATATTCCAGGGCCTAATGATGAGCTGACCCTGTAAAAGATTGTAGGTGAGGGCCTACAGATGAGCTGACCCTCTAAAACATTATATTTGAGGGCCTGCAGGTGAGCCATCCCTGTAAAACATTAAAGTCGTCCAGGGCCTGCAGGTGAGCTGACCCTGTAAAACAGTTTAGGTGATGGTCTACAGGTGAACTGACCCTGTAAAACATTACATTTGAGGGCCTGGTGGTGAGCTGACCCTCAAAAAGATTATATGCGAGGGCCTGCAGGTGAGCTGACCCTCTAAAAAATTATACTTGAGGGCATATATGCAAGGGCATTATATTCGACGAATAAGCATGTTATGATGAAAGAGGAAGAGGAGGATGAGAAAAGGAAGATTCAGCCATATACCCATTTTTGTAGTGGAAGGGGTGCATGGGAATACAGTGTATTGAGTACATTATAAACAACACATTTAAAGTGCCTTTATGTTCATTAGCTCAGCTTTTCTCTGGTGGAGTTGAGAAGTCAGGGGCAATCCAGGCCTTGTTCATTTTTATGAGACAACCTGTCAGCATTTTCAGTTGACAGGCGGATACGCTTATCTGTTATAATGCTAACAGCAGCAGTAAATACCCTCTTAGACAAAACGCTGGTGGCAGGGCAGGCCAGCACCTCCAAGGCGTAGAGTGCCAATTCGTGCCACGTGTCCAGCTTGGACACTCAGTAGTTGTAAGGCACTAGGGGATTATTGAGGATGCTGACAAGGTCTGCTATGTAAATTTTTCCCTCCTTGTGACAGTAGGCCGAGCATTAGGATGAGGATGCTGGCGGGGTGTCATGAAACTGTCCCAGGCTTTGGAGAGTGTTGCCCTGCCTCTGTTGGAACTGCTGTGTGTTCCCCTTGTCTCTCCTACTACGGACTCTGCCGCCAGCAGTGTCAGAAATATTTAGAGCAATTTCTAAACAAGAATCTTCTGGTATTGCACCCTTTTGCTCGTCCTCTCTACCAGAGGAATCAGAGATGAGAAGTTCTCTTTGTAGCAGGGGTCGAGAAGGGTGAATAACCAGTAATCTGTGTTGTCTAAAATGTGTATAATGCGCAGGTTGCGGGAAACGCAGCCTAACATGCAGTCAGCCATGTGTGCCACAGTACCAACAGGCAAGACTTTGCTTTCGTCATCAGAAGGATGACTCTCAATCTCCTCATCCTGTTCTCCCCACCCACGCTAAACAGATGGAATTAAACTTCCATGGGTACTACTCTCTGTAGCGGAGGCAACCATCTCCTGCTCCTCCTCCTCTTCATCGTCCAATTTGCGCTGAGAAAACAAACTGAGGATGGTCTGGCTATAACCCTGTGTAATGTCTTTCCCCATTTCCACCTCTTCCACATGCAAAGTATCATCATTAATCGTGAGCAGCGAGCGTTTGAGTAGATACAGAAGTGGGATGGGGTTATGCTGAAAATAGCATTATCGACACTCACATCTGTGTGGATTCGTCAAAGTTTCTTAAAATCTCAGACATCCATGCCCACTCCTCGCTTGTAAAGCGCGGAAGCTGACTGGAAAGGTGATGGCCATGTTGAAGCTGGTATTCCACTACTGCCCTCTGCTGCTTGCAAAGCCTGGCCAACATGTGGAATGTGGAGTTCCAGAGCATGCTCATGTAGCACAACAGTTGGTGTGCTGGCAATTTCAAACGCTGCTGCAGCGTTGATAGGCCGGCTGAAGCTGACAATGACTTGCGGAAATGTGCACACACGTCGCACACCTTCACCAGTAGCTCAGGCAAATTGGGGTAGGTTTTGAGAAACAGCTGAACCAATAAGTTAAATATGTGGGCTGGGCATGGGATGTGTGTGAGCTTGCCGAGCTACAAAGCCGCCTTCAAGTTATGGCCATTATCGGACACAACCATGGCTAGTTGTAGGTTGAGTGGCGAGAGCCACATTTCAGTCTGGTCTCTTATCCCCTGCCATAGCTCTGCGGCGGTGTGCTGTTTGTCCCCAAAGCATATCAGCTTCAGCACGGCCTGTTGACACTTCCCACAGCAGTGCTACACTGCTTCCAGCTACCGGCTGATGGCTAACTGGTGCTGCACATAGATAATTCGGAGTTGGAAGTTGAGGAGGAGAAGTGGGGTTGGAGCCACTAATGTAGGTGCGGATTGACTTAGTGCCCGCAATCCTCGTTGGTAGCACCTGTGCCATCCCAGAGGTACGACTCGCTCCCGGCCTCCACAACGTTCACCCAGTGTACCATCAGGGAAGTGTAGCATCCATGGCTAAAAGCACTTGTCCATGTTTTAGTGGTTAAGTGGACCTTCCCAGTAACTGCGTTGGTCAGGGCACGTGTGATGTTTCGGGACACATGGTGTAAGGCAGGCACCGCACACCTTGAAAAATAGTGGCAGCTGGGGACTGCGTAACGTGGGACAGTCACCGACATCAGTCTAAATGGCAACATTTCCAAGGCCAGTTATTTGGAAAGCTGTGCATTAGGTGCTAAGGCCTGTGGGTGGGTAGCTGCGAATTTGCGCTTGCATTCAAATGTGCTGGGACAGGGAAATGGATGTGGTTGCTTGTCGCTGATGGTGCTTGCGAAGGTCCAGGTGCAGGGCGGGAGGTATCCAGGCTTGCGCCTTTGACAGGGGATTGGCCAATAGCACATAACCTAGGGGAAAAGGAGGCAGTGGTGTGGCCTGCAGACACAGATTGTGGACCCAGGCGTTTGTCCCACTGATTAGGGTGCTTGGATGCCATGTGACGGATCATGCTAGTGGTGGTGAGGTTGCTATTGTTCACACCCCAGCTCATTTTGGTACGGTACAGGTTGCAAACTACTATTTTTTGTCCTCCGCACTTTCCTCATAAAAGCGCCTTACTGCGGAACACCTACCCCTTGGCAAGGAAGATTTCCGTAAGGGCGTTCTCCGTGGAACAGTTGCGGGCCTGTTTGGTGTGGCCCGCCTTCTCCCTTTTGCCACCCCACTGCCTCTGCCAGCCTTTTGCGGTGCTGCAGATCCCTCCCCCTCTGTACTGCTGTCCTCGCTCGGCTTTCCACCTTCCCAGGTTGGGTCAGTGACCTCATCGTCCAGCAACGCCTCTTCCACTTCCGCACTCTGATCATCCTCCTGATTTGCTGAGCTAAGCACAACCTCAGTGATTGAAAACTGTGTCTTATCCTCTTTATCAACCTCTTGAGACAGTAATTCCGGTTGACTTCTGGCAACTGTTTCTCATCATCATCCACTTCATTAAACACTAATTGCCTTTCCCCAACGTCATCTTCTTGTGACTGTGGATGCTCATGAGGTTGGGGATCTGGGAACAAGATCTCATGTCCCTCTTCAAGCATGCTTGACGAGAGGGCCAAATGAAGTAATGGCGATGAAAAGAGGTCATGTGAATATCCGTGTGTAAAATCATTTGTTTGGCCAGACTCTTCATAGTGGGAGGAAGGAGGATCAGGGTGAGGATTGTGTTGACCAGACACCTGGCTACTGACATTGGACTTGGTGGAAGACAGGGTGGTGCTTAACTGACTGGAAGCATTATCTGCTGCAATCCAACCGACCACTTGGTCGCACTCGTCTGACTTCAAGAGTGGTGTCCTGCGCCGCCCTGCAAACTGAGATATGAAGCTAGGTATCGCGGATGATTGTTTTTCTTGTGCTCTGGCAGCAGGCACAGCTTCTACGCGCCCAGGGCCACGGCCTCTGTGTGCACCATCAGCATCATGGCCACTTCCCCATCCCTTACTGGTCGCCTTCTTTATTTTAAATGAGATATATGTTTGAAAGTACACGTCACACGTACAGTAGCGTAGGATTCGGAAGTGTATGTGCAAAAAAAAGGTATTTGGGGTGAGGAAATGTTATACAGGACAGGTACCACAGGTAAGGTCACTGTTCGCAGCATCTACTAAAAAAGTACACTGTATGTCGCTGAAAAATTGTTTAAACGCACACCTTACACTTTAAATGTGGGCCTGGTAATGTCACTCTCACAAGATGACACAGTCTATTGAAAAAGTACACTCTATGTCATTGATACATTTTTTAAATGCACTCCTTACACTTTAGATGTTGTCCTGGTAATGTCACTATCACAGGATGACACAGTCTATTGAAAAAGTACACTGTATGTCCACTGATAATTTTTTTAAACGCACAAGGTACACTGGAGATGTACCCCTGGAAATGTCACTGTCCGCAGCGGACACCATCTATTGAAAAAGTACACTATATCTCACAGATAAATTTTTTCAGCGCACACGTTACACAGCAGATATGGCGCAGCTAATGTTACTGTCCGCAGTGGACACCATCTACGCTGGATATCACTGATATTTTAGGGATGCGCATGCTATAAACAGCAGATATGGCACGGATAATTTAACTGTCCGCAGCGGACACCGTCTACGGAAAAAGTACACTGGATGTCACTGATATTTTAGAGATGTGCACACTTTTCACAGGAGATGTGGCGTGAATACTTTAACTGTCCGCTGTGGCCTATTACACGGTATTTAGCACAGGATGCGCTAAAAAGATATATTGCTGCTATCACACACAATAGTCCTTACAAGGACTTTTGGGTCTCTGAAAAGTTTTTGTCCAAAAATAACTTCAATTACACTCCCTATACCAGGCATCCTCAAACTGCGGCCCTCCAGCTGTTGTAAAACTACAACTCCCACAATGCCCTGCTGTAGGCTGATACCTGTAGGCTGTTCGGGCATGTTGGGAGTTGTAGTTTTGCAACAGCTGGAGGGCCACAGTTTGAGGATGCCTGCTCTACACTGTCTGTCCCTTCCTATGCTCAGCTCTCCCTGACTAACACTGACCTGACGCTTTTTTCATTGTCTGGAAATGAGCTACAGATAGCTCAAGTACTAAAAAAACATAACAGACTGTTGCATCAGACAACACAGTCTTTAACCATGGAGACACTTAGAATTCATAAAAATCTTAAAACATAAAACAGAAGAATACTTTTAATTGAGGCTATACACAAAGTTACTTTTTCAATACAAGAAGCTGCTTAAAAATATTAAAAATATTTAAAGGCTATTTATATTTACACCTTTGGAGGCAATTTTTTTTATGATTGCCTTGGTCTTTATTAAAAATATTTCTGTCACAAGGGGTTAACTGTTTTTCTAGCTGTGTGACTGGTACTTTGTGCCAGTAATCTAATAACCCTTATCTCTAAATAACTAAGGCTACTTTCCCACTAGCGTTTTAGTTTTCCGGTATTGAGATCCGTCATAGGGGCTCAATACCGGAATATAAGCGCTTCAGTTTTGTCCCCATCCATTGTCAATGGGGACAAAACTGAACTAAACAGAACGGAATGCTCCAAAATGCATTCCGTTCCATTTAGTTACATGTTGTAGTTTGCTTTCCGTACTGGGATGTGGAGTAAGACGGATTCGGCATGACCCCCAATGCAAGTCAATGAGGACAGATCCGTTTTCTCTGACACAATCTGACACAATAGAAAATGGATCCGTCCCCCATTGACTTTCAATGGAGTTCATGACGGATCCGTCTTATCAATGTTAAAGATAATACAATGGGATCCATTCATAACGGATGCAGATGGTTGTATTATCAGTAACGGAAGCGTTTTAGCTGAACCCTGCCGGATCCTGTAAAAACGCTAGTGTGAAAGTAGCCTAAGAGGTCAAAAACACTTATTTAAGTCACATTCTTATCAGTAAGATAAAGATTGGGCTATAATGAGTGTTTATAATGTCAGAGAACAGAGATAAGGAGCCTGTCAGGTGAGCTATCTGAAGGATGAGAAAGAAAATTCAAAGGCTGCTACTAGAGCATCTCAGCTCTGTACAGAAAAAAAGACTCCATATTTTAATAAAGACCAATTTAAAAAGTTTTTTTAGTTTAAAATGAGTACAATCCAATAATAATAAAAATATATATGTCCCCAAAGGTGTACATAGCCTTTAAGTAATGTGAATCACCAAAAGGAGAGCTTTAAAGTATAACTGTCAAATTTTTTTATTTTACTATTGGATTTTGGTTAATATCACCTTGTTGGCCCTGTTTTAATTTCTGATTGTTTAATAAATAACCCCTAAAAGCCACCTAAAAGTCCCCAGTATTGGCGATTTTTACCTGCGATTAAAATCAGGTTATTATGCTCCTTCCGTCTATCATATGAGGACGGAGCACGCTGCGTGCACTGGGAACTGATAGTGAGTCAACATTGTAAGGGAATGTATAAAAAGCCAGGTTCTTCCTGACAGGAGATAACATTGCTGGGCTGTGTGTGTGAACTTCTCCACATGCCTGTGCTTGGCAGACACTCCCTTAGCAGTGCTGAAGAATGTAGAGCCCAGGGAGATATGCCGGCTGCTCAGGGTATAAATGAAAGCCTTATCTGATAAAAGGAGAGCTTGTAGGAGAACTATAGGCTTCAGCCAGACCTGGAAATTTAACTGCAAGACCCCCTATACAGAGCAGGTCTTTACTAACTTCACTGAAGGCGTCCTATGGATTAGCCTCAGGGCTGAGGGCGGCCATTTTAACAGAATAGTGAAGTTGTAGTTTTATGCAGACTGGTTGCTAAGGGTTGAATCTTATTAAATAAGGGGTAAGTAAGTCTAATAGTTATTGATTCAGGAATATTATGTTATTAGTAACTGCATATATGAAAACTGAAATTAGGGTCTAAATGTGACAGTTATCCTTTAATGGAAGGTTTGGTTGGAAAAGACATCCCTTATCTTTGTGTAGGCTTTTGAGACTTACCATTTATTCTTTCCTGACATGCTGAGAGACAACAGCCAGCAGAGAGATAAAAGAAACATGGAATTCCTAGTGTAATATGTTTCAGTATAGGACAATGTGAAAGATAATGGGACTGCACAACACCATGTATAGCAAGGTATCAGTGTCCCTAGATCCACAGGCCAAGCACAGGAGTGGTTGAAATCAGTACAGCAATAGGATGATCCAACATTGCGACCGCTCTGCGAGGAAATATTCATTAACAGGGAGTTGGCTCCAAAGATTGTCTTTTTGGACTACATGTTACAGGGGCGGAATGCACCCTTCATCAGGTCCAGTCATATTGGAAGCTGGAAACTTCTGTACACCATGTAGTGGCTGGGCCTTTCAATTGAGTGGGAGCTGAGTGCCGGCACCACGCTGGCTCCAGAAACTACACATTGTACTGAGCCTTCTGCTCCTGCTCTGTACACTGTATAGTTTTTGGCGCTGGCTGCAGGACATAGCTGGTCAGTGGGTTTTTGGTGCCAGATTTCAGACCACCATTGGCCTGATATTTATGACCTATCTTGAATATAGGTCATCAATATCTGAAACTGGACAACCCATTTAACCCTTTCTACCCCAGAAGTTTTTTTTGTTTATGCATTTTCGTTTTGCGCTCCCTGCCTTCCGAGAACCATAACTTTATATATTTTTTTTTTGTTCACATAGCCGTATGAGGGCTTGATTTTTGCGGGACAAGTTGTACTTTCCAATACCACCAATTAATTTTGCATATGATGTAGTGGGTAAAAGTTATCTCTAATTAATCCACATTACATTCTCTTAAACTTTCTCATATATGCTGGATCTAAAAAAGACAACATACCATTCAAAATTTATTTTGTTCCATGCATTTGTAGAAATATCAACGGTATCTCGAGATACAAATATAAACGTATCATCCATTTACATTTTTTTTCTAAACCACACTTCCCTTTATTTCCTTATGATGATGGCTATTCCAACACTCATGGACTGGCTCTATAGTCAATGAGGCTAAACTGTTATGCGGGAATCTACTCTAAATTAAAATACAGTAAGTACTTTTACGCCATAAAAATTTATTGCCTGGAAATTGTAACTTTCGCTAAAGGCTCAGAATCGACAGTAATGTACCAGTCATTTGGCAGGAGAAAATACAAATATACAAATTATTACAGAGTTCTGGACGATGGAGACAATAATAGAAATGTGAGTAAAAACAATTCATTGTGAAGATGAAGTAAAACAATTTTACAAAGCTCACAGCAAACCTTACAAGTACTGTGACGGATTAAAAATGCACAGAAAAAAAATACGGTAGAGGTGTATAGTATGATTGTGGCATTTGAGGGGTTTAACAGCAGGGATTAGAGTTATCTCCAATCACAGCCACTGTTGGTGGGTACCTGATGTGTAGCTCAGCCATATAAGGAGTGAACCCAGGTCTTGAACCCACTCCGAACACTCCTTAGCAACCAGGGGTATACACAAACTGAATCTCAGAGAGCCCCATAGCAAAACTTAGAATGGACACACCACTCCACCCAGTTTCCCAAAATGTATGCATCAGGCAAGTGTAATGCAAAGCATGTCTCCCTATATTTCTGATTAATTGACTTTTTTTATTGAGTGGAAGACATAAAAATAAAAAATAAAAAATGTAAAAAAAATAAGGTCACCCTCACCCAAAGTGGAACAGGGGCTTTATAAGTATAGCACTTATTCTGAACACCATGGAGGAGATTTATCAAGTCTGTCTTCATTTACATCTGAAAACAAGCTCCAATGAAGACAGATGTAGCAGATCTACTTTCCCCGTCCACTCCAAACACTCACCATGCCCCCTTTTGAGAGATTGGCAAGAGCAGTGCAGAAACATCACATGCAACAAAATTTGTCACAAAAGGCATCTAAAAGGTTTGCAACTTTTTTTATTTTTTTCCCCACCAAAAAAGCAGTGTAGGGAGATGATAAATCTCACCCCCCTATTTCTCAATGTATTTATATCAGATGACTGACATACAGTATATAGATCTCCAGCTTCCCTTTACACAGTGTATTTTGAAACTGTCCACCTGCAGTCACCACTAGGGTCAGTGCATAGAAATTCATACAGTTACCACTAACTTTAATAGAAGCTGTATATAATCCCTGCAATGAACTCTCCCTAGTGGTGGCTGTCTGAAAATACAGTAAATCTATTTTAGGAACAGGAGAAACGGTTAAGCACCAGGACCCCCTCTGCCTGGCCTCATAGCAGTCATCTGATCTGCCTATTTAGTTGGTATGCCACTGTTAACAATCAATGACGTTCATTTGTCAATAAGAGCATATAGAAGAGAGGAAGCACTAAGCAAATATTTGTGCGGTAGCTCTACATTGTTGTGCTAAATTTTTTCACTTAGAATAGAAAGGCCTGTTTTTCCCCTTCCATTCATTTCCATGACTCTTGGGCTAATGGATTAGACCAGGAAGATGCTGACGTTTTCCATATAGGGGACCAATGCTCATTGCTCCGTGGTGGAAAGGGCCTGTGTAGGACTGTCCTCTCAGGATTCACTGTATTGTTATCAACCAGTGGATATGGCAGAAAGGTCGTGGAAAGGCAGTGTGTTGTTCCGTGTATACATGTACCATAGATGTTTACTGTTCAAGAACTGTACCTCTCGTTGCAAAGCATAATTTGCACCACTTTAACACTATTTTACTGCCCTGGCCTTATTCAGTAAGAACTTTGTTGTTCTGCACCTCAATGTTTTCTTGCCATTAATACCATGTAGCTCTCACTCCATACCTAATGCTTCCTTACACCTTCACAAGGTTAGACTAGACCAATGGATCCTTTGGTGGACCAAGGCTCTGACACAATAATGAATCCCAATGGTGCAGCAGAAGTCACAGGTTACAGTGGAGATAATGACTTGCCACAAGGGTTTGCAAAAGCAGCTGATTCACAAAAAGAAACAGGCTTGTTTCCTTTTGTGCAACCAAACCTCAGTCTGATACTGTCCCAATAACATTTTAGAATGTGAGATTATAGCTATGCTATAGTAACCTGCAGCCTCTTCAGTCTCATGATTGATGGGTGTCTCCAAGTTTGTACCCTCATGATCAAATAGTGATGGCATGTCTTAGTGCTATGATAACTTTTTAAACACTGAATAGACACTGATTACTAGAGATGAGCGAATGTCTCAAAATTTGATTTGTGTTTGACTTAGCTGAGTCATTCGTGCAATTCTATTCGGGATCAAATCGATTCTAACTAAATTAAAACTTCTCCAATTGGCCTGAAAATTTGTGTATGACACTCTCATGACAGGTCTCCTAGGAATCATATTACAGTATTTCTCTCTTCTCACTTTTTAAAAAATTATTCATTTATATATACAAGTTTTTTCTCTCAAAATTTGCCCAAATTTTTTTAAAATATGCAGGTCAAATTAAATTGATTTGCTTATTTCTAAAGCTTACCTATACCACATAACAATACACTGCGCCGGCCCTTCCCTCTGTCAAGTGGACACTCTCCTGCCTGATGACGGGCATCCATTTTGCCCAAAACGTTGTTCTGAGTACCATGTCCAGCTGAATAAAAACCGATCAAGCATTACTAAAAAATTTGAGTGCTGTCTGAATTGTTGGATAACAATACACTGGTTACTAAATACTTCTCCCCAATCTATGGTTCTCTTGAAGCTGCGAAACTACAGCTTCCATTAAAGGCTATGGCTGTAGAGCCGCACTGCTTGCTAGGCCTTGTAGTTCATTAGTCACAGTGAATCTGATTATCTTAGTCTTGCACGGTATCTTATGCTCTTATGCCCTCATTTCATTATACTGTGGAATGCACCTTCAGGCACATGAATACTGTACACTGAGGATATATGGTTCTAGTTTGAACATGTTATTTTACAGAAGAAAAGAAAAGGATATAATTTATTTTCTTCAAAGCTCCCTGATCAATCAGTGCTCAAGACAAGTCAAATCCCTTAACTCTCCTATGATATGCAGCATTTCCTTTGTGTAAGCGCTAACTCCAGGGAAGATGAATAGCTAGCCAGCCTGGATTTATGCTACCCAAAAGAATAAGCAAAAAAGCACAGGGAAAGCAAATGGTTGTGTTGCTTGACAAAGAGGGACTGTCAATCCTGAGCCGGACTGTGCTTTCAGGATATGAAACCAGCATCTTTTTTCTTTGAGTCGTCTGTAAAATTGAAATATTCTCTCTTCTTATTGTGACCACAATTAATTTCTCTTTTCTCCTCTACGTCTCTGGAAGCTGAACGTGATGGCTATGTACATTGTTCTGTTACTTTTCTGTTACTTTGAAAAAATGTAGTTTTGTTTCTACTGTTCTGTAACAAAAAAAAAAAAAACTGCAGCATGGAGCTTCCCTATGGGGGTCATGTTGAAACATTTACATGAAAAATGTTCTATGTTTTTTTTTTAATGGAGAGATTTCATCAGAAGCTTATGACAAGTTAGACTTATAAGGTACCTAAGACAATGCCATACAAAGAAGGGAATGGGTGCATCATCTAAGAATAGGCTGGTCAACCTGCTGAGATTTGAAGAATCCTATGATGGTCCTGGTTCTGGCATAATATTGAGTTCCAATTAGAACAGGTCCACCAAGATCCAGCAGAAGACATTAGTCATGAGTCATTTGTCTCTAGATTTTTTTTTAATTGAATCACAAATAACAGATATTATAAAGTGGTTGTTCACACTGCATTTTTTGCAGGAAGAATTTGCCATGGATTCTATGACAAAAAAAACATGGGGAGGCCATGCGGAAACCATCTGTTATTGTTTTCAAGGGAAGTCCACGCTGCCATTCTTGAGTCAGCAGCTTATGGCCTTCACTGCATCAAGAAAGGACATGTTCTTGGAAAACATTTAGAAGTTGTTTCTGCTTGGCAGCTTTTAGGTATGGATTCCATGCCCAATTTAGCCTGTAAAATTTTTTGTCTGAATAGTATGTCAAAGGGTTTTCTTTCCAGGACATAAATTTTGATAGCCTATCCTCAGGATTGTTCATCAATATCTGATTGGTGTCAGTTAATTTCCCAACACCCCCACCCATCAGCAGTTGGAAAATGCTGCAGTGCACAGATAAGTGTTGTGTCATCTTCTCTGGCCTGTGACATCATATCTACCGGTCACATGGGCTTTGTGCAGCCAGGTCCTACCGAAATGAATGTTATTGATCTGCAATACCAAACACAGACACTATAGAATATATGGTGCTGTGTTTGGTACAATATCAAGATGCCATAGCAGTTGTCTAGGAGCTTAAACTCCTTCAAACAGTTGACTGCTGGAAGTGCTGGGATTCAGATGTCCACAAATAGGATTTTGATGACTATCCTGAGGATAGGTGACCAATATTTAATTCCCAGAAAATCCTTTAATTATGCCCTCAACTTTAAATTGTAAAAGTAAAGTTTACAACATAATACAAAGTAGGAGTGATGTTATGTATAGGTTAAAAGGTTGTCTTCAGAATGATTTCCTTTGCTTGACCCAAGGAACATTTATTTAACATGTATGCAAACGACCAACTCTATGCACAGGTCCAATAAATTTTAGTCTGAAATACCACTGAAGTAATTTTCACCTTGGCTCAACATATACCAAGATCTGTGGCAGAAGATGTAAAGGGTTGAAAAAAACATGATGAGAGTTATTTATGTTATATCTAGCCACTAGAATTGAGCGAAGAGAGTTTCTTATGCTTAATCCGAAGTCATTTCGTTCAAAACTTCAGAATAATACTGTACATAGATTCATCTTCATACAGTATTAGAATGTATGAACTCTGATGAGCTGAAGTAAGTTATTTACAAAGTCGCGCTTGGGTCATCGTAGCCCATACATTCTAATACTGTATGGAGATGGATCTCCGTAGAGTATTACTCCGAAGTTTTGAACAAAGCGACTTTGGACTAAGCATCCGAAGCTCGCTTTGCTCAACTCTAGTGGCCACCCAATGTTGATAATGTAAGTTGCTACCTGTTGAAAATTTTGCTAGCATGTAGCTGTATTGTATTAAATTTGTTTCTTGAAAAACTGGAGTCCGTAACAAAATTTGCAGAAAGGAGCTGGTGTAGCACAATTTTCTTGTGGTATTGAGTTCAGATAGTACAAGGGATAGTGTGGATTCCTCTGGGCAATTTCATTTCCTTCTTGTCTCTAATTTCTTATTGGTAGGTTTATTGAATTTGATAAATCTAGCCTTTGTGTATATACAGTGTGTACTCAACAATGTTGGAGCATTTGTATTAAAATCAACTGATGTCAAATTTCAATGCTAGACCATTCATGCTAAGTATAGCTAAGAACTGAACATAAGGGAAGTATCATGCAGCCATAGCCAACCGTAAAGCTCATAGCATGCTGTTAAAATGTAACTTTACATGCTTATTTGTCTTATATCAAGTTGTCCCTTTAATTCCATGACTAAGACTTGCATACCAGCAGGAAGTCTGTTCTTTCCTTTGAGACTTGGTCAGAACTGCTCGAGGTTTCTCAGATAATTTACACATTTGAAATGGTTATGGTTCGTAAATGCTTATTTCCCAGCAGCTTTTCTTTAAGCTTGAATACCAGGTGAGTCCCATCATTCTTACAGAAGCCTTGCAGCTCCACTAGTGTAATATTACAAGACTGCGGTTCAATCTACTTGATTATAAAACATGAAAGGTCAAGTTGAACAAAAAAAAAAAAGAACCGAGGGTAGGGGGGTGTCGGTTATGGATGTATAGAGCAATTCACAAGTGAGAAAAATTTGCAGGCCCATCAATAGTAATATGAGAAAAAGAGGGAGATTGATCAAACACTGCATAACAAGAGATTATCCTGGGAAATATGTGTACAAATCCATTTTTTAATCTTTGTGATGCGGTAATCTATTTTTATATTGGCCCCCAACACGACAGACGTTTTCATACCAGCTTGCAAAACAGCTCTCTACAGTTAACGGCTGCTGATTCTTTTTATTTCATATCTACTTCTAATATCTTTATTATTTATATATATATATATATATATATATATATATATATTTATTTTTTTTTTTTTTTTATTTATTTTTTTTTGGAGTGTTGCTAGCACCATACACAGTCCTGGCTCACATTCTTCTATATCTTAGTGCTACTTATATGCAAAGTTCAGTCAAAAATAGCACTGCATTATAGAGCGCCAATTTTCTAAGCAAGACAACGTAATAGAGAGCAATTTTCGAGCCCATGAAGAAAAATCTTTTATCACCCATGCAATTATGTAGACACTTCTCTTTGTATTCTTCCCTCTTCCTTCTTACAGTGGTGGTTTGCTACTCTATTCCCCGGTCTCACAGACCCACTTTCTGTTCTCCCCTTCTCGGTGATTGGTTTGTCCCTCCACGCAGCCTACAGCTTGCTTCTCAGCAAAACTTCTCAACACCTACTTATAGGGCACGTGTGCACGCTCCTTCCAATCTCTTACAGTCTATGGCTGGCTACCTTGGGGTACCTAAGACACCTTATTCTGTGCCTGAGCAATAGGTTCCTATCCTGCTAGTATGCTGCAAAGGTGTGCTGAACTCCCTATCGAGCTTCGCTGCACGCTCTGACCTCGGACAGTATTGAATGTACTCTGCCTATCCTGACCTCGACTTGACTTTGATTTTGCCTTACCTCTCTGTGCCCTGCACCATTTTCTCTTGACCCCATGGTTTAGCTGTAATACAGAGACTACTCCAGGAGGTTGCAGTCTGGTGGTTCCCCGGCAGGAAATTTAATAACCATATGCAGGGATTAAGGAGTGAATACCAGGGGACTACAAGGATAATGCCATTAGATGTAATTCAAAGTCAAATATTTTGGTTGACAAAGCAGAGTCACATCCAGTGCAGGAATATTCTTAGTACCTTATCCTCTTTCCATATACTTTAATTCATTCTTTAGTCATTATTCTGGGTCATCTGGTCCACATGCAGACTAAAAGCACACACATGAAGTTCCTGGGCTACAATAGAAAATCTATAACACCTACCCCCATCCAGTATGTGTCATTTATTATACTAGTGCTAGGGCAGAAGGAACACTTGGGCACTTCATGCACCAGGGTTCAAACATGATAGCTACTTCTTCACCCTCTATAGCTACTGTTCTTCTGTGAATAGGGCCTAGGAGCCTCAATTTACTGTACGCCTACTGAGTGATGCCCAGCCCTAGCAGCTAAAACGACACTTAGAAGTCAATGAAAAGTTTAGTTAGTGTTCTTCAGCTGCTGAACTTGTCACCACATAGCAAAGGTTGCATTTTTTCCAGGTTTCAGTGATTTAAAAAAAAAATGGAATAACAAATATGTAGATTCCAACATGTACTTCATTAATATAACCCTTTGATCCAATTTAGTGTAATTTTATGAATACAACAGAAAGCTTCGGTATGTATCTGAGGAGGTCAGCGGTTTCTCCCTTCCTTCTTTTCACTGTGTCTTGATGTAAGACAACTGCCTAGAGAACAAGCCTCCCTCCTCTGCCCTGTCTGCAGCAGATAATGACCACCAACAACCCGTTTTACTGATGTAAACAAAGGGGGTTTTAGCTAAACACCTGGTGTTAATCACTAATTACATGTACCCAAAACTATAACTTGTCCTGCAAAAAATAAGACCTCATACAGGTAAATTGATGAAAAAAATAAAATGTTATAGCTCTTAGAATGCAATTTTAAAAACGTTTGAATAGTCAGTAAGGGGTTAAATGGGTTTTTCCAGGATTTTGAAGTAGAATATCTAATCAATATGGGGTCTAATTGCCAGCACCCCCACTAATCAGCTGTTTGAGAAAGTCGTAGCACTCAATGAAGCTTTGGTAAGCTCCATAGCCTCCTCGTAGCTTAGCAAACACAGCACCATCCATTTGTGTTTGTTATTATAGCTCAGCCCATTCACTTCAATGAGATTGAGTTGCGTTTAAGCCACATGATCAACGAACGTGACGTCACATGACCTAGGAAAAGGCCTAAGCGCTCATAGAGGGACAAGGCCTCTTCATAAAGGTGATCGGCGGCGTGCTTGGAGTCAGACCTTCACCAATCAGATATTGATGACCTATCCTGAGGGTAGGCTATCAATATCAAAATCCTGAAAAACCACTTTAATCAACCGTACTGCAAAGCTTCCCTCCAGGCATTCCCTAGGCAAAAATGAAACAGATCAGCAGGAGATTAACCCCTGTGTTCTCTGCAGGATTTCTGAAAGACGGTTTCAGGAACATACGGAGAATCCTGCAGACTTACAGACAGCGGGGCTGAGATTATCTCCTGTTAACTTGTATCATTCATTTCTATCTTTAGTGCTCCTTTTTCAGATGTGGAAATCTCCCCAAAAAAATTGTTTCTGGACCAGAAATTTGATTCAGACATGAATTTAAAATACTTTAAATGCCTGGAAAATCTATCTCTCTCAAAAAATTTCCAGAAATGAATCAAACAATTTGGTCTAATTTAAATTCTAAAGAAATGAGTCGCTCATCTACGGTCTTTTTATGGGAGTCTTTGATGAACTCCCTCTAGTGGTGGAAGGTAGAATTGCATAAGAGGCTGTGTGACAACAGAAAATTCTACAAAACTAGAAGCCAATGAAACAAATGGAACACAGTTCACTAATATTCTCCCGTTGCAGACTCTTCTGTTTCTTTACTTTCTCAGTATAAAATAAACAATGATCTTCCTTATGAAAGGTAAAAATAAATGAAAGATTGTTCTGCTTCAAGGGATTATCCAGAAGTTATTGAAGTCTTTAAAGGGGAGTTTGACTGGTTCAGATATACTATACATCTTCTCATAATTTATGGAAGTCGATAAATATTCCTTACGCAACATTGATTCTAATCAGAATGTAATATTGTCTATGTGTTTAAGTGCTTGCCTGGGTTATCACAGAGAATAATGTCTTTTTGTTAAGCTTTAGGAGTGTCAGGCAGTAATTAATATATATGACAAATGCAAATGAGTTTCTTAAGAGAATTTAATAGAAACCTGCGCTTCATACAAACGCTTGCAGTAAATTTGCTGTGGAATAGGATGGCTAAGTAGGTTATATGCAAATCCAACTCTGCAGAAGGGAAAGTGGCAATTTCAGGATCAAAAGAAAGTGAAAAATGATTTTGTCAGTTGTACAAAATATTTGTAAGATTAAAGTTGATATTAAAGGTGCTGGTAAAATATACAACAGGAGTGGAGAGGTGTGATAATAGAAGAATGCTGGTCTCAACTGGAAAATGACTGATCACAATGATTTATACCAGCTCTCTATGTATAGTATCTCATATCTATCTATCTATCTATCTATCTATCTATCTATCTATCTATCTATCTATCTATCTATCCATCCATCTATCCATCCATCTATCCATCTATCCATCTATCCATCTATCCATCCATCCATCCATCCATCCATCTATCTATCCATCTATCTATCCATCCATCCATCCATCCATCCATCCATCTATCTATCCATCTCTAGTATCTATTAAATAGCCAAGCAAGCACACAAAAGCCAAATCTATACCTGCCATTAATATTTCGGAACAGCCAAATAGAGCTTTTGATCACTTGGCGCAGACTGGCTATGTACCAATCTGTCTGTTACGTTGCAACCTTCCTAAACTTTCCACTTGGATTGTCATATCCTGAGAAAAGCAGTTTAAGATGATCATCTGTAAAAAAAAATGGGATTTCCAGCCACTCTGTTGGGAGTTGTTTATGCTATATGTGTCTATTGGTCTATTGGTTAGAGCTGGATGAATTCCCTAATGAAGGAATCCAGTGGGAATATCCATTTTTTTAATTTATTGCCCCTAAATGATGCTAAAAAACAGCTAACTACTGGAGTCCTATGATAACACAGACCTAAAGGGGTTATCCAGATATAATTTTTGTCTCTGTCCCTGTGTTTAACCTGGCAGACCCTTCAAATTACTAATGTACTTATGATACTTTTTCAGTCTCACTACAGAGATCGGGAGAGTGGTCCTATGACTGCGACCTCGGTGGAGACTGTATTTCATCTGATGTCATGACCAGGCCTCCCATGATCCTCCCCACCAATCCCTGTCCAAATGGTCATGATGTCAGACCCATGTAATCTTGAAATGGGCTGATCGATGCTCTTGATCCACAAACAGGTTTGTTCATATCTACGTTGTGTGGGAGGAAACATTAGGAAGAAACATGGGGGTGATGGAGGGTGTAGTGGGTGAAGTTTTCTTCCCAGAGAAGGGTGTAAAAGGTGTTTACATATCTGGCTGATCTTGCAGCACACAGCACTATGGGGAGTGTTGTGGCTGAAGTTCATCTAGTTGTAAACTACGGAGGGCCGCGGAAGCATGCTGATTGAAGTGAAGACTCAAGAAAAGTTGGCAGGTATGCTATTATGCTCTGTAGGAGACTAGACAAGGTTTACACAATTAAATGTCATTTTTAGGATCCCCGAACAACCCCTTTAAATTATGAATTAACAAGTACGTTGTTTATATTTGCAGCATCTCCAAAGACGCTGATGAATTAAACTAACGCTTGCAATAACAACCTGAACACAGCACATTATAATTTGCTGGGAATGGGAAGTAAATAATCCCACCTGTATATTTTATTTTACCATTCCTCCGCTTTACTTAGCAGAAATAAATATAGGACCATAAAATGTCTGTCTTGCATTTCTGGAGTTCTCTGCGGATAAGCTCTCCTAAGTCATATTAAATTCAAAGATTACATATTGAGTTGAACTAGTTTGCAAATGTTACATTGTACATTAACTCCGGGGAGTATTTACAACCTAAACGCCACAATGAGAGTATAAAGATTTGCTGACAACACTGGCGTGCTGTGTGAACAGCAACTTTTTAAGAACTATGATTATTTCGACGACGGTGCATTGGGTATATCATTAAGAAGCTATTAAACACCATGGTTCTTCACAATTACTAATATTAATATTACTGTATTAAGGACTAGAAACCTGACAAGTACGTATGAGCTGTCTTTACAAGCTGCCTCCATAACGAGGCTCGGATGGCAAACCACATGGAGAGAGCTATTCAGCTGTAGCAAACTATTCAAACAGGGCTACTAAAATCCAGCATGATAGCAATAAAGACAGATGACTAAAGTAGCCGCTTATTTATAACTCCGAGCCAAGGGGGTATCACACATATTGAAATACATAATTTAGGCAGAGATATATGTTTTAAGGGGAGTTTCAGTAGGGTAAAAAGAAGTTTGAATATCCTACAGAATAAACAAAATTAAATTGTGACATTTGATCATTTTGGAATAAACTGTCGTGTGTGTGTTCATGAGGGATATATCTATATCTGTATAGTATAAAACCAGTATTCTGCATTTTTCAGCAGTTTTCCTCTCTGCAGGCTCTATTGTATTTCTTTCTCCATGAAGGGTGGAAACCAGCTGCTCTGATGTCTCCCATACATAGCTGACACAACAAAGTGGAGATTCTGCATTGCACTCTTACTAGCATAAGCAGCACAGAGGGCATTATACATCAGTAATGAGTAGTGTAGCTGTGAATCCAGCATTGAATACAGATTAAACAATATTAAACGATGCCATAAGTTAAAGTGCCCTTGTCATGACATTTGACCATTCACAATAAGCTTTCATATGGTTTTATGAGGGATGAATTTGTATATCTAGCCATTTTAAGACTCTGCATTTTCCAGTAGTGTTCCTTCCATCATTCTCTATTGTATTTCTTAGAGTCAGTTTTCCCTGTCCAGCCAATTCTCCACTTTTCTTCCAGAATAACCGTGCCGGAGTTTCACACCAGAAGTTTGAAAGTAGCATAAACAGAAGGTCAGTGTAAACTTGATCCTGAATTTTCAAACCAAAAGTGCCCATGATTTAGTCAGAATTTGTGTTTGCAACCAATGGTCTTTTGCACGGACCAATTATTGGGCCAATTATGAGACTGGAGCATTTGTAGAAATCCCTGATAATGTGCCCATTTAAAGGTGTAAGTGATCACAAGCAAATGGATGTTCATCGGGTGATTATATCCAGTCAGCACCAAAAATCATTGTTTTTAGGCAGCAGATTGTCCTGTGTAAACAGGGATCTGCTATCCAGAAGCAATGATTTTTCACAGTCGCCTGCCCATACAGCGGAGATGATCTCTGCATGTAAATGCAACTTCATCTTCTGTGATGATCAGGAAATTATCTAGAATGTTTGGTGTTTTCTGGATAATTGCCTATAACATTGGTCCATGTAAAAGCACCTTTGTAACGACTGTAGGTAGTGACAGATGAGAACAGTGAATTCCTAAACTTGAACCGAGCCGACTTCCCCTACCTACTTGCATTGTAAGCCCTAAATGGCAGAACCCCAACTGGGAGATAGTCCCTACACTAGTATAAGTTCATGACAAACAAGGCAAACAAACGGACAAAACAAGAGCAGAATCATCCGAAATAGGTCAGAGCAAGACTGGCTATGCAGGGTCAAAATGTGAGACAGAGAGCGGTCAGATGACAAGCCTAAGTCAGGAACACAGAGTAATGAATCAGCAAATACAGGAACAGGGAACAAGGAACCTAGCTATTGAGCCCAACAAAGAGTATCACTGGCAAGGGGGCTTAAATAGAGAGTCAGTAAAAAAATGGTTCCTGCTCCAGTGCTTCAAAACCAGTATGGACAATCTTGAGTGTAAAATCTTCTTTATTTCATTCTTATCCCGTGCGCATTTTAATGAAATAAAGAAGATTTTACACTCAAGATTGTCCATATTGATTTTGAAGCGCCAGAGCAGGAATCCGTTTTTTACTCTCTCAAAGTGCCTTTTGAAGGGACTGAACATCCCTTTCCAAAGGATTTACGACCTGCGGCAGCACACTACAAGATCTTGTTTTACAAGCCTACAATAGGGTTGTGCCTATAGTAGCACAACCCCACAAGCTGAGCCTCCATTTGCAAACTTTTTATACAAAATATACTTTTTATATAAAATGCAATTTTGAACATACTACCCTATTGTGCACCCCTTTTTCATTGAGCTCTAGGCATGTCCACACTACAATAAATAGAGAGACAGGCATTTGAGTGCCAGGGCTAAGGATCACGCCACTGAAGCCTGGACAGGTAAGTTTATTATTATTTTATTTGAAGAGTATTACATGGCTTCTTAAAGCCAGGATAAATGCTTTCTTGAATTGTGCCACATGGATGAAAATACAATAGAGCCCAACAGACAAGTATGGGCGCCACTGCCATAATATGGCTCCATACAACGTGTGTAGCTGTAATGTCATTGGATGAATCTTTGCCAATCCAGATATCACTTGAAGCGAATTTTTCTCTTAATGCACCTTGTAAATATTTACTTATTCTACTTTCCTTCTTCCAACAAATTAACAATCAGTAGTTTCCAAACTGGGAAGAAAACTAGAAAGCTATGTTTTGCACTCATAAAATGTATGCTCTACCTGGGAAGACTTTATGCAGTAAATTCAGCATCGTGTTCCCTCTATGGTGTCTTAAAGCAAAGGCCATCACTCTTCTTAATTAAGGCTTTTCATAGGGGCTCCAACTAAAATCACCATAGTTGCCTTTTCTGGCTCTCACCTGATTTTAATTAGGCCCCTTGGAACATTAACTTGACTTTTTTTTTTAGTTATGATGCATCTCATTAGAAAAACAGATAAGGGCCAAACTAATTCATGTTGTATAAAAACCATACGCAGGGCATGCAAAACGAAGCAACTTTGTAATGAAAATGAATAACTAGGAACATGATTGCAAATTACATAATATTAATGAATGTTGCCTTTAGATAATTAAGCATGTCAGCAGATTTGTTTACGCTTTAAAAAAAACCTGGTGCAATTATTAGCATGTGTTTGATGGGGGGAGGGGGTTACCTTGCCTGTTTGTAGAATTGGCCCAAAACCAATATTTGACCATCTTCCGTGAGCCGTAACCTGTACCTCTTGTGGGATCCCAGACCTAAGCAGCATGAAATTGAGTACACTAGTATACAAAGTTGATTGATACAGTAATCGAAACATAAGAATGACATTTTATACAGCTATTATATACTTTATTTTACCTAAGGTGCTCTATGTCTTAACGTCTCAATGGTCACAATGTTTTATAAATGAGACTAACAGTTACAAAGGGGTGAGGGAGCATGCACTCAATCAATATGGAGATTAGACATATTAAAAAGTAGATAATATTCTATTCTTTCATAAGGGTCAAGCTGTTGTTGAAGATGGTTGGGATCCATAGTGATCCTGGAGTGATGTAATTTGTGGTGTTTCCAATTCAGGATGCTAATCTCTTCACGGAAAAGTAAAGAAACAAGCACCTGTATCATATAGTGTAGTAGACAATAAAAGAGAGAGCACACAACTAGCCGGGTGGTATAGCACTCATCAATAGAGCGCCAGGGGCAATATTCAAATTCTCAATATTTTGCGAATATTTGGGCGAATATTCGTCATAAATTCATCATAGATCGAGAATTTGCGATTATTTTGTTGGTTGAGAAAATTGGCAATGTAATATGCTCGTATTGCGTGCGCAATACGGGCGTGGGTCAATATTGCTAAATTTTTCAGGCTGCTAGAAGTTTCCTGAGACTGGAGAAAATGGTAGGCACGGCAGAACATTACAATAGCCTTATATGCAGATTGAGTGCTCTGATATATTCGCGATTGCGCAAATTGGCAATTAATGATGAGTATATTTTTGCGCAATACGTGCAACTTCACATTTTAGCAGGTCTGACTACATGTTAGTGATTGCTGCTCTAAGTATTGTTGTGAACTTGTGACATCACAGCACCATGTCTGTAGGATGTATGTATGTATATATGTATGGACAGCAGAACACTACCTATCACCCTGCACTGGAACCAGCTACACTATATCACTATCTAACATACACTGACTATCTCCCACTAACTATCTGTAATATATATATATATATATATATATATATATATATATATATAGATTAACTAACTAATATAATGACACAGCAAAGCACGGAGCACAGCAATGACACTGCTGTCTCTCTCAGAACTGCAAAAAAAATGCAGAAAATGGCTGCTGGGGAGGTTCTTATATAGCAAAGGGGTAGGCAACTTTCCTATTGGTTGCTAGGGATGTTGCTAAGCTCAGGCAAAGACATTGCAGCCCTCTCATTGGCCGACAAGAAGGAGGGAAGGATCGAGGGTCCAGAGGAAGAATAAATCTAGAATATTCGCGAATACGAATATATAGCATATAGTTTTAGCTATATTCTAAATCTACGCAAATTGTCAAAGTGGCCATATTCGCAATTAAAAATCGCTTTGTGAATATTCGCGGTCAGCACTACTCATCAAATCCCTTTGAATCATAGGCACACAGAAATAGTCTTTAATCACAATTGATCCTTGTTTAAATCAAGCCCAAACAGATGTAGCCACCAGAATGGATTGGTATGGTGAGTGCATTACCTTCCTTCTCAGGTGAGTGTTCTCTGTTCTATTGTCTACTACACTTAACCACAGCGATGGTTATATGTTTTATGCATATGCTGCTTGTAAAGATCATCCAGACCTTCAAACTTTATGGCCTGCTCTGCTAGGATCTCTGAACTTTCCTCCAAATGGTACCTCTTTGCTATTTACATTCTCCACTGGTATGGTCAACTGAACCAAGTAAAGTTTGGATGAAGTGTTCAAAAGAATAAATGTTTCCAGTGTATGTAGATAAGGAGTCTTGTTTATCATATAGGTTAGGAAAGATTTCTTCCTCTCTTGGTTTTACCATAATTAACAGAATTGAATTTTTGCACCATTGAATGCTGTGAATTCTGTTTGGAAGGTCCGCCAATTAAGGTCCATGCACATCACATTTGTTTTCTTACTTCTATCATATATATTGGGGACAGAGGGGGGGGGGGGATGCAAGAGTCTAGTACACTGATGCTTTTCCATCTTGCAGTGTCCATAAAAAAAAAGGAAACGTTAAACGGATGTTTTTTTCCCCAATAGAAAACTACAGCGACAATGGCAGTGTAAGGTATCGGTTAAATGTACATGCCATATGTTTACATTAAATGTGGGGCAAAAATATGATGTGAACACAATCATTGGTTTTCTCCAAATAAATATCTTTATAAAAATATGCTTTGAGCTGGATATCATCTCCGTTCCTAGAATTACTGTACTGTATGTAATATTTTGAGCCAATTAGTGTCAAAAACTGTCAAATAAAAGTTAATGACCAAATTCTATGTCGGTTCCCTCAGAGGCAGTTTCCAAATGCACCACATTAATCCTATGTAATGAATTATTAGAGATGAACAAAGTTATCAAAATTCAATTTGGCTGCTTTGCCAAAGTTCACAAAGAAATTTGATTAGTTATGAATTGGGTGGGCGCAATAATGGGGAATGGCGCCCCCATTAACCTCTCCAATGTGGATTGCAGCATCTGACAATCACATTGAGACCTTACAGGGGTTAAAAACAAAAAAATATATACTCAACTTGCTCGTGGAGAGGCCGTCGCTACCATCTTAATTGAAGAAAATACACCAAATCTTGTGCACGCTGATGTAATGACATCGCCACGTCATCACGCTGGCCAGGCTCAGCGACGTCTTTACATTTCAGGAAAAAATTAATTAGTTTTGTGACAAATCAATTTATTCCTGAAATTCAGATTGAAGTCCACTTTGTTAACTTTGATTCGCTCAACACTACGATATATACATAGTTTAATGCTTTGCAAGTAGTTATGAAGGAATCACTCAAAAATTTGATTTAGGTTTGATTCGGGAGAATTGGTTGACCAATTTATTTAGGGCCCAAATCAATTCTACTTGAATTAAAAGTGCTTCTAATGGTCTAAAATAAAGTCACCGACTCATGATTTTCTCTCTCTTGTCTCATACCTTTTTAATAAATTTTCTCTCTATTTTGAAATTTGCTCAAATCAAAACACCAAAAAATATGGATTTTAGATGAAATTTCAATTTTCACTAAATTTGTGGGGAATTTTATTTGTTTAGACTCATTTCACTCATGTCTATTTGTAAAGGCACACAAATACCCTATTTCTAGGTAATAATTCCTGTAATACAAAGCGTTTTAAGGCTTAGATTGCCTTTATGAACTCTTACTGTACATGATATATTGGCTCTGTGCCATAAAGGGCATCTGTCAGCAGATTCGTACCTATGACACTGGCTGACCTGTTACATGTGCTCTTGGAACCTGAAGGCATCTGTGTTGTTCCCATGTTCATATTTGTCCTCATTGCTGAGAAAAATGATTTAATATACGCAAATGAGCCTCTAGGACCACTGGAGGTGTTTTCATTACTCTTAGAAGCTCGGCTCACTCTGCAACTGTCACATCCTCTGCACTTTGACTGACAGGGTCATGCAGTGAAAACATCATAATACCTGGCCCTGTTAATCAAAGTAGAGAGGGTGCGGCACTTGCAGAGAGAGCAGAGCTTCTAAGTGTAACAGTAATGCCCCCGCTGATTTGGTTCACTATCACTTTAATAAAAGGGTAGTGCCAGTGGCATAAGTAGAAATGACTGGGCCCCACAGCAAACTTTTGAACCACCCGCCCTACACCCCCACTCCTGTGACTAGTCACAATTGCTCTCTCAGACAAGGCCCGGCAACAGCTCAGTTTGTTTCCTACACATATATCATATATGTCATGTCACTCTATATACTGTTACTGCATATAATGTCATTGTATAATACTGTTCAGGGCCCCTGACTAAATCTTTTAGTCCTCCTCCTGGGTGGGCCCCTACTGTGGTCAGGCTCCAAATCAGTGGCTTCCCCAGCTTCCCCCTTGGCTACTCCCCTGGGTAGTGCGGATCTGGACATCAAGATCCACCAGCAACCCAATGAATGCTGCTACACCCTGAGTGAATTTCAATAAAAATAAGGTAAGATCCAACCAAGTTTTCTTCCTTCCTCCCACATATATCATCCATCGCTCGTAGTCTATGAGGTGCTTACCATTTTTTTTCCCTTCAACTTTTAGCAACTACTTGGCTTTAAGCACCAAACAACCTTGCTGTGACTTACTGAAACTGAGATCAAACTCCAACAAAACTATCTAAGGCACAACTTAAAATTTTGACAACATAAATCCAACATCTTTCTGAGAAAAAGAGCTATAAACAAAACCTTTTAACTTTTCAATACATTATAGCTTACACAACAAGGTGATACATTTCACAGTATTACAGGTGCATTCACATCACCGTTTAGCTTTCCGTTCTTCTGATCCGTCAGAAGAATAGAGAGAGAAAAAAACTGCATTCAACAAAAAAAAAAAAACGGATTCTGCTGCATTTCCGTCTGAGATTCGTTTTTTACATGGGAAAAAACTGAATGCAGTAATTTTGTTTTCATCTAAAAAAAAACGGATCTCAAATGGAAATGGCTCAAATGGATGACAACTAATGCAACAGGATCCTTTTATGCTGTAAAAAAATGGATCATAATCAATCCTATGCATAACTGATGCAACAGGATCCTTTTTTTTTATAGGATCCTGTTTTTTTTTTCTCTCTCAAATTCCGACGGGTCAGAAGAAGGGAAAGCTAAACGGTGATGTGAATGAACCCTAATAGTGTTTTGACTTTCATTGTTCAATCAGTGCGCACTTCGTTTGCCTAATCCACTTCATAGACCCAAGGTCATGCCTGGATGGAAAGGGTTGGAAAAAAAAATCTATGTAGGTACTATATACAATAAAAGATGAGGTATCAGCTTCCTTCTCTTGAGGCACAATGAAATTTTCCATTTTACACTGCTCATTCTTTTACTTCACCTACTTACAATTTCCCATTATATAAATAACCACAATAGATGCATACATCACCTGTTTTGTATCTGGAGGACCTTGCATCCTTCAAATAATTTAAAGAGTCTGATATTTTTTTTGTATTTTTTTTTTGCAGAATTGCCTAGAGATGTAGAGTCAATGCCCTTACAACATAATAATGAATAATTCATTACTAATACACCTTATTGTAAACACAGTGAGACTTGTATTAATTATTCAACAGTTATCACATATTAATGCAACTTGACATTTCTGAAGCAGATCTAGTTACGAGCTAAATACCTTATAAAAATCTCCAACCACACACATCCTGAATGGATGCTTAACAATAATTGAGGCAATATAAAAAGGTTACTATATGCATTGTTTGTGAAGGACTTCGGAAAGTGATCCTTGCAAGTGCACAGAGGAATAGAGACAATTTATTGAGCCCAGAGGGCAACACCTTCGTGTCTACATTTGACCTAGGTTAAGGCTGTTAACTCTACCATTTCTGGATATTTATGATAAAAATTGCCTCAGGTATCTGGCATGGTTTTATCCCCTGAATGGCCCCTAATGCTCTCCAAAGGCCATTTACATTTGCATGTTAGAAAATATTTGTCTTCCAGTTAGCCACCCAACGTTAACTATATGAAAAAAATGGGTTGTCCACCTTATATAAAAATCGTAATGAAGAGTTCATAGAGAAGATATATACATCTTAGTCTCCAGAAGTTCTGCAGTGTTTTCTAATTCTCTGAACCCATGCCCTTCAAGTTTTCTTCCCATATAGCCCCACCACTCCCATCCCAAAAATAGCTTATGATGAAGGGTTACATGAAGTTACCCTGTCCATCAGTGCTCCCCTCGAAACACACTGCACCTGCACCAGGCATGGCTTTAAAAAGAGTGAATACAATGCAGAATATCTGAAGACTGCATATTAGTAAGCTGTCCATATTCCCTTTACCCACTCTTCTATACTGATTATATATATAAGGTGGTCGACCCTAAGAAAATATTCTGCAGTTTTCAAACCAGCACCTGAATCTGAATATTTTTGTAATGGTTTGTAATTAAAACATTATTATTATTACAGCCACTGGTGCCTTTACCTATTTTTCTGTCCACTTTGTTGAGCAGAATGCACATGGATAGGTTATTAATATGGTCATTAATATCTGATCGGTCGGGTCCGACACCCGGCAACCCTGCCGACCAGCTGTTTGAACAGGAGGCAGCGCTCCATGCAAGTGCTTCTTTCTCTTCATTACACTACCCACTGGCTTGGAAATTAATGAATGAAGACAAGTACTTGGTACTTTCATTTGAATAGAACGAATACTTGTACTTATACTACACCAACGCTACAGTGGAGGCAACACGTAGTGTAATGAATGGGATTGATGTGGGTGTCGGGTGTCAAACCCCTACCGATCAGATATTGATGACCCATCCTTAGGATAGGTCATCAATATAAAACCCCTGCACAACCCAATTAAAAACCACCTAGGAGAAAACTAAAGATACAATATGAAAAGCTGTAAGCGTTCGTCTCAATGAGTCACATCAGTAGTAAATTTAAATTTGGGTATTCAGGGTCACTGGGCCTGATAAATTATAATGCAAAAGTCGGCTACAAAATTAAGTCTATGCAATATAGCCAATAATTGTTTTGTAGGGCTTAAAAAATTTCAACTTTACTCCATTTAAAAATGTTCAGCGCACCATGCATTGTGCTAAAACAAGGTCACAAATAATTATAGACTGAACTGAGCCCATCCTCCTAGATGCAGGGGAATAAAATCATATATAAAACGCATCTTCTCTTCTTCGCTATCCAGGGCCGCAGAGCTGATCATATTAAGCAAAGCGAATTCTCCTACAATTGTGAAATGAACAATACTGAACGTCAGCTTAGCAAGGTGTCTGCTCTTTGATCAATAATCTGTATAATCCATCTAGGTGGAAAACTATGAATATCTTTAAGTGTATAGTTCTTTCTTTGACCCCATTTTGGAAGCAAAAAGCCTTGTGCAGCATTTCTGCCCAGGCATACTATGACATTGTAAAACCGAGTAGGTGTACTTGCTGTATTCAGCAGAAGTAAATAACTTTGAATTTCTTTTGTGATCATAATTGGATAAAGGATATTGACACTGGGTCATCTTAAAAAAACTGTTTACAGTTCAAGGAGTGAAATTGGATTTTTTAAACACTATTTGCTATATGACAAAAACATAAAAGATAAAGGGTATTTGCTGTTCTGTAACCATTTGTTTATTGCTGCAAGGCATCTACAATAAAGAAAATGAAACAACTTTTCAAAAATGCTTGGTAAAAGCCCTACCATTTCCTGTATAAAGTTCTTAGGTAGACTCATTTTTCTCCATAGTAGCAGACTACAAGCAGGCCTTTTTGTTGTCCGATTTTGCTTTTCTCTGTTATTTTCTTTCATCTTAGGATAGGCAGAACAGGCAAAAGGAGTAATGTAAGGTAATCATACAGATTTAGCAGCTGTCAGCTAAAGCTCATTTTACCAACAGCTATATGTCTCAACTAGAGATGAGTGAACCTTGAGAAAAAGAGAGCGAGGAAAGGAGAAAGATTGAACCCAGTATGCTACTCAGTGTTTCTCGGCAATATACAGATACAGGCCAGCTAAACTTGAGGTTTAACGTGTAAAAATAAGGCCACAAAAAGTTTAACTAATTTTTCAATGTATTTCAATGGCTTTTGTCAAAAGATGGTACCCGATAACACTTTAAAGCTCAGCTACATCTGTATCTGCGTCGTCTGGGGGGAGCTCCTCCTAATTTTGGAGAGCACCTCATATGTGTAATACATCTGTGGAGAGTATTGTAGGCCAGCAATATGGCTCTGGGTTTCTGGGAAAGATGTTGAGATTAGCTTTCCTAAAGCTGTCTGATGCCAGCTGGTGCTAGATGTGCTAATTTTCATATATTGAGATTAGCTTTCCTAAAGCTGTCTGATGCCAGCTGGTGGTAGATGCGCTAATTTTCATATATTTTCCCAGAAACCCAGTGGAATGTTGACTCTCTCTCTTTTTCTCCTGAAATGAATTATGAACAATTCTGTTTAGTTATATTCCAATTTATTTTTATTTTTTTAAAATTTGGGATGAATTCTGAGCCAGTAGAATCTATTTGCTTATCCTTAGTCCCGACCTCCACCCCCAGTGGTTCAGCTGATCGTGGATATGTTGTTCCTGGGAAGAGGAAAATAAGCTGCTGCCAGACACTTCAAACTGAGAATATAGGCTCAGGCATGTAGAAATATAATATGTTCAATCCTTTGTACCCCAAATATCTGCCAAACTATTGTCAGCCAGATATCGAACAGGCATTGCATGGCCAACCAATCGTGCTGAAATTGGTAGGTTTGGCTACTCTTGCTCTAATGTGTATGGCTAGCTTGACACATGACTATAGGATCAGACCACTATCAGTAGTTTTGGTAGAGAGACATGGTGGCTGTTTCCATTGACAACATATAGAATCTGAATATCACCATGGGGTATAATACAGGCTATAATTTAGTGTCATTATAGAATACAACATGCAATGACTAATTCTTCATATAAATTGTATAATGGAGGAGAATGTCTTAGAAGGCCTCCACATTTGACAACCCTTTCTTTTTAAAAAGAAGTTGATCACAAAGTGTCTGCCTGCCAGGACTCTAGGTTATAATCTGTAATCTGTAATATGTTCTCATTTACCCTGCAGGGCCATCACAGGAGAAATTAAGTATTACACAGTACCCATGCAAATTTAAGGGATTTCTGTGCAATGTGGGGCAGGACAAATCCTCCAAAGTGAAAGATGCCCTTTGTAACCACTCTTTACTATGACCAAGAGTTGAGGATCCTGAAGAGAGGACTGCCTCTATTACTCAGAATTTCCTAATAGGGTATACCATATTGTAACGGATCTCCTGACACCGCGACTGGGTACCTCCGTTGATGGATGCTCCTAGTGCTTCCCGAGGGCTCCAAGCACTCCGCTTGACACCGTAAGCACTGCCGACCCCCAAACTACTGTAGCTTGGTTGGGATCTCGCCGCCTTCTACCCACCCTGGACCTACGACAAGGCTTCCAGATTCCAGTGGGTGAACCTCTCTTCCTTCAGGGAGCGATACAGAAACAAGCTCTTAAAAGAGCTCAGGGATTATAGCCAGGGGATTATACAGTGTATAGCATTCCCCAGTGAAAATGCAGCCTTTTCCACCCACACACATATGTACTAAAATACAAAAGAATTTATGCACCCACTATTCTTTCCTTCCACTTCTTGTTCTGTGCTCCTGAACTTCCCAACTGTGTTTGTTTCACTGGCTGCAGAGATGAAATCCCATGCAGCTGACTGCTGCAGCCAATTACTGGCAACAGCAGTTATATGTCATATGCTGTTAAGGCCACTAATTGGCTGCATGGGGACTCGTGTGTTTAGGACATTTCGGCTGCTGTCAAATATCAGTGATGCAGAACTGCAGCCCAATGCTGGAAGTAACAGTGGAGAAAGTGTTAAGTATGACTTCCTTTGTATTTTTAGTACATTTACTGCTACTGTAAACGTTTAATTCAAACTGAACAACCTCTTCAAATCCTGCCTGATAGCTGGAGTGCAAAAGAGGATTTGTAGTACATCCAACAACAATCTGGCCACAGTGAAAATTCTTTCACCAGATGGTGAGGTATGGAGGCTTGCAAAGAGGCAAGTAGTGACATTCTTAGTATGATGTCTTACTTTGTAGTCTCTCTCACTAGAATCTCTGGTTAGTAGATGTAATTTGGAAATGTGGCTGTAGTCTCCACTGCGGGATACAGGTATTTGGAGGCATGTCTGGCCAGGACATGGTTAATTGTGACAGGTGTCTTCACTGTAATCCCTCACAATCAGCAAAGTCTGATTAGCTGTAGTTGCAGGTCACCTTGCTAACCCATATGCGTGGCAATGCAGATTCAATCTTTCTTTCTTTCTTTCTTTCTTTCTTTCTATCTCTATCTCTCTCTTTCTTTCTTTCTTATTTTCTTTATTTTCTTTATTTTGCAGAAGTAGTAACTTTCACTGAGATCGGTTATTCTCTGGATCCTGAGACATAATGAAAATAAGCACATGGACTTGCTTCCTCAGACACAATAGTCTACACTCTGTATAGTCAGGAATTATTACCATCCTACTACTGTCCCTCCTGAGAAGGGTGCGGTAGGGTGATTAACTCTGTCCCTGTCACCCATACAAGATATGCTGAGTGTGCACAACATTACATAACAACACAAACCATTTGCAGATACCCCTGTACTGGGATACTGTACTTAAAGTTATTAGTGATGAGAGAAGTTTCGAATAGGGTTCAGCGAACCCAAACTGTTTCCGTAAAAGTTCGGGTTCGAGTTTGGTGTTTGGCGATTTAATGGTGCTTGTTGAAAGGCTGCGGGGCAGCCAATCAACAAGCGTTTAAATTGTGTGCCCTTAGAAGCCATCACAGCCTTGCCTAAAAATGGCTAGTGTTGAGCGGAAATATTCGAATAGCGAATTTTAATTGCGAGTATCGCAACTTCGGAAATCGCGAAAATTTCGAATATAGTGATATCTACTCGTAAAAACGAATATTCGTAATTTTTTTTTCATCTGAACCCATTACCTGCCTGCTTTTTGCTTGTGGGCCTTTTTTTTATTTTTCCTATTATTTTGGGGGCTACCCCAATTTAAAAAAAAAAATGAATACCGTAAATACATTGTTAACTAGCTACCCCCTCCATCGCCTCTTCCACATACAACACCACATTCACTGGCTCCTCAACCTCTGACTCCACATCTACCTCCTCCTCCAAGTTGCAGTTTAATAATTTTTAATTTTTATTTATTTATTTTATTTTAAGTTATTTCCCTATCCACATTTGTTTGCAGTGAACTTACCCACATTTTGCTGCCTTTTGCAGCCCTCTAGCCCTTTCTATGACTCTTTTAGAGCCATTTTAGTGCCCCAAAGTTCGGGTCCCCATTGACTTCAATGGGGTTCAGGGTCAAGTTCGGGTCCCGAACCCGGACTTTGTGGGGAAGTTCTGCCGAACTTGGCAAGCCCGAACTTCCAGGTGTCCACTCAACTCTAGTTTTTAAAAATTTGATTTGGCAGCTTCGACAAAGTTCCACAAGAAATTTGACTTGTTACGAATGAATTTGTCATGAATGGCTAAAAATCAGGTAACCCAGGCCACTCTGCCTTAGGCTACAGCCACATAAAGCAGTCACGCTGCAGTGAAGAACCGTGTGGCCAATTAGCCCATAGTTACCATTTTATTTAATAATAAAGACCACACTATAGTCGGTCTTCATTGTTAATCGCTGCGCAGTACATTTAATGTACCTTCAAACAGGGGCTGTTGCTGGTATGGGGTTTGGCTGGTTAGGTGGGGTCACAATATGCTGGCATACCCACTTTTTCAACCCAAGCGTTTTCCTGCCCTACAGGTTGGAGCCCTTCTTTTGCCATCTGCTTTTCCTCCTTTTTCACATCATCTAATATCGATGAGAATATGTCATCAGGAACATCCAGCTCCTCCTCTCTCTAGATCTTGCTGACTTTTCTAGGAAGTAAATCCAGCAAACGATGAGGGTGGTTATCATTAGGACCTTGCCCCCCTAAGGTGTGCATACTGAATGGTATTGGTTGGCACACTGGGCCCTGGAATAATAAAGGCTTCCATTTTATTGGTATGGAATTCTTCTATTAATCTTTTTTAGTAACACTCTCCTTAGCCCAGGAGCACTTGGTATGTCTCTCCCTATGCTCAGCTCACAGGACAATGGTGGAGACCATGTAGGATGAGGGTTTTATAGGGCTGTGACATTACAGGGGATGGTTAACTGTGGATTGGCTGGCTGCACTGCATCATGGGTGCTAGTCTATTCTGGGACTTGTCTCCTCTACACTCAGTTCCACTTTGTAACAAGGGCAGCTGCCATTTTAGGAAAACTTGATTCATTACCACAAAGAGCGAGGAAGTTCGGATTATTTGCAAATTGAAGTTTTCCTAAACTTTATACCAAATTCCACTTTTAATGCTTCACTTTGCTCAACACTAGAAGTTATAAATGAATTACAATCTATTTGCAATGAAGGTCCAGCCGGATGTTACCAGTTGGGTTTGTGTCCCTGCAAAGTCTAACTGATTGGATAACTAGTAACTGGTAACATCCATTTGGACCTTTATTGCAGACTGCTAGCAATTTATTCATAACTTCTAGCAGGAATATTAAAGGAATGGCAAAACATGGCAAAAAAGTTATAAGAATAGACGCTCGAGAATTGTTATTACATGCAAGTAGTGACAAAAACAGACATCTCGGGAGAGGTGACAGCTCCTCTTTATATACAGTTGAAACCAGAAGTTTACATACACTATATAAAAAGACACATATGCATGTTTTTCTCAATATCTGACATGAAATCAGAATAAACCTTTCCAGTTTTTGGTTAATTTGGATTACCATAATTATTATTATTTGCCAAAATGGCAGAATAATGAGAGAGAGAGAATCTTTGAAGGCATTTTTATTACTTTATGCAAAGTCAAAAGTTTACATACACTAAGCTTACTATGCCTTATAACAGTTCTGGACTCCCCATATGATGATGTCATGTGTTGGAAGCTTCTGTTAGGTTTGTTTGCAACATCTGAGTTAATTAGAGACACACATGTGGATGTATTTAAATGCACATCTGAAACACACTGCTTCTTTTTGTAGCATCATAGGAAAGTCTAAAAAAAACAGCCAAGATATCAGGGAGAGAATTGTGGACTTGCACAAGTCTGGCTCAAAATTGGGTGCAATCTCAAGATACCTGAAGGTGCCTCGTTCATCTGTACAAAAATTATACGCAAGTATAAACAAGATGGGAATCTCCAGCCATCATACCGCTCAGGAAGGAAACGGGTTCTGTGTCTCAAAGAGGAACGTGCTTTGGTCCGACATGTGCATATCAACCCAAGAATAAAAGCAAAAGACCTTGTGAATAGTGTTGAGCGCGAATATTCAAATTTCTAATTTTAATTGTGAATATCACCATTTCGAGAATTTGCAAATATTTAGAATATAGTGCTATATATTCGTATTCGCAAATGGTGTTGATCGCTAATATTCTAATCGCGAATTTTTATAGCGAATATATTATATTGCCAATTTTCGCAATCAAGTAAATAATGACTGGAGATCACAAATTCTCGAATTTGCAAATTTCTGGCGAATATTCAGCCCAAAATTTTCAAAATATCACAAATTCGAATATTGCCTATGCCGCTCAACACTACTTGTAAAGATTATGGCAGAAGCTGGTAAGATTGTGTCAATATCCACTGTGAAATGAGGGCGGAAATGGTGCTTAAAAATATACAATGACCCGCAGCATACTGCCAAACTAGTTACAAAGTGGCTTAAGGATAACAAAGTCAATGTTTTGGAGGGACCATCACAAAGCCATGATCGCAATCCTATTTTTAAAATTTTTATGGGCAAAGCTGAAAAGGCAGGTGCGAGCAAGGCGACCAACAAACATGGCTCAGTTGCATCAGTTTTGTCAGGAGGAATGGCCCAAGCTTCTACCAACTATTGTGAGAAGCTTGTGGAAGGATATCCAAAACATTTGACCCAAGTCATACAGTTTAAGGGCAATGGTACCAAATATTAATGAAATGTATGTAAACTTTTGACTTTGCAGAAAGTAATAAAAATGCCTTAAAACATTCTCTCTCCCTCTCTGTCTCTGTCTCTGTCTCTCTCTCTCTCTCTCTCTCATTATTCTGGCATTTGGAAAATAATAATAATTATAGCATTCCTAATTGACCAAAAACAGGAAAGGTTTATTCTTATTTCATGTCAGATAGAGAAAAACATGTATATGTGTCTTTTTATATAGTGTATGTAAAGTTCTGGTTTCATCTGTACAATACAACATTAACAGTACTGCTTACTAGAGTTGAGCGGACACCTGGAAGTTCGGGTTCGACGGGTTCGGCCGAACTTCACAAAAATGTTTGGGTTCGGGACCCGAACTTGACTCGAACTTTACCCCGAACCCGAACTCCATTGAAGTTAATGGGGATCCGAACTTTTGGGCACTAAAATGGCTGTAAAAAAGTCCTGGAAAGGGCTAGAGGGCTACATAAGGCAGCAAAATGTGGGTAAGTTCACTGCAAACAAATGTGGATAGGGAAATAACTTAAAATAAAATAAATAAATAAAAATTAAAAATTATTAAACTGCAACTTGGAGGAGGAGGTAGATGTGGATGTCAGAGATTGAGGAGCCAGTAAATGTGGTGTTGTATGTGGAAGAGGCGATGGAGGAGGTTAACAATGTATTTATTAATTTTTTTTAAATTGGGGTAGCCCCCAAAATAATAGGACAAATAAAAAAAAGAAATCAAACAATAATTGCACTTAAGTACAAGAATGTATGGTTGAGGCGGGTATAAATGTGTATTCTGCACAAGCCTTGTGGGATCCAAGCCTGGTTCATTTTAATGAATGTGAGTTTGTCCATGTTGGCTGTAGACAGGTGGCAGCGTTTGTCTGTAATGAGCCCCCTGCCATGCAAATTACATGTTCAGACAATACACTGGCTGCAGGGCAAGCCAGCACCTCCAAGGCATAAAGGGAAAGCTCAGGCCATGTGGACAATTTGGACACCAAGTAGTTGAATGGGGCAAAAGCATCAGTCAGTACGTGTAGGCATGTGCACATGTACTGTTCCACCATGTTGTTCAAATGCTGCCTCCTGCTAAGACGTTCCATATCAGCTAGTGGTGCAGTTTGCTGTGGCGCGGTGACAAAGCTTTTCCACATGTTGGCCATGCTAACCCTGCCTTCTGAGGTGCTGGCTTTGACCCAGCTGCATTGGCGACCTCTTCCTCCTCCTGCCTTTGCCTTGTGCTTCCACTTGTCCCCCCCGGTGACAGCTGGGAATGCCCTCAGGAGCGCGTTTACCAACGTGTACTTGTAGTCGCGCATCTTCCTATCACGCTCCAGTGAGGGTATTAGGGACAGCATTACAAAGCATTGTCTTTGTAATGGGGATCCAGAAGGGTGGCAACCTAGTAGTCAGCACAAGTTAAAATGTGGGCAACTCTGCGGTCGTTGCGCAGGCACTGCAGCATGCAGTCGCTCATGTGTGCCTGGCTTCCCAGAGGTAAGGATAACCTGTCCTCTGTAGGTGTATCATCTGTGTCCTCTGTATCCCCCCAGCCACTCTCCAGTGATGGCCATGAGCTGCTTGGGTGCCACCCAGCTGTGAACCTGGTTCCTCCTCCTCCTCCTTTACCTCATCCTCCTCGTCCTCCATAACCGTGCCCTGGCTGGCCACATGTGTACCTGGCCTCTGCTGGTGCAGGAACCCACCTTCTGAACCACTTCTGAATGACTGGCCTGAAACCCCGTTAAATGCCCCCTCTGCCTCCTCCTGTGCCACATCCTGTGCCACATCCTCTTCCATCAATGCCCTAAGTGTTTTTTCAAGAAGACATCGGCACTGGCCATGTCGGTTGAGTACTCAAAACTGCAACAAGGTACACAGGTCTCGCATGGCCCACTCATTGTTGGTGATGGTGAAGTGGTGCTGTTCCACAGAGCGACTGACCCGTGCGTGCTGCAGCTGAAACTCCAGTCTCTCCATCATATGCAAGGTGGAGTTTCACTGGGTGGGAACGTTGCAAATAAGGGGGTTAGCG
This sequence comes from Bufotes viridis, assembly GCA_033119425.1. NCBI lineage: Eukaryota > Metazoa > Chordata > Amphibia > Anura > Bufonidae > Bufotes > Bufotes viridis. The sequence continues at coordinate 83,856,340 of CM065598.1, read as the reverse complement.
GCAAGGCCGAAGTTACGCTGCAGCGCAGACAAGCGAGCAGCAGCAGGGTGAGAAGGCTGAAAGTGCGCACAGGCGGACCACACTTTCTGCAGCAGCTCTGACATATTTGGGTAGTTTTTAAGGAATTTCTGCACCACCAAATTCAGCACATGTACCAGTGAAGGCATGTGCATCAAACCGGCTAGTCCCAAAGCTTTTATGAGATTTCGCACATTATTGCACACCACCAGGCCAGGCTTGAGGCTCACTGGCAGCAACCACTCATCGGTCTGTTCTTCTATGCCCCTTTACAGCTCCTGTGCTGTTTGTGGCCTGCTGACGTTTACCCCTGGCTGTGCTGAAGTTGGTAGTGAAGGTCTTTAGCTGACTGGATGAGGAGGTGGTAGAAGAGGAGGAAGCGGAGTAGTAGGAGGAAGCAACAGGAGGCAAAGAATAATGCCCTGCGATCCTCGGTGATGGAAGGACATGTGCCAAACCGCTATCCGCCTCGGGCCCAGCCGCCACTACATTTACCCAGTGTTCAGGTAGGGAGATTTAGCGTCCCTGCCCGTGCTTACCGGGCCATGTATCTGTGGTTATGTGGACCTTGCCACAGATGACGTTGCGCAGTGCACTCTTGATGTTATCCTCCACTTTGTTGTGCAGGGAAGGGACGGCTCACCTGGAAAAGTAGTGGCGGCTGGGAACGACGTACTGTGGAACAACCACCACCATCAGCTGTTTAAAACAGTCCGTCTCCACCAGAATGAATGACAGCATTTCAAAGGCCAGAAATTTTGAAATGCTAGCATTCAGGGCCAGGGACGGAGGGTGGGTAGGTGGGTATTTCCTCTTTCTTTCCAGTGTTTGGGAGATGGACAGCTGAACACTTGCGTGTGATATGGTGGAGATGCTTGGTGATGATGAAGGAGGTGGTGGTGTTGGTTGCACATCCTCTGTTTGCTGGGTGGCAGGTGCCACTGTGACCAGAAGTGGAGGAAGAGGCAGAGACAGCAGCAGAAGAGGAAGCATGAGAAGGCTTAGACTCTTCATGGTTTTTAAAGTGTTTACTCCACTGCAGTTTGTGCTTTGCATGTGGATGCCTAGTCATGCAGGTTGTGCTCAGGATTAGAACGTTTATGCCTTGCTTAAGGCTCTGATGGCACAACATGCAAACCACTCGTGTCTTGTCGTCAGGACATTGTCTGAAGAACTGCCACACCAATGAACTCCTTGGAGCTGGCTTTGGTGTGCTAGGTCCCTGGGTGCGGTGGGCAGTAGCAGGCGTACTGTCTCGGGGACGGTCGCTCCTCTTTTGCAGCCTGCTCCCTCTTTTGCTGTGCTGTTGTCTCTGTGCGACTATCGCCTCTACCTCAAAACTACACACGTCACTAGCATGAACTTGAGTCCAGTCGAGGTCTAGCACCTCATCATCCTCCACATCATCTTCCACCCATTCTTGACCCCTGCCCTCCTTGTCGGTCTGCACACTGCAGAAAGCCACAGCGGTTGGCACCTGTGTTTCGTCATCATCAGAGACGTGCTGCTGTGGTATTCCCATGTCCTCATCCTGCAACATAAGTGGTTGGGCATCTGTGCATTCAATGTCTTCCACTTCTGGGGCAGGGCTATGTGGATGGCCCGGGGAGACCTTGCCAGCAGAGTCATCAAAAAGCAAACGAGTCTGCTGCATGACTTGGAGCTCAGACTGCTTGGCTACTTTGCAAGGGGTGAGGTAAAAGACTGATGGGCATGGGCTGCAGGTGCCAACTCTGAACTTTCTGCAGAGGACTGGGTGAGAGATACTGTAAAGGAACTGGATCCACTGTCAGCCACCCAATCTACTATCGCCTGTACTTGTTCTGGCCTCACCATCCGTAGAGCGGCATTCGTTCCTACCAAATAATGCTGCAGGTTCTTTCGTCTACTCGCAACTGAGGAAGGTGTTTCACTTAGACCTGTAGCTGGCGCAGAATGGCCACGTCCTCTCCCAGCAACAGGAGCTCCACCAACACTACCACGACCGTGTCCATGTCCCTTATTTGATGTTCTCCTCATTATTTGCATTCACCCACCAAACTAACAGATGGTTCAATACAATTACTTCACTATCAACCAAAATTAGATATTTAGATAAATTAGATACAAACCAAGAATGTAATAACAGAGGTTAACGGTTTATTTTGACTGTCAGAAAGGCAGCGTACACCGCAAAGTGCTATCTACCACAAAACCGGTGTTTTTGCAACCAACTATGTAAATACGGAGTTTCACAGGTTACTTAAAATGACTGAAATACAGAGTGGGCCTCAGATCTGCTATGTAGGACAAAACCAGTGTTTATTGCAACAAACTACAGAAATGCAGTATGTCACCCCAAAAATGATAAAACAGGTTTTTTAGCGTTGTATGCAAACGTGCTCTGTGAAACTACAGTACGATTTTATTCACCCAACTACAGAAATGCACTATGTCACCACAAAATTTTAAAATAGGTTTTTCAGCGTTGTATGCAAACATGCTCTGTGTTACAACAGTACGGGTTTATTCCCCCAACTACAGAAATGCACTATGTCACTGCAAAATTTTAAAATAGGTTTTTCAGTGGTGTATGCAAAAGTGCTCTGTGGTACGACAGTACGGATTTATTCCCCCAACTATAGAAATGTCACCCCTAAATTATAAAAAAGGGAATGTAGGGGGACTTGATCTGCCAGAAAAAAGGAATTTTTCCTCCATTGAGCTACCAAAAAATAATTAAACTGATGTCCCTGGCAGGCGGCAACACATGCAGGTCACATGCAGTTCCAAGGACACTGCAGTTGCTAAAATGGCCGCCGACCCCACCTCAGTAACAGATGGATTAAAAATTATTTTGCAGTATCACTGGGCTCAGGGCTGGATACAAATATGTAGCATAGCACCCTCAATAATTGCTGTAGTTTGAAAATTTAACACCACCAAGTTCAACAGATTTCGTCCCTAATCTCTCCCTCACAGCAGCAGCAGCAACCTGTCCCTACACTAAGAGCAGCAGAGTTATGTGCGGCGCTACGTGACTCCAGCGTATATAGAGGCTGGGTCACATGCTGCCCTTAGCCAATCACAGTCATGCCAATAGTAGGCATGGCTGTGATGGATTCTTAGGGCAAAGTAGTGAAATGCTTGTTAATTGGCTTTCCTGCAGCTTTTCATAAAGCAGGAAGAAATCGCAGAACAACGAACCTGAACTTTTACAGAAATCTTCAGGTTCGGGTGCGGAAAACCGTAAAGTTCAGATCGCTCAACTCTACTGCTTACTCTGGATAACCAATTTGGATGTCTTTACTATGCACCAGCAACGTAGCCCTAGAATACACTGACCCTCCAATATGTGTGCACACTCATTAGGCCTCTCTATGTATTCCAAGGCCAGTTTGCACAGCTGGTAAGTCTGCAGTACTGGTCATGTAGTACAGTACTTAGTATGGTTAGCAGGAAGATATTCATGAAAACTTAGAGAAAACAAAATTACTGGGAATGTTTTTGATCAATGGTACTGTCATTTTACTATGACTAGAAATTTTCACAGAAATTTTTGCTGCCCGGCATGTTTCTAAAGAAAAAACGTACAATATTTCTTATGCTAATCATTTCTTGCAAGAAAGTTTTTCATTCAAGGGAAATCATTGGCCATTATACCTGTTGGGATCCTTGGTATGGAAGAGCTGTATGCCCATCATAAATATATCACCAACAGCTAAAGATGAGCAATTTTTTGTGAATTGAATTGAGGTCCAATTCAACTGAATCCACTGTACGTTTTTATTCAGACCAGAATCGATTCTATCACAATCGTAAATGCATAAATTCTCCTGAAAAGCTGTGGATGACATTCTGGTCTCTATCTCTTTGTTTTACTCTCTCTCTCTCTCTCCTCTCCTGACCCCAACACTCTTCCCAATAAGATAACAACAAATTCTATGGAGTTCAAAGTTTTTTTAAAAAATTGGGTCAAATTCTAGTTCTGTAGAATGTGAGCCTCCTTCCACCCTACAGAGTATACTTGAGGGAGGCTCTAAAGTCAGACCATGGCAACCAACATTTTAGAAAGATGTCTTCAGATCTTTCATCTTCTACTCTAAGTTCCTCCATCCTCATGATCTGATTGAGAGCCTTAACCCAATGCAATCTAGTTGGAGAAGATGTAGATTTCCAATGCCTTGGGATGATCTGATGGTTTGCCATGATAAAGTATCCCAAGAGACCCCTCTGTATCCTCCTTAGAGGACTTGGATATGTAGACAGAGCCATTTCCGAGGTAAGGGTCAAGGGCTCTCTGGTGAAGACATTGTATACAGATTACACTTTTTGCCACAGGGGAGCAAGGGCCGAGTACTCCCACCAAATGTGCCGCATGGTACCTTGGGCTGCACCACACCTCCAGCACATATGGGAGGTCCGGGTAGAGATCAACTAAAGTCGCACAGGTGTCATATACCATTGGGGTAGTTTCCTGAAACCTTCAGGAGATAGACATCCTATGTGTAACTTCAAAAGCCCTATTCCACTTCTTCTCATTAAAAGAGGAGTATAGTTCCGATTCCCAAGTTTTCATAAAGGTAGGCTTGCTAGATTCCCATCCTCTGTCCCTCAACAATCCATACAATAGCGAAATGATGTGAGAAGGTACACATAACGAGAAGGTAAGCATGGATTGTAGAAGAGCCTGAGAGGGAAGAGAGGCCAGAAATCTTTGCAACTGGAAATATCTGAGCCATGTTCCAGGAATAGTACCGGAGTCAGTGATGAAGTCAAACAGAGGTCTACAACATCCATCCTTTGGGATGTCTCTCATCTGTAGAATAGGTCTATTGGGGAATAAAATAGACCAGGGATAAGTGGGTTACCCACTAGGGCCATGAGAGGTCCTGGGTGTATATAAAAGTTGATAAAAGGGCAAAATGTCTCTATTGATGCAAAGAACTCCGACAAAGAAGATAGATTAAGATTAATCAGTGAGGCCTCTCCTGGGAATTTGTGTTGTGTTAGAACATCAAAATGCAATCTAGACCTTCAACCCTTCCACAAGAATGTAGAGGTCACTTTACGTATCTTAGTAAGGAAAGATCAAGAAAGTTCCAGGGGCAGAGTCTGAAACAAGTGTAGAAGTTTGGGTAAGGTATCCATTTTGATAACATTTACCCTCAAACCATGAGAGGAATAACTGAAGCCACTTATTAAGATCTGATTTCAGTTCCGATAGCATAGTCCTGTAGTTAAGTGAAAACACCTTAAAGAGATCAGCTGGCAACTGTATCCTGAGATATTTAATGGATGTATTCTGCCATCAGAATGGGAAGACCTCACTTAGGTGTTTCACATCAGTTGAGTGTAGGGTAATATTAAGCATTTCCAATTTTTGAGATGAGTAGGTCATTGGGCAAATAAGGACAGTTTATAATCTATATCACCCATCTTTATACCTCTAATGGAAGGATTATATCTAATAGCATTGGCCAGGGACTCCATCACAAGCATATATAGGAATGGGGATAGGGGACAAACCTGCATAGTCCCATTTCTTATAGGAAATGGGCCAGACAGGGAACCATTAAATATGATTTGGGCTAAAATATTGTGATAAAATGCCATGATCCCCTCCTTCATCCTAAGATCCAGTCGCAACTTGTGTTAAGTGGCCTCCAAAAATCTCCAACTAACCCTGTTGAATGCCTTTTCAGCACTAAATCATAACAGACAGATTTATGGAAGGCTATTGATACTCCATATATCTTATGGTTAGGATGTGGACAGTGGTACCAATTGGGATAATAGGAGTAACAACATTTTGGTACGGAGGAGACCCTGAAATGAGTCTCCTGCAATATGGCCACCCATACTCTCTGTTGTGGAGATGATATAAAATCTGACTCCTCTTTTCAAGTTTATTTAGACCCCTAACATTAAATGAACAAATTGTTAAGGTGGCCATGATGCAGGAAATCAGAGGAAATCAATATAAACAAAAGCTGCCAGGACTGGGATGGAGGTACATCAGCCAAAGACATGAAGAAAAGGGGGAAGATAAGAGACAAAATAACATTTGAATAAGCATTTGAAAACATAGACATCATATAAGCTAGTGAAGCAGAGATGTCTTCTAGACAATCTGGCAGGTATCAAGATGCAGAAGGTCTCTTCGTCTGGAAGTACACTGAGACTTTGATCCCACTGTCTGCCACTGTTCCTAAGTAGGTGTAGGAGTGGATGGATAGTGTATGGGCCAATCAGGAAGGCTCACCAGTGGAAGCTCAAATGTTCCTAGGAATTTATACAATTCCTCCAGAAATTTGAAGACTTTCGTGCAGTGAGTTGAAAAGTTAAACACCATCTGTAGTGTATGTTTTTGTCCCGGAGTACAGTCAGCAGTGGTTTTAGAGCTTTCCAGAGAAGAAGAGTCCGTCTAGCCAGATCTAGGAGAATTAGTTGAGGAGCTGTTTGGTATGTTAGAGGATCAGATACTCTTACTTTAGTCAGGATAGCATCCTTCTCTTTAAAAAAAATTATTCTATAGGTGACATCTCTGCGGTATGCTGGGTCTTATGGTTTCAGGTGAGAGCACAGTATAATTGATGAATCTCAATATTTTTATCAAAAGTGTATTGAAATAAAGTACCAAAAAAAGTTTGGGCCCAAGTTTTCAAATGAGATCTGTTAACTTTCTCACTTAGGCCTCTAATATGGAAAGTGTTCCTTCTGTTTCTATTTTTTATATCATCCAGGCTGTTCTGAAGCTCAGATATGTGTGCTGAATGAGACTGCAGTATTTGGGCATGAGTCTCTAGAGAATCGTGTTTCCTCTCTTGGGTGTCCACAGTTGTCCTTGTGCAGCAATCGTATGATAGATCTCGACCTTCAGCGTCTGCTAACTTTAGTTCCTGATCTTTGCCACGGCCCTAGGCCGCAAAGGCAATATGATATCTGAGGTCTGAATCAGAAGTCTACCTGCTCCTTTAGATGAGGGGAGCCAAGGGATGCTTCCTGGAGGGGTGATGAATTGTGATATTAAGAATGCCCAAGGGAGAGCTAGAGAAGCGCATCCTCTGTCCTCTGGAACCGTCCGCCATTCATTTCCATATTTGATTCATCAGATTTCTGTTATTGAAATGACTTTGGATTGTTCTTCAAGGTGTGCATATTCCCTTAGAGAGTCACTTTTCCTTAACTTTCAGACACTTTCAGAAACGTATGAGTGATCATATTTCCGATATCTGGCCGTGATAGAGTTTCTGTGTTGTGGAAGTGGGATGGAGACTCCAACCAACCTTAATCCCTCTCTAAATTCCCCATTATTAATAGAATATAATGGTGATCTATTAAAGAAAATAAATCTAGTGAGTAAACAATGCACATTTCTTAATTACACAGTTTTTTTATTTTCACTTGTAAAGCTCACACATGGTTCAATAGTTTAGTTTATATTACAGGGAGATTGAATGACATAATCCCTATTTAATTAAAACCCAGATATCAAAAAAGTGCCGTACAAAACAGTCTATAGCCGTTGTAAGTCAGTTCAATTTTTGTACAACACAGGGGAAGATGCTTGATAATTAAACATCCTCTGATAAATTAATTTTGAAGCTTGTTCCTTTACAGTAAACGCTATAATTATCAGCAATAGAAAGTAATCGGGCAACAGATTCTGTTCTGATTTCGCTCACTCCTCTCCGGCAGTTTTATGCCTTACTGTAAACATGTCTGATAACGTTGTAAATGATACTCTATATAGAATATTGTGGTGAGCTTCACTTCTCGGGCCTGTCTGCCGTTTGCAAGGAATGTCGTACAAAGGCAAAATGAATACTCAATTATTCACAAAGGTCAATCCAGATTATTTTGTGCATATTCTAATATAACGGCACCTGCTAATATTTACATCAGAAAAAAGCCTAATGTGGTTAGAGTCTCCTGTCTTCTATACTGCCAACCTTTATATATTCATGTAAAATCGTTCATTTGAAAACCACATGGAGCATCTCAGTGAGTTCCCACTGAATGGACATGTTCATTATAAATATATACTGTACATTTATTTCAGTTCAGAGCATTAGATTAAAGATCAAATGTATTCTCCAGAAGACTAGAGAACAAAACAATTTCAAATATAGCTGCTACACTGGAATATAGCAATTCTACAGGATAGATGATAGATAGATAGATAGATAGATAGATAGATAGATAGATAGATAGATAGATAGATATGAAAAAATAAAGTGGTAGCAGCACTCCAAAAAAGTAATGGCGGGTGCAATTCATGTTACCCTTGGATATGGGTCCAAATGTAGAAAATAGTAATTCAGGCAGCACTCCAGATGATAAAAAAATGGATCCCTTTATTCACCTTCTTGCAACGTTCATTTCATCAAAAAACATGTGTACACACTATATGTCCATAATCATGTGGTGATCAAGTGATAGTATATGTATATATTAAAAAATCAACAACTCTTCCTATGATTCACAGTGTACTTAGTGTAATATAAATTAATGTGACGTCACTCTCACCCAGCTGTGAATGATAATAGTTGGCTGTCAACATTGGATATCGCAACACTCACCAAATGGATATCGCTACGGCGTCCGGAACCTATGCTTGGCGCATGCGCCAATACCATAATTCTACTCACTCCATCACATGATCTAGAGCGGGCCGCGTCAGTGATGACGTGGCTCACCTGCCAGACACCTGGTAAGGGCGGAAGTGATACGGGATAAGCATCTGCGCATATCAGCAAACGATCCACCAATAAACTCAGCAGGGTCGTAGTTGCCATGGCGCCAGTTAAACAAAAAACGGTGAGTTTAATAGAGGGAATCCCTTAGACATCGCGGCAACAAAAAAGAATTTATTATATAAAAGGCTACTAGGGTACAGAAGGAGAACCCATCCCAAACGTGGCACTCGAGGATATCAGCCCGGGGCCGCAATTCTTGTTCAAGTAGGAATCACCGATCACATTCCTGTGTCAGTACCTACTGTCAAGGGTCCCCTATTTTTGTCCCTATCGTAGCCATATTCAATATATTGCACACATAGTAGCCGCATATCCCCAAAGTCCCTCCATATTGTTTCACCATAATGAAACAAGCGATATATACCCCAATCAATATGTTTGGCAGTCCAGGATCATGGATGATTATTAGAAAATATATTATATACAATCCGTAGCGAATCACTAGGTAGAGTGACTATCCTCTGTTCAGAAGCCAACAATTTCCAGCTTGAATTAATCTAAATAAAACAAAAATAAAATATTAATACATATGACAAGCACTTGTATCCCCACAACACAAAAACGAGAGGATGCATTAAACACTGATCTGGATCACACCACTCTGAACTCCATATTCAACCCATTAGGCTTCAGCGATTGTAGTGCATAAATCCAATATAATTCCTTGCGTTTCAGGAGAGTGACTCTGTCACCTCCCCGTCTCAAAATTGGAATATGGTCTAAAATCCTAAACCTTAAATCCCACTCCGAATGTCTTGCCTCCGTGAAGTGGCGAGATACTGGCAAATCCATCCGTTTCTCTCGAATAGAGAAGCGATGTTGGTTGAGTCTGGTCTTAATTTCCCATGTTGTTTCTCCTACATACAGTAGGTGACAAGGGCACTCCAAAACATAAATGGCATATGTTGTATCACAAGTCAAGTACTTGTTAATTTTGAATATCTTTCCTGTTCTAGGATGTACAAATTGGGGTCCCTTCAGCATTAGACGGCAGTTAACACAATTATGGCAGGGATAGCTGCCCACCCTGCTTGAGCCCACATATGTACTAAAGGGGATTCTTTTGGTACCAATGTCCGCCCTAACCAGGCTATCTTGATTTTTTAATATATACATATACTATCACTTGATCACCACATGATTATGGACATATAGTGTGTACACATGTTTTTTGATGAAATGATCACTGTTTTATTGCGATTTTGAATTGATTGCATCACTGATTATTGTATGAATTTCACTTGTGTATTTGCTATTTAAACTTCCTGTGCACTTGTAATCACTGCTTGAGAAAGATCGCAATGAGCGATTGAAACGTTGCAAGAAGGTGAATAAAGGGATCCATTTTTTTATCATCTGGAGTGCTGCCTGAATTACTATTTTCTAGATAGATAGATAGATAGATAGATAAGAAAGAAAGAAAGAAAGAAAGAAAGAAAGATTTTTTGGTTTATATATGTCTCTAGGCTGGCTTTTTCCCACAACTTTAAGTCATGTACCTTCCCTGCCCATGTTTGCTAGACCACATGTCTGTGGTCAGATGTATCTTGTCACCGACACTGTGTGCCAGAGATATATTCATTTGCCGCTGAACGTGGCCATATAGCTCTGGGATGCCCTTCTGGGAGAAATATTTCCTTCCGGGGACTTTCCATTGTGGTGTGCCAATGGCCACACATTTTCTAAAGGCCTCCGAGGCCACCAGTTTATATGGCAGTAGTTGGTGGGCTATCAGTTCCGACAAGCCAGCGGTCAGCTGTTGGGCAAGATGGTCATCCGGTATCATCAGCTTTTTACACTCAAAAATTTTGGCCACAGAAGCCTGTCTTCTGACAGATGAACGTGGCGATGGCACGGTGAAAGGTGGAGTGGAGGACAAATGGGTAGAGAGAGTAGAAGGAGAAGGAGAAGAGGCAGGACGTGGAGCTTTGTGGGAGTGTGGCCTTGTGGGTTCTGACGGCATTGCTCCCACTGGGCTCGGTGATGGGAAGTGTCTTCTTAAGGCGGTCATCCCTAGGTGAGTGTTGGGCTTACCGCGACTTACGCGTTGACAGCACAGGCTGCAGATTGCAACACTATTGTCAACAGCTGAATGTTAAAAAAGGCCACACTGCGGAGCCATGTGCCGGCGTCCTGGGAGCACCAGATTGTGATTGTGTATGGTGGATGGCTCGCTCTAGATACATTTGCAGTCTGGTTTTTGCCTTCTGTGCCCTGCGAACTCTGCCTGCTTCTCCTCCTTCTCCTTTCTCTCTGCTGCTCCATCTCTCCCTCTGAACTCCTCCCCTCTTCCTCTCTTGTGGGCACCCATGTGAAGATTATCAACACGTCATCATCGTCAACTTCACCACCACTGATATTTGAGATCTTAGAGTAGGCAGCAACAGCGGGGACCTCCCTCCTTGGACTGATCTGGGTACTATCGTCAGACCGCTCTGTGGCGGTCATTGCTACCTCCTCTTCCTCATCCGATGCTAAGAATGGCTGCACATCCGTAAGGTCTGGGAATGGATGGGAAAATAATTCCTCTGATTCGAGTCGAGGGGCTATGGTGGTGGTGTCTTTGGGGGTGCACACAGCAGAGAGTGAGGAGGGTGCAGATACAGAGGATGAGGAGGGTGCAGAAGCTGCAGGCTGAGTGAGCCACTCAACCAACTCTGGTGTATCCTTTGAGGAAATTGCACAAACCTTCTCCAACTTCACACTTAGGCTCCGGAATGGTGCACCTGCCCGACCCCTAACACCCCTGCGGAACAGGCTGTCTCCACAAGGGTAGCCGGTATATTGCAGGCCTCAATCAATATTTGTGGAAGCAGGTATATCAATCCCCTTAATCAGTATTTTGTGGAAGCAGGTATATCACACCCCTCAATTATTATTTTTGCAACAACAGTTATATCACATCACCCTGTTTACAAGTTACAGGTATATTGCAGCCTTCAATCAGTATTTAGTGGAAGCAGGTATATCGCACCTCTCAATCAGTTTTTTTTTAGGCAACAGGTATATCACACCCGTTGCAAATAGTTGTTCCAATAGCGCTTGTTCCTCAATATACCTACGGTATTGCAGCAGAATCGCACACAACTGCTGCACAATACAAATGCACTATAATATACTTTCTATGTTATAAAGTATATTATAAGTATATCACACCCCTCAGTGTATCACACCTATCGATAGCACACCTATGCCAGTCCTTAAAAGGAAGTCTGTGGCCCTATTAGCTAGCGTTTGGTGTCCCTAACAGCCTGTCCCTGCTCCACAAAGCAACCTCTCCCTACACTGGCAAAACACAGAATGTAAAATGGCTGCCAGATCGGGTTCTGTTATAGGGTGGGGCTGTGTCCATTGCTGAAACTTCTCAATTGGCTGTTCTGTCCCACCTGATGTGTGTGTCATGGGTTAAAGTTTGGCACAATGCAAAAGAATATGGCACATGTGAATATAGCCACATGTTCGCATCTTCGGCGAATCGGGAATGCGCAAAGTTCGCTGCTGGGCGAACCTCAAGGTCATCTCTTTTTGTAGATAGAACATAGATAGATAGATAGATAGATAGATAGATAGATAGATAGATAACATCTTCTGACATTTGAATGGCCTTTTTAGATTTATTTTGTATCTTTTTGCATCTGTCTCAATTTTGTAACATATGCAACAGAAACCTTTCTATGTCTGCTGACCCCCCTCAGATTATCTAGCCGGACAATACACAAGTGCTGGGATGGAAGGAATACTTGAACAATTCATTAACTTTGCCTGCCTACATTATCATATTTTCTCACTGTGGCTCCTGTGAAATCTGGATAATCTCACACAATAACAGATTATCCAAATCCTCTACTTATACACATAAAAGGGAAAGGATGAATTTTCAGTGGGATCATTAGTCCCGCGCAGAATATTTTTACGACCGCACTAAATAATTCAGCGACTTAAATACTATATATCTGTGTATGACATTTGATAAGTTAATGGGGTTTTAGATCATTTGCGAGTGCAGTGTTTCTGGACAATACATTTAATCCTAACCATTGTGTGCAACATTACGTTTGTAAATTCCCAAAACGAATGTGGACCTCTGTTCAGTTCATTCAGCGTATTAATAAAGTGATACAATTTCATTTCAGAATCGCATTAGCTCTCATGCTCTCCATCATCCAAGCTTCTACATCTCAAAATCATTGTCAACACTTAGAGCACTTTCGCTAATGTCTTCTATGATTTCAATTACTGGAGCACCAAAGGAAATGTGTGCACTTAGAATTGATTCTCCCAACTATTAATAGTTGTTTTTTTGGATCATATGTTAGAAAATGAAGCAGGTTTTAGAACTCTGCTCCTCCTTGTTGAATATTAATGTACAGGCAACCATGCAAATTTCATTAATAGTTATGAAGCTGGAAATGTTATTTGAAGTCATGCTTCTTGGCTTTCCTAAAATCATTAATAGCTGTTCTTCTGGTTTAGAGAGTCAAAGCGCTAGCCAACTCTTGTTTTTCTTGCGTATGCCTTTTATGTGAAGCATTGTATAGGCAAGGATACAGTTACAAAGCGTTTATTCCTTCCCAATTTGTTCCAAGGTTTATGGGAACCTGGTTAGGGACTACCTAGAGCAGGGCCTCTCTCTCAGTCGCTCCCTACAGGCATTTTATAGCTAAAAAACTGTACTTTTAATAAAAGGACCCGTGGGCACTGAGCACTTTACTTTTTTTTTTCCTATTAATTTACTTCTTAATGAAAATTAAGTTACTTTGTAAAATGGCTCACAGAATTCAGGTATGCTAAAAATAAAACAAAAAACAAAGTTTATTATAGTAAACTTCTTTTAAAAAATGGGTAAGAGACACTATTAGTATAGCATTAATCCTTTTATATCAGGCATCCTCAAACTGCAGCCCTCCTGCTGTTGCAAAACTACAACTCCCAGCATACCCGGACAGCCTACAGGTATCAGCCTACAGCAGGGCATTGTGGGAGTTGTAGTTTTACAACAGTTGGAGGGCTGCAGTTTGAGGATGCCTGCTTTATATTATGCGATATTGTAGAACAGGTACAGATAGCACACAGATGATGTGCCAGGGCAAATGCCTATCTCTAACTGGCAATGTGTCACCTAGTACTGCCCCTCTTCAATAACAATATCATTAGTGAGGGTCTTGGTGGGGAATAATTATATATTCTTGATTCACACTGCTCTGACACTCAGTGTAATACAGATATTCCACTCCACCTATGTTGCAATCACAAGATACAATAGTATCGCTCTATTTATCCCTCACTACTAACTTAAATGAAACCTTGTTGCCATCTGTCACATAATAATTCATTCTATATGACTAGCTAGGGTCAAGCTCAGGCTCAATGCGTTTCTAGTTAAGAACGAAACCTCATAAGGAGCCCTTTGATTACTAAAGCTAAACCCTATTTCAATATACAGACAGACAAACATAAATGCTCGCACACCACCTCTACCAACACTATTGCGGCCTGTAAGGCGGCCGCCAAAACTCAGTGATTTTAATAAGTAACTCAGCCCACTATTGCAGACCTGACCATACAGCCGCACCTGCAAAATTATGGGGCATATTATGTACTGACCATGATGTGGGTGAGAGTCCTGCAATCACCTATCGACGTGGTCGCTACATCAGGGATCGCCTGGTGCATAGTTTTCACCATTCTATGCCCCAAAGTTTTCATTGGCTTCATAACCCCTTAAAGGGTACATTTAAGTGTGGTAAATGTATTGCCTGCAGTTCAATCAAAAGGGGTAGCACCTTTACAAGTACATATATGGGTTATTCCTATGATATAAGAACATTTATCAACTGGAAGACTGTGGGGTTAATATACCTTGCACTTGCTTGTGTGGAATCCAGTATGTAGGGAAGACCCTGAGAGAGTTCAAAAAACGCATTGGGGAACTCCTGGGCAATATACACAACAGGGCTGATAACCCAATTACACGCCACATGGCAGAATGTCATGTTAACAGTACGGAGCTTTCAGGGTATAAAGGTGATCAGACCGTCACCGAGAGGCAATGATATTGACAAATGCCCATTACAAAAAGAGGCGCAATTGACCTTAGAATGGCATGATCGGATGGCTTAAGTGATCACATGTCGTACAGCTGTTTGCTGTAGGGAATGATATAATCTACCTATAGATATAGTGTTATGTAACCGATTTGTGGCTTCTTGATGTATGTTGCAACCTATTGTGGGCTGAAAATACCAATTCTGTGTTTGGGATTTTTGTCTATCTGACTTTGTACATCATCATACCGCCAGGTTATAAGATGGAATATGACTTAGCCCTAATCAGATAAATGATGGTGTAATAGAGGCCTGGATTACAAGCTATCCCTCTTATACCAGTTTAAATCGTATCAGCGGTAGTACTCATACATCATGAAGATGTATGTCGAGATCTTCCGTACTTGTTCTGGTTTTTTTATGAGTTAAAAAACGAGATGTGGGATGTGTGATTAGTTATGGTGTGATGGATAACAGAAGTACACGCCATTCTTTTTATATCAATGTAACTCTCATCAGGCTACCATCAAGATGTAGAATGAGATTTCTAATACCTGTTCTGGCTTTATATGAGTCCTGCTGTAATACCCCCTGACATCTAATATCCGTCATTTAGGTCTCTGTCATATGTGGAGATCAATATCTCCTTCACGGCCGACCTGTGGGAGTGGCAGTCAACACTTGCCCTGGGGAGTGGCTAAGCTAAGGAGCTTCTATCTCCGGTCTAGGTGCGGCTGCATAGTCAAGTCTATAGATTTAGGAGTAAAGAACACAGAAATAAGAAATAAGTTTGTAAGTGTAAGACAGCATAGAAGTATAACTATTCATATGCACAGTTTGTTGACAAAAACATTTATAAGACCTTCATGTTCATAACTCTCTCATTAAAGGTAGAATATACAAAATAATCGTGGAACCCCAGTTATGGCTCTTCAACATAGTGAAAACCAGATATCCATCCAGGGAAAGAAAACCAAGCAAAGAGTTTTCCTATTTTAGAGATCACCAAATCCACCATTTTAAGTGGTCCCTATGTCAAAATCCAGCACTTTTACAAATCTTAAGAATGTGACAAGGGAAAGCAGTTCCTCAAGGTCCAAGAAAATAGAAATAAAGGGTGGTTATTTTTTATAGCCCATTTTACAATAAAATTTGCAGCCTTTTGATTTTTCTAATACCTTTGCTACTTTTTCAAAAAGTCAGTAGGATGAATGCAGGCCCACCAGTAAAACATTTTCTGGGGGCCCACTGTAAACCCACATGCAAATATTACCTGACAATACCGTGGCAGCAGCAAGATGCTACGAGATGATTGATTATGGGGTCCCTGCAGTGACTTTGAGAGGGTGGGTCCCTGGGAAGAGATGATGCACGCTAGTCTGACTCTGTACTTAAAAGTAATCTCAGCCACCCAATGTGTCTATAATACTAAACTGGGTAGTTTGTTAAATAGTCCACTCAGTTTTTTATATGGACGTTTAGGCTCGTTGAGATGTCTAATGGAGCATATAAATATGTAGTGCCATTTGAGCAGGGGATGGGGGACTTAGAGCCAATGTTTTTCCTGGACCTATCGGGGGATTTACCTGTTCCCCTGTTGACCAGACCAAGCCTGGCCATGGCCGACAACTCTGCTGCCCTACTCATTTAACAACATGTGAACCAGAAAACCAGTGCACCTTACACCTGTAGCAGGAGCAAGTTTTGGTTCTGGTGCACAGGAGGTGCGACAAATTTATTAGGAGCTGTGCACCTCTTTTTGAAATGGTCTAAAGGGATTTTCACTAAGGCGGTAGTGTGAAACACCAGTCTTTAGTAAATGTCACCCAATGTCACAAAAATGGTAGTCGACAACTCATCTTCCTTGTAAATCATGTTTTTAGCAATAGTAAATATAGAACGCTCACCCACACATTATGTTGTGAAATCCCCAAGCAAAGGAACTTTGAAAACAACAATATACGGGGCACAATTAGCAGATTTGAATTTAACCTCTCTCTACTAATTTATAATTATAATAATGATGCCCCAGATATGAATATTTTATAATATAGGCAGCATAGCAAACTTCAAACACAAAATAGGAAGATGATAAAAGAGCAAATAAATAAATCATTCCAAGGTTAGAAACCAGAGTGGATACTTAGAAAACAAGATGCCCACTGCACAATACTTCAGTGTCGATGTGTTTGCATTAAATATGGATATTGAGCTAATTAACTGTTGTAGCAAGTGAAGTCATCCTCTTAAGAGTACTCAAGTGCATCAATATCCAGAAGTAATAAGAGAGTTGAAAAGAGTTTAGTATTACAATGGGCTACAGTGGACCAACATGGAAAGAATTCAAATTCTAGAACAGCCATGTGCTAGTCTGTGAGGTTAATATGGAACTTTATTGTATCTAAAGAATATTATAAATTGTATTTCGTCAGCTACAGAATCTAGTCCGTAGATACCAGAAAATTGGTATGTATAGTTTATACCACATATGCTGTCAGGATCAGAGAAGTTGGCAAGGACAGATTTGCATGCTTCAACAGGTTGAAAGTTCAACCTATATTTTCTTCCAAAAAAAACATCAAAATATCAGCAGTCCCTTTGATCAATTCCTCACAAAACAAAATAAATACTCTTTAAAATGTTCTTTACCTCTGTCCTCAGTAACATAGTATATCAGGCTTGCACAGCAAACAACTTGCAGCTTCCACATTCTGATACTGAGTGAGGGTCTGAGCTCTGCATTTATTACCCCCAGTAATGAGGCCAGCATCTACACCTGGATTAATTAGGGTTACGGGAAAGTTTTGTACTGGAGTGGGGAGAGAACGGCAAGTCCTACTACCAATCTACCTTCTATTCCATAAAAATCCAGCCCAGTAAACAATGTGAAAAAGTGCCTCAGCAAACTACACTTTGCTGAAACAATCCAGCTTTTCTGTATTCCTTTTATCTCATTCATCTAAGAATTCTAGGTAAGATAAAAACCACTTCCAGTACTTCACCGACCATTGTGTCACAACGCTAGGTCCTGAATTTGCACAAAATAAAAATTCTGTAGTATATTTTCTTAAAAGGATCATCCCATAATTTAAAAAAAAATCAGACATCATATAGTACATGATAATCTCTTTGTAACAAAGCTAGAACTAGCCCTGTACCTCACATGACAACAGAGATCCCTCTATTCATTTCTTGATTTGCTCTGCTTGATTTATTGCAAGCTGGCAGCTCAGGAGTAATGTTTTTTATTCCGGGGTTTATCCTTTTTTTTTTTTATTAGGCTGCTGGCCAATAAATAGCTTATCTGTGCATATATTTTCCCTTTCTCTTTGCTTTCACTGCCAGGCCATGTAAATTACTAAAGTTCTTGCACTACTTTTTCTGTCTCACTCTGGGGATTGGCAGTGATCACATAACTGTTCCCTCTGTGGAGACTGTATTTCCTCTGACGACATGACCTTGCCTCCCATTATGCTCTCTGTCACAATCCCCGCCTGAATGGTTGTGATGTCAGACCAATGTGATCTTAAAATGGGCAGGTTGATGCTGTCAATCAATAAGCAGGGTAGGTGGAGTTTTAAACATGGCTGGCAGGAACTGAGAGGGCACCATAACTGGCCAGTGACTACTGTGTGATACAGCAGACATTTCCAGCAGTGTCTGTGATTGGAGATAACTCCAATCACAGACATTTAACCACTCAGATGCTATGGTCAATTATGACCATGGCAGCTGAGGTCTCATTTTCCAGGAACAGGCTGCTCCTGATGACCGAATGACTCCCCGATGCTGAGATTGCAGGAGCCATTTATTTGCTGTGGCTCCTAGGAGCCTTGTAAAGGATCCCAGGCCTGCTATAGCAAAGTTCCTATTAAGCCCTGCCTATGGCACCTAGGAGCCTTGTTAGGAATCCCAGGTCTGAGATAGAAAAGTTCCAATTTAGCCCTGTCTATGCGAAGACTCAATGGAATCACAACAATTCTACCATAGACTGCAGTCTATGGTATAAGAGATCTAATGCACATATGTTCAAGAAACCTAAGGGGGCTCAACATAGAGTTAAAAAAAGAAAAAATATTTTTAAAAACAATAAAAAAATAACAATTCGAATCACCCCTTTCCCCCAAAAAAAAAACCAAAAAAAAAAAAACAACATTGCTACTTTTCACTGAGAAAATCCCTGAACTATCAAAATATTAAAGTTTTCATCCCGGATATTTAACACCATAACGGAAAAAAAATGTAAACTGTCCAAATTGCCATTTTTGATTGCTTTATCTCCCAAAAAAATTGAATAAATAGTGATAAAAAGTCATAGACACCAGGACTAAGTGGGTGCTCTAGCTGGTGGCTGGCTATCTGTCAAGACAGGGGATAAGATAAAAATCCAAAAACACTGTAAAGCTGGATCTCTCACTACCTGAGAATGAGGTGTAATATTTTTTTGGGTAATATACCAAAAGATAAGGGAACTAGGAAAATTTACCCAGGATCTTAGTGTAGCTCCTTATTACATGCAGGAGAGATATTGAGATTGTCGCCTATTCAATTGTGTATAGAAATTGTATTAATAAAATAAACATGAAATAGATATGAAATAAATAGTTATAGCAGGCATACAATTTACTGGTCTCTTCTTATACTTCTATCCGCGGGGCCCTCGTGGTATTGAATCTAGTAATTAAAAACTTTCATGAAAAATAAAAAATATATAAAAGTAGTCCCAAATAATGATGTAAAAAAATGCAGTAATATGAAGAGGATCAGTGCAGGAGACATGTAGAACAGCTGAATAGTCACTATTTGAATAACAGCAATAAATCCTCAAAAAGGCAGGGGTGCACCGCCAATGAGGCCAGGTGAGGCGATTGCCTCAGGCAGCACCAGGTAGGGACAAGTGGGGGGCAGCAGAAGGGCCTTGGGCAATGAGCGCTTTCATTGTGAAAGTGTTCATCTCTGCATATTCAACTGTATCACTATATTAACCAATGTTTTGTAGCACTATATGTAATGTTTTCCAATTATGCCTTTAACTGTAAGGCTGCAGGGAATGGGTTAGGTTGAGAATTTGGGATGGGGTGAGGGGGCGTCATTTCAGTTTTCACCTCGGGCATCAGAAAGGCTAGATGCACCCCTGCAAAAAGGTATGGCTTATCAGATAGTGTCAGATCAATATAGCCCTTGAAGACCCGTAGGGTATTAAGGTGCATTTACACAGCCTGAGAATTGGGTAGATTATCAGGAAAAACCATTCCAAACAATCTGGCCATAAAAATGTGCAAAGCGCTGGTTCATCCGGTGATCCTGTCTTTCATGCAGTCACCATGGATCATGGCTTCAGGGCACCAGATTATTTGGTCTTGATCTTTTGCTCAGAGACCATAATTCATTATGAGGATTAAATATAGCAATGGAGATGTAAATGCAGCAGTCTCTTTCACTGAACGAGCAACTGATTGTTGGGAAGGAACATTTCCATCCCTACAATCGGCCGCTTAGTCGGCCATGTAAATCCAGGTTTAGTTATGCACTTTAATTAAGGATGTAGGATTGTAGAATATATATGTTATACGTGGATGTGGCGCCCCATAATCACAGTACCCTTCTTGTTGCGGAGGCTGTTTTTGCACCGTGAAACTCAGGGAGGATTGGGGGGGGGGGGGGGTGCGTGCCCCATGGTAGCAGATGGAATAATAGCCATGCTGTCAGATAACTTGTACGGTCGTATGCTGGCCAGTGCTTGCAGTAATTTGCTGTGTTTCCCAGACTAGGCTGTTTGGGCGTGTCCTGGTTGTGTTCATGGCAGGCTGACTGTGTCTTCTGATTTTGGCAATTTGTTGTTTGGGGGCCAGCTGCAGCTTCCTCAATAAATTTTATGTCCAGATGTATACAGTATATCAGTTTCTGCCACTTGTTGTCTTTACACCTCTCTCAGTGGGGCCATTTATGGGTTGCTTCGCCTACAAATTTTTTGGAATAAAGTGTGTTCAAAAAGTCATAGTCACCCCAAAACTGTACAGTAAAAACTACATATCACCCCAAAAAAAAAAAAAAAAAGATTCCTTTCACAGTTCGGTAGACAGAAAAATTATCATTATTAGAATATGGAGATGCAAAACATTGAAACATAACAAAAAATGTGTACATTTGGTATCACTGTAATCAAACTGAATTAAGCAGATCATTTCATTTGTACCACCCAGTAAATGCCGTAAATACCAAACCCATAAAACTATGACTTCCAAATACATTGTATGGATTAAATTGGGCCATTAGAAAGTATAAATTTCCCAACAAGTAATAAGCCCTCATATTCCTATGTGAAATGAAAAGTGAAAAAGTTATGGCCTTTGGAAGGCTGGGAGGAAAACAACAAAAATGATAAAGCTAAAATTAGTCTAGTTTTGAAAGAGTTAATGATGATAGAACACTATAAGATAAAGGTGAGCAAACATTCCTTTCTCGTGTTTGTGTTAAAGGGTCATTTTAGCCACCTATATAGCCACAGTGCCATTAAATTTGAACCGACTAAGTTTCCAAATGTGCCCCTATCCATTTTTTTCAGAAGGCACAAAATGGATAAAATCAAATCAACATCTAAAACTACACGCACTGCATGCTGTATAATTACCAGTGAAAAGTCACCTGGCTTTTGTCGTTTGCAGGACGAGTCAGGCAGCCTGATATCCAAATCCAACCGTCCAGTTTTAATTGACACCCACCAGCCTCTCTACCATGTGTCACTGCCAGCCTCCTCCATATCTTGTGAATGCACTGGTGATTTGTACTTCCAGGGTATGTGCAGTACAGTTTATCGTGTACTGTGCCTGGCTTTATGCGGGGATCCTCTTTTGATGCATCTATTTCTTTCTTAGGCGTGATGGAGGTATAAGTGGCTAAAAAAGTCTTCAGATGGCTGGTCCCAATCAGAAGTGGAATAGGCCATTATTGAACATTGAAGCATATCCACATTCTTATAAAATTTGTGATATAAGCCTATGTTACAGGGTTATGTCTTAATTAATGTAAAAAATGAAAATCAGACATCATCAAAATACCTTTCTAACAAAGCTAGAACCAGCCCTTCCAGAGATCTCCACATTCACTGCTCCAATTGTTCTGCTAGATTGGTTCAGAATCAAGAGGCATATGCTATCTGCTGCAGCTCTCTCTCTATCATAGCTTCTGCTATAGCTCTTTCCTTGGAACTGCCACAGCTTCAATCAGAACATATGGCTGGTGGCAGTTGAAGCTTTAAGCTGATACCTAGAAATGAGTAAAGTTATCAAAAACGTAACTTGTTACAAATTACTTTGCCACAAATTGCATTCCATGGTATGTAGTGGGAGCAATGGCGGGAACCGCGATCATCTATGGCGATCCCCTCTTTATTGAACCCAGTAACATTGATGCCTTTCAGGGGTTAATCAGGGGTTAAAAACAAAAAAAATACATACTCACCATACTCATTTGTGCATGGAGAGGCCGTTATGGCCAGCTTGATTGAAGAAAACACACCAATTCTCGATCGCACTGACATGATGACATCTTCACAGTGGCCGGGTTTGGTGACGTCATCATTGATTTAGTGCATTATCTTCAAACAAGATGGCCTTGACGGCCTCACTGTGAGCAAATGGATGAGGTGAGTAAGTATTTTGTAGTTTTTTACCTCTATTTGAGGAAATTCAGGTTTGTGACAAATAAAATTTTCCCTGAAATTCAGATCGAACTCCACTTTGTTAACTTTGATTCGCTCAACACTACTGATAACTTTTGACCAGCTCAGTGAAACGCACAAAAAATAAGGAAAATTATACACAGCAGTGCTGATTTTTAAAATGTAGAATATGTTTTGTGACACAATTCCTTTAAACTATGGAGTTTTGTACAGATTCCTTGATATTTGCAAAGATAATTGGTTTTACTCACATTCTGCTGTGTGTCACTCAAGACATACAAACTATGTCTAGAAATTGCCCCCCTTTATATATGTTTTTTCAACTACTTTTAAAGGCAATCATTCTTCATAATTTACGGCCACTTTGATGGCATTTTTTTACTTAAATACATGGACCTTTGGCTAACTACTATTTTTCAAATGCTTTTATGAAAAAGTTAGCATATGTAGCTTCAATGTTTCACAATACATAACAAGCTGCATTATGCCATTCACAGTGAAATCTTGGCTTCTACAGTAGTTCATCTCTCTTCTCTTGGTCTACAATACCTCTCTCTCCTCTCCTGAATGATCTTGAACGTTGATTGGTCCATAAATCAGCTTAGACAATCATTCAGAAGAGGAAAAAGAGGGGGCTGGAGACCAAGCCTCCAGACAACCTCTCTTTTAGAGTTCACTGTGAATGGCAAACTGCAGCCTGCTATGTACTGTGATGAAACTACACCGAAACCACAGAAACGAAACGGTGCAAGATTTTTATTAAAAAAACTACACTATTGCAAATTTGTTTTTCACCCTAAAATATGTATCAAATACTGCAATCAATTAAAGAAATGCCCCTAAAGGTGTTCAGATCCTTTAAGAGATATTGATATAATATAGGGTGCCCTCCTCAGGACCAACTTTGCTGCAAAGGTTAGCTCCCATACTGGAGGACTCAGAGCAACCTTTAAATATATATATATATATATATATATATATATATATATATATATATAATGATCACCCATTCATTTTGATGTGTGCACTGGTGGATTTGGGAATTTGAGGTGGCCCTAAAAACAAACTAAAAGTGTCCCTATGTTGTAGGTGGGTCTGACTTGATAGAAGGCATGGCTGACACAAGTAGATATGGCCAGCAATACCATACCATGGCCCCTGCAGACCCAAATATCACAGTGCACCACAAACTGCTGCCCCAGCAGCGCAAAAAACCTTGTCAGAAGCTGCCCTTCTGTGGTGGATAAAGCCAGCTCCTGTGTTCTCTTCTCCAACTCAAGTTGCTTGAGAATTGCAATAAAGTTAAATTCAGAGTCAGAAAGGCACCTGCAACTGCTGAACAGGTACATAAGTAGTTGTTCCCAATTCTGGGAGAGTCAGTTCATTACTTACCTGGCTGGCGGCTGTGAGGTGGACTCAGGTGTCCCCCTGGGCATTGACCCAGTGGGCAGTTTCCCTGTAGAGTCTATGGCCAGTCCACTCCTGAGTGCGGGCCATTTGCAGCTACCTGCAGATTTCCCCACCCATGTCTGATGACTGAGGATGAAGTTGATCAGATCCTCATTTAGAGATGTGGAGTTACCCAGATTAGGCAACCCTCTTCAGTTAGCCCCTTGTGCAGCTTTAGATACATGTATAAAACAAAACAATGTTGGGCTTGATACTGTAAGTATAAACTGCACTTGACATGTATTCCCTCAGAATAGACTTCTTGCACATTGATCTAGGTTATTGACTATGTATAAGTGTTTTAGTGACAGCTCAAAAGAATATCATCATCCATCTTTAAATGCTGGTACGGAAGAGCAATGAAATGCTTGGAGTAGCTAAAATTAATTCTGGAAATGCTCTTCTATTTAAACCACAGGAAACATCCTAATGTAAATTTCAGAAATAGCATAGTCTGACTGGCATCCTGTATATCCCAGCGAATAAACCATGATGACTAATTAAACTGTTTTCTACTCTAACGCATGTTCAGATTGAGACAAAATTCCTTATTCAGATTTATAAAATAGGATATTTTACTGTATTTTTGCCTTTTATCCCAATACTAACCCTTTAAATGTATCCTTAGATATACCTGGCTGTTCTAGAGTTTGAATCATACAATTTACTTTTAATGATGTCACTAGTTACAGAAATTTCAGTGGCTATGGAAATAAAAAAAATCCTTATATCAATTTTGATTTTCAACCTGCTATGGATATTATTGAGTTTTCATGAATATTCATTCACAAAGTGGTTAGCTTCAATGAAGTTATCGTACTCTTAAAAAATTAGTACTTATCATAAGGGTTAGTGTTAAAGGGTGTGTACAGGAATTTGTTTTTAAATTCCCCAAACACCCAGTAGTACCTGTGAAGACTTGCTTCCTGCAACCCAGTTCTGTCTCCCTGGTTCCTGTGCTATCTTCCCTGTCTGTCAACTTCCACATGGATGGGATTATGTGTGTTGCTGCAGCCAATGAATGGCTTCAAGCTGCATGTGACCCAGCAGTTTTATGCTGCTTGGATATGTCACTGTTGAGGACAGTTGTTGGCAGCAGAGCCCATGTGCAGCGAGCCCCTGCGCAGTCAGTGAAGAGGATGGGAGCGATAGTGGCACTGATGAGATGTTGTGTCATGCTGTACTCCCTCAGGTCATTGCTCCCTGGGGATCGGTCAGAAGTAATACAGTATAATGGACAAAGTGCAATATCCATCCCCAGATGTTGAGTTATGGTGGTCGGCAAAGTGTAAGCTAATGGAACCTCTTATGTGCTAGTTTGCTCATAAATCTCCCTTTAACTTCTTGCTAACAGCTATGTGCTGGTACTTGTGGCTATGGGTGCCCACTGTGCATTGCAGGCTTTGAAATGGTCTGGCTTGGATTTAATCTAGGTGATGGGTGAATGAGCCATAGTCCCTCACCTGCAGCATGGTCAGTAAAGCTGTGGTTGCTGATGACTCTACTGTCTATACAATGCTTTACCTTTTCAGATACCTGCATCTTTGGTATTCTTGCATTCTCTGGAGTAGTAGTTTCACAGAAGAGATTGGACAAGAACTGGTACCTAAGACCCTTGCAGTAAGAACTATAGCATGGGCTTTGTTCCTCATTACTAGTCGATCTAGAATCCCCCCTCCTAACAGGAAGCAAGACCAGCACACTCCTCCCAGGAGAGGAGAAATGGGATGGTTAGTCCCATTTCTAATGTCAACAAAAGCCAACTATACCTTATCTTCTGGTGTGAATCGCATGCCTCTGCCGCTGCTCTGAGTAGTAGCGCAAGCGCAGAGACTCTACCGTTGCTACCGCATGACTGTACACACTACCTGGAAGAGCCTCTGCCCGCTCTGCCACTAGGAGCAATTAAATGGGTGTAACATTGACTAGACCAGGTTGAGATGTCCGACCCTGTAAATTAAGGGGGAGCCTCTTAAAGTAGTGCTGCCAGACCTTCAAAGTCTGTTTGATGGAAGAACTGATTCGTACAAATTAATTTGCTCATCTCCATTTACAGGTTAAAATATTGTGGATTATAGTAGGGTGTGGCTTTATCTGATATAAGAAAAAAATTGTGGTTGACACTAGAGTGAATTTTTAAAAAATTCGATTTGCGGGTTCGCTTTGAATTTATTTTCATCGAATCGCGTTAACAAAAAGTCTATTTCCTGGCTGCTGAGAGCCTTTATAATGGTGTAGAACACTGTTCCTTGAGGTAACACGCATAGGGAGTCTGCTCTGGTAGTGAAATAATACTGTGAGTCCGTATGACATGCAGATGACAGGGGTCGCTCTTAGAATCACTGCATACTTCCCTTATTTGGGCAGTCACGGGGCCAAAACTGACCAAACTCAAGTCTGAACTCAGCCTTACAGGTCAATGTTAGCGTCAAGAAGAAGCGCGCTCATTTTACACCGTTGTCAGCTGATTCCACATAGATGTCTACAGAACCTGTTCTATTAAACGCTCATACAAGTAGAGCCCCCGACAGAGTGGAGAGGGTGACAGCAGTACATTTGTGTTGATGTCACTGATTATTTAGCTTTCCTCTAATCGGCCAGAACAATAACCCCCAAAAAATGTATCCCTTACTTGGTCAGCATTTGGTCAGTAATCCACCAGTACTGCTAATGCCCAAAAAAAACAAGAGTGGATCCAAAACAGAGATGACACGTGAATGGGATATTTGCATGTCTTCTGTATTTTGTACCCACTTCTGCTTTTGGCTACCAAACCACAAGCCAATTCTGATGGGACCATACAGGCCATACAGGCCATACAGCTGCTACACAGACAGGATCCGTTGTGGGTCTAATTTTTCCTTCCTTCTGACAGATCAAAAGAAGGGTCAAATAAATGATGATGTCAACCAGGCAAAAAAGCAAAATAGTGGCCCAGTCATGAAGTGGGGAGGGTGGGAACAGCATGAGGAGTCCACAGGGTAACCCTATAACATAATAATGAGGTGGAAGCAGCATAAGGAGGCCACAGAGTGGCACAATGACATTGTGGAGGTGGCGGCAGAATGAGGAGACCACAAAGTGCCAAGGTGACATAGTGTTAATTAATTTACATTGAAATGTATTAGTGCCAGATCCGGCATTAAAAATACCGCATTGACGGATCCTTGCTTCCGGTCTGCGCATGCGCAGACCATTAAAAATGTAAGAAAATAAATAATGGATCATTTTTTCCGGATGACAACAGAGACAGATCCGTTATTGCAATGCATTTGTGAGATGGATTCGCATCCGGATCCATCTACAAATGCTATCCGTTTGCATACAGATTGCCAGATCCTTACAATGTAAGAGTGAAAGTACCCTTACCACCTCCATTTGCTCGCGATGAGCCACCATCTACGAAATCCTGTGCGTGGTGAAAGCTGGCATGATGACGGAATCTCGCGCCGCACAAGATTTCGCTCCAGATCTTCAAGCAAGATGGCGGCGTCTGGCCTTTGCGAGCAAATGAAGTGGTAAGTTTGATTTATAAAAAAGTTATTGTAAATTTTACACATTTTTTTCTCTCAGATGCCGCGATCATGTATGATCGCGGCATCTGAGGGGTACAATGACGGGGGTGGCTCTATAGCAGCTCCCTGTCATTGCACCAACTACTTACAAAAAATGTGCTTCGTGGTGAAGTACCGTATATACTCGAGTATAAGCCGACCCGAGTATAAGCCGACCCCCCTAATTTTACCCCAAAAAAACTGGGAAAAGTAGTGACTCGAGTATAAGCCGAGGTGGAAATGGATGTCACTGTTATGGGGGATCTGTGGATGACGCACTGTTATGGGGGATCTGTGGATGACGCACTGTTATGGGGGGATCTGTGAATGACGCACTGTTATGGGGGGATCTGTGGATGACGCACTGTTATGGGAGGATCTGTGGATGACACACTGTTATGGGGGATCTGTGGATGACACTGTTATGGGATGGGGGCTGTGGATGGCACTTATGGGATGAGGGGATGTGGATGATGCTGTTATGGGATGGGGGGCTGTGGATGGCACTTATGGGATGAGGGGATGTGGATGACACTGTTATGGGAAGGGGGATGTGGATGGCACTTATGGGATGAGGGGGATGTGGATGACACTGTTATGGGAAGGGGGGATGTGGATGGCACTTATGAGATGAGGGGGATGTGGATGACACTGTTATGGGAAGGGGGATGTGGATGGCACTGTTATGGGATGAGGGGATGTGGATGACACTGTTATGGGATGGGGGCTGTGGATGGCACTTATGGGATGGGGGACTGTGGATGGCATCCACAGATCCCCCATCCTATAACAGTGCCATCCACATCCCCCATCCCATAACAGTGCCATCCACATCCCCCATCCCATAACAGTGCCATCCACATCCCCTCATCCCATAACAGTGCCATCCACATCCCCCCATCCCCATTACCGCTCATGTATAGTTTTTAAATTTGATTATACTATACACTTATTCTTACTATAATTCTTGCCCCCTCTGCACCTCATCACATGCGGCAGTCGGGCAGTGAATACTTCAGGCCGGGCGGGAGAGCGAGCGCAGTGTGACTGACGTCACGTGCCTGCGCCGCCTGCTTCATTCATAAAGCAGGCCGGGCAGGCACGTGACATCAGCAAGTCACGCTGCTCTCGTCCGCCCGGCCTGAAGTATTCACTGCCCGCCTGCCGCATGTGATGAGGTACAGAGGGGGCAAGAATTACAGTAAGAATAAGTGTATAGTATAATCAAATTTAAAAACTATACATGAGCGGTGGGGCCGGAGCGCAGTGAGCGCATCGGCCCTGCCACAAATGCCCGCCCCCCGCTCCTCCCCCCGCTCCTCCTCCCACTGCAGTTTTAATTTATGACTCGAGTATAAGCCGAGTTTGGGTTTTTCGGCACAAATTTTGTATACTCGAGTATATACGGTAATTAGTGAAGAAGGGAATTTTAATGTAAAATACAGCGAATCACCCAAATTGAATTTTTGAATTATTCGTTCATCTTTATTAAAGACCTATCCTTGGGAGCACTACAGCCTCTTCCTAGGCCAGTGACATCATGTTTTTGGTCACATGGCCTGGGCCCAGCTCAGCCACACTTATCGCTGAGCTGTGAGACCAAGCACAGACACTATTCAATAAACGACATGGCAATTAGTCAGCTTTGAGGAGGTTGCTGCGATGTTATATTAATGACCCTTCTGAGGATAGGTCATCAATATGAGTATCTCAGAAAATTCCCCTAACAGGTTAGTTTCACATCTGCAGTAAAGCTATCTGTTCTGGCAGAGGAACAGCCCACTGGAGTTCACTGTATCCGGCCAAGCCAGATACTGCTGTCACTGCCAGACCCCATTGACTATAATGGGATTTGGTTGGGGTTTGGCCAGTTTCTGGCATGACTGGCAGGTTTCACACAGACAAAAATTGCATGCATGGATCCCGCAGGATTCCATTATAGTTTATGGGATCTAATGGTGTATGGCAACATCTTGCTAGGTGAGATACGGTAAACTTTGGCAAGCTGTACCTCTGCTGGAACAGCCTGCCAGATAGATCTACCACAGGTGTGAAACTAGCCTGGGGAACCTCTAGTATGTCTGGTAATCAAATTAGTTGCATGGTCTACCATTCCAAAAAACGATACGCTTGCTAAGGTCTAAAGACATAAAGCAAGCAATGACTCAACGCCCCGGGATTTGTGTAACTGCTATAATGTAAAATCTCAACAGCCTAATAAAACGAAGAAAGCTTTGCACAAACCAACTCTCGGCAGGACTGTACCAGCAACGGCGTATTTAGTACTCACATAGACAGAGCAAACGATATTTATTCATTGGTAAGCCAGGAACATGTTGTCATCTTCCTTTCGACTCTCACTGTTACGAGATTCATTTCAGTGCATGATCTTCTTATGGATAAACGGCTTTGGGTATCCTGGGAATATAGTAATAAAAAAAAAATAATGGTTTCAAATTATTTCTGTAATGCATCAGATATTCATAACCGACAAGAAGAGCGTGCCGTAACAACAATTAAACACAACAGGGGGCCAAACAAATTCTTAACAAAATATAGATTTGCAGGCGTGTTTTACATTCCGAGCAGGCTTTTGAAATGTGCCAGTTTATCAAATCTAATCCTGGGAGAGTAGATTGGAAAATAATTTCTTCTCATTTGCAATTGTTTCAAAGGTGACTCCACCATCACTCTATGAAAGACGCTCTGCCCCTCAGTGAGAGATGATTACAAGCAAATGAATCCCAGAGGTTTTCTGCTAATGTAGAACAAAGCCATAAGACTGAGAGCTGTGGCTCAAGATCTATTTTTTATACCAGCACAATTTTTTGCTTCACTGATCTATCATTAAACAACAGCTGTTGGGCTGTAGACAAGCTGCACTGTAGGAATGCCACCGAGGCCCTTAGCGACCGGTCATATGTGACTGCCTCAGGCCTTATTTAAAGCCACGGAATGAGACGGCAGGACTGACAAGTATGTGTCAAGTTACCTCTTCTTAAAGGGTTTTAAGATGACAGATACATCAGGATGACAGACTGTGCTCATCCCATCTCCCTTGTGAGCTGCCATTCTTACCTTGGCAGATGTTTCCAACCTTTCTAAAAATAAAAAAAAGGAAAAATTCAGCCTTTTTACACGCTTTGCTCTTTTAGCAACGTGGGATGTGACGCTGTCCAAAGTGTTGTTTCAATTAGAGGTTCCTTTTCCACTCATTACACATAATGTAAATGATGTGCAAATTGCATTGAATGTTGGGGACAGGAAAACCCTCTATGGGTGCAGACTAAAAGCATGTTAATGTGGAATCTCTTCTTTTATTAAAAGCTTTTGTTTTGCATGCAAAGTAGCAAGTGACAGGAAGCGAAGCTTGAAGTGTACTTAAACTTTCAAAACAACTTTATTTAAACTTGTTCTAAATGTGAAAAAGAATTTCCATATCACAGTTTGTTTATTTTTTTAGTTATTCATTTTTTGTTTTCCTTTGTTTTACTTGTTTTTCTATTTAACAAGGAAAAATTAAAAAATATAATAATAATAATATTGATGATAATAATTAGAGATGAGCTAATTTCATATTTTGAAATTCTTTTATGCTTCATTTGGTGGTAAAAGCAAAATTACGTTGTGGATTCCGTTACCACGGACCATAACGCAATTCTATGACATAATGCATAACGTAATGCCTTTAGAGGCATTCCGTTATTCATTCCGGCATAATTGAAGTCTATGGTGTGCATAGAAGATCCGTCTCATTTCCGTTATGCAGGAGAGAACTCCGCTACATAATGGAAATGGGAAGGATCAGTTTTCCAGCCCATAGACTTCTTTTATGACGGAATAAATAACAGAATGCCTGAATTTCGTCATAAAAGAAATCTATGGGCTGGAAAACTGATCCGTCCCATTTCCATTATGTAGCGGAGTTCTCTACTGCATAACGGAAACGGGACGGATCTTCTATGCACACCATAGACTTCTATTATGCCAGAATGAATAACGGAATGCCTCCAAAGGCATTGCGTTATGCATTCTGTCATAGAATAATTGCATTATGGTCCGTGGTAACGGACTCCATAACGCAATTCTGCTTTTGCCACCAAACGAAGCAGAAACAAATTTCATAACATGAATTTCGCTCATCTCTAATAATAATAATAATAATAATAATAGTATATTAATTTTTTTTTACATTGTTTTGAAAGTTTATCAATTTTAAAAAGACTGTCCCATTTCACACATCAGTGGCGTATCACTAGGATATGTCACCAATGTCAGATAGGTGCGGGTCCTACCTCTGAATCCACACCTATCCATAAAATGGGAGCCCCAAAGTGAACAGGAGTGAGCTGCACAAGCATGGCCACCCTTTATTCACTTGTATTGGAGTGCCGAATATAGCTAAGCTATTTCCCAAACTCACATCAAGGCAAATGGAGAGGTGGCAGCGCTTGTGCCGTGATAGTGATATGCCATCAATGTGTGAGATGGGACAACCCCTTTAACCACTTGCCGCCACGCTAACACCGATGGGCATCAGCGCGGCGGCTCTCTCAGGTCTCACTCACGCCTATCGGCGTCATCTCTTGAGACCCGAGATTTCGCATGAACGCGTGCGTGCGCGTTCATGTGATCGTAACCGGGACAACTGAAACTACAGCCTGCCAGCGCTGATCATGCACTGGCAGGCTGTAGATGCGAAAAAAAAACGCATTTAAAACGCATATCAGACGCTGTTTTGTAAACAGCGTCTGATATGCCTGCTGTTTGCTCCTCTGGTGGTCCATTTGTCTGGGACCACCAGGGCAAACATAAGTAAAGTGCAACAATCACTACACACACACACACCCCAACCCCCCATTACTGATTAACCCCTGATCACCCCCTGGCACCCCCCCTGTTACTAATCACCCCCCTGTAAGGCTCATTCAGACGTCCGTATGTGTTTTGCGGATCCATGGATCTGTGGATCCGCAAAATACGGACACCGGCAATGTGCTTTCCGCATTTTGCGGATCCGCACATTGCCAGAACTATATAGAAAATGCCTTTTCTTGTCCGCAATTGCGGACAAGAATAGGACATGTTCTATATTTTTGCGGATCCAGAAGTGCAGATCCGCAATTCTGGATCCGAGCGGGACAAAGTCTGTCCCCATAGAATTGAATGTATCTACAATTCCGCTCCGAAAAATTTCGGACGTGTGAATGAGGCCTAAGGGTTGCTTAGCGATCGCAGCTTTACAGCTTTCCCCTCTTTTTTTTTTTTTTTTGCCCATTTTTTTGAGATTTTTTCATCCACATTGATCAATGTGAATGAAGAAATCTGTGCCGTTCATTTTTTTCTTTCAGCCCAGCGGCTGAACGGAAAAAAAAATCTCATTACCCGTATGGTCAATATAAGGAGAATAGCAAAAACTCCTAATTCTGGCCATACGGGTAATGATTGCAGAGACCCTCAAATGCCAGGGCAGTGGAAAAACCGAAAAACCTCACAAGTGACCCCATTTTAGAAAGTAGACACCCCAAGGTATTCGCTAAGGGGCATAGTGAGTTCATGGAAGTTTTTATTTTTTGACACAAGTTAGCGGAAAATGACTTATGACAAAAAATAAAAAATTCCATGAACTCACCATGCCCCTCAGTCAATACCTTAGGGTGTCTACTTTCCGAAATGGGGTCATTTATGGGGTTTTCCTACTGTCTGGGCATTGTAGTGCCTCAGGAAACAGGACAGGTGCTCAGAAAATCAAAGTGCGGAAACTCACTTTTTTGCACCATAGTTTGTAAACGCTATAACTTTTACCCAAACCAATAAATATATACTTATTGCATTTTTTTTTATCAAAGACATGTAGAACAATACATTTAGAGAAAAATTAAAATTGAAATGTAGTGTTATTTGAAAATTTTTACACCAGAAAGCTAAAAATGACGTTTTTTTGCAAAAATTTCATCAAAAAAAGTTGAAATGTAAGCAAGAATGAAATACCACCAAATAAAATCTCTATTAGTGAGAAGAAAAGGAGGTAAAATTCATTTGGGTGGTAAGTTGTATGACCGAGCAATAAACGGTGAAAGTAGTGTAGTGCGGATTTGTAAAAAAGGGCCTGGTCACTAGGGGGGTATAAACCTGTGGTCTTTAAGTGGTTAAGCACTAATCTTTGCTTGCTATTAATTCAAGATACTCTTTTTTTTTTTTTCAGAAATCTCTTCAGTCCTTAGATTGCACTATGCTCTTGTTACAGCAGTGGGTGTGGAATCGCTGTGTTAACCAACAAAATTGGCTTTTTCTAGCAGACAGTCACAGTATCCACCCTTTAACCACTATACATGGATCTGGAGTTTGCTCCAGGGGAGCCACCATGGGGGTCAGTGGTACCAGTGCAGTGCACCGAGGGGTCAGGTAGAATCTTAGTCAAGGTCAGGCCTGCAACACAGAAACCGGTCCAAGGTCAGTGCAGGCAGTGTAGGATCAATATAGAGATCAAGCACAAGTCAGGTCAGGAAGCGGAGGGTTTAGAATATAGTAAAACAACAGAGGTCAGAACAAGGGCAGATACCAGCATACAGTACACCTAGCAAGAAGTAGCAAGCTAAGAAATCTAATTGTAAAGTACCCCAGGGTTGCCAGCCATTGCTTAGTGAAGATATGGGTGTGCATGCTGGCCTTTTTAAAGCTGAAGGGAGTGTGTGCCCTACGGGCAGCTATAGAGAGACCTTACTGGCAAGTCTGGTTGCAGACCACATAGAGTGACAGAGCAGACCCAGTGGCCAGATTCACCAGGAAGAAGGCAGCGAGAGACAAGTCTAGGCCAATAGTCAAGGTCAGTGGAGCAGCTGCCGCCGGGATATACTCAACATATTGATCTATCTTGGGGGGGGAGGCACAGGACTGCATGGCTGAGAGGTAACCCACCAGCTGCATGACCTGTAACATCTTAATGGCAGCTCACTGCACTATGATTTCTTCTCATTTAGCAGAACTTGTAGCTGGATAGCTCTAGGACTACTTGGATATAATGTACTTCATGATGAAGAGACATTGCTTTAGACAAGCTCCACTCTTTATTTTAGGCAGCACGATAGTCATCTGGACACCTGAACGTCTCCTCATACTGCTTCCACCAACATATTATTTCTCCTAGAAGTATGGAACTCTACAGAACAGAAAGATTCTTAGTATAATAATCTTCCAGAAGAAGTAATTGTGAGAGACCCAGGAGAGGTAAAGTAAGTGGCACAGGATGCCTCTGTATCATGCAATGCTGGAAGCCTCCAATGTAAAGCTTCTTAGCCAGAAAGGCATTTGTTGCAATGTGGTTGACTACTATCATTTTTAATCTTCTTTGGTTATATTTATAGAAATGTATCCTTCCTTAACTTTACCCTTAGTTTAACATATCCGAAAATGTATGGCATGAAATAAAATGCTTTGAAAAAAAAATATGATTTTGTGATATTCTGCCACGAGATGTCTACGTTATATGTGTCTATGAGAAACCCCAGTGGTTGTAATATGAACTGTAGCCTGTCAAATGTTTTTTTAATATGTTAAAATACCATATTGAGCTTGTTTTGTGACTTGTTAAACAAAGTCAAGCAAAGGTAAGTGTAGACACATCTGAGCACGTACTGGGGGAACACTTGATAATGTCCTATGGAAATAATAGCAGGGTGAGGCAGTTTGGAACAGAATCTGTGACACAGCAGGGTATAAGTACCATAACAATCATAAATAATGTCAATTAAATAATGAAAATAATAAAATAAATACAAATAATATTAATAATAATAATAATAATAATAATAATAATAATAATATTATTATTAAGAAGAAGAAGAAGAAGATGAATCTTATTTCTCTATGATTATTTCCATTTTATCTATAAAAAAAAACATATACATTAGTATAATTTCCCAGCAGAATCTTGATTTTCCGATTCAGTGTATGCATAGTTTTTGCTGGGAGCACATTAATTTAATGACGGCACCTCCCTGTGACCTTCTTATAATTCACTATACTGTATATTTCAGCTGAGGAAAACAAAATTATTACTGTGTTTAAAAACAATTCAAGAGAGGACAGAGACCATTTTATTAGGGTTGAGAAATAAATATTTAATCTAGTTCAGCTGAATTTATCAGCCATATATTGAATTATAATCAAATATAAATCCATGAATTGAAAGCGTAAGTTAAATTACTTGAGCTAGCAAAAACCGTTCAGGCTTGAAAAAAACTTTTGAAATATAAAAAGCACTTCAAATGACAATAAGACTGGTTAATGAACAATAACATGGTAATAACAAAAGAGAACATTGCGTCTGGATTGGTCACGATTCATTGATTGACAAACAGCATATCGATTTCAGAAACTTTTTTTTTTAGAAGAAGGACAAAAAAAATAAACTTTGCTATATAGCTGTAAGAATAAACACACATAAATAGTATTCATGGAAAATATTTCACATTAACATATTTCATCATATATTTATTCTTTTAGTTGTATTATCTTTATTTTTAAGAATATTTCTTTATTTTTTTTAATAAACACAGTATAGAGGTAGAGGTTCCCCATGCAAGAACAGTACATGTAAATAAGCCTCTTGATCTTTTACTAGTTGTCCTAAGGGGTTAAATGAGTACTGCAATTTCAACGTGTTTTTACTGTTTGATAATGTTAAGAGATGAGTAAATAATTGAAAAATTCGATTCAGCTGCTTTCCGAATTTTACAAATAAATTTCCTTTGTGACTAAATACTTTGTCACAAAGCACATTTTTTTGGAAGTAGTGGGTACAATGACAAGGAATAGCAATTGTGCCGCGCCCCCTCATTGCACCCCTCAGATGCCGCGTTTATTGTTGATCGTGGCATCTGACATTAATATTACAGTGTAAAATAAAACTATTTTTTTTTTTAAATCACACTTACCTCATCCATTTGATCACAAAGAGCCGACCACCACTATCTTGATTGAAGATCCAGCGCAAAATCTCGCTGGCCCGTAATGACGTCACCATGTCAGCCAGCATGGTGACGTCATACGTCACCGCACAGGGGATTTTGTGCTGGATCTTCAATCAAAATGACTGCCGGCTCATCGCACTCAACAGATGAGGTTAGTATGATTTATTTTATTTCTTACTGCCATTTCAGGGAAAAATCTATTTGCTACCATGAAGCAAGAGGAAATTTGGCTTTGCGGTGAATCAAATTTTCCCTGAAATTCGGATCAAAGTCCATTTTGTGGACTTTGATTCGCTCAACACTAATAATGTTAAATGGTGAGCATCCGTATAACTGAGTGGCCCTGAGAGGACAGTAGGCAATATTAGAAAGAAGTGATATTTAAGCAATATGAGAACAATATGGATTTATTTTAACTAATTTGACTTTATTTTAATATTTA
This sequence comes from Bufotes viridis, assembly GCA_033119425.1. Classification (NCBI taxonomy): domain Eukaryota; kingdom Metazoa; phylum Chordata; class Amphibia; order Anura; family Bufonidae; genus Bufotes; species Bufotes viridis. The sequence continues at coordinate 83,819,439 of CM065598.1, read as the reverse complement.
TTTTTTACAATCTCCATCTATTATAACATGTTGCTATTATATAGATGATGTGAAGAGATTATATAGCATTTATGCCCAATGTAAATATGTACTTTTGCACTTAAAGAGGAACGGTCACTTTTCCTGACATGTCTGTTTTAGTAATTACTTGCATTCCTGATGTGAAAACAAAACTGGACCTTCCAACTTCATTACTCTGTGATCTGTGATTCCTCTATTATTTCTACTAGATGTTTATGAATAAATTGCAATAAAGGTCTTTATTGTAGACTGCTGGCAACTGATTTACAAAATCTTAGGAGGAATAATAGAGCAACGACACAATAAAGATTCATAGGAGAGTTGTTTTTACATGAAGAATGCAAGAGTTAATAAAAAAGACAAGTTAGGAGAGGTGACAGATCCTCTTTAATGTACAAAATGTCTTCTGCTTTATTTGTCTTGCACCTGCCATTGGTGGGGGTGATGATTTTAGCTATGCTTTTATGAATTCATATGTATGGCATTCATACTGGTAAAGAACTGCACATGCTTAAAAAAGGGGGCTAGGGGGTTCAAATGAAACGTCACTAGTGTGTGCTCAAGTTCGTTCTTTCTTCACCTTCTATCCCTTTTCTGCAGGAAGCAGCGTCATGGAGAGAATGTGAACTTATAGACTGTGTCTATTGACCTTACATAATGAGAAAGAGTTGCATGTTGGGTGTGTATATCCATACACTGCTGCACTTTTGTATTTTGAAACATGGATAAAAAAAAAAAAAAAAAAACTAACCGTTGTGCCGCCATCTGCGCCTAAAATACACCTAATATCGACGTATTTCAGTATAATAAATGACCCACATAGTGGTTACAACTTTTTATAGGTCATTGCGCCTTAGTGGAGTTTCTATGATACCATCATTAGGGATGAGAAAACTCGTAGAAGTTCGGGTTCGCCAGTTTCAGACGAACTTCAGGTCAAAGTTTAGTTTCAGGACCCAAACTTGACCCCGAACCCCATTGAAGTGACCCCGAACTTCACTTAATTATTTTCCATTATAACATGGTTATATCGGAAAATAATAGCATTCTTAAGACAAAATGCTAAAAAATATGGCCATTTAGGGGTTAAAAAAACAACAACTCACCTCATCCACTTGATTGCGCTGCGCTATCTTCACTGAACAGGACTTGCCAAAGGACCTGCGATGTGCGCGATGACGTCACCACTCTCTCCCACATGGTGAGTGCTGTGATGTCATCGCGCAAATCTCAGGTATTTTGGCAGGTCCTGCTGAATAAAGATAGAAGAAGCTGCTGCAGCGCGATCAGGTGGATGAGGTGAGTTTTTTTTTTACCCGTAAATGGCCATATTCTTTTTCATTCTGTCTTAAGAATGCTATTATTTTCTGATATAACCATGTTATAGCAGAAAATAATAAAATCACCTGAACAATGAACCTGAACTTCAGTGAAAAGGTCTGGGTTTGAGTCCGGGTACCCGAACTCACAAAAGTCTATGTAGTACGCTCATCCCTAACCATCACCATTTTATCAAGAAGGGGGCATGATGAGTGCAGACAGGGGGCAGAGCCAGGGGACCCGGCATATTTATCTTCTTTTCTGGCGTAAAAGAAGACTAAAATCTATGCCAGCTTTGAGCTGACCTAGATTTGACTTTAGGCACACAGACTTCCAGAGAATGCTCCTCGTCATAAATTTTTGGCATCATCTGGCCAGGGCAGGAGCTATCATAGACTGACACAAAATGGTGTTCTGTGATAAATGACCCCCCCCCCCCTCTTGTGTTTAATGAGCAAGTGAAGAATCTGGGACTTGCTTGTAAGTAAATATTAAAATATATACAGCAATAAAATATAAATAAATAAAACATTATATAAAAATATATTTTCCTTCAATTATCACCACCATACATGTATTCTTTTAAGCAACAGGTCTTAATGAAAAAACTTTAAAAGCTACTTGTATTTACATGAATTTCAGAAATATATTTGAATAAAGTTTGGTAAGTATTTGTATTTGATAAGTAAATAGTTATTTTACATTATTTATTATATTAATTATAAAAATAGAACAAATAAGTATAAATAAATAAAAATGCATATATTTTATTCACTCTTTTCACACCTCCATTTGATAAATTGGCTTGGCGCAGCATATTTTAGTATAGTATAAAGTATAGTATAGTAGTAAGTACGAAGAAAGCTATCCAGAAGAGGATGAAGAAAGACAGTTTAATTTACTAAAATAGAAGAGAATATAAAAATAACGTTTGCTATGTAATTCCATTGAAGGGGTGACAGCTGCTATTCACGAATGCTGCTGACATGATTCACATTATATTAAAATTCACATTATCTGCATATTCATCAGTTTATTCTCCAGCTGCCGTTTCATTTTGTCAGCAGCTTACAACTTAGGAATGGTGCAGGTAGTGTAATGTTGCTCCAAAGGATCATTTTCATAAGCGTGTTTACTAATTGTCACGTCATGATATATTAAAGTAGATGCAGCTGTTCCATATCCCTTAAATTCATCCTCTATTGTTTCCCTAATGCAAATCTGACTTTAACAAAGTTTTCTTTTTTTTTATGACACAAATAGCAGTCGATTTTATAATCCTCATTGCTGAGCTACATTTCAATCTTCCAGATGAATTAATTTGAAAGAATATCCCTTGCAGCAACAATTCGTATGCATTGGCTTTGGCTTCGATAAAAGGATATTCTACTTAGGGCTAACTTACTTTCATTGGTAATTTGCAAATATTTAAAAAAATATATATACAATTTTACTCCTCATTACTCATTAAAAAATGATTAGATTTCACCTTCCATCTGGAACAAAAGGATCAATCTGTATGGCAATGATGTGGGCATGAGGTCCCTATAGGAAACATCAAAGAAGAAGCCGGCCAGCACTCGCTCCAATTTGCACGCTGCACGGGAAAGGAGCAATCTCCAATGAACAGTAGAACAATAAATCTTGTGTCTTTTGCAATTAGGTTTCTTTTATTTCATTCCAGAAAATGTCCTATAACCAGGACGCGTTTCGGCATACAAGCCTCTCAACAGGTACTTCCAACAGAAAATCACAAACTATGTATATGTCAGGTACCACCCACAGGGACAACCTCACCCTAGTCGGTGATGTTTACATATATGTCAATCAAATAGCAAAAACAGAAACAGAAAAATGACATTTGGTGAAGGTTGTTTCTACTTTGCTGGAGAATCTAAACATCTTTTCATCACAAGGCAGAGGTCTAAAAGGAATATACAAAGGTATGTTTAAACGTGTTTATATATGTAAACATCATAAATGCAAGACCTCATAATCTCTATTCAGACCCCTTGGGTGCAGTTTATCAGGGGTGTGTATCCAAAACTTTTAGGCCTTTCATTTGAGGAGAAGCCTCTTGATATCACCCCCTCTCCTTGGTCTCTTCCCCTGCTCCAATACTTGGAACCGTAATTGTGCTACAGTATGTTTCAATTTGTCAAAGTGGTTAGGAATTGGCAACATCAGTTTCTTTGTTCTAATGTCAGATTTGTACTTACTAATCCGATCCCTTACTGCCTGTATTGTCTCACCCACATATAAAAGGCCACAAGGGCATTTGATGAGATATACCACATTTGTTGTTTCACAAGTAAAGAAAAATTTTACTCCAAAACTTACTCCAAAACCAGTATGTGGATGGTGAAATGAAGGGCCTTTAATTATGTGGGAGCATTGTAGACAATGCAGGCAGGGGGACGTACCCATCCGTAGTGTGGATATCCACTGTTGTTTTAATGTCAATTTTGTACTACCCAAATCTGCATGAACTATTTTGTCTTGATAATTCAAGTTCTTTTTATTACAAATAAGGGGTAGACTCTTAGTTTGTGATTTTCTGTTGGAAGAGCCTGTTGAGAAAGGCTTGTATGCCGAAACGCGTCCTGGTTATAGGACATTTTCTGGAATGAAATAAAAGAAACCTACTTGCAAAAGACACAGCTGCTGGGATTTGTTGTCCTATAGGAAACTTGACAGACTTGTAGGCACTTCCTTTGTCACTCTATGTAGGAGCAAGTACAAATAGGAAAGCCAGGTCCGCGCTATTCTCAGAGCACCACAAATGTCACTCCAGGTAACCTTTTCTTTTTCTTTAAGACAGAAGTATGGTCCACGCTTCAAATACCGACTGAATGTCAAATTTCCAGAAGACCTTTTGGAATTTGAAAGACCACATAGCGCAATACTGTATAGGATATGTGATAACAATTTGCTTTATTCTACTTACAAAGTATCTTCTCATAAAATCACAAAACAGACAACAGATCTCCGCTGTGCAGGTAAACGCCCGACCCGGGTTTCGCCCTTTCGGCTTCGTCAGGGGCTGTCCAATCAATACTGCACGGGTTACTGATAAAACCACCGTGCACTCTGCATTACTTCCGGGATAGTTACTTCCGTATAATCTCGGGCAACATATACATAATAACAAAAAAAATTCAAATCAATACACCAATGATTAAAAAGCACCAATAACAGTATAGCGAGATATTGATATATAGTATAAATGATAAAAGAGCAACATCACCAATAATTATAAAGAGAACCGACTCATAAACAAAACAGCAATGAAACTGCTAAGATAAAACAATAATAAAATTATAAATATAAATACCTCGATAAAAGCAGTGAATAATCCGTGATAAATACAAGATGATAATATTGTACCTGCCGATGGGGTCACAGACAGCACAATACAGCTAACTGCTGATATTACAATACTCCACACAAACAGAAGTGGGTGGGAGGGCAGCACTAATTTGCTTATATTTCTTGTTGTCCAAAGGGAAATACTTTAGGGAGAGGGGAGAGGAGCACCAGAGGGGACAATAGACCCTATGGTCTTTAGAGCATACATGCAGATTTTAAATCCCACTCGATGTTCAACCCTCTCGGTTGCACAGTGTTGAGATTGAAAATCCATTCCGCCTCTCTCTTATCTATCTGTTTCTTTGGATCGCCCCCTCTCCAATCCTTCTGGACTAATTCGAGCCCACAAAAGCGAAGTCCTTACTGATTTTTTTCATGACATTTTTTAAAATGCGCAGAGACGCTATGCGTTTCTAAACCTTTTTTAATATTTCTGATGTGTTCTCCCAGCCGCGTTTTCAGCTTTCTGAGGGTCCTACCCACATACTGCAATTTACAGGGACATTCCAGCATATAAACAACCCCCATAGATTCACAGGAGATGTTGCCTCTTACATTGAATTCCCTATTATTCACTGTGCACACAACAGACTCTTTTTTCATAACTTTTTTCTCATTAGTAAATCTGTTTTTGCATGCGGTACAAAAACCGCAGTGTGTGAATACCTTCCTATCTTGTTTTTTCACTTCATCAGTATCTTTCAGGAAACTTTTCACCACCTTAGTCCGAATTGTGGGAGCTTTTTTGTATATAAAGGGGGGTTTCTTTGGGATCAGACTACCTATCACCGGGTCGTTTTTAAAACGTCCCAATTTTTACTAATGACATTTTTAACCTGGGGACAAAGGGTAGAAAAATTGGAGATGAAGGCAAATTTGAAACGATCATCGTTTTTCTTTTTATTCTTATAGCTCAAACCTTTATCCTCATCACCAACCTCATCCCTTTGACCTCGTAGCACAGTCTCATTATAACCCTTCTCTATAAAGCGTTGCAAAATAACATCAGTTTGTTCTCTGTAATCAGCTGGCCTTGTGCAATTTCTTTTTATTCTTTTAAATTGCCCCTTTGGGATATTACTAATCCATGGGCCGTAATGGCAACTTGTGTTGTCAATATAGCCATTACGGTCCGATGGTTTGAAATAAGTTTTGGTGATAATGGCATTATTCTCTATGGAAATCTCCAAATCTAGGAACTCAATTCTATGTGGACTAATTTTTTCTGTTAAAACTATGTTCCAATTGTTTTCATTAAGATTGTTTATAAAATCATGGAGGGAGGAGATGTCAGCTTGCCATATCCCGATACAGTCATCAATGTACCGTTTCCACAATAGGAGGCCTTCTCCATTCATCTCCCTTAAGTGGGGGTCCACATGTAAGCTCTCCCAATAAGCCATAAAAAGGTTTGCAAAGCTGGGCACGAATTGCAACGCCAGAAATTTGTAAAAAATATACACCTTTATACCAGAAATAGTTGTGCGTTAGACAAAAATTAATACACATTAATAAAAACCTTTTCTTCTTCTGTTCCATTTCAATGTCACTATCCATATAAAATTCAACTGCTTTCAAACCGATTTCATTTGGAATAATAGTATATAAGGACGTAACGTCCACTGTCATGAGTACTGTGCTACTTGTTATGTTACCAAAATCATGTAGAATATCGAGGACATGGCCCGTATCCCTTAAATAGGAGGGCGTATTTGGCACATATTTCTGTAAGAAAATATCAATATATTCCGATAGTCTACTGGTGATAGAACCTACACCCGAGACTATCGGTCTACCCGGTGGATTTTCTAAATCTTTGTGTACCTTTGGTAGATAGTATATTGTGGGTAGTTTAGGATGTTGATTATTAAGGTATTCAAATTCTTTTTTATTAATAACACCGTCATCCAATCCCTTATCCAAAATCACTTTAAGCTGCTTCCTATATTCTATCACTGGGTCCCCCTTTAATTTCTTATATGTAGTCTGATCACTTAAAATTCGATCCAGTTCCTTTTCTTATTTCTCTTTATCTAAAACAACTATACCCCCCTTGTCGGCTGGCTTGATCACTATTCTATCATTCCTCTCTAAATTCAATAGTGCCTCCTTCTCCTTTTTATTCAGATTTCCTTTAGTGTTCTTATTAAACTTGATCTGCTCGAGTCCCTTTAAAACTCCTATTTTGAATGCCTCTACGCATTCATTATTTTTAACCTCAGGAAAAAAGGTGGATTTGTTCCTTAAGTTTGTGTAACATTTGTGTTCCAAAGTAGGGCTTTTAATTGGATTACTAATTATATATTTCTGTATATTTATCTTTCTTATAAACCTATAAACATCGCATGCAAAAACAGATTTACTAATGAGAAAAAAGTTATGAAAAAAGAGTCTGTTGTGTGCACAGTGAATAATAGGGAATTCAAAGTAAGAGGCAACATCTCCTGTGAATCTATGGGGGTTGTTTATATGCTGGAATGTCCCTGTAAATTGCAGTACGTGGGTAGGACCCTCAGAAAGCTGAAAACGCGACTGGGAGAACAATCAGAAATATTAAAAAAAGTTTAGAAACGCATAGCGTCTCTGCGCATTTTAAAAATATCATGAAAAAAATCAGTAAGGACTTCGCTTTTGTGGGCTCGAATTAGTCCAAAAGGATTGGAGAGGGGGCGATCCAAAGAAACAGATAGATAAGAGAGAGGCGGAATGGATTTTCAATCTCAACATTGTGCAACCGAGAGGGTTGAACATCGAGTGGGATTTAAAATCTGCATGTATGCTCTAAAGACCATAGGGTCTATTGTCCCCTCTGGTGCTCCTCTCCCCTCTCCCTAAAGTATTTCCCTCTGGACAACAAGAAATATAAGCAAATTAGTGCTGCCCTCCCACCCACTTCTGTTTGTGTGGAGTATTGTAATATCAGCAGTTAGCTGTATTGTGCTGTCTGTGACCCCATCGGCAGGTACAATATTATCATCTTGTATTTATCACGGATTATTCACTGCTTTTATCGAGGGATTTATATTTATAATTTTATTATTGTTTTATCTTAGCAGTTTTATTGCTGTTTTGTTTATGAGTCGGTTCTCTTTATAATTATTGGTGATGTTGCTCTTTTATCATTTATACTATATATCAATATTTCGCTATACTGTTATTGGTGCTTTTAATCATTGGTGTATTGATTTGAAATTTTTTGTTATTATGTATATGTTGCCCGCGATTATACGGAAGTAACTATCCTGGAAGTAATGCAGAGTGCACAGTGGTTTTATCAGTAACCCGTGCAGTATTGATTGGACAGCCCCTGACGAAGCCGAAAGGGCGAAACCCGGGTCGGGCGTTTACCTGCACAGCGGAGATCTGTTGTCTGTTTTGTGATTTTATGAGAAGATACTTTGTAAGTAGAATAAAGCAAATTGTTATCACATATCCTATACAGTATTGCGCTATGTGGTCTTTCTAATTCCAAAAGGTCTTCTGGAAATGTGACATTCAGTCGGTATTTGAAGCGTGGACCATACTTCTGTCTTAAAGAAAAAGAAAAGGTTACCTGGAGTGACATTTGTGGTGCTCTGAGAATAGCACGGACCTGGCTTTCCTATTTGTACTTTTCATTGTTAAGGAGTGGGACCTACTCCTCTACAGGACTGCTGCTTTTAAACCAAAACTACGTAGCCTTTTGATTCGTGTTTTATGTAGGAGCAAGACCTGGAGTAAGCAGTGTAAGTAGCCACTTATGCCACCATTGAAGGGGGAGGGGGGCACAATTAAGGTTATAAAAAAAAACAACATTGAAAATTGAACATGCATAAAGGAGTGGAGAGAACGAAAATACTTTGTGATAGTCAGCGGAGTTAAGATTTGACAACTCAGCTATTGGTCAATAATACTAGAATTGCCAGAAACTGGCTATTGGTAAACCTCTTTAGATATTGTAAAGATATTCATAATTTAAAAATTGTATTTTAAAAAAAATATTATGTTTAAACCCCTGTCTGGAACTTAAAGGGTACTTAAACCTATTCTCAAAGCACAGACGTTAGAGGTGTGTTTCTCCAAGTGATCTATACCTTTGACTTGGATTGGCTCTTCTCTGCTTGCAGCGTGTAGATCCATAGAAAGTATAAAGGATCCATACTCCTCATGCTGCAAAAGCAGAGCACATCTGATGCAACCTGAATGTGCAGAGTGCATAGAGAAGCACCATTACACCTTCCTTTTAGACATGATTTAGGTACCGTTTAGATATTGATAACCAGTCCTCAGGATAAATCATCAATTTTTGACTGACTCTTAGCAGAATTGCTTATCTGTTGTTGGAAGTTCCCACAATGCTTGGACAACAGCTGAGGACTACTCAAACTCAACCTGTAACGTCATGTCCGTCAGTCACATGGGCATTCCGCAGCTCATTCCCATTCAAGTGAAAAGAGTTGAGCTTTAATACCAAGAACAACAATACAAGCTATGGTGCTGTGCTTGGTGTACTATGATGTCATCAGATTGTCAGAGGTGCTAAAAGGTGGACCCCCAACAATCTGATGCTGGTAAACTTCTTGAGCATAGTTCATCAATATTTAAGTCTTGGACAACCCCTATAACTTAGTATACAAAAATGATAGTATGGACCAAGCCTCACCAACAGTGTCTACCGACACCTGTTCTTGAATTTGTCTAATGCCTCCAGGGTCTCTTAGGCCAAATTCACAGTTCAGTTATTTGGTCAGTTATTTTCATCAGTTATTGTGGGTCAAAAACAGGTGCACGAATTTCCCGCAGGGTCGTATCTATAAATGGTGGAGATATATGTAATACACAACCTCCAGCAAAGAAAAAAATCTCCTTAAAACATAGCTTTTAATCTTTCACAGTAAAACATAGGGCCAATAGCCCCAATTGTATAATGACACATAAAACCGCTCACTACTGTCTGTAATCCTTGACACTTGTATCTACAAGGGTAGAAACTGGGTGTGAATCACCAATGATATAAAAGTGGGGAGTGGCATATGTAAGGTATATGGGTACAGGAATCTGTCCCTAATTCCACTCTCAACTAGACCTTAGCCCAGGGACGACCCCTGATGGTGGAGACTCCCTGTCCTCGTACCTCACCTGTCTTACCCTAGTAGTCCCTTACTAAAGAGACTTTCCAAAGTAGCCCAGTGAACACAGGTGTCAAGGAAAGGACACAAATACATAAGAGGGCTCGTCCTAGTGCCAGTCGTCATTCATCGTTATCACCAATAGTGTTGGGTTTAACACTTTAATATAGCCAGTAATGTGACGGTAGACCACCAGGATTGATAACTTGCAACTCTCAGAAACACCTCAGTGTCAACCAGATCACAGAGGTGTAGTTAAGGGAGGATAATTACAGCCTCAGGTCTTGCAATAATATCAAATGATATATTGATTCGTAGCCTCAATAAGGACAAATACATAGAACCATTTCATATCTCAAGTCTCAAATGATATATTGATTCATAGCCTCAGTGAGGACTAATACAAAAAACAAAAAAACATTTCATATCTCAAGCCTCAACGCGTTTCCCCCTTGCCGTTAACCAAGGGTTTATCAGGAGGACATACATCAGCTGTAAAGTATGAAAAATAGAAAGTTCCAGCACTCTTAGTTGGGAATGCCACAGAACAGTAAAAGGTGCTACAGATAGGGCACGTCCCACACCCGACCACAGAGGGAATCAGCAATCACATGATGCAGCCATAATGATACTTAGTTGACAACCAGTAAACCCAGAGTCATTGGGTCAGTCGGTATACGACCCAAATTAGATAAGCCTCGCAGGAGGTTTGGATAAGGAACAGACATTGGGTAACTACCGGCTTATCTAATTTGGGTCGTATACCGACTGAGGTTGTGTCAAAAACAGGTGCAAATCAAAAGCACTGAACAAGTGCAAATCTTTCCATTATTCCTTATTTATTTGTAGGCTTCACTACTGGTTTAGGCTCACAATCAATGTTGAAAATAACTGACCAAATAACTGAACTGTGAACTGGGCCTTAAACCAAAAATGATACAATATCACAAAAAAAACCTTGTAAGTCACATCACAGCCACCTGGTGGCATCACCTAGGTACATGTTAAATAGACATTTCATGGCTAGGCTTGAGCAAATTGAGCTATGGATTATAGATCCAAGGTTGATTCATTAAAAAACTTTGTAATGCTGTTTCTATACTTAAAAACATTTTAAAATGGGAATTTGAAGTCGGCTCCGGTACCAAGGTCTGTGATCCGAAGCTTCACTCACTCAAGCCTACTCATGACATAGTATAACAAAAATGTTTTTCTTATTTTTTTTAAGTTGGTCATCTTTCATCATATTGTACATCTCAGGATATGTTGAACCAAGAGCAAATGTAAGGAAGGATACATCTGTATGTTATTGCAATCCTTGCACTTCAAGGGTATCAATCACTTTGCCCTTGCTGTTTTATCCAAAGGAAGTCCAACCAAAATTATCTGGTATTGACTTTTCAACTCTATAGAACTCCAAATCCTCATAGTCCCCTTAGTCATATATTTATGCAATTGATATTGAACTGAATGGGAGATTTGGAAGTATGTATGCAGTAAGATTCCCTTTAGTGGAGGCAGCAGGTATGCTCCAATTTTTTGATAGGACACAGTAGAAGCAGCTCAATGTTAGGCATCCTCTCCACATGGCTTCCTTAGTAGTCACTTGGTCTGACCTGCTACTGAGCCCAAAAACAGTACATTCATTTCATACCTCTGGGCACTGCTGTATATGTAACACTGCTTTTAGAAGACATACAGTGGGGGACATTTACAAAGCATTTCTCCAGAATTTTCACCATAAAGAATACATCACGCCAGAAATGAGTTATAAATATCAATATGGGCAAGGCTATCAAATTGGCGCATATTACACCTCATTTATCATCCTCTTATTGGCAGAAATGGCTCAATTAAGCCAGCTTATGTGGTGGTGTGCTGTGTAAAAAGTCACATTTATGGCATAAAGATGCAACTTTTTGTCAAAAAATAGCATTTTTGAAAAAAACAAAAAACTTGTGGGAATAGGTGATAGGTAAGTATTAAAACAGGAAGCATTTATTTTTATCTAATATAAATGAGCAAATAAATAACAGGGTTTTGTCAGGAACTTGACATTCAACAAAAAATAATAACAAAAACGTCCCAAGTCTGAGACAAAATTCACAATTTACCAGTGGAAATGTCACAAATATGTTTCAAAAGTCTAATGTATAATCTGGCGGGGTGGTGGCTGAAATAGTGCATTTTGGTTTAAAAAAAAGTCGTATCTTAGTGCCATTGGAGTTCAAATGTCGGAAATGGAGAGAAATAGCGAATAATCAAGTTCATATTTAAAAAAGGTCACATTTTAAAAGTGGCATGCACCTTGTGATATATGAGGTAATACAAATGACTACTTTTGATTTTTAATGTTAGTATTTTTTTGGCGCAAATTTGTCCATTATTGATAAATGTCCCCAAGTATCTTAGTTTTATTTAAAAAAAGAAGTTGTAGCCCCCCTACCAGTAAATTAGCAATGGGGTGGAAAATATTAAAAACATTTTTCAAAAATAACAAGATTAATGCTTTTATTCATGTGACTTGAGTGATACAAGGCTATTTCATTGCAATGAACTATTTCTTTTGATTAGTTCTTTGTGATATTTTTCCCCTTTCTATTACATTCTCATCTGTTTGCAGTGGCAATGAAGCATTGTGGGTGCTCTAACTAAGACTTTGTGAGTAAGATGACTGATGGTTTAGTACTCGGTTGCTCATAGACCCTGGCAGATCTCCTTCATTGTCAGCAGAATTAATCTTCATCAATCCATAAAAGTTGCACAGATGTTGCTCCCATCACTGCTAGCAATCACTGTGCGCAAATTAACCTCCAAACATCTAATGGTGCCATCACAACCAGCTCCCATACTAAGAGGAGAATATTTAAGGTTGAGTGCAACATATAAATAATTGCTTCCGTAAATCTCATGTGAAAGGCTCTATTTTAAAGTGAAAATTGGTCAATAGCTTTTTCTAATGTTGTAGAAGATTCATGGAAATTGTTGAAATTTCAGTCAGCTACTACCAGTGATCTTCATGAAATTACTAAAATTTCCATTGTGATTTTGGTTACATTTAGAAAAATCTTGTATGATAAGCAATTTTAGTATCTGTTAGTATTTGGTTGGAAAGTGAAACAGAATGCTCATTGAAAGCTTCCATTTACTCCTTTTTGACCTGATAACCTGGTGATTATCCTTTTTTGTTTTCTCTTTTTTTTACCCCCAACCTTCCCAAAGCCATACATTTTTTATTTTCCATTAACATAGGAATATGATGGCTTATTTTTACTACTATGTAGTGGGAACTGGTAAAAAAAAAAATCCAAATTGGGTGGAATTATAAAAAAAAACATAATTCTGTCACAGTTTTATGGCTTTTGTATTTACAGCGTTCCCTATGCAGTAAACTCGACCTGTTAGTTTCATTTTCTGGGTCAGTACAATTAAAACAATAACACATATGTATAGTTTTTATTGCATTTTAATACTGAAAAAAAAGTAAAAACAATTTTTTTCTTTGCATTGCCATAATCGGATGCCATAACTTTTTTATTTTTATGTGTATGGAGCTGTGTGAGGGCTAATTTTTTGTGGGGTGATCTGTACTTTTCATTGATTTTAGAGTGTGTGTGACTTTTAATCACTTTTTCTAAAAAAAAATTGTGGATGGTTAAGCAACCAAAAACAGCGAATCGGTCATTTTTTCTGTTTCGCCATTTGCCATATGGGATAAATATTTATGTTTATTTTTTAATTGTTTATGGATATTTATTTTAATTTTGGGGAAAGGGGGGTGAAATGTTATATATATATAATATATATATACAAACTTTTTTCTTTTTTAAAACTTTATAATTGTACCCCTGGGGAACTTGAACAAGCAGTCATCACATTGATTCTCTCATAGACTCCAATGTATTAGTATTGGAGTCTATGAGAATTTTACTTTGTTCCTATGGAGCCCTGTCACAGGCTGGCTCTCCATACTAACTTATGTACAGCAGCCTTGGATCATACAGGAGGACTGAGGCTGCTGCACAGAGCATCTGGCTCTCCTGATCCTCACTAGTGGAGCTGGTGCACGGCCGAGAGCATGTGCACTCCCGGTTTTAAACCTCGCAGATGCCATGTTCACATTTTACCAAGATATCTAATGGATTAAATGTGTGTGATCAACGTTATTGTCAATCGCATACATTAGTCCCAAATGCCTGCTGTTTAAAATATCTGGCACCCAGTGGCTATGGCACTTATTGTGCTCGTGAGTCGGCGCCATTTTTAAATACCTAACCACCAATGTATATATCTGTTAGGTGGTCAGGATGCCACCACCCATTTTTAAACTCTTTCTTCTTCCATGTCCTCCTCCTCATACCACTTTTGTTAATAGGACAAGAAATTATAATTACACTGCACCACCACTACAACAAGTAAACATCGAAGAGGAAATAGTGCTCGTCCAAGTCATGCAAGGCCTTTGAACCCAATTTGTTTCAAAACTTCCTTTATAATATGCTCTCCATACTACAGTAAAATGTATGGGCCCTGCTGAGGCCTTCTTCTTCTAACCACAAGAAACTCAGGACTTGCTTAGTTTTGTACCGAAGCTAAACTTGGCTTGGTTAATGAGGCACAAACCGAAGTTCAGCTTCGGATTTTGAAACAGTAAGCTATGAGCAGAACCGAACTGTAACGTCACAGGCACAAGACTAAGCAAGTCTCTCGTTACTTGTGGCTAGAAAAAGAAGGCCTCAGCAGAAGCAATATATTTGAAACAAATCGGTTTCAGATAGAGCAGTCTGAACCCGATTCGCTGAACACTAGTCATCAATATTATTTCACTACAAACCTCTTTAACCCTATAGCACATCACTACTTTTAAGATCTGGGAGAAAATTCTTCATGACTTTAACCTGGATATATAGTTTTTTACTTATTTATTGCACTTTGATGAGTTTTCACTATATTTTGCTTTAAAAGTAGGGATGAGTGAACTCAAACTGCAAAGTTCAGGTTTGTACCGAACTTTGGGAGTTCGGGTTAGGTGTTCAGGTGATTTTAATATTTTCCGCTATAACATGGTTATATCAGAAAAAAAAAAATTTGACCTGAAGTTCGGCAGAACCCGGTAAACCCAAGCTTCCACGGGTTCGCTCATCCCTATTTAAGAGGGCATTTATACCCCACCTTTCTCTGTTAATACCAGATCTTTAGATGACCTTGTCATCTTGTCTCAGGTTCACAGCCCTTACATTAAAAAATACTTTTATTGACTGGTGATTATTGTAGGGAGAAGCTGATCTTTCAAGATGGCCATCAGTTGACTACCTTCTCATTATACTTTTAGACATTTAAATATTGCCATGTAGCGACTTAATCTATGGTATAATGCAAAGTTTCATATCAATGTAGCTGTAAGTCAGCATTTTGTACAAAAAATATTATTTTTTCTTTGTAAGAAGACTGGGATTTGACACCCAATTTAGATAATCCCAAGACACAGCCACAAACATTCTGTTTGTTTTGTGTGCAAGTGAATTCCTCTAGTGACTTGTTTTAAAGGGCAGTTATCACTGGTTTACAAGCTCCGTTAATTAAAAGAGACAAGATCTTCTTCTCCAACATAACATGTCCCTAGAATTAACGTAAAAAACGTATTGCAATATGTCTTTATTTCATGAATAAGGGTCTCTGTAAAGCAATTGTTATGTCTTGCACAGATTACTATCTTAAGAACCTATATCACAGCTCTTCTTGGGCTCTGAAATGTGTGCCAAAAACTATGGTTAGAAAAAGGAGCAAAAGTAAACAGATTGCGATCTTGCTATATGTACCTCCAACAAATAGATTTTCTATGCCCTCTAAAAGCATTTCATTTGATAACATTAAAAATGTATAGTTACATTGGTGGCCTATGACTGTTGCTGCCCATGTATTCTGGGCTGGCTTCACTAAGCCTGCTTCAGTTTATTATCTGGAAATCAGTACCCACTGCCCCTCCTCTTACCTCCTGCAGATGGGCCTGCCATTGGAGTCTTGTGTGTCTTCTGACAGGCTTCCGCTTAATTCTTGCTGGCAAAGGCCTCTACTTCCTGCCTATAGGGCAAGTGGTCCTTCTTGCTCTCAAAAGGCTAATGTGTACAGACCTATTCCCTGAGATGATATGCTGTTCTTTTGTCTGCCCATGAACTCACCTTTGGTTGTTTACCCATATTTACCCTCCACTGCTTGATCTGACCTATACCTGTTAACCGCATTGACACTTTACTGCCTGCCCTGACCTTTGGGCAGTTTCCCAGATTCTCAAGTACTTTGCCTGCCCTGACCCCATCCTGTTATTGACTATGCATTTTACCTATCCCTCAGTGCTTTGCATGTGTCTTGGATCCAAGTGTCAGCAGCCAACCACACAGAGACTACTCCAGGAGGTAGCAGCCTGGTGCATTCCCTGTAGTGAAAAGAGGTTAGCCATTAAACTCCCAGCGATCACGGGAATTTAATCCCTTAGATGCTGTGCTGGAGCCTGAGTATGGCATCTAAATGGCGAAAATCTGTAAATGTGATTTTGGGTGAGGACCAGCTCCTTCGTGTGGTGATCAGGAAAGCTTTCATTCTAATGCTTTGAGTCCCTCTGAAAATCAAAAACATCCCCTTTCCCTAGAATAAAACAATAAATACATATACAAAAAAAAGAATCACCGTGGGTATGGTCACATCTAAAAACAGTTGTACTTTTAAATTATAAACATATTTATCCCATACGATGAATAGTATAATGGAATTTAAAATAAAAATGGCCAATTACCCAGTTTTCTTTTACCCTTTTTGCTTCATTTTCCCCAAAAAATTTAATAGATTCACAAACACTCCAAAATGGTGTAAATAAAAATTATAGTTATGTCTACACAGCTCAGTAGACATAAATAAAAATAAATGGGGGTCACAATATAGTGATGTAAAAAAAATATATATATAAATATATATATATATATATATATATATATATATTTATTTATTTATTTTTTTTTTCATTTTATTTCAGTATTAAAACACGAAAAATGAAATAGTAGTGTTGTAATCATAGTGACCCAGGGAATAAGGTCAGTTTTGCCACATAGGGAATGCTGTAGGTGTTAAAAGTTCTATACCAAGGAACCCCAAGGATGACATCCTTAGGTTCAACCCAAAGCCAAATCTATTAGTTGACACAGGGGTTTCATTCCTACTATGATAACATGTATTTTCGGCATTAAAAATGTTAGAGAACTATGTGACACCACACAAACCTAAAGAGGTTATCCAGGTTAAGAGCTGAACATGGACATAACCGTGTTTTCACCCAGGCAGGCCTTCTAATATGAGCATGTTTCAATGCTCTCCCTTTCCCTGTGTTGAATCACAAAAGACAAAGACTTTTTCTGGAGATTCAGTGTTGTACCGGGCTCTCCATGGGTAAGCTAGGTAGCCTTTGCCTGATAAGCAATTCAGACCCTCTGCTGACTGACCAGACGACTGTCTCTTTACCGTATTGACCCTTTCCTGCCTTCCCTGACCTTTGCCTGTTTCCTCAATATGAGTATTGTGTAATCCCTTGGTCCTTATTTACCAGTGTCTCTTGCCCCCATTGGTCAGTAGCCAACCACACCGGGATTATTCAAAGAGGTAGAGGCCTCTTAGCTCCCCTGGTTAAAGGATGAAAACAAGGGGAATGCCAGGATAATGCCCAAATTCAAATTGATTGATTGGCACAGTGGTTTCACACTCATTGTTCATAACACCAATCTTATTTACGGTACCTTTTAATTTGCACTCAACTTTATGAGATGGTTTATCAGGCTTTATGCCCCTTTAATTTAAGGTTTCTATCTTTACTTGTTTCCACTTGTGTTCCTAAACAGCCTAACATTATCTACTTTCTATACTTTGACCTCTCCTATAAATTTTGATGTCAATCTCCTATGCCATACTTTTTCTGTACTGGTGTCTCATCAAATCTCAGCACCCATATTTTTCTTTTCCCCTTAGTCCTCAGTATCTCACATCTTATGCTTGCGCTATTTTCTGTACCTAGCCATTGATCCGCTTAACCACCTCGTGATCCTTATATCACCTCTTACAATTATCCTATCCCCTCGTTCTCCAGCTTTATCAGTATCTGGGTTCTCTTTCCCAAAACTTTTAACTGATCCAGACTGCTTGCAAAGGAAATTCCCGAGATTTTAATATTTCCTGTTGGTTCTGGTGAATTTGGTCATTGGTGTATCAATAAGATAATATTTTTTCCTTCCTAAAAGGTACAAGAATCTATTCTCCAGCTTGGAGGTCTGCAAATAATTTTGTTAATCTGTGCCCCATGGAGAGAAGATAATTTTGAAATATTTATTTGTCTCTTTTTCTTTTTTTTAATTACATAGTTTTTGGATATTATATTTCTGAAAAATTTCACATTTTCTTGGGAAACTTAAAAAAATGATACATAAACATTTTGTTTTATTTTTTCCTTGGGACATAACCTACACAAAAAATGTGAAAGTGGGCCCAAGAGAACACACCATATAGATATTTGGATATTAAAGCTCCATGCTTGATAGGAATATTTTAGCAGTCAACGTATTGACTCCAATTTAAACGTAGAGGAAAAAAAACACATTTTTGACAGTTTAAACAGCAGTGGATTAGAGATGGGAAAGGAATTCAATTAAGTTCTCCAGCATTTCAGCTGCCAAGAATGAAATTGCAACCATGTACATGTGTTCACTTCTCCTACAGGATCATTATTGCTGATGTTTCCCATCTGTTGTTTGAGACAGTGAAAGTTAAAGTGCTGGGAAGAAAATAAAACACTAACATCACAAAATTGATAATTATTACATTGGTATAACAAAATCAGAGGTGATAAAAATTACAGCGCAATTCATTAAGTGCTATACTTAATTGTGGATTTTTTCAGCTGGCAAGGGGTGCACTTATCATTGACAAAAAAAATATGCAACAAGATAGTGGCTTCAAAAATTTGGTTACGTTGAGCAAGCATACCAGTGTTTACTATACTTTTGTTACCTCAAGGCATCATTGTATCTAAGTGGTTGGAACACCACATGATAGGAGGTAAGGAACATCATAAATAGTGGCCTAGCAGCAATCAACTGTTATCCAAAAATTGTAAGCAAAGGGAGCCGCTCTGGGATATCGAAACACACACATGGTCAAGTACTTTGCATTCATTAAACTTTATTGTTATTACTGTATGTCTGCAAATCTTTTAAAATGGAGCAAATAAGATAAAGAAACATCCTTGTCTTTACAATTCCCTTGGAGCTTAAGTTTTGAAGGTGGCTGATGTAGATCTTTGTGAAATAATTTTCTCCTAAAAGAAAGCATAACAATTGCCATGGATGACCTATAGCCATGGATTCAGTTTCATTTTAACCATGGCATGCCAATATTTTGTATGGTTTCCATACAAAACTTCTTCGTAAATGATCTGCCATTATAGTAGCACTAACATTTCAGCAAGTGAAGGGAGTAATGTTATATAGTAAGTCAAATTCAATTGTAAAAATCTGTACTTTCTACTTTACAGAGATGAGGATTGTCAGAGTCTTTAACAACCCCCTTCCTGCAAGAGTATCCTTGAATTGTAATCCACCAGTGAAGTAACTGTTGCCCAATGTCCTATTACATTGCAACATGTTGTGCCCTGTAATGCATACTGTTATAAGCTTGCATTTATTACAGGCACTATGGCAGATTTATTAGGTTTTATGCCACATTAACCACATGAAAACTTTGAAAATTATGACACATGCCATATTTGCACTATAATTTGGGACTTTTTTTCACTACTTGACACTTTTTGAAAGTGGCATGGAAATTCAGAAAGGGTTAGCAGGATGGCGTGTAACCAGGCCTCTTAATACATTTTATAAATAGCTATAAACATATTTTATTCCAGTTGGAAAACCCCTTTAAATTTTAGAGGGGTACACAGATAAAGTCTGCCTTACTCTATTGTTACTGGTTTTATTTATTGGATTATTTTTGTGCTCTCAATGCCAGGGTGCCACCTTTGTTACAGTACATACAATAAAAAGTCTTTGAGATAACAAACAAAGCTTCAGTCTTTTAGGGTACGCCAATACTGTCAGGTTTCTGTATGTAGTTTTGGAAGCCAAAATGAAGAGTGGATCATAAAAGGAGAGAAAGTATACTTCTCTTGTTTTAATTTACTCATGGTTTTGGCTTCCCAAACTTCATAAGGAAATCTGACCATGTGGAGGTACCCTTAGTTAGAAGGTTGAGCTTCTCAAAAAAATTCCAGTGTACATATTTAGGACAGAAGGGGCTTGGTGTTAATTTTCCCTTACATACAATTTCCATGATAATGAAACAGACCAATTCCCAACACCCTGTTTGCAAACACTGTAGTTCCTCTAGAGAAGGTAGAGAAGGAAGTCTTGAGGATCTTCTTGCCATTTTAAACATATACAGTTGTGTTCAAAATTATTCAACCCCCACTGAAATTGAGTGTTTTGGCCAGTTTGACATTGATTTTGATCATTTCAGTCATCTTGTTTACAATTAAATCAAAGAGGCACTTGTAAGTCAGACAAATATAACATAACATTTATAATGAAATAACCACAAATGTCTTTTCTGTGCTCACATCATTATCAGTTTTATTCAATCCCCAAGTGACATTCAATCTTAGTACTTAGTACAACATCCTTGTCCAGTTATAACAGCTTTTAAACGTGAAGCATAGCTTGACACAAGTGTCTTGCAGCGATCTACGGGTATCTTGGCCCATTCTTCATGGGCAAAAGTCTCCAGTTCAGTCACATTCTTAGGCTTGCGCGCTGCAACTGCTTTCTTTAAGTCCCACCAGAGGTTCTCAATCGGATTTAAGTCTGGTGACTGCGATGGCCACTTCAAAATGTTCCAGCCTTTAATCTGCAACCATGCTCTAGTGGACTTGGAGGTATGCTTGGGATCATTGTCCTGTTGAAAGGTCCAACGTCTCCCAAGCCTCAGGTTTGTGACGGACTGCATCACATTTTCATCCAATATCTCCTGGTACTGAAGAGAATTCATGGTACCTTGCACACGCTGAAGCTTCCCTGTACCTGTAGAAGCAAAACAGCCCCAAAGCATGATTGACCCCCCGCCATGCTTCACAGTAGGCAAGGTGTTTTTTTCTTCATAGGCCTCCTCCAAACATAGCGTTGATCCATGGGCCCAAACAGTTCTAATTTTGTTTCATCAGTCCACAGAACACTATCCCAAAACTTTTGTGGTTTGTCCACATGACTTTTGGCATACTGCAGTCAACTCTTCTTATTCTTTGGAGACAGCAAGGGGGTGCGCCTGGGAGTTCTGGCATGGAGGCCTTCATTACACAGTGTGCGCCTTATTGTCTGAGCTGAAACTTCAGTTCCTCAGCAGTCACACGGGGACTTTTCTCCACTTTGCGCTTCAGGTAGCACACAGCTGTCGAAGTCAGCATCTTCTTTCTGCCACGACCAGGTAGCGTTTCAACAGTGCCCTTTGCCTTGAATTTGTGAATGATGCTTCCTATGGTGTCTCTTGGTATGTTTAACATCTTTGCAATCTTCTTATAGCCATTGCCCTTCCTGTGAAGAGAAATCATCTCTTCTCTTGTCTTCCTGGACCATTCTCTTGACTTCACCATGTCTGTAAACACACCAGTAAATGTCTAGAAGGAGCTCAGTATCACAGTCATTTTAAATCTGCCTAATTGGTGCTTATTCTGCTTGATTGCTGCTCCTTGACATCCAATAGGTGTTTTCAATACCTGATTAAAAACACTTGAATAAACCTCTGTTCTTAAGAGTGCTAGTCTTTAAGGGGTTGAATAATTGTGTCAATGAAGAAATCACAAAAAAAAACATTTAATACTGTATTACAAAAACAATTTATGTCATTTTAGTTGCATTTGGTTCTTTAAAAAGTCCTTGTAAGATTTCATTCTGAACACAATTACAAATGTACACTAAATTCCCTAAAACCCTTTACAGCATTGGGGGTTGAATAATTTTGAACACAACTGTATATTAAAGGCTTTATCTGTAGCCAGGACAGGAGCATATTACTTAAAATCAATTGAGGTCTGATTCTGCTGAATCAACCTTCTGATTCAACTTGGGTTTGGGTAACTTAAACCTGTCTTGAAAGTGTTTTAATTGCCTCTCTCCCTTTCTTGCTCTCTTTTGATTCTACAAAATTGAATTACTCAAAATTCAAATTTGGTCTGAATTTAAAAAAAAAAAAAGTGTGTTGAATCCATTCACTCACCTTTATTTATCTGATAAATAAGAATCTAAAATATATAATAAAATTGTCCAAAGAAAAATGCAAAAACACACATTTGTTATAATAACAGTCTATTCTTGTTAATGTGCCAGAACAAGGCTTGCACTTGGCTTGTGTTATTACAATAGAGATTTAAGACTTTGATGCTTTTATTTTTTAGATTGATCTCTAATGACCTGCAAAGATATTCTAGACAAGCATTGTAAACACCCTTAAGTAAGTAATTTTAGATACTTCTTGGATGGTTTGCTCAATAATTACAAGAAAGTGTTCTCTCTAAAGGAATCTTCAGTTTTCCCTCCGTAACCAATGATGTGAAAAACTCTTCCAGAGAAAACTAATTGTCAATAATAATTATAATTATATCCTATGAATCAAGTCTGGAAAACATAATTTCAAGTATTTCAAGAGCATATGCCAGTCTTCACAGTTGATGACAGCGTTTCTGAAATGATGAACTAAACGTATTAGGAGTGGAAATTTGTAGACATTGAAAGATGAGTATTGAAAAAGAAAATAAGGGGCCTTAGTGATAATGAAAATGAACCCCTCATGTTATTATTAAGCCAGTTCAAAATCAGTTTTGCACCTTTTTATTTATTCGATGCAGTGTACCCAAACCTGACGATACTCTCCCTGCCACTTGATTGATATGACAGGACATCGTGGCTGACTCTGACAATCTTGTACCTACACTGCTGTTCTCTGTACTAGAGCAAGTGAACAGGCTCTGCTTTCACTGCTTGAGAAGCATTTTTTGTGTGCCACTACACCTTTACAGTTGCTGCTACAGAAATGGAAGCAGCACCAACCAGTGGCAGAGGTGCAAGATTGTCAGGGATGACAATTATTAAGACTGGTAAATGAGAACGGCCTGCCAGCCCCTCCCCTTCCCCGCCCATGCAACAACCAGAATTTTAGATTTGGCATGAGCGGGGAGAAGTCGCTTGATATAGGCGTATTGCAGTATAATACATGATCTGACCTCCTTAGTTCTTGAATTAGCAAATGTCCAAACTGTAGCCATATTATTTGATTTTTTAGCAGGACAACCCATAATTGGTCATATAAACACCACAGAGGAAGATCTTCTGCTTGTGACCCCTTTTATTAGGAAGAGCACAGATGAGTTACTCTCACAGACCCACCTATTCCATGTAATACTTGGTCACCCATTCATGAATTCAGGGGAAATGTATACACTAGAGTTTTCACAAATCTGATCTGTGACGATCAGCTGGGCTGTCTTTAATTTACAAACAATGGGGCATATTTATCGAGACCTGCATTTTAGACGCCAGTATTATTAACCTCTATACTAGGCTTCCTAGCTGTCTTTCATTTAGTTATGTTCTATGCCTAAACCAGGCATATCAAATGGTAAATGAGATGGGCCTTTCGGCCCATCCCCTTCTCCGACCACATCACACCCACTTTTTTAGATCTGGTGAGAGAAGTCGCAGATTGTAGAGCAAAGGCTAAATGACCCCTAATATGTCTCGATATGAATAACTCTTTAAACATTGCATTCTTCATTGATAATTTAGAAGACATCTCGTTGAGTTGTTTAAAAAGTCCTCCAAGAGGAATTGCTCGGTAAGTCTGATTATGATTCTCACTGTCGCACTATTCCATGTATTAATCGGTCAGCCTTTCATGTATGCAGGTGAAATGTATGACTTGAGCACTGGAGTCTTCTGAAATCTGACTGGTTGCGATCAGCTGGGTTTTATTCAATTGACAAACAATATGTCTTGATATGAAAAACTCTTTAAACATTTCTTCACTAATAATCAAGAAGACTTCTGTATGAGTTCTTCAAAAAGCCCTCAAAGACGAAGTCCAACAGACTGACTCTTTCATATTATAGATGAGTACATTTTGGTATCAACCACTTTCCTGTAAATCATCTCCAGTAGAAAATATGTGTAGTACATGGGACATGGCCAATCTAATAAACCCTTCAGTAAGGTTTCCAATAAGAAAAAAAACCTCTGTTGCGAAGGTTGTAGATGTAAAAGAAAAAAAAAAGAAAAAAAGAATTACAGATGTCTTTTACTTTTTCCCTTGGGTTACCATGATTATGTGATACTCTGTCAGGAGATGTGTATACATACAGTGCCTTGCAAAAGTATTCACCCCCTTGACTTTTTTCGTATTTTGTTACATTACAGCCTTAAGTACAACGTTTTGGTAATCTAAATTTTATTTGATGGATCAGAATACAATAGTCTAAGTTGGTGAAGTGAAATGAGAAAAATATATAAATAAAACTATTGTTTAGAAATAAAAAACAGAAAATTGGCATGCACGTATGTGTTCATCCTCTTTGTTAGGAAGCCCCTAAAAATCTTTGGTGCAACCAATTACCTTCAGAAGTCACATAATTGGTGAAATGACGTCCACCTGTGTGCAATCTAAGTGTCTCATGATCTTTTATTACATATACACACCTTTTTTGAAAGGCCCGGAGGCTGCAACATATAAGCAAGAGGCATCACTAACCAAACACTGCCATGAAGACCAAGGAACTCTCCAAACAAGTAAGGGACAATGTTGTTACAAGTCAGGGTTAGGTTATTAAAAAAAAATCCAAATCTTTGATGATCCCCCGGAGCACCATCAAATCTATCATAACCAAATGGAAAGAACATGGCACAACAGCAAACCTGCCAAGAGACAGCCGCCCACCAAAACTCACGGACCGGGCAAGGAGGGCATTAATCAGAGAGGCAGTCCATAGAGTTGGGCTTTATGGCAGAGTGGCCATAAGAAAGCCATTACTTTCAGCAAAAAAACAAAAAGGCAAGTTGTGAGTTTGCAAAAAGGCATGTGGGAGATTCCCAAAATGTATGGAGGAAGGTGCTCTGGTCTGATAAGACTAAAATTGAACTTTTCGGCCATCAAAGAAAGTGCTATATCTGGCGCAAACCCAACATATTACATCACCCAAAGAATAGTGATGAGCGGAAGGGGCAATATTAGAATTTGTGATATTTTGCGAATATTCGTCATATATTCGAAAATTCACAAATTCGTGAACTCCAGTCATTATTTTCTTGATTCCGAAAATTCACAATAAAATTTAGCATAAAAATTTGCAATAACTGGTATTTAAAAAAAACAAATATTTGCGATTACAAATATTTTTTGCGATATTCTAAATATTGGCAAATTCTCGAAATGCCGATATTCGCGATTAAAATTCGCAATTCGAATATTGAATGAATAGTTTGCAAGGCACTTCACATGTTTCTATATATGGTCACCCAGTGAATTGCAGCCTTTTGAAGATTTTGCTATCATGCTGAGATAATACATTTAATTTCTATAGTGAGAAATTTAACCACTTCCCCACCGCCTAACGCACAACTGCGTTCTCGCGGCGGTCGGCTGTTCTGGGGCGACGAATATGTGCGTCATCTTGCGAGACGCGAGATTTCCTGTGAACGCACGCGCACGCAGTAACTCGCGTCTCAGGAGTTTAACTACAGCCTGCCAGCGATGATCCATCGCTGGCAGGCTGTAGATGCGATATAAATCGCATCAAACAAGTATATCAGACGCTGTTTTGTGAACAGCGTCTGATATACCTGCTACCTGGTCCTCTGGTGGTCCCATTTGCTGGGATCAACCACCAGAGGACCAGGTAACTATGTAAAGTTGCACCAAACACTACACTAACCCCCCCACCCCCCCTCACCTATTAACCCCTTGTTAACCCCTTGATCACCCCATCTAGACCCCCTGATCACCCCCCTGTCATTGATCACACCCCTTGTAAGGCTCCATTCAGACGTCCATATGTGTTTTGCGGATCCGTGGATTCACGGATCCGTGGATCGGATCCGCACATCTGCGGATCCACAGATCCTCAAAACATGGACACCGGCAATGTGCTTTCCGCATTTTGCAGATCCGCACATTGCCAGAACTATATAGAAAATGCTTTTTCTTGTCCGCAATTTCAGACAAGAATAGGACATGTTCTATATTTTTGCGGAACGGAAGTGCAGACCCGGAAGCGCGGATCCGTAATTCCGGATCCGAGCGGGACAAAGTCTGTCCCCATAGAAATGAATGGGTCCACAATTCCGTTCCGCAAACAGAATTGCGGACGTGTGAATGGGGCATAAGGGTCCCTTATCACCGCCAGTTAGTTAGCTACTTGTTAGGTTGCTAGCGCCCAGCCCACCGCACCGCAGTCACTGATTTTGGCAGAGATTTTTTCATCCACATTGATTGATGCGAATGAAAAAATCTGTGCCGTTCATTTTTATTTTTTTTCAGCCCAGAGGCTGAACGGCAAAAATCTCATTACCCGTATGCTCAATATAAGGAGAATTGCAGAAACTCCTAATGCTGGCCATACGTGTAATGATTGCGGAGACCCCTAAAATGCCAGGGCAGTACAAACACCTCACAAGTGACCCCATTTTAGAAAGAAGACACCCTAAGGTATTCCGTGAGGGGTATGGTGAGTTCATGTAAAATTTTATTTTTGTCACAAGTTAGTGGAATATGAGACTTTGTAAAAAATAAAAATAAAAATCAATTTCCGCTAACTTGTGCCAATTTTTTTTTTTTTCTGTGAACTCGCCATGCCCCTCATGGAATACCTTGGGGTGTCTTCTTTCCAAAATGGGGTCACTTGTGGGGTATTTATACTGCCCTGGCATTTTAGGGGTCCTAAAGCGTGAGAATCCAAATGCGTAAAAATGCCCTGTGAAATCCTAAAGGTACTCATTGGAATTTGGGCCCCTTTGCGCATCTTGGCTGCAAAAAATTGGCACACATGTGGTATCACCGTACTCAGGAGAAGTAGGGCAATGTGTTTTGGGGTGTATTTTTATATATTCCCATGCTGTGTGTGAGAAATATCTCTGTAAACGACAACTTTTATTCAAAGTTGTCAATTTACAGAGATATTTCTCTCACCCAGCATGGGTATATGTAAAAATACACCCCAAAACACATTGCCCTACTTCTCCTGAGTACGGCGATACCACATGTGTGCCATTTTTTTGCAGCCAAGATGCGCAAAGGGGCCCAAATTCCAATGAGTAACTTTTAGGAGGGCATTTTTACGCATTTTTCTTCTCATGCTTTAGGGCCCCTAAAATGCCAGGGCAGTATAAATACCCCACATGTGACCCCATTTTCGAAAGAAGACACCCCAAGGTATTCGCTGAGGGGCATAGTGAGTCCATGAAAAATTAAACTTTTTGTCAAAAGTTAGCGGAAAGGGAGACTTTGTGAGAAAAAAACAATAAAAAATCAATTTCCACTAACTTGTGCTAAAAAAAAAAATTTCTATCAACTCGCCATGCCCCTCATGGAATACCTTGGGCTGTCTTCTTTCCAAAATGGGGTCACATGTGGGGTATTTATACTGCCCTGGCATTTTAGGGGCCCTAAAGCGTGAGAAGAAAAATGCGTAAAAATGCCCTCCTAAAAGGTACTCATTGGAATTTGGGCCCCTTTGCGCATCTTGGCTGCAAAAAAGTGGCACACATGTGTGCCGGATACGTTTTCCGGGGGTAGTGAGAATTTTGTTTGTTTTAGAGAGGCTTGCAAACTCCATTTTCGCTTACGTCCCCATTCCTCTGGTGATGAGGAGCAGAGGGTGGGGATCATCATCTCGATGCTCAGAGATAACGCTCAGTCTTGGGCCTTTTCACTGCCAGCGGGGGCACACTCCCTCCGATCGGTAGATTAATTTTTTATAGCCCTGGGTCAGATATATGATGATCCGGATCGTATTGCTCTGGCTGAATCTAAACTGTGTCTTTTATGCCAGGGTAAACAGTCCGCAGAGATATATTGTTCTAAATTTCGGAGGTGGGCAGCTGATACTGGTTGGAAAGTCAATTTTGTCATGGTCTTACTGAGAGATTAAAAGATGCATTTGCGTTTCATGAGAGGCCAGTGTCTTTGGAGTCTGCCATGTCTCTAGCTGTTCGTATTGACAGGCGTTTGAGCGAGAGAGAGAAGACTACTCTTTCCTGTCATATTCAGCCCAAGGACACTGGAGTTGTCTGATGCAGTGCACAGGGGTCTCACTCTGTCTCTATACCCTCTGTGGAGGACCCCATGCAGCTGGGTTTAGTTGCCCCTGATACTAGAGGATTCAGCCCTCAGAAGAGGGTATGTTTCTGTTGTGGAGGTATTAAAGGGAACCTGTCACCAGGATTTTGGGTATAGAGCTGAGGACATGGGCAGCTAGATGGCCGCTAGCACATCCGCAATATCCAGTCCCCATAGCTATATGTGCTTTTATTGTGCAAAAAAAATGATTTGATACATATGCAAATTAACCTGAGATGAGTCCTGTCCCTGAGATGAGTCACGTACAGGACTCATCTCAGGTTAATTTGCATATGTATCAAATCAGTTTTTTTACACAATAAAAGCACACAGAGCTATGGGGACTGGATATTGCGGATGTGCTAGCGGCCATCTAGCAGCCCATGTCCCCAGCTCTATACCCAAAATCCCAGTGACAGGTTCCCTTTAACCATTTAGCTAATGTTTGCCCTTCTAGGAGGTTCATGGGGTTTCCTGTGGGTAATAAAAAGAAAAAAATGAAGAAACCCTCTAATAACTTTCCATTTGCTACAATTGGCAAGGTTAATGTGGAAACTGAAGATTTGCCGTTTGCTTGTTGTTCCCGTTTTCTCCTACCTGCCAGGGTGGCGGTAGACAGCAAGAACTTTGTTTGTGAGATTGTTGTTGATAGTGGAGCAGCTGTCAATCTCATTGATAGTCAATTTGCTACAGCACATGGTTTCCAGGTGTGCACTTTGAAAAAAGCTATACCTGTTTTTGCTATCGATTCCGCTCCACTTTCTCAAAAATCATTAAAGGGCATAGTTCACAATATCCGTTTGACTGTGGGTGACACTCATGTTAAGGATGTGTCATGTTTTGTCTTAAGCGGATTACCTACTCCTCTAGTGTTGGGGCTACCCTGGCTCACTAAACATAACCCCACCATTGATTGGCAAGCAAGGCAAATAAATGGTTGGAGTGAGTTTTGCAGAGAGAATTGCCTCACGGCAACTCTCGCAGAGGTTTCTGCAAAGACCGTACCTTCTTTTCTCTCGGAATTTTCTGATGTGTTTTCCGAGAGTGGTGTCCAGGAGTTGCCCCCTCACCGAGAGTATGGATGTCCAATTTATCTCATTCCAGGCGCCAAGCTGCCTAAATCACGATTATACAATCTCTCTCAACATGAGAGAGCTGCCATGCGTACTTATATCTCTGAGAGCCTGAGAAAGGGACATATCAGACCCTCGAAGTCACCTGTTGCCGCTGTTTTTTTCTTTGTTAAAAAAAAAGATGGTTCTTTAAGACCTTGTCTGGATTTCAGGGAGCTTAACCGTTTTACGATTCGTGACCCCTATCCGCTTCCTCTGATCCCGGATTTGTTTAACCAGATTGTGGGGGCTAAAGTTTTTTCTAAGTTGGATTTAAGAGGGGCATACAACCTTGTCAGGGTCAGGAAGGGGGACGAATGGAAGACGGCCTTCAATACCCCGGAGGGTCATTTTTAGAACTTGGTTTTGCCCTTTGGTTTGATGAATGCTCCGGCCGTCTTCCAACATTTTGTGAACAGCATTTTCTATCATTTAATGGGGAAATTTGTACTGGTGTATCTAGATGACATTTCGATTTTTTCTCCTGATTTCAAGACTCATCGGGACCACCTATGTCAGGTCTTTCTGATTCTGCGGGAGAATAAATTGTATGCTAAACTGGAAAAATGTGTGTTTGCAGTTCCAGAGATTCAATTTCTTGGTTTTCTTCTCTCCGCTTCTGTTTTTCGGATGGAACCGGAGAAGGTCCGCGCCGTGCTTGATTGGGAGCTTTCTGTAAATCAGAAGGCGCTGATGCGCTTTGTGAGTTTTGCTAATTATTACAGAAAGTTAATTTTGAATTATTCCTCTGTTGTTAAGCCACTCACTGATATGACTAAAAAGGGGGTAGATTTTTCCTCATGGTCGGAAGAGGCGCTTCAAGCCTTTTCTAGTATTAAAGAGCGTTTTGCTTCCGCTCCCATTTTGGTACAACCTGATGTCTCTTTACCTTTTATTGTTGAGGTGGATCCCTCTGAGGTGGGGGTGGGCGCGGTCTTATGTCAGGGTCCCTCTCCTGCTAAATGGCGACCGTGTGCTTTTTTCTCAAAAAAGCTCTCAGCCGCAGAGAGAAATTACGATGTGGGAAATAGGGAGTTGTTGGCCATCAAATTGGCTTTTGAGGAATGGCGTAATTGGTTGGAGGGAGCCAGACACCCAATTACCGTGGTTACTGACCATAAGAATCTGGCCTTTTTGGAATCAGCCAAGCGTCTGAACCTGAGACAGGCCAGATGGTCCTTGTTCTTTTCTAGGTTTAATTTTGTTGTTACGTTCCACTCTGGGGTTAAAAATGTGAAGGTGGATGCCCTGTCACATTGTTTTCCGGGAGGGGGGAACTTTGAGGACCCAGGTCCCATTTTGGCTGATGGGGTGGTCGTCTCTGCTCTTTATCCTGATTTGGAGGCAGAGGTTCAGGCAGCCCAGGCAGAGGCACCTGATCTTTGTCCTCCTGGGAGGTTATTTGTGCCGCTCGCTTTGCGACACAAAGTTTTTAAGGAGCACCATGACAGTGTTCTTGCTGGGCACCCGGGGAGTAGAGCCACAGTGGATCTCATCGCTCGCAGATTCTGGTGGCCAGCTCTTCGTAAGACGGTTGAGGGGTTTGTGGCAACCTGCGAGACCTGCGCTCGTGCCAAGGTCCCTCATTCACGGCCATCGGGATCTCTCCTCCCGTTACCCATACCTTCCCGTCCTTGGACGCATCTGTCCATGGACTTCATTACGGACTTGCCTCGCTCCTCTGGGAAGACTGTGATTCTGGTGGTAGTGGAGCGTTTTAGCAAAATGGTGCATCTTATTCCTTATCCTGGGTTACCCAATGCTAAGACGCTGTCGCAAGCGTTTGTTGATCATATTGTTAAATTACATGGCATTCCTTCTGACATCGTTTCTGATAGGGACACGCAATTTGTTTCCAGATTCTGGAAGGCCTTCTGTTCTCGCTTGGGGGTTCGGTTGTCGTTTTCTTCTGCTTTTAATCCGCATTCGAATGGTCAGACCGAACGCGTCAATCAGAATCTGGAGACATATCTGCGCTGTTTTGTTGCGGAGAATCAGGAGAATTGGTGTTCTTTTTTGTCCCTTGCGAAGTTTGCTTTAAATAACCGTCGCCAGGACTCCTCTGATAAGTCACAATTTTTTGGTGCATATGGGTTTCATCCGCAGTTTGGGACATTCTCTGGAGAGGGCTCTTCTGGTTTACCTGATGAGGAGAGATTTTCTCATCCTTGTCTCTTATTTATTTATTTATTTAGGTACGAGGGCATGTATCTGTCTACCACCGGGACTTGTACATGTGTACAGTAGTTTGGGTGAGTTCTTAGGGATTTATAGGGCCCTTCTATGTTTTCCTTAGTTTGGGATCAAGCCAGTCTGTCGTTATTTATCAGTTCCTGCTAACTGTCCTCCATCCTTGACACTGGCTTACGTAAAGGCCATAGCGGCAATCTTGATTGAAGACACATCTCATCACTTATTTTCCGCATATTCTGCAATCAAGATGGCCACGGAGGCCTCTTTACGCATAAATGGGTGAGGTGAGTATTATATTTTTTTTTATGACATTTCAGGAAAAATAGATTTGATACCGCGAAGCACGAGGAAATTTGGCTTTATAGCTAATAAAATTTTTCCTGAAATTCAGATCTAACTCAATTTGTTTGGCTTTGATTCACTCAACACTAATTTGGAGCTAATGGAGGGGTGATCCCCTTGCTCAGGACCAATATACAGTATATATATACAATACATTAATCAGAGTGAAGGATGTCAACAAAGAGCATCTCATCTCAACCCATTATGTCTGTACTAGATATGGATAGCACCATGATTGACTACTTGCTACCAAGTAGTCACATTGTGGGTCCAGTACATTGTGGGTCTAGTAATGGAACACCCTATGATTAGACTATCTCCAGTATGGATGAGTGAGTCAATTCATGTGAATAAATTCATTCATCGGTCTGATAGGGACTGATTTTCTACAGGAAATGAACTAAAGTGGTCACAGATTAATATGGCCACAGCTAGTCCAGTACCAAAACGCTTTGTGTGTACACAGTTGGGCAGCGGAGCCAATTCAAGATTCCTTTTTTCTACGTTTATCTACACATTTTTCACAGCCATGATAATCTCGTACATGTACCAATGCCGCAAGTATTAGCACATGCACCAATGATATGTCTAGTTAAACAAATAACGGCCACTAAAATTTGTCAATAGTGCATACAAATTTGTTGATCCCAATTTGTGTAAATGTGCACATAAGCCAATACTTAAAAGTAAGACACAGTAACATGCACAAGATTATAAAGGCAGGGCAAGATGTGTGGTCATATTAAACTCAGGGAGCGTCCCTAGCTGTATAAAAAGTGTCAATTTGTTAAAATGGACAAATCAATTTTCTCATCCCTAATCCCCAGGGATTGTCAAAAGTTTGCCACAATCTTTATAGACTTTACTTAATCATCAAATGTTTATATGGAGTATATACTATCACTTTTGATTTTGTAAAGTTTTTCTAAAACACGTTTCTTTGTTTTCCTTAAAGGCAGGCTTGCAAGGATAAATGGAAGAATTAAAGTCATACTCTCACAAGGGTTTTGTGCCTATGTGATTTTTTTTCCAAGGATAAAGCACATTTAGAAACATTCTGCCCCAGCTGTAAGATATGTGAGGTCATCTGGACAGGGACATCGAGGCCATCTCATTAATCTTGATATATAGTTGAACATCTGAGTTTGAGCTCTTAAGATGATCTCCTCTGGATGTACTTTGAAAATGAATAATAAAATCACATACTGTGTGAGGCAGGGATTTACAAATGGGTCTCAAATAACAACTAATAGCTATACAGTACCTGACAGTCATCTGAGTTCCTGAAGACATAAATAATTGGAATGTACTGGATATGAAATAGGTATAAAATCAATAAGAATGGGTATGATTTTGCTGAATCCTGGGATGATTAACTAATGTCCAATTTCCAGACTGGCAACATGGTGACCTCAGTAGAGATGAGCGATTTTCTTAAAAATTTTATTCGGCTAGTTTGCCAAATTTACCCAAAAAATTTGGTTCAATACGAATTTATTTGGGGTGAATTGCGTTAAAAACAGCTATTTCCTGGCTGCAGAGAGCATTTATAATGGTGTAGAACACTGTGACTTGCAGTAACACGCATAGGAAGTCTGCTGTGGTAGTGAAGCAATACTGTGAGTTAGTATGACATGTAGATGACAGGCGTCGCTCTTAGAATCACTACATACTTCTTCATTAATTTGGGCAGGTACAGGGCCAAAACTGACCAAAAAACTCAAGTGGTAACTCAACCTTACAGGTCAATTTTAGCGCCAAGTATAAAGAACCATGCAGAGGCCCAAGATCCTACTATAGCATGATTAGTTTTCCCTTCCTCAGAACAATAACCCCCAAAAAATGGATCCTGTCTGTGGAGCATCCACCTTCACTCAGTCAGCATTTGGTCAGTAATCCATCAGTTTTGCTAAAGCCAAAGAAACAGGAGTGGATCCAAAACAGAGATGACACGTGAATGGGATATTTGCATGTCTTCTGTGTTTTGTACCCACTCCTGCTTTTGGTTACCAAATCATAAGCCAATTCTGTTTCAAAATAGAGACCATGTCATGCAGGCCTTACAACTATTACATAGACAGGATCTGTTGTGCGTCTCATATTTTCTTCCTTCTGGGGAAGAAAGGTCAAATAAATTATGATGTCAGCCAGGCTGAAATGCAAAAGAGTGGCCCAGTCAAGAAGTGGGGAGGGTGGGAACAGCATGAGAAGTCCACAGAGTGGCCCTATGACATAGTGGTGAGGTGAAAGCAGCATGAGGAGACCAAAGAGTGGCCCAATGACAGATTCTGGAGGTGGCAGCAGCATCAGGAGGAGGCCACAGAGTGGTGCAATGAAAGCGTGGAGGTGGCAGCAGCATAAGGAGGTCACTGAGTGGCACAATGAAAGAGTGTGGAAGTGGTGGCAGCAGCTGCATTAGGAGGAGGCCACAGGGTGGCACAATGACAGTGTGGAAGTGGCAGCAGCATAAGGAGGAGGCCACAGGGTGGCACAATGACAGTGTGGAGGTTGCAGCAGCATAACTCCCCCTTACTCTGCTGTGACCTGTGCCTGCACCAGAAACATTTAGGCCTCTGCCACTCCCTATGCAAGGCCTGGCACTTCTCTGTCTGACATACTTTTAGATCAAATAAATAAATAAAAAGGAAAATAAAACCCTTCAAAAAAGTCTCACTTCACCACACAGCGGCTTATAAGCCCTTTTCTTTTTTTCTACTAATACACGCCAAATAAGGCTTTAGAACATATAACTGCACCGCTGAACAGCTAAAAGGCCCTTAGGCTTCTTTTTCACGAGCGTGGCGGATTAGGTCCAGATGCGTTCAGGGTGGGTTCAGTGAAACCTGCACCATTTTGCAAGCAAGTTTAGTCAGTTTTGTCTGCAATTGCGTTCAGTTGTTCAGTTTTTTTCTGGTGAGTGCAATGCGTTTTGATGCGTTTTTCATGCGCGTGATAAAAAACTGAAGTTTTACAAACAACATCTCCTAGCAACCATCAGTGAAAAACGCACTGCATCCGCACTTGCTTTCGGATGCAATGTGTTTTTCACTGAAACCCCATTCACTTCTATGGGACCAGGGCTGTGTGGAAACCACGAATATAGAACATGCTGCGTTTTTTACGCAACGCAGAACTGATGCGTGAAAAAAAAATGTTCATGTACAAAATGCTTTAGAACATAGAACTGCTCCGCACAAGGGAAAATAAGACATACAAATATTTCCTTATAATAAGCCCTGTTAATGCCTGTATCAAACAGCACTTGCACCCCAATAACAAGAACGGTGTGCTGGAATTATAGAGCTGTATAATGGCAATTTGGATCCCCAATCAGTGCAGCAAGGTGTAAGAGGACTTTTACTATTACCCAGGCTGTAAGCTCCTCTACTGAACCCTGCTCTGCTTCAATACTGTGGAATGATTCCTCCCTATCTTTTTCCTGAACTTCGATACAGCAAAATAAAAGTTTTAAAGTGTTTTCTAAAACTGTCCCTAGTGCCTGCTGACGTCTCTCCCTGCACTAAGTACACTGGAGAATGGCTGAATCCAAGATGGCTGAGGCTATTTATAGGGCTGTGACATTACAGGGCTGGCTGTCTGTTGATTGGCTGCATGCGTGGCATCGTGGGTGATCCCTCGTTCCCAGAGTTCCTTGCTCCATGTCCTAACATGTGCAGCCGCCATTTTAGGAAAAAATGCAATTCGCTACCAAGGAGCAAATCAAATTTTTCCTGAAATTCGGATCGAATTCACCCATCATCAACTTTGATTTTCTCATCTCTAGACCTCAGGCTTAGAATGATCTTATCTTCTAAATTGCTCTTTAATGGGTTCTATGTTGTAACATTGGTTTCAACAGCTTTGTAAGTGGTTTCAATAAATGCCACCAAACCATTAAGCGATATATGGCGTGATCCAACTAGAAGTTAGCCTCTGCTGCAGCGCTTTCTTGAAGTACAGATTTTGGCAACTGAAGTAGTAGCATAACCTACAAGAAGCAGGTCTGACTGGATGGTCTTTGTGTCCTCTTTCTGCTGCCAATAATTTATGTATACATACAGCATATAGCATGAAGATATGAAAAACAGTGTCTGATGTCTCTCAGGGTATCATTTAATGTTTTCTTAATTATTTTGTTTAAAACAGTTGTCTCATGACGGAATAAGGA
Source organism: Bufotes viridis (assembly GCA_033119425.1). Classification (NCBI taxonomy): domain Eukaryota; kingdom Metazoa; phylum Chordata; class Amphibia; order Anura; family Bufonidae; genus Bufotes; species Bufotes viridis. The sequence continues at coordinate 83,783,401 of CM065598.1, read as the reverse complement.
TATCATAAAGAGTTAACCCTATTTGGGACTCCATACTCCATCAAGTTTTGAGCTGCTAGTAAACATTGTCTTATTTAGATAATAATTAATAACCAATGTTCTTGAATCAGCTATATAAGACCCGAGCTTACCACACCTCACCCTACCTTCAACTTCTCCCCAGTTGATCAATGACCACTGATGAATACAGACATACTATATTTCTGAGAATGTCATGAAGACCTACAATTTCTCATGATACAAATTCAAAACATTCTTGTAAAGTACTATGAAAATTCTCAACAGGCTGCAGTTCATATCACAACTACTGAATGGCTACATATTGACACATATAGCATAAACTTATCCCAATAGATTATTGGGGAAAAGGCGTGTGTCCCCTCATCCCCCCCCCCCCCCTCAGCACTCATCTCAGGATATAACTATCAACAATAATAAAGTACAAAGAATCCCCTAAAACATCAATAATCTTTATTAATTTTCCTTATACAATCCAATAAATTCCATAAGTGAGGAAAACAAATACAAAGCACCATAATTCCTCTGCACTTCATACTACATACTATCACATTTCTGACCTATCCCTGAAAGTCCAATGAGTAAACCACTAGCTGTTGTAAATATAACAATTTCCCAATGCATATGCACAAAAAGCTTTCTACAGATTAGTGGTATCCATTTTAAATACTGATCTCACTTACCACAGGGGACTAGGTACATGCCTTATAAAATACCTAATAAAATACTGTGAATAATGGAATGGCGCACCCCACTAGGGACAGTGTTAGACTCATGAATACAGTGAGCTCATGACTGTATGTTTGACATATTCTTTTTTTATATCAGTTATTAAGCAAAAAGCACAATGTTTTAGTGAATTTTTGTATAGGATAGAACCCTTGTAGCAGACCCTTGCCTTGAAATGGAAAAATCTACATGAAGGAACCTATGCAATATTAGTGATGAGCGGCAGGGGCAATATTCGAATTTGCGATATTTCGCAAGTATTCGGTAGAATATTTGTCATATATTCGTGAATATTCGTAATCGAGATTATTCTCTTGATTGCGAAAAATCGGCAATGTAAAAATCACATAATGCAAATTCGTAACACGAAATACAGGTGTGGGTCATTTTTGCTACATTTTCCTGAGTTTATCCTGACTGAATTAGAATATTCTTAATTTTTTTATTTTTTTTTAGCTTATGCGAAAAATCGGCAATGTAATATGCCTGTTATTCCAGTAAGGGCGGGTTATAGGCAACTTTCCTATTGGTTTGGCTTGCGAAAATTTGCGAATATGTAGAATATGGCGTGATATATATTCGTAAAAACGAATATTCATCTTTTTTTTTATCTGAACCCATTACATTACATAAGCAATGCGCCGCACAGACCTGTGAGTTACCAGAAGAAGGAGCATCGGCGGCCACAGCGCATGTAAGTATAATGCTGCTGACTAACTGACCATGGCAGCCAGAACTTCAGTAGAGTCCTGGCTGCCATGGTAACTGATCAGAGCCCCAGCATTACCGCTGCCACCAATGATGTGGGGGGAGGGGGGGAGGTAGCACTGCCCACCAATGAACGCCTTGGGGTTAGTATATACCATTGGATCAGAGTTTTTACGATCGTGAAAACTCAGATCCGAAAAAGCGGGCAGTTTTTTGGGAACCAGACACCCTCTCCTCTTCCGAGCAGGGGGTGCCTGGGGTTTTCCCATTGACTTACATTGTGCTCGGGTGCTCGGTAGAACACACGAGCATCCCGATGTGTTCGGCCAGAGCACCCGAGCACATGAGCACTTTGGTGCTAGCTCAACACTAGTAACCACTAGTGTTGAGCGCGAATACTCTAATCGCGAATATCGGCGCTTAACAAATTTGCTAATATTTTAAATATAGTGCTATATATTTGTATTCGTGAATAGTGTTGATCGCGAATATTCTAATCACTAATTTATCATGAATATCAGCACTTAGCAACATCCCTAGCAACCAATAGGAAAGTTGCCTATTGCCATTGCCCATTGTGGTATGCATGTAAATGCTGTTTTCAGGTATCTTAATATATACCCAGAAAGCCCAGTACGGGGCTTAAAAGTTATTTACGTAAGTAATCAGTAAACTTAAATGAGTTTTGATGAGAATCAGTGATCATTCTTTTAGACTTGCAACCAAACCCTCTCCATCTTTAATTGACATACAATATCCTATGCTATATCAAATATAACATATTATAATCTATATATATGAAGAAGAATGTTTATTTATGTGCGTGTGTGTATTTATTTTCCGTGATCACTCAAAAATGCAACCATCAATTTCAACGAAACTTGATATACACATCCCCTGCTACCTGGAAAGAAATCTTGTGTGGAGTCACAGCTCTCTAGGACATACCGTTCCTGAGATATTCCCAAAAAATGACCTGCATTAGCAAATACAAGCCTGCAAGTCTTTCTCTTTATATCCTAACTGCCATACACACGGTCACATGTCCCTTATCAGCCAATAGAAGCTCGCAGGCCCTTAGTCTCCACATACACACAGTTTTGCTCCAGGTTTCCATAACAACCGAGCCATTTTTCTTCATTGCTGTAGGTCAGCTTTAGGCTAGGGCTGCATGACACATAGGGCACAACTACACTGCTACATGCATCCATTTCGGATAGATTTGTAACGACTGTTGTGTCATAGTTGCAGCATGTCGCAGTGTGACACCATAGCCTATCATTATAAAAATTGTTGATCGACATTAGTACGACAAAATGTCGCGCGACGTGTGGTCATGTAGCAGGGTGCTGTGGAGGTCACTGTTAAGGGGGCAGGGGTCACTATTAAAGGGGCAGAGCGCTGTAAAGAATACTGTTAAGTTGGCAGGGGCCACTATTAAAGGGGAAGCTGCTGTGGAGGTCATTGTTAATGGGGCAAGGGTCACTATTAAAGGGGCAGGCTGCTGTGGAGGTCACTGTTAAACTGCCGTGCACTTTTGAGGTCCCTGTTAAGGGGCAGAGGACACTATTAAAGAAGCAGCTGCTGTGGAGGTCACTTTTAAGGCAGCAGGGTACTGAGAGGTCACTGTTAAGGGAGCAAGGTACTGGGGAGGTCACTGTTAAAGAGACGGGTGCTTTGGAGGTCTCTGTTAAGGGGGCAGGGAACAGTGGAGGACACAGAGAAGGGGACGGTCCACTATGGAGTTCAGTGTTAAGGGGCGGGGTGCTGTAGAGGTCACTGTTAAGGGGACGGACCCCTGAGGAGGTCACTATCAAGGGAGTGGGGTGTTGTGAAACTCACTGTTAAAGGGGCGGGCTGCTGTAAAGGTCAAAGTTAAGGGGATGGGTTGCTGTGGAGGTCCCATTTTAAGAAGGCTGGGCACTGTGGTGGGTCAGTGTGAAGGGGTGGGGGGGGGGCTGTGGAGTTAACTGTTATGGGGGATACTGCCAATATCTTTTAACGACACAATCATTAAGTAAATATATAAAATATACCCGTGTGAAGCCGAGTCCTTCTGCTATTGCTTGCATCATTAATAAACCCGTATTTCTTCTCCACTCCTCGAGTTTCTTAAGAGTTTCTTATTCCAAGCTGCCACAACAGGTGCTTGCACATTCAATAGTCCATGTGGTGAGACATGCATTTTTATAGTAGTGTGAATATGGTCTATTTCCTCCTGCAGTTCTCCACCATTCACATTGCTGCAGTCCGCCAGATGCTATTGATATAATTACAATGTGTTATTACCACATACTGCAATGTTTAGATGCATATTTATGCGGGAAGGTCAGAATATTTTGCTTTGTACTGAGCATGCAGCAGGAATTTGTAATTGAACAGATTAAAAAGTTGGAAACCTTATTGTATCCTAATTAGCAGAGTTCTTCAAAATTCGATTTGGCTGAATTTTACAAAAAAATTCCATTTGTGACAAATTACCTTCATGGAATGTCGATTGCGCTGTCCCCAGTCATTGAACCCGTAGGATGCCGTGTTCATCACTGACCACGGCATCTGAGGTTTATATTAAATCATTTTAGGGGTTTCTCCTAAAAAAATAATAGTAATAAAATAAAATCATACTTACCTCATCCATCTGTGCACGACCATCTTGCTTGACGATCCAGAGTGAAATATTCAGCGCCGAATGATGACGTCTTCACGTCGGCGTGGTGGCATCATAGTCACCATGAACGAGATTTCGTGTAGGATCTTTAAACAAGATGGCTCCTAGGGTCTCTTCATGCTCAAATGGATGAGGTAAGTATGATTTTGTTTATATTTTCCACCATTTCAGGGTAAATCGGTTCGTTACCATGAAGCACAGGCTAATTCGGTTTTGCAGCGAATCAAATTTTTCCTGAAATTCGAATTGAAGTACACTTCGTTAACTTCAATTTGCTCAACACTAATTCTACTATATAATTCCATTCAATACAACTTAAAAGTAAAGAGTATATGAAAATAGCCTTAGCCTTTACAGAATGATATATACCGTATTTTTCGCTTTATAAGACGCACCTGATGATAAGACGCACCTAGGTTTTTGAGGAGGAAAATAATTAAAAAATTTGAACCAAAAGGTGTGCTTTTGGTGGGTTTTGAACTAATGGTGGTCTGTGGTTGACACTTTTATGGGGGATTTGTGGAGGACACACTGTTATGGGGGGAACTGTGGATGATGCACTGTTATGGGGGGATCTGTGGATGACGCACTGTTATGGAGGCGATCTGTGGATGACACACTGTTATGGGAGATCCATGGCTGACATTGATGGGGATCTGTGGCTGACACTTTGGGGGATCTGTGGCTGACACTTTGGGGGATCTGTGGCTGACACTTTGGGGCATCTGTGGCTGACACTTTGGGGGATCTGTGGAGGACACTTTGGGGGATCTGTGGAGGACACTTTGGGGGATCTGTGGAGGACACTTTGGGGGATCTGTGGAGGACACTTTGGGGGATCTGTGGAGGACACTTTGGGGGATCTGTGGAGGACACTTTGGGGATCTGAAGAGGACACTTTGGGGGATCTGTAGAGGACACTTTGGGGGATCTGTGGAGGACACTTTGGGGGATCTGTGTAGGACACTTTGGGGGATCTGTGGAGGAAACTTATACATACATCATAGTACTGTACACGGCGCAGACTGCAGCTCCCTTGGTCATGCGCCGCCTGTCCCGCCTGCCGCAGCTCCCTCCTCATGCGCCGCCTGCCTGTCCATTCATAAAGTGAGCGGGGCAGGCGGGGCATGAGGAGGGAGCTGCGGCAGGCGGGACAGGCGGCGCATGACCGAGGGAGCTGCGCTCTGCGCCGTGTACAGTACTATGATGTATGGATGTGCGATTATAGTAGCAGTTAGGTAAGTTAAGTAAGCGTGATTGGCAATATAGTATTTAACAGTTGCAGCGGTGCCCGGTGTTTTAGAGTAGAAGCACTGCACCGGGCCCCGCCATGAGTTTCCCCGCCTCCTCCCTCCACACTGATACTTCGCTGGCCACGCTGCGCAGCATAGCGGCCAGGGAAGTATCAGTATTCGTTTTATAAGACGCACGGTCATTTTCCCCCCACTTCGGGGGGGGGGGAGTGCGTCTTATAAAGCGAAAAATACGGTATATGTTAACATGAAAGTGTGTGTAACCTTAAGGGTACGGCCACACAGTGTGGCCATGTTACAGCTGTCATGTTGTACATACCGTCCTATCCTCAGGCAGCACAGTATAGAGCAGGAGGAGCTGAGCAGCTTGATAGTTTTGTGGGAAAAAATTCTGCATAATTTTATTAATTTTATCTATGCTCTTTCTATGGTAACAAGATTATATTAGGTTGATGCCCTTTCCTTCTATGACTGTGTATAAAGATCGCTGTCAGTCCCCTAGTAGGACCACCCACTGGACTCCAAATGATAGAAGGAACTGGATTTACATGAATAAACTAAGTTTCACTGACTCTTTTCTCACAAAACTACTGTACATATTATCTTCTCAGCTCCTCCTGCTCTATACCACGCTATTCTCAGATAAGACTGCATGTTCCACATGACAATTACCCAATAAACAGGTATTTGCAAAACAGACGTTGGAGGCATACTACTTGGGAATGCTACCAATATAGACTAGACAAAGGTTCAACTGCTCTTTTCTTCCAAAGTGGCAATATCCTACCTACAGTATCTCACTTTGGAGACAATTCATTTAACACTTCAATTATAAGATAGTTAGATTGAGTGATAGATAGATAGTGTTATGCAAGCGGGTGTGGATCCACTGTGCCACTGACTGGGTATACTCTGAAGGGGCGTGACTAAGCAAACTACCTGGTCTTCACTAGAGCCTCTCATCGTGAGGATAGGCTTGGGCCATTAGGGTAGTTGCCAGGTGCCACTCCAGAGCAGTCCCCAAGTCAGTGGCAGCTGACCAGGGGGTCAGAGTACCCTGTGCAAGCACCGAGGGGACGCACGTGGCAAGGAGGATCGAGGTCTGGTCATGCAGCGATCAAGAAAGGTCAGTAAGCGAAGTCCGAGGTAAGAGGCAGGCAGCAAACAGGCAAAGTCCATAGACGAGACCTGGGGTCAGAGGCAGGAGGCAAACAGGCAAAGTCCAGGAGTTCAATAAGCAAGGTCCGGTACACAGTGAAGCAGACAAGAGAAACACCTTTGCACTTCAATCTAGACAAGCTAGAGACCATGAGGTTGCTCAGGCATCTTCCTGTAGTAGGAAGCTCCTTTAAATACCTGCTGCAATCCAGCCATAGGCTAGTGAGACAGAGGGCGTGTGTGTATGTGCTGCTTCATAGGTGAAGAACACCAGTACAAGTTTCCAGCAGGAAGGAAACTCTGGCATGGAACACAGATACCATAATTAAGCTATCTGCTGCCTGCGCTTGTCAGCACAGTGCATTGTGGCAGGGAAAGAGGGAGCCTGGCGCCCTTGCCCGCGGTTAGGGGCAGCAGCACCTGCATGGACCGCTGGGCTAACAGATAGATAGACAGACAGACAGACAGATAGATAGATAGATAGATACATTATAGATAGATAGATAGATAGATAGATAGATAGATAGATAGTATTAGATAGATAGATAGATAGATAGATAGATAGATAGATAGATAGAAAGATAGATAGATGTAGAAAAGCACGTCAGCACTCCAATAGAATGAAAAATGCAGTGGTTTATTCAACCCAGTGTCAATAGCACTATTGACACTGGGTTGAATAAACCACTGAGTTTTCCATTCTATTGGAGTGCTGACGTGCTTTTCTACATTTATTTCATTGGACCTTGGCCCTGGTCACTTGCCGGATTTTGCACCCGCTGGATACAGTGTGCTGCTCTCTCCCTTTTTTTCTAGATACATAGATAGATAATAGACAGAGAGAGGATAGATAGATAGATAGATAGATAGATAGATAGATAGATAGATAGATTTTCCCTTTTTTTTTGTAGTGCTGCCATTTTTGGGATTTAGATAGATAGCTAAATAGATATGCTACTTTTGGGTGCCCTCATACATAGTGCCACAAAATATCAAAACTTAGAGGTTGCAGTTAGTTGCATTATGGTCCAAGAAATGTCAAAGTAAATGTCCACCATGTTTAACTGATCCAAAATTCTGATTCATTTCTCATAGGGCTTTTCTCACTTCAGCAAACTGCATTTATCATGTAGAGAAAGTTAATACAAGACTCTTACTAATGTATTGTGATTGTCCATATTGCTTTGTTTGCTGGCTGGATTCAAATTTCTATCAAAATATACACTGCTTGTTTTCATGGTTAGAACCACTCTGCAATCCATCAGTGGTGATCATGCTTGCACATTATAGGAAAACGCGCCTGCCTATTTGGTGGCCGGGACTGTAGGAGATCACATAGGCTAGTGCTTTTTCTTATAGTATGCAACCACTATAGGATCGCACCGTGGTCATAACCATGGAAACGAGCAGTGTATAATATAATGGAAAAATTAATCCAGCCAGCAAAGAAAGTAATATGGACAATCACAATACATTAGTAAGTGGCTTGTATTAAGTTCCTCTAAACTATAAATGCTACTGTACTGGCTGAAGTAAGACAACCCCTTTAACTTCTTTAAATGATGCAATTATGGAGACCACCTTTAGAGAAAGCTTACAATCTAATACTAGTATAAATTATGAATATGTTTACTTATAATTATAAAAATATTATCATATTAACAATGTTCACATTTATTAACATTCAGTTTATGTCTTATTAACCCAAATCAGCTGTTCCATTCGATTCCACATTCTGAATCAATTCAACCAGATTGCCTGGAAGGGAAGGTTTCTCTTTCTCCGAACACAAATCACACAAACTTTGAGTTTATGAGTATCCAAACTTTCTAGATAATTAAATTCTAGAAATGAGAGAATTTACTTTTGGGTACTATTCATCTGATTCGGCCTTGACATTCGATTTGGGTATGAATCAATCTTACCTGAATCAAAAGTACCTGAATCTCTCTCTCTCTCTGCAAAAATTCACCTAAAAAATCAGCTTCTGACGAATCCAAAATATTTGAAGAATTTGGTTCAAATTTTGATCCTTAAGAAACGATATGCTCTTCTCTATTCCGGTCCAATTCCTGAGTTTTAGAGTCACGTTAGAGCAGTGTTGGCGAACCTATGGCACGGGCTCCAGAGGCGGCACTTAGAGCCCACTCTGTGGGCAACGGCACCCTGGAAAAAGTCTATGGTGTACCAATATGCCTTATACTATTCCTGCCACTCATCAGCACTATGTATGGCACAGGCAGTGCATTGAATGCAGGGAGGCTATTATAGCTAAATGATAAAATAAATGGAATATATACTATATTGGTATTTAGGTTAAATCGCTGGGTTGGCACTTGGCGATAAATAAATGGGCTTTGGGTTGCAGTTTAGGCACGCGGTCTCTAAAAGATTCACCATCACTGCATTAGAGTCACAGTAGTATTTCATTTTAAGGCTATTATTATCATTTTTACACATTAACATGGCTCCCCTATACAAAAATAATAAATCATCCTTGGAGTCCTAAACAATTGTTTTCAACAATATTGAAATTATTTTGTTTCTATCTTTAAGAAAGTGAAATGCAAATGAACAAAAAAAGACTTCTGCTGCGCTGTAATACTGCCATCAGATCATTCAACCGTTCACCGTAAGGACTACTATACAACACTCGCCTGTCTGCTCGCTCAACACACAGGTATCATAGTTGTTACCATTAATATGCAGACAGGGTATGATTAAGTGCAACATTGATAAAAAATGACATTGTATAATAAATGAGAATGTAAAATGAACTTATAACCATAAATCATTTGCTATGTATGTAGCAACATTGTAAAAAAAATGTGAGAATGAGCCACACAGCGTTTGTTCTAGCGATAAAAAGGGGGAAAAAAAGTTCTGTCCTACTTTTTCAGCATTTGTAAATCACAGTAAAAGGGAAAATAAAATTACTCATGCAGCAAAAAGTACAGACATTTGTTTTCGTTTTTGTCATTATATACAGTTTGTCGAGCTTAAAGCCATAATGCAACCTGCCAAAAATTTTATTTATTCCTGCGTATAAACATTTTCTCTGTTTTATAAGACAAATAATATGTTGGTTGAGTTATCTGGGATTTTAAGGTGTTCAGTAGCACGATGGCTAATGGCAAGCAGATCCTCTATAGCATGGGTGCACAATCTGTGTCCCGGGGACCACATGCAGCCCACAATACTATTCTGTTAGGCCCCAATCGTTTGGTCACAGATAGAGATGAGCGTAGTTTTTTAAAGTTTGATTTAGCTGTTTCCCCAAATTTTACAAGAAAAATCCACTTTGTGATGAATTACATTGTAAGTAGTGGGTGCAATGACAAGGAACGGCGATTGAGCTGCTCTCCGTCATAGTACCCCTCAGTTGTCGCGTTAATACATGATCGTGGCATCTTATATAAATAATACAGTGTCAAATAAAATAAAAATTATAATAAAAATAATAGTTACCTGATCCATTTGCTCCCGACAGTCCAGCCACCGCCATCTTGCTTGAAGGTCTTCTGCGAAATCGTGGCTGGCGTGGTGACGTCATACATCACTGTGCACAGGATTTCAGCCAAGATATTCAAACAAAATGGCAGCGGCTAGCCCATTGCAAGCATTAAGTATTATGATTTTTTTATGATTTTTTTTTTACACTAGTTCAGGTTAAATCTATTCACTACCGCGAACGACGAGGAAATTCGGCTTTGCGAAGAATCAAATTTATCCTGAAATTTGGATTATGATCTTTAATTCACTCATAAGTAGTCACAGACATGTTTGTTTAGCATAGCATGTATCAGCAGAAAGCATAGAACAGCATGTATTCTAACATTTGCTTAACACTCAGCAGATGTCCAGAATGACTGCCTATACATGGATTGCATGTCTAGCATCTAACAATATAACAACTTTTTCCCTGAGTAACACTTAAACCTAGCTAAACAGCACTGCATAACATAATATCCCTGAGACAGAGCTAGATGTCACTCACCAGATATACTTGCACAAAGATTGAGGAGTTTAAGAAGAGGATATGCAGGAGACAGCTATGCTGATGTCCAGTAACATGGAGACTGGGCTTCTCCTTCCCAGAATGCCTTGCACTACCCACAATGCCTACCAACTCCCAACAATACAATAATCTTTATAAACAAGAAAACAAGGTACAGTACATTTTTACCACCTCTAGATGATGCTCTTACCTAATTAATCACAGAAATACAGGAACAGAAATAAAATTGATCTTGCTGGGGCAGAACAAGCGGAAAAAAAGGTTTCCATTTAGTTATCATTAGAGATGAGCAAATCGAGTTCAGGTGCTTCATCCGAGGAGGTACCTTGGAAACTAACCTAAGTTCGGTATCAAGTTTTTTTACAGTAGAAATTAATTTACAAAGTTTTTACCCAAAGTCCCATGAAACTTTGCGAAGTAATACCTTCGGCTCATGGGAGCAAATACATTCTAATACGGTACGGAGCGCTCGCTCCGTACAGTATTCAAAAGAAGTTTTATGCGAATCGACTTTGGATGAAGCATCTGAAGTTAATTCGCTCATCCCTAGTCCTTATGCGTTCCGAATGGAAAGAGAACTGATCAGGGTGCGTTAGGATGTCTTCAGTTCTGACTGATGCCCTGACTGGTCGACAAAAGTAAGCAAACAATTCAGCAGCAACACATTGTTTTATGCACTAATTTAGGTGAATATTATATGTATGCATTCGTTTGAATTGTGTTGCTGCAATACTTATTGTGCATAAGAAATCGAAGGCTCTTTCTACAATTATTTTAATTATGTGGGTCCGTCTGCCAATGACAAGGGAATCCCATCAGATATGAAACTACATTTGACATCTGTCCAAAGCTTTTAATAAGATCAGAGTATAGGGGTATCCTACATGCCCTGGGTTCATTTTGTGGTGAGACTGATAGTGTAGGTTTCCATCTGAGGAAGTTGTCCTGTTGTTGGCAGATGCGCCAGCGCAATTGGACTAAACTTAGTGCAAAGAACCTTACATTTGTATGTACTGTAAATATAAAAGTAATGCAATTAATTTGTATATGGATTGTTTGCATATGTATTAGCACACAAAACAGTGAGCTACTGCATAAACACAGCAAAGTAACAATACATGGAAGACAAATAGAGTGGTCACAATATACATATAATAAACATAGGGATGTCAGAATATACGTATAATAAACATAGTAATGTCAAAATACATGTGCAATAGGCATAGTGATGTCACAGTACAGGTACAATAAAGATAGTGATGTCACAATACACATATAATTAATATAGTGGTCACAATTAGAGATGAGCGGACCCGTGGATGTTGAAGTCAATGGGAACCTGAAATTTGGTAATTTAAATTGCTGTAAAATAATTGTAATAAGGGCTAGAGGGCAGCAAAAGGAAGCAAAATGGGGGTAAGAGCGGGACAGTTGCCCTGCAAACAAATGTGGATTGGGAAATGACTTAAAATAACATAGAATAGAAAAAAATTAAATATAATAATCTTATACTAGGCAGTGGAGGTCAAAGTGGAGGAGGAGGTTGAGGAGGCGGTGGAAGTGGCAGTGGAGGAGGAGGAGGTAGCCAACACTGTTTTTGTTGTTTTCTATTTTTATTTTCCTTTATTTTTTTATTTTTATTTTTTTGTAAATTTCTGAAAACCCCCGAAACATTGTTAAATTGAAAAGAGACTGCAAAGGGAAAGTGCAGTGGAGTATAACAATGGCTGGGTGCGGCCGGTATACTTATCTACTCAGCACAAGTTACGGACAAGTCCTGTGGGATCCATGCCTGGTTCATTTTAACGTTGGCTGTGGACAGGCGGCTGCACTGTTTGTGATTACCCCGCCCCCCTGCCGTGCTAAACACACGTTCGAACAATACGTTTGTTGCAGGACAGCACCTCCAAGGCGCAAAGGGCAAGCTCAAGCCATATGCCCAATTTGGAGACCCAGAAGTTGAATGGGGCAGACCCATCAGTGAATGCCATCAGCAGCGCGTCTACCAGCATGCACTTGTATGCTCATCTTCCGATCACGCTCCAGTGACAAAAATAGGGACAGCACGTTGTCCTTGTAGCAGGGATCCAGCAGGGTGGCCACCCAGTAATCAGCACAAGTTAGAATGTGGGCAACTCGGTGATCGTTGCGCAGGTACTGCAGAATGTAGTCATTCATGTGTGCCAGGCTGCCCAGAGGCAATGACAAGCTGTCCTCTGTGGAAGGTGTATCGTCTGTGTCCTTTGTATCCCCCCAGCCATGCTCAATTGATGACCATAAGCTGCTTTGGGTGCCACCCTGCTGTTAACACGGTTCCTCCTCATCATCATTCTCCTCCTCCTCATCCTGCAGAAATGTGCCCTGGCTGGAAAGTTGTGTTCCTGGCCTCTGTTGTGCAGGAACCACCCTCTGAGCCACCTGGGAATGACTGGCCTGATACCCGTGGAAATGATACCTCTTCCTCCTCCTCTTCTTCCTGTGCCACATCCTCTTCCATGATCGGTCTTAAGTTTTTTTTTCAAAGAGACATAGAAGTAGGATAGTAATGCTGAGGACTGCGTCATCGGCACTGGTCATGTTGGTGGAGTACTCGAAACAGCACAACATGGCACACATGTCCCGCATGGAGGCCCACTCGTTGGTGGTGAAGTGGTGCTGTTCCACAGAGCGACTCACTCATGCGTGCTGCAGCTGAGACTTCACTATCGCCTGCTGCTGCTCGCACAGTCTCTCAAGCATGTGCAAGGTGAAGTCCCACCTTGTGGGCACGTCGCATATGAGGCAGTGAGCAGGAAGGCCAAAGTTACGATGCAGCGCAGACAGGTGAGCAGCAGCAAGGTGAGAAAACAGGGGTGGCAGGTGCCACTGTCACTCCAGAGGGGGAGAAAGAGGCTGAGACCGCAGCAGAAGAGGGAGCAAGAGGAGCCTGAGATCTTTTGTGTTTTTTCAGGTGTGTACTCCACTGCAGCTCGTGCATTTAGATGCCTGGTCATGCAAGTGGTGCTCAGGTTTAGAACATTTATGCCTCACTTCAGGCTCTGATTGCACAGTGTGCAAACCAGTCGCATCTTGTCATCAGCACATTGTCTGAAGATCTGCCACGCCAGGGAACTCCTTGGAGCTGGCTTTGGTGTGCTCAGTCCCTAGGTGCAGTGGGCAGTAGCAGGCTAACTGGCTAGGGGATGGCCACTCTGCTTTTGCACCCTACTTCCTCTTTTGCTGTGCGGCTGGCGCTGTGTGACCACCACCTCTTCCTCCGAACTGCACACGTCACTCGCATGATCTTGATTTCATGTGGGGTCTAGAACCTAATCAAGCTCCACATCATCTTCCACCCACACTTCATCCCTGCCCATCTGTGTTTCATCATCATCATCAGAGATGTTCTGCGGTGGTCATCCCATGTACACATCCTGAAACATAAGTGGTTGGGCATCAGCGCACTGAATCTCTTCCACTTCTGGGGCAGGGCTAGATGGATGGCCCACGGAAACCCACCAGCAGAGTCAACAAAATGTTTAAGAGGCTGCTGCATGACTTGGGGCTCAGACTGCTTGGCTGATTTGCAAGGGGGTGAGGTGAAAGACAGATGCCCATGGGCTGCAGGTGTCAACTCTGCGGTTTCAGCAGGGGACCGGGTGGCAGAAAGGTGTTTCATTTAGGGCGTGTAGCTGGCACAGATCGACCATGTCCTCTCCCTGCAAAAGTAGCTCAACCACCACCACCACCACGACCAGGGCCACGTCCCTTATTTGGCTGCTTCGCCGAACTTTGACAAGAAATTTGATTTGTTACAAATTACTTTTTCACAAATCACTTTCCATTGTATGGACAGCCCACCCTTCATTTAACCCCTGAGATGAGCCTTTCAGGGGTTAATTAGGGGTTAAAAAATATATATGTATTCCAATACGACCTTTTCTATGATTATATATATATATATATATATATATATATATATATATACACTCATCCAAAGAATTATTAGGAACACCATACTAACACGGTGTTGGACCCCCTTTTGCCTTCAAAACTGCCTTAATTCTACATGGCATTGATTCCACAAGGTGCTGATAGCATTCTGTAGAAATGTTGGCCCATATTGATAGGACAGCATCTTGCAGTTGATGGAGATTTGAGGGATGCACATCCACGGCACGAAGCTCCCGTTCCACCACATCCCAAAGATGCTCTATTGGGTTGAGATCTGGTGACTGTGGGGGCCATTTTAGTACAGTGAACTCATTGTCATGTTTAAGAAACCAATTTGAAATGATTCGAGCTTTGTGACATGGTGCATTATCCTGCTGGAAGTAGTCATCAGAGGATGGGCACATGGTGGTCATGAAGGGATGGACATGGTCAGAAACAATGCTCAGGTAGCCCGTGGCATTTAAATGATGTCCAATTGGCACTAAGGGGCCTAAAGTGTGCCCTGAAAACATCCCCCACACCATTACACCACCACCACCAGCCTGCACAGTGGTAACAAGGCATGATGGATACATGTTCTCATTCTGTTTACGCTAAATTCGGACTCTACCATTTGAATATCTCAACAGAAAGCGAGACTCATCAGACCAGGCAACATTTTTCCAGTCTTCAACAGTCCAATTTTGGTGAGCTCGTGGAAATTGTAGTCTCTTTTTCCTATTTGTAGTGGAGATGAGTGGTACCGGTGGGGTCTTCTGCTGTTGTAGCCCATCCACCTCAAAGTTGTGCGTGTTGTGGCTTCACAAATGCTTTGCTGCATACCTCGGTTGTAACGAGTGGTTATTTCAGTCAACGTTGCTCTTCTATCAGCTTGAATCAGTCAGCCCATTCTCCTCTGACCTCTAGCATCAACAAGGCATTGTCGCCCACAGGACTGCCGCATACTGGATGTTTTTCCCTTTTCCCACCATTCTTTGTAAACCCCAGAAATTGTTGTGCGTGAAAATCCCAGTAACTGAGCAGATTGTGAAATACTCAGACCGGCCCATCTGGCACCAACAACCATGCCACGCTCAAAATTGCTTAAATCACCTTTCTTTCCCATTCTGACATTCAATTTGGAGTTCAGGAGATTGTCTTGACCAGGACCAGACCCCTAAATGCATTGAAGCAACTGCCATGTGATTGGTTGACTAGATAATTGCATTAATGAGAAATAGAACAGGTGTTCCTAATAATTATTTAGGTGAGTGTATATATATATATATATATATATATATATATATATATACTCACCACATCCACTTGCTCGCAGAAAGGCCATCTGCTCCTGTCTTGAGTGAAGAAAACCTGCCAGAGAACCTGCAGTGCACAAGATGGCGTCACCACGTGATCACACTTGGAGCGCACCTACCCACCATGATCACGTGGTGACATCATCACTAGTGTTGAGCAAATCAAAGTATCCAAAGTTCACTTTGATCCGAATTTCAGGAAAAAATGTATGCTTCATGATGCCAAATTTCCTTGCAGTTTATGGTTACAAACCGTTTTTTACCTAAAATGGTGGCTGAATATAAAAAAAATTATACTCACGCCATCCACTTGCTCTCAGAGAGGCCATTCGCTCCTGTCTTCATCGAAGAAAACCCGCGACCGGACCTGCGTCAGGCGTGATGACCTCACTATGTGATAACGCTGAGCATGCAGAGGAGATGGGAGGGGACAACCTCTCTGAGAGCAAATGGATGAAGTGAGTATTATTTTATTAACCCCTGATTAACCCCTGAAAGGCTTAATGTGAGTCACAGATGCTGCAATGAGATTGAACGCGACATCTGAGGGGTTGAATTACGGGAGGCAGCACAAGCACCATTTCCCGTCAATGTGCCTGCTCCACACAATGTAAAGCGATTCGTGGCAAAGTAACAAATTAAAATTCTCATCGAAATTCGGTGAAGCAGCCGAATCAAATTTATCAAAACTTTGCTGATTTCAAGTCATCACGCTCGTCGTATGTCCTTTAGGGTCCATTCACAAATTGCAGACCTGCAAAACACGGACACTGGCGATGTGCGTTCTGCCCTGTTATAGAAATACCTTTTCTTGTCCGTGGCTGCGAACAAGAATAGAACATGTTCTAACTTTTTTGCGGGGCTGCGGAACGGAACTACGGAACTACATCATGTGCTGTCCGCATCTTTTGTGGCCCCATTGAAATGAATGGGTCTGCACCCATTCTGCGAATTTGGAACAAACGGGCTCTCCGCGAGCAAGTGAATTAAATACTTTTTTTCTTTTCAGCCACCATTTTAGGAAAAATATATTTGTTACCATGAAGCGCGAGGAAAATTGGCTTTGTGACCAATCAAATTATTCAGAAATTCAGATAGAAGTCCACTTCGGATACTTCGATTCGATCAACACTAGTAGTAATGTCACACTGTGTATAATAAACATGTGATATCACAATACACATATAATAAACATATTGATGTCAAGATATATGCATAAATATAGCAATGGCACAATACATCTCAGATAAATAAAGACGTGTCACAATACATGGAAAAGAGACATAGTGATGTCACATCTGGTGACAAAAATCCAAAGCAATATACAGAGACAATAAAATCTGGTAGTACACCATTATGTGATAGTTTTTAATTTCTTCAGTACTAGAGCACCCACTATAGTTACACTTTTATGTTTATAATTAGTGTAATTTTTCCTGAACTGGCTGTAAAATAAAGAAAAATTTACTGTCAAATGCCGTGATCAGCGGTAAATGCAGAAACTGAGGGGTTTAAACAGGGGGAGCAGTGCAATCCCCGTTCCCAGTCATTGTCCCTGCTACATACAATGGGATACGATTTGTGACAAAGTAATTTGTAACTAATCAAATTTCTTTGTGAAATTCGACGAAGCAGCCAAATCACATTGTAGATAACTTTGCTCATCTCTAATTATAATGTACAGTATTGATAATGCAAAACAATCGAGAGTAACTCAAAAAGATAATAAAAAGTGATGGGGACTTAAGATGTTTCATTATTATTATTTTTTAACGCTATCTCATAAAAAGTTTGAAAAATCACTAGTTGAAACGCAAAGGTAATTTTCCAAGGATGAAAAGGGTGATAAAGATAATTGTTTATTGTTATGGGGGCAATCATATTCAAATTTTCATTAACATTCATATCTGTCAGAAGACTCCAAGGCAGACACAGGGGATACACAATCCTTAATAAATTGTAAGATTTTATGTGACGACTCAAGACAGACCAATTAAAATAGGGATAACTTTCAGCTTTTCTTAGACCTATGTGTTGCTTGTTTATATTATACCCAAAGATCCAGACAATCCATCACTATGACAGATCCACTTAGATTTATATTAAGCCAGATACAGATATATTACTTGGAAATGCTCCAAGTCCCCCTACCTACCAAAGTGCCAAATAGAGATGGAGATGGGGGTTGTGAATATGTGGAACCTTCTCTTGACAGAGGCCATACTATATGAATGCTATAGGAGCCCAAAAACGAAGAGGGTTATTCTTCTTCTTTTTCTTCATATGCTATAACATTACCTGCACAAACAAGTGGGGGACAAAATCAGGTGTGCACTGCGCAACGCCATCTGTGGCAAGGTCCACATAAGTACCGATACGTGGCCTGAGGCAGATAGCTGTTTGGCGCATATCCTTCCACCACCGAGGATTGCAGGGCATTTCTCTTTGCCTCCTGTTGCCTCCTACTCCTATTCCTCCTCTAACACCTCCTCATCCGGTCAGCGTAACACCTTCATCACCAACTTCACCACAGCCAGGGAAAAACGACAGCAGGCAGTTTTGAAACTCATCTATATGGGGGACAAACCCCACACCGTGCAGGAGCTGTGGACAGGCATGGAACAACAGACCAATGAGTGGTTGGTGCCACTGAGCCTCAAGCCTTGCCTGGTGGTGTGCGATAATGTGTGAAATCTTGTAGCAGCTCTGGGCCTAGCCAGTTTGACGCACATTCCTTGCCTGGTGCATGTGATGAATTTGGTGGTGCAGAAATTCCTGAAAAAGGAACCCGATATGTCAGATCTTCTGCAGAAATTGTGGGCCATCTGTGCGTCTTTTCGGCGTTCTCATCCTGCTGCTTGCCTATCTGCGCTGCAGCGTAACTTCGGCATTCCCACTCACCGCCTCATATGCGACGGGCCCACAAGGTGGAACTCCACCTTGCACATGCTGGAGAGACTGTGCGAGCAGCAGCAGGAGATAGTGGAGTTTCAGCTGCAGCACGCATGGGTGAGTCGCTCTGCGGAACAGCACCACTTCACCGCCACTGAGTGGGCCTCCATGCGAGACCTGTGTGCCTTGTTGTGCTGTTTCGAGTACTCCACCAACATGGACAGTGCTGACGATGCCGTTCTCAGCGTTACTATCCCACTTCTATGTCTCCTTGAAAAAACGCGTCAGGCGATGATGGAAGAGGATGTGGCACAGGAGGAAGAGGAGGAGGAAGAGGGATCATTTTCACGGTTATCAGGCCAGTCATTCACAAGTGGCTCACAGGGTGGGTTCCTGCACCAACATAGGCCAGGTACACAATTGTCCAGCCAGGACACAGTTCTGCAGGATGAGGAGGAGGATGAGAAACCGTGTTCACAGCAGGGTGGCACCCAAAGCAGCTTATGGTAATCAATTGAGCGTGGCTGGGGGGATACAAAGGACACAGGCGATACACCTTCCCCAGAGGACAGCTTGTTGTTGCTGGGTAGCCAGCCTGCTGGATCCCCGTTCAAGATTATTATTTTAAATTTTTATTTTAAGTCTTTTCCCTATCCACATTTTTGCAGCCCTCTAGCCCTTTCCATAACTCTTTTAGAGCCATTTTAGTGCCCCAAAGTTCGGGTCCCCATTGACTTTAATAGGGTTCGGGTTCAGGGTCAAGTTCGGGTCCTGAACTCGAACTTTGTTCGGCTAAACCCAGCGAACCCGAACTTCGAGGGGTTCGCTCAACTCTAATTATAATATATGTAAATACACTGCCTGTCCAAAAAAAAAGTCGCCACCAAAAAAAAGGTCACACATTTCTTTGGACTGCCTTTAGCTTTGAATATGGCACGCATTCGCTGTGGCATTGTTTCGATAAGCTTCTGCAATGTCACAAGATTTATTTCCATCCAGTGTTGCATGCATTTTGCACCAAGATCTTGCATTGATGATGGTAGAGTCTGACCGCTGCGCAAAGCCTTCTCCAGCACATCCCAAAGATTCTCAATGGGGTTAAGGTCTGGACTCTGTGGTGGCCAACCCATGTGTGAAAATGATGTCTCATGCTCCCTGAACCACTCTTTCACAATTTAAGCCCGATGAATCCTGGCATTATCATCTTGGAATATGCCTGTGCCATCAGGGAAGAAAAAATTCATTTATGGAATAACCTAGTCATTCAATATGTTCAGGTAGTCAGCTGACCTCATTCTTGGAGCACATACTGTTGCTGAACCTAGACCTGACCAACTGCAGCAACCCCAGATCATAGCACTGCCCTCACAGGCTTGTACAGTAGGCACTAGGCGTGATGGGTGCATCACTTCATCTGCCTCTCTTCTTACCCTGATGAGCCCATCACTCTGGAACAGGGTAAATCTGTACTCATCAGACCACATGACTTTCTTCCATTGCTCCAGAACCCAATCTTTATGCTGCCTAGCAAATTGAAGCCTTTTTTTTTTTGCCTCACTGACTGGTGGTTTTCTTACGGCTACACAGCTGTTCAGTCCCAATCCCTTGAGTTCCCTTCACATTGTATGTGTGGAAATGCTCTTACTTTCACTATTAAACATAGCCCTGAGTTGTACTGTTGTTTTTCTTCGATTTGATTTCACCAAACGTTTAAGCGATCACCAATCACGATCATTCAGGATTTTTTCCGGCCACATTTCTTCCTCGAATACGATGGGTCCCCACTATCCTTCCAGTTTTTAATAATGCGTTGGACAGTTCTTAACCCAATTTTAGTAGTTTCTGCAATCTCCTTAGATCTTTTATCTGCTTGATGCATGCCAATTATTTGACCCTTCTCAATAAGACTTCAATCTTTTTCACGACCACGAGCTGTGTCTTTCGACATGGTTGTTTAAGAAATGTGAAGCAACTCATTGCACCAGTTGGGGGTTAAATAACTTGTTGTTAGCTGAAAGATAATAGCCCATGCAGTAATTAACCAATAGGAGGCTCATACCTATTTGCTTAGTTGAATCCAGGTGGAGACTTTTCTTTTTGGACAAGCAGTGTATATTATGGCTAAAAACATCAGTAGTAATTTCCCACATATTATGCATTCATATATATCAGAAGTATGATTTTTTCTAGATATATACAGTATATATATATATATATATATATATATATATATATTTCCTTTTTTTTTGTAATTACACATTTATTTTGTGCCATACATTTTTTACAATGACAAATATATATATATATATATATATATATATAGAAATTGAATCTCTATATCTGAAATGTTTCTGCTGGGATATAATCTCCTAACCGTGTACATTAGAGGCAAGGACATTAACCCCTAGGTTTTTCTGACACAGTTTAGTATTCAGCTTTATAGCTGAGTGGATAAGGTCCTTGCCTCTAATGTACAAGGTTGGGAGTTCAAATCCTAGCAGAAACTTTCAAAAATTAGATTAAAAAATAATAGAGTCTCGACACCCTCCCCTCTTCAGAGCAGGGGATGCCTGGTTTAACGCTCGGGTTCTCCCATTGACTTCAATTGTAGAGCACCTCAGCATTGCAAAGGGGTCTAGTCAAGCACTTTGGTGCTCGACCAACACTACAGAACACCCCTACACCGCCTCATCCAGAGCCATATATACAACACAAAGCAGGGAAAGAAATACGCTTGTTTTGTGGACTTCAAAAAGGCCTTTGACTCGGTGTGGCACCCAGGATTGCTCTGGAAGTTATTGGAGAGCAGGATAGGAGGAAAATTCATACAATCTCATCAAAAGCTCCTACACGAGAACCGATGCAGTGTGAAGGTATATAGGAAAATAATGTATTACTTCCAGCAGAGCCGAGGAGTCAGACAGGGCTGCAGCCTCAGTCCAACTCTCTTTAACATTTACATCCACGAGCTTGCAGTGGCTCTGGAGTCCTCCTCAACACCAGGTCTCATCCTCCATGAAACTGAGGCAAAATTTCTCCTGTATGAGGAAGACCTTCTACTACTATCACCAAATGAGAAAGCTCTCCAAGACCAGCTAATCATTTTTGAGAAATTCAGCACCACATGGGCCCTTCCCATCAATTTAAAAAAGACCAACACTGTGGTGTTCCAGAGAAGGAAAGTCAGCCAGGCCCCCTACCTTCACGCTACACAACTGCCCTCTTACAGCCACCAACTGGTACACCTACCTGGGCCTTATAATTGACCAAACTCGGAGCTTCAAATCAGTCGTTAAGGAGCTGAAAGACAACGCATGCAAGACCTTCTACAATATCAGAAAATGACTGTACCACCTCAAAGCACCTGTGAGGGTCTGGCTTAAAATCTTTGACTTCATCATTGCACCAATCCTTCTGTATGTCAGTGAAGTCTGGGGCCCTCACACGTACCCCGATTGGTCAAGATGGGATTCCAGCCTGGCAGTCGAATCCGGACGGCATCAACAGAGCCACATGCCTACAGAAATAAGACTGTGCCAGCAGTACCACCTGGAGGCGGTAGAGGATGAGGCCCACTTCCTGATATACTGTCCCAAATACTCAGCAGTAAGGGACATCCACATTAAAAGACTCTCTTATCTACTCCCAGACTTCAGCTCCATAGAGGAGGAAGATAAGCTGCCCATCCTGCTGGGAGAGGATGATAACACTGTGGACATTGCATGAGCGTGATATGCCATGGACTCCGATACCCTATCTATGAGATAGATAGATAGATAGATAGATAGATAGATAGATAGATAGATAATAGATTGGTAGATAGTCCCATATGCTTTGGCAATACTAATGTATCATTTTAGACCTGCCAATAAAGCTTTATTGATTGATTGATTGATATTAGATAGATAGATAGATAGATAGATAGATAGATAGATAGATAGATAGATAGATAGATAGATAGATAGGAAATTGATAGATAGATAGATAGATAGATAGATAGATAGGAAATTGATAGATAGATAGATAGATAGATAGATAGATAGATAGATAGATAGATACCAGAGCCTGTAGAGGGAGTACAAACTGGCCCCATATCTGGAGAAACTCCCCAATCCAAGAGACCGACAGATCTTGAGCCGCTACAGACTGAGCGCCCACAGCCTGCTCATTGTATCCGGGTGTCACCTACAGAGGTACCAGTACGGGGAGAGCAGAGTGTGCCAGCAGTGCCACCAGGAGGTCATTGAAGATGAGGCTCATTTCCTGCTGCGGTGCACCAAATATTCAGCAGTGAGGGACTCTCACTTCAGGAGACTGTCTGATCTCTGCCCAGACTTCACCTCCATGGGGGAAGAAGCGAGACTCTCCATACTGCTGGGGTAAGAAGAGAACACTGCTGCTATAGCAGCACAATAAATTAATGCCTGCCATAGACTGAGAGGAGCCTGATATAACATGGACTACTATATCCCCACCCTGGATGTGTCCCCATCCCCCAACCCTACCAAATTATTTCCCACTTGCTTTGGCAATTCTAAAATGTATTTAGTCCTGCTAATAAAGCTTATTTGATTTGATTTGATAGATAATAATAGATATATAGATATAGATAGATAGCAGATAGATGATACAGTAGATAATTACTACTAAAGTCAACATAATAGGAAGTCATATGTTCAATAAGAGGAATCTATCACCAACATGTGTTCGAGTAGTTGCCCAAATCAGCGAAAATGCCAAGAAAATCAGCCTCTAGTAAGAAGAATTATAAATACTGCCATAGGATGCATAATCTTATAAATCTTTATACATTGTGGACTCACTAACCATGCTAGATACATTTATTTTCCCCACTGTACCTTTTCAGGCGGTACAGAGGTAACAATTTAAAGGAGCCTTTACACTGGCCAAGCATCGGGCAGATTATCGTTAACAATCATTAGTAAGAGTGCTCATTAGCGATAATCTGCCACTTTAAAGGTGCCACTGATTAACAGATAAACAAGCAAAACGCTCCATCATCAGGTAATAAAATATTTTGTGCAGACGCCCAATCATCTATTGCCGGCAGCAGATTGTGCCACCTATAAACATGCTCTGCTGCCAGCAATCAATGATTCTGTATGGGGACGAGTGATAGCAGTCTGTGGAGGAGATCACTGCATATAATAGCAGCAGTCTCCTTCACTGACAAGAAGGTTATTTCTAGGAAGGAGCCTTTACTTTGGTTCTGGTGCCTAAAGGAGACCAGAGACCTCTCTGTCACCTAAGGAGAAACTAGTATTATAAGTGGCACATGGTAGGTGAGTCCATGTTATAGTATAAACATTGAAATCATGGCGTTTCCAAATGGCACACATCTTCAATCAGCTTCTCGACAAAAATAGCGGTATGAATATATTAGGTCTGTCTACACAGATGAAGATGGGTTGGCACACTATGCATGTGTTGTGTCCCTCCTTTTTTTTCTTTTCTTTTCTTTGATTTGGCTTTATAAAAGAAAAAAAAAATGAAAAATCAATACAATATTGCTACATGCTAGCAAAAACATTTAAAGGCATCTTGGCATAGTTAATATTATTTAGATAAACAGTCCCCTCTAATTTCTAGATGTGAAGGGCTAAGTCTTATTGTAAGTGACATTACAGGCAATAAGTAAAATAAAAGGGAAAGTGTATTAAGTTCAAATGTTTTAAAAATGACACATCATTAATAATACATCTGAAAAAAAAAATGAAAGACGCAAAAAAGAAGTATAAAGAACAGAAGGTTAACTATAACAGATCTAGAAAAAGGATATGAGGAGAAAAACAGGAAGGAGGAAAAATAACATTGGCACATAAAACTCAGAGACAGAAGCCAAAGAAACAAAATCACACTACATAGCATTCTGGCATACAGAGCAGGATGTCTGATAGTTATATAAGACGACCTGAGCCAGAAAGTCATAAACAGAGATAAAAACATTGAGGAGGATAAAGAGCTAAGAAGAAACACAATAAATTCAAAGCAACGGGAACAGATAGGGTCCTTTATATAATTTAACTGAGATTATTTGGGGAAGGAGGAGGGAGAAAAAGCTAAGATGCCTTGTTAAGCAAGCTAGAAAAGTTTATAAATAATAACTACTGTAAATATGAAGCATTATGTGTAAATTCTAAATGTATCTGAACTAATACATTATAATTCAAAATAATAGAAAAATGAGTAAATACATATAAAAAGTGCATAATAGAGAAAATATTCAATGCATAATTAAGAAATAATTGTACAATATAGCCATATAATACAGTAAATAATTGTACAATACAGTAATATAATATAGTAAAATATAAATACACAAAACCACTCCAGAAGATCATGTTTCACTGTAATTATATACACCACTAACAATAAAAAAATAATAGTTATAAGGGGATAATACATATAATAAGTGTTGAGGTATCCGAAGTGGACTTTTATCTGAATTTCAGAGAAAATTTGATTCGCAACAAAGCCAAATTTCCTCTTGCTTCCTGATAACAAATCAATTTTCCCTGAAATGGTGTAAAAAACAAAAACAAAACATACTCACTTCATCTGTTTGAGCACGAAGAGGCTGCCTTGGCCATCTTGATTGAACATCCGACGCAAAGGTTCATGCACAGTGACGTATGACGTCACCATGCTTGCCAGTGTGATGATGTAATCATGCACAACATGAGATTTCGCATTAGATCTTCAATCCAGATTGCTCTGGCGGCCTCTTTGCACTCAAACGGATGAGGTGAGTATTATTGTTATTTTTTTAACCACTAAAAAGCATGCATTCTTACCTTAGATGCTGTGATCAGCGATGAATGTGGAATCTGAGGGGTTCATTGAGGAGTGCGGCACAATTGCCATTCCCCGTCATTGCGGTCGCTACTTACGAAGAAATATACTTCGTGAGCAGGGGCGAACTGGGAACTTAAAGTGGCCCTGGAAAAAAAAAAAAAAACTAAAAGTGGCCCCAGATACCACAGTGCAGCACAAAATACTGCCTAAGTTAATGCTGAGAGCATTGGATCTTTATGTACCTGGCTTTTGGCCAAGAGGAGGGATAGGTGGTTCTCTGGGCATCGGCCCACCGGGAAATTTCCCTGTACGGTTTATGGCCAGTCGGCCCCTGTTCATGAGGAAGTCATTTGTCCCAAAGCCAATTACTTTGTGAAATTGGGTGAATCAGTCAAATCAAAGTTTTCATAATGTCTCTCATCTCTACATATGTATAATTTAGACATATGTAAAAAAAATACATATAGATATACAATAACAAAATATTTGTATATAAATAAATAGTAAAAGTCTAAGAAATTATTTATTTAAAACTAAGCAATTCAATGATGAATAACAATACAATCTCATCATAAAATGTAGCATGCACAAACTTTGAGGTTTCAACCCTTCACATTGAGAATGTCTTCACTGCAAAAAAAAAAAAAAAGAAAAAAAGAAAACTTTTTATGCAGAACATTCCAATTTTGCACATCTTCTCAGGGTGCAGTGTGCTGTCCTCAAATAAACTCATTTTTATTGCCTAAGTAAGAATAAGCTTATCATATATGCTATGCTGGGAAAAGGTGCCTTTCAGTACTTAATGTCTATGGCAGAGTAATGTGCATAATATTATATCCAGTCCTGGATGCAATCAAAAGAAATTGCAAAATTCTAACTAAACAGTAGATGAACTACTTCTCCCAGTCATTATAATGAGAAAAAAACAGGATAGTTTCAGGTTAAATTCATTCATGCGTACCTCAAATGAATCAGAAATATAGAAGTAAGAGGTACTTACTGTAAGATGCTATCAGTATAGGCAGCAATTG
The DNA here is from genome assembly GCA_033119425.1 of Bufotes viridis. Classification (NCBI taxonomy): domain Eukaryota; kingdom Metazoa; phylum Chordata; class Amphibia; order Anura; family Bufonidae; genus Bufotes; species Bufotes viridis. The sequence goes on along the minus strand of CM065598.1, from coordinate 83,756,882 downwards.
TTATGTTTAGTTGGCATTACAGTACTGATATTAAGCAAATAATGGCAGTACATGCTATATCTATATATCACCTTTACATGAGGATTATAAATGGAACTGATGTTATAGTGAAAAATAAGCTTTTACTTTAAAAACAGGCATTGCCTATAGGATAAGAACTATACAGTAGAGTTAAGCGAATCAAAGTCAAATGAATTGACTTTGATTGGAATTTCAGGAAAAATTTAACTTATTTCATAGTGCTTTATGGCAACTAATTAATTTTCCCTGAAATGGAGGTAAAAAACTCAACATACTCTGATCTCATCCATTTATGCAAGAAGAGGCCGCCGCAGCCATCTCGATAGAAGATCTTGTGCCAAATCTTACTGATGACATCAAGTCATCACTAGAGGTGAGCAAATTGAAATTGACAAAGTGGAATTTGATCCAAAAGCGGGATCACCCATAATGCCATGCATGCAGCCAATCAGCAGCCAGCCAGCCCTGTGATGTCACAGCCCTATAAATTGCCTCAGCCAATGGATTCTGCCATTTATCAGTGTACTCAGTGCAGGGAGAGCCGTCAGCAGGCGCAAGGGACAGTGCTAGAAAAAATTTAATTGTGCTAATAAAACGATTTACAGGTTCAGGGAGAGATTATTGAAGGTTAATGGAAAGGATAGGGAGGAATCATTCCACAGCATTTATGTTGAACAGGGTCCAGTAGGGGAGGTTACAGCCTGGGTAATAGTCTTCACTGCGAAGACCAGGAGAACTGATCGGTTGCACTGGTCACAGCTAGGAGATTGTCTGACCAAAGCTGAATACCACAGTGTGAACACTGAGATAGAGGTGAGTTAGAAAAACTTCTGTATATTGAGTGCCTAACCGGGCAAGGGTTTAATTTTTTGTGTTGATGTAACACATTGTGATGTGAAGCTGCAAATTCACGGTGCCAAGTGATGCCAAACTTGGAAGTGTGATGTGCTGTGTGACAAATAAAGCACTGTTTGAGCTTGAAAACCCCCCATTTGATGAGAAGACTGTCATTGCCGACCCCTGAGAGAGAGCAATCCTTTACAGTATGTATGCAAAATGAATATTTAATGGCATTATTTATTACTTGTAATACCATGCCCACCCTCTAAGATTGCAGAAATGAAACACATGTAGCAGTAAAGAACTCTGCAAAAAACTTCCATCCAAGCAAATGTAGCTAAAATGTTTTAAAGCAACACCTGAAGATAGAGATGTAGTGCAGTCCATAATTCCACAAAGAAAAAAAAATTCTGCTAATTTCACACTAGCGCTAAATGGTTTCGGGAGAGGTGCAGCCTGCCTGAGTTTATCGCATCTGGCATTGCCAGAATCTGCTGGAGCACTGCCAGGCCCCATTGACTATAATGAGACCCGGCGGGGATCTGGCCTCTTTCCACGATCAGTGCTGGCATGGCTCTAGTGGGGAAAGGTAGCAGCGGGCTATGCCGGATGCGATGAACCCTGGAAGACTATTCCTCTACCAGACCAGCCTGCCAGAACTGTTTAGCGCTAGTGTAAAACTAGCCTTACTCTATTCTCTATCAAAAGTGATTAAAAGTTCAATTTTATTGTTTCTTGCTTACCTATATTCTTTTTTATTTATGTTAGCCTTTTATTGTATCATATCATTATACAAAACAATGAGTACAAAATACCCGTAGTTTTGTTTCTCTGCCTACCCGATAGCACCATGGAATTCCAACCTCGCATCCCATGTTGATTGAGGTGGTCAGCAGCTACATCTACCTGGGAGTTCACCTGGAGGACAAACTGAGCTGGTAGACAAACACGGAAAAGATCCACAGAAAGGGAACTAGCTGACTGTACCTTATGAGAAGGGTGAGGTCATTCAAAGTCTCCAATAAGACCTGGGAAATGTTTCATCACACTTTTATGTACAATGTTATATTCTTTGCAGTAGTGTGCTGGGGAAGCAGTATTATGGTGGAAGACAAAAAAAAACAAAAAACACTAAATTGATCAGGAAATCCGTTAAGATGTTGGCTCCCCGTTACCAGATTTTGAGTCCGTAACGAAGGAAAGGATACTAACAAAGCTGAAACGGATCACTACTAACCAGTCCCACCCACTATACTCAATAGTTCAAAACCAGAAGAGTAGCTTCAGTGACGGGTTCATTCAGCTGAAGTGCAGTACGGAAAGATTCAGGAAATCATTAATACATGTTGCCATCACAATACATAACATGCAGGTACAGGCAAGGGCAGACTGATATTGAATAAGTTAAATGCCGAACCTGCACCTTAAATAAGCGAGTTGGAGTAGAAATAGAGATAGAGGGTCTACCATATCATCTAATAGTGTTACTAGGGCAAATGTACGTAACCAAATCTGTTTCCTTTTGTTTTTATGCTTCTCTTTTCTGATTTTCTTTGATGATTGCCTTTGTTCTTTGTTACAATCTGCAATTGTTTTGAGTAATTGAATATTACATTGTGACTAGAAATGAGCAAAGTTATCAAAAATTTGATTTGTGCAAATCTGACAAAGAAATTCGATTTGTTGAGGGCGCAATGACGGGGAACTGTGATCACGCCCCCCATCATTGAACCCCTCAGATGCCTTTGTTCACCGTTGATCGCAGCATCTGACAATAAGATTTAGGTCTTTCAGGAGTTAATCAGATCAAAATGAAACGGCTTACTCATCTTATCCATTTGCTTGCAGGGAGGCCGTGGTGGCTATCTTGTTTGATGATGTCACAACGCCCGGCCAGCGTGCTGAAGTCACAGCACTCAAAACTTTGCATGGTTTCTTCAATCAAGATTATTGATGATCGCTAATGTTCTAATCACTAATTTTTGTCGCGAATATTGGCACTTCGGGAATTTGCGAATATCTAGAACATAGTGCTATATCTTCGTAATTCTGAATATTCTAGTTTTTCTTTTTCATCAGTACCCATGATCCCTCACTGCTTCTTGCTTGTGGGCCAATGAGAAGGCTGCAATATCTTTGACTTCAGGAGTAGTGTTGATCATGAATTTTCATATCGCAAATTTTTATTGGTAATTTTTATCGCAAATTTTCCGATTGCTGATCTTCGCAATCAAGAAAATAATGACTGGAGATCACGATTTCTCAAATTCGCGAATATATGATGAATATTTGCCCAAATATTTACTAAATATCTCAAATTCGAATATTGCCCCTGCCGCTCATCACTGTTCATCAGTACTACTGCTTCTTGCTTGTGGGCCAATGAGAAGGCTGCAATATCTTTGTCAGAGCTTAGCAACATCCCTAGCAACCAATAGGAAAGTTGCCTACCCCTTTACTATATAAGAAACTCCCCAGCAGCCATTTTCTGCCATTTTTTGCAGTTCTGAGAGAGAGAGCAGTGTCATTGCTGTGCAATGGAATGCAAAGGAAAAATAAATTAGTTAACATGAAGTTTGAGGAAAGTTCGGCTTTGTGGCGAATCACAGTTTTCCTGAAATTCATATACACTTCGTATACTTTATTTCACTCAAAACTAGTGGGCTTTCCTACATGGTTCACTGCTCTTTACTTCAGGAAGCCCATTCTGGATATAGGAGCGCATCCCAGACTCTCACCTGGCTGACATTGATGGCATATTTTAGCGATATCCTGTTAATGTCTGAGATGTGATTACCCCTTCAGTAGAATTTTAATGAGTTCACAAAAAAGGCAACTCTATATACAGTATTTACTGATATATATTTTTCTCTAATCCTAAAAGAGCAATGTATTGAGTTGCATATGTGCTGTTTTGGTGAATTAATATATTCTAATTTAGCTTGCTTCTGATTCTAATTTTTTTTTCCACCCACGTAAAACCCCCTCCTGTTTTTAATGTTCAAAATGAATTGGGTGTGAAAGGAAAAAGAAAGTTATAAATAAGATTAAAAATGTCAATATTTTTTTTCATGACCTGAACCGACCTTCCCTAGACATATGTCTAGTTTGCATACATGGTAAATACAAGTCTGAGTGTATTCCAATATTTGAATGCAGGTAATAGCACTGAAAGGCAGTACGGCTTTGAGGAATGTTTTTAGATTGAGGGCATCTGAAGGGTACATCCTCTCTGTAGCTGGTAGGGTGATTTATAATATGTCATAGAGAAAGATTATACAAAAGACCTCTTAATTTGGGTCATTAAGTAGCCATGGCGATGGCGCCATTTCGATTATTTGTAAGGTATTTATCTCTACTATCATGTCTTAACTGCTTTTGGGAATTTTGCTGTTAGTGCTGTGTCAGGAGCCAAGCATTTCACCAATCTTCCAGACAGACAGATGCACACACCTGACAAAATTAATTCTCACTTTGTCAGAAATCCTGAACTGACAATATGCATTACATGGATGCTGACAGAAAAACTGTGGATGTCTGCCATTTTTCTTAATGCATATCATATTGTTTATGCAGAGGAATGTTCAAAAGTGAACATATTCTTCGAGATGACAGGGTAGATTTCTACATTTCTATTTCCCCTTCAAATAGAAAGTTGAGATTCTTTCACACACTATATGGAGAAATAGAATGAAAAGGCACTGGAAGTCAGATGAGTTAGGGCTTCACAAGAAGCAATAAAGACATAGAAAACAAGTGCATTATTTATAGTTTTGGGGCCAAAGAATGGAATGGGGGGGGGGGGTGAACAGCGGTGTCACCTTTTTAGAATTGTTTTGCACCAAGCATGGGTGCAGCTATAGTGGAATCAGTGGGGCGGCGGTTACAGGGCTTGAACTCAGATGATGCCTGTGAGAGAGGAGGACTGAAACATGTTATTGTCTGGGCCTCCTCAATAGTATTATACAATAGCATTATATACAGTGTAATGGTATACAGTATATATGTGTAGGAAGCTGACAGACTGGATTCCTGGCCTGGACTGAGAGAGCTATCTCGACTCATTCATTAAAAAAATTTGCACAGTCAGTACTAGACACTGTTGCCAAGGGAAGCTGTGGCCAGCCCAGCAAATGGCTTGTCAAACATGGATAATAGATCTATATTATGGCTAAAGATGGGCAAATTCATTTTAAAGTTATCAGACCTGAACCAAATTTTCCCAAATTTTGCTCTTTCAAATCAAATGTTTGGTGTTTCGATTCATGCTAATTTATCAAAATGGTGTCAGCCATTTTTCAGATCAGAAGACAGGAAAGACGAAGAAGGAGAATGTCATGACCTCAAGCAGTGTGTGTATGAGGATATACATACTGGGTGGAATTTTTCACCACAAAAATAAAAAGTAAGGCATTTTGCTACTATCAGCAGCCACATGTTCACCCATAGCCATATATGTCACAGTCACTGTGATATAAATAGTGCTGGCTTGGCATTAAAGAGCTTGAAATGAGTTGCATATAGTCCTTGAAGACCCAAGAATGTCATCTGCAATTTTTCAGTGCAACTGAAGAACTTTTGATTCGGGTCAAATCTATTCAGAGCCTTGAATCGCTCAACTGGTCAGTATAGCTTGTTCTCTGTATGTGCAAGGAGAGTGAATCCCAACTCCCACTAAATTTTAGTGTTCCATGAAGCTCAATCTTTCGAGAGAGAGTGTCACTTTAAGCTTGGACTATATTTCATTAAATTTTTCCTTTACTTGTTTAAGCCTTTGTTCCATAACACATAGACAGTTTGTTATTACCATAGTCATATATGTTTGTTGCCTTATCTATAAAAAGTGCTTGCTCTTTTTTTTTTTCTCCAAATCCCCGAAGTGGAGAACATTTAACATTATCACCGGTGTTTGTCATCATTTTCATTCTGACAGGTACAGGTTGAGCTTAATCCTCTAGACAACAGAAGATCTCCGAGGAATTGTTGAAACGGAATCTGTGCTGTACCTTAGTAATCAATCACAGCAAGAACAACATATTTGCATCCTGGCATTGCAGAGCTAAACTATCCAGATCCGTCCTTCTGTTCTTCCGCAGGAGGCAACTGCCACTTAGTATACTTTTTTTTATCATTTATTCTTAAGAAACAGGGCAGAGGACAGTTGCTGGGGCACATCTCATGTTGCCCCAAATACAAGGAGATTTTTGTCACATTAAAAGAAATGTGTCTGACAAGGCACAGAGTAAGAATCTCTGTGATACTGAGAGCAGAAAAGATATCTTGTTTGATGAAATATTTAAAAAAAGAATATTTTTGAGAGATCACTGCACTATCTGTGATGTCAGGCTGTAAAGTGATGGCTAGACATGGAGAGTATGTGCTAAAAACTTTATACTGCATACATGCGGAACTCAGAATTTCCCTACCCAGAATTTTTATTATCACTTATAAACAGGTACAATAATGAATGAATAATAACAGTTGGGCACTCAGATACTGGATCACCTGACAAAGCGGAGACATGTTAGTATACAAAAAATTTATTTAAACAGCATATAAAACAAATACATAAAACACCTGGATTCCTTGATAAACAATCAATATGGGTAGCTGGATTTCAGTTAACTTGTGACTCCATGATTGTAGGACCAAACTGCAATGTTAAAATGTTATAAAATATTTCTTGAATGTATATCTCCACTTCCAAGGGTAAGTGATAGCGCCTCCACTATCGATAGTAAGTCCAGATAATTCAACAATTGGCTTGTATATCTCTGCCAGTGGTGCTTAGATACAATGCACAATTGGTCTAAAGTCCCAATGATATGGGCATTTCTTAAAGGTATGTACTTACTGTCCGACTGGATCAGCTGTTATCCACAGGCGGCGTGTGTGGTGTCCCACACTTTCTTTGCTCTGCACCACTAGTTTTCTCGTAGTGTCGAAAGAACACCGTCGATCCCGTCAGAAACAGGCAAGCAATTCAATATTGGCTTCCTTAACATAGTCCATACGTGGCTGCCGGCAAACCACCTTAAATCTGTTGGGTACTGTACACTCCACTGTCAAAAGCGCCAGACGCATTTCGGGAACTCTGTATTTCTTGTCCATTCCTCAGTGGCAATACGTGGAAGAGTTTTGTACCCTTTTTATACTCAATTGGCTCCCCCCTAATGGGCTTCTCATAATCTCTGGGATGGATCCAGTTCCATTCAAGTTATTTAAACAGTTCCCTCTTTGTCAGGTGATCCAGTATCTGAGTGGCCAACCGTTATTGTTCATTCATTACTGTACCTTGGTAATCAGGGGGATTACTGGCTGGTTGCACTAAACCATTTCCATTTCAGCTGGACTGGTTCAGCCTCATCATTTGTGTTATTGTCCATCACTATTAAACAGGGTTGGAGAGGCCCACCAGTGTAGCAGAGGATCCTCTGGAGGGCCCAGTCTCCGAAGCCACAGTGCCCCCACAGGTGCAGGAGGAAAAATCTATTTGGAGCTGCTTTTGGAGCCAATCGTATGCCATAAGGGTTTATTTCTTTGATTCAAAATCTATTAGACTTGATTAATAATATAGGGGTTAGGTCTTGAGAACAAAATTTCCTCTGGTGGGAAGGAACCCCAGTCCAACACTGCTTATTAATGAAACTTGTCATCTGTGGTTCTATAGTAACATGTTTGTTCTGTGGACTTTTGGGCCCTGTTATTGGTGTCAGAAATGAGACTTGGCGCATGATAATTTATGTCTTAGGCAACATGTTTCAGTGGGTGTCTTCATCAGCCCATCTTAAAATCATTATTGAGACCTGAGGATAAAGGAACATGTGGACCATTCATTATGGCACAGAATCTAATTTATAATGTGGCCTCAGTAATGTCTTTTATATGGCCTGATGAAGGAACCTATTGATGTTGAAACATGTTTCTGAAAATATAAGTTATTATATATACCATATGTAAGTCTTATTTCTGGATTCAGATGCAGCCAACTATTCCCTGTTGTCCTTCTTCATGTAATATGGCTGTAAAGGGCTGTAAAAGGACCATTTCAAGGAGGAGTAGAAGCTGATTTGGTGACTGAACAGAATTGTTCCTGTTATCTGCATATCACTGTAAGAGATTTTGCATTTAAACCCTTTTTCAATCTTATTTTTTAGAAGTTTTTGCATTAAAGTGCAATGTTTTTAAGTTATTCTCTTGATGCTTTTCACGATGCAGTTCGCCAGGTCATGGTTTGTGCCCCCTATCAGACGGTATCGTCTTCCTGTGGGTATTCAGGTCTGTTGCACTCTTGCATTCTGGCTGCGGCATTCCGTGCTTGCTGGTTGCTACTGGCAACATCCTGTATCGCAGCTTCTTTGCTGTGGTTTCTAGTTTACCCCTGACTTGATTTGGTACCTCCCTGCTTGGTTCTGATGGGGTTATGATCTCCCTCTTCGGTTCCGGGGTGTGTCCTTTCAGGTGCGCTCGTTAGGCAGCCACTTCTGTATTTGAGTGTGGAGTTTCAGGGCTCAGTCTGCATAGCTTGTGGTCAGTTCTGTTAATTAAGGTTGTCCAGTACCCTGCTATGTTATTGCTCTGCCTTGCTATGCCATGCCTTAAGGGTGTCTGTACCCTGCTATGTCTTTGTTCATGTCTGTCCTTTTCCATTCCCGGTAGGTGTCATGCCTTTTTGGCTCTGTCATGTCTGTCTATGTTTTGCTTTGCCAGGTTTTGCCTTTACCTTTGTCCTGCCATCTACTTCTCGGTATGGGCCGCCTGGGTTTCATTGTTGTCTTCTGTTCCTTTCCATGTCTGGTACCTCGCTATGCCTGTTCATGATTCTATGCTATGTTCACGTCATGATTGCTGTGCTCCTAGTCGGTTGAATTTGGCTACAGGTTCACATTCACGTCATGATGGCTGCGCTCATAGTAGGCTCCAGGTTCACCTTCGGAAGAGGGTTCCATGTGTTCCCCGAAGGGGGAATGCCCTTTCTTGCGATGCCCTGTCCACGCCTTGCTCGCATTGCATCTGGACGGTGCCTCCAGGACCCCTGGCACCTGGCACGTGACAACAGCCTACGTCCACTAGGAGATCCTCTAGTGCTCTTGTGGGCTTGTTCCACCTTGCTTAGCTTTGCTATTTTAACTGCTCAGTAATAAACTGACTTGTCAGTTTTTATCATCAATATATCATTGAACAGATGAAAGAGATGCAAATCGTAAACTTATAACAATGAATAGCATATGTGATGGATTTGTCATGATTTTCGAACATATGTGGCGCTGGAGATCTCTATCCCACTTACACCTTATCCATTATTTTCAGGTGATCCCTTTACTCAGCTTGGTTAGTTTAGGGAGGAGTTCCTGATTGGATAATCTTCATTCAAAACTTCCTTTATTTTGCACTAAAGGTGCAGTGTTTAGCGTGAGCTCCTTGCATACAGTATGTATCCAGAATCCTCGTTATTCATTGTGTGTTGACTTAATTTGTGTCTTGTAAGTGTAATTTGGTTTTTGTGGTCCTCTTGAACTTGCTTTTCAAGGTTGTTTTTTTGTTTTGTTCCTATGGGCTTCTTGTTATATTGGTCGAATCAGTCTGGCAGATTATGGTCATTCTCTGTCCCATCATCACTGTTCCACTTTATTTTTTTATATTTGTCTCTTATCGCTGATGATACGGGCTTTTTAATACTATTCCTCCCACCATCTTGACCCTTCTGCTAGTCCTGGGTGTATCTTTCCCAGGAAAGGAGACTGCTATAGGTGAAGTCCAGGTCTGCAGTCTTGTGAACAACCAGCATTATTGGAGTATGGAACATCTCAGCTATGAACATCATCAAAACTAAATTTATTTACCCTAAAGAAGAGAAGGTTGAGGGATTATATAGTATCTTTACTTAACTATAGTCCATATAATAATCTGTGCAATACAATTTCTGTGTCACAGACCCAACAGAGAACAGGGGGTCATTGCTTCTGGTAAATAACTGTAATTTCATCACAAAGTTCAGATGCATTATCTAACTGTCTGAACCATAAAGCTACGGAACATGCTCCCAGAAGATTTGGTAATGGTTGGAAGTTTGAATAGCTTTAGGGAGCCCTACTTGTGAAACACAATCTACTGTACAGGGTTACTGGTATACATTTAGAACAGGGATGCCCAACCTGCGGCCCTCCAGCTGTTGAAAAACGAAAACTCCCAGTACACCTGGATAGCCTACAGCTATTTGGGCATACTGGGAGTTGTAGTTTTGCAATAGCTGGAGGGCCGCAGGTTAATATTCCCTGATTTAGAATATTTATTCAGGGATTTTTTGAATTTGCCAATAAAGGGCATGAAGGAATTTTCCTCCCACCAAATCTTGAATTAGGGCACCACCACTGTACATAAACTGTGACCACACAGAAAGGGTGGAAGAGCCAAAAAAGCACTCACTTTAGGGCGTTGTGAAATTCAGGATTTGGCCTAAAATAAATTTTTCAATTGGTCTTTATTACAAAAATATTGAGCCATTCTGTCACAAAGGGATAACTATTTATCTACCTGTGTGAATCATGTTTTTTACTTTCACTTTGTGCTGTCATCTAATAACGCTTATCTAATTTAATAAGATGTCCTAAAACTTATTTAAGCCACATTCTTATCAGTGAGATAATAAATTAGTTATAATGAGTGTTTATAATGTCAGAGAGCAGAGATAAGCCCGTTCAGATGAGCTGGCTGACAGAGCAGAGAGAAAATTCAGATCCCTCAGCTCTGTACAGAAAAAAGGGCTCCATATTTGTAATAAAGACCAATGAAAGAAAATGACTTTTAGCTCAAAATGAGTACAATCCAATAAGAATTAAAAGTAAAATGGCCCCAAAGGTGTACATAGTCTTTAAGAACAAACAAGGCTTGCAACATTGCATAAGCAAAAAACTTAAACTTTTTACCTGGCATTGGGAATTTTAATAGCACTGGGCTTTTAATCTCTTAAGGACACAGCCATATTTCACCTTAAGGACCAGAACCAATTAGCCATTCTGAGATTGTTTTCTTGTTACATGTTGTACTTTATGATAATGGTAAAATTGACTCAAAAGATTTCATTTTTATTTATAAAAAAATACAAAATGTACCCAAAATTTGGAAAAAATTGGAAATTTCCAAATTTAATTTTCTCTACTTTTATAACAGATAGTAATACCTCCAAAAATAGTTATGACTTTACATTCCCCATATGTATAATTCATGTTTAGATCATTTTGGGAATGACATTTTATTTTTGGGGACGTTATAAGGCTTAGAAGTTTAGAAGCATATCTTGAAAAGTTTCCAAAAATTTCCAAAACCCACTTTTTAAGGCCCAGTTCAGGTCTGAAGTCACTTTGTGAGGCTTACATAATAGAAACCACTCTACGGACCGCAGCATGGAAGGGGTTAAACAGCTGACATCTGTGCCAGCACATATGTCAGCCGTTTCAAGCAGTGTCAGCAATGTGCTGACACTCTGCATACACCGCTCAGCCATCCTGAAAATGAGGGGGGGGGAGATGATTGCACGTCCGACTGCCTGCAATGGACCGCGGGCATCAGAAACTTCCTAAAGCACTGCAAACCACAGTTCTAAATTGACCTGCAGTTTGCAGCGATCGCTGATACAGGGGGGTGGCAGGACCCTCCTCGGCATTGTACCAAGGTGCCTGCTGAATGATTTCAGCAGGCACCTTGTTCCGATCACCGCCCGCCGCGCAGTGGTGATCGGAAATACACAGGGCATACATGTACGCCCTGTGTCCTTAAGAAGTTGGACATCAGGGCGTACCTGTATGCCCTGTGTCCGTAAGAATATAATATCGCTGGCCTATCCTCAGATAGACAGGGGTGTGCACGTGCGATCTCCCTTCTCTCTTCCTGCTCGCTGCTGCTATGTCTATGGCCTTCCCTTCATTCAGCTGATTAGCGGTGGTGCTGGGTGTCAGACCCCAACTGATCTGATATCGATGATGTATCCTGAGGAAAGCTCATCAATATTGAAAGCTCGGAGAAGCCATTTAGGCAGTGTACTTCTTCTCCACACTAATCTATCTATCTATCTATCTTGTTATTTTTTATTTATTTTTTGCTGACATTGCAATGTAGTTATAAAACACGTTTATTTATTTTAATATTATCTTTTTTATTTTTAATAAACTATATGTTCTTATGATTTTACATTTAGTATGTTTTATTGGATTCACTCTTTACTGAATATTTGCTTGGCATTAAACAGTTTATGTACATATATGCAGATCTAGTTTAATAAAGGGCCTGTAGATGGTGCTGTTGAAATATTTTGCAGTAATTGCTTTGCTTCAGATTATTCCAAAGAACTGATATTAAAGCATATAAATCCAAAGGTATGGTGACAGCTGTAAAATAAATTTATTTTCATTAACATGGCAACCTGACTTATCAGTATGGCACCCTAAAGAAATATGAGACAAATAAAGAATTAGCAGAATGGATCAAGAAATGATAACAATAATGTAACAGAATTTTATGTATCTGTTTCATTCTTTCCATGGTGCTACTATGACAAATGCTGCCAATATATCTGCAAAATGAATATTCATTCATTCTCTGCCAATTTATTTCTAATCAATACTTGACAGAGTTATATATCCAGAGAATCTGTCATAATCACATTTCTGTAGCACTCAACTTTTTTTTGTATCTATACATGCTATTTGTAGAATGTATCATTATCATAATTTATATTTTAAATATATTATGTAATGTTTAAGATTCCAAAAACGATTATACTTTTACAGTACTTCAGATTATTAAAATACGTTTCAAGAACAGCTTAGGGATCTTTCTTTCTTTTTTTTTTTTTTTTTAAGTTGGTTTGGTAAAGTGAAATTCCTTTAATCTGGCATCAAATAGTCCAAAACATTTGACAGGACAGCACTTGTTTTCAGCGCAGAACTGCATTAGGCCTCATGCACACGACCGTTGTTTGTTTCTGCGTCCGTTCTGTCCGCAAATTTTGCATCCGCCAAAAAAAACGTATGACGGGCCGTTTTTTTTGGTCGAATCCGTTTTTATGGCAGATCCATTGTAATAATGCCTATCCTTGTCCGCAAACATTTTTTGATGGACCCATTGAAATGAATGGAGAAGCATCCTATCCGTAAAAAAAAAACGGAACGGATGCGGAACCGAATAATGGTGGTGTGCATGTAGCCGAAAAATGAGAAATTTCTCTAGAATACTAGGAAGAAAGAAACAATAACAAAATATAGATGCTGAAAAATCAAACAAAATTATGAGTCTCTATTTTATATAATTGTCTATTACTTTTGTATAATCCAGATTTCTTGATGGTCCAGAATTTTAAAGTAGCAAATCTAGAGACACTGAATTTCTTGATTCTTCAAATTTTGAAAACAATTGATTCAGGTCCGAATTGATTCTACCTGAGTCCAATATGCTCCAATTGCCCAGAAAATTTGTATATATATATATATATATATATATATATATATATATAGGTTTATTCAAATTCATATTTTTTCTCACACAAACCAGAAAAAAATATAAGTCCTAGAAGACTAGAGAGAGTGTCATGTAATAGAAAGGTGAGCAAGATGTGTAGGACAGTAGGACAGTAGGGTGTAAGGATTACTGCTAAAAAAAAGGGCCGCTCACCTGATGCACAACAGCCTGTCACACTTATGATGGAGCCAAGCTAGCTGTTGCACGCTCTCCCCTCTGGCGGCAGATCGAGAAACTTAACAGGAGATGAAGGAGAAAAAAGGGACTAGTTGTGGCTCTGCATAAGGCCTCATGCACACGACCGTTGTTTGTTTCCGCGTCCGTTCCGTTTTTTTTCACGGATAGGATGCTTCCCCATTCATTTCAATGGGTCCATCAAAAAATGCGGATGGTCAACCGTTTTTGTTCTGCATCCATGGTCCGTGTTTTCATTCTGTCAAAAAAATAGTGCATGTCCTATTTTTTTCACGTTTGCGGACAAGAATAGGCATTTTTACAATGGATCTGCCATAAAAATCGGATCTGTCAAAAAAAACGGTCCGTCATCAGTTTTTTTGATGGACGCAAAATTTGCAGGAGGAGCGGACGCAGAGGCAGGAAACGGTCATGTGCATGTAGCCTAAGGAGGAGAACTCCAGAATATGGAGTTCACGATGAATATTTATTGGTGTTAAAAGCAACTCGTTTCAGGATCAAACAGATCCCTTTTGTCACAACTAGTCCAATTTTTTCTCTTTCATCTCCTGACAACAGAGATGCCATTGTGTGATGCCTGCTTGCTGCTGTTTTTATGAACCCATGCTCAGCCAGCAGTTCCTCACAGGTAGTCTCCCGAGTAACAGATGGTGTACCCCTCCTGCATTTGACTCCAGATCTCCCACTGCTTCTACCCTGCTGTCTCACAGGAACACTTCCACCCTTACCCCCGATGATGATGATGATACCCTCTCTGCCCAGCTCCCACATGCAATCAGCTACATTATCACCTACATATGTTTGTGAGTCACTTGTTTCATTCTCACCTGTCTCTTGCATATGACCTCATGCAACGTGTGCTCCCACCCGACTGTCATTATTGGTAGTTACAAACCGAAAGAAGTCCACAGAAGCCCTCTCCTCCAAGTCTCTTCTGGCCTGTAACTGCTGACTGTCCTCACAAAGGTCATCGTTACTGTAAAGTGGAGCAGAACCAGTGGCTACCATTACTTGGCTAACAGACGGAGCAGCAAAAGCAAGAGGTAAGTTCAGGACAGCTGAAGCAGTGAAGCATAGAGACAGTTCACTATGCCATGTTAACTGAACATGGTGTCAGAGGAACCCACCAATTCCTAGCTGTGTGTATTTGTTGTCACTTGAGATGATTGTGAAGATCGAGTCAACTATTCCATTACAGCTGGATTGTTGGTGAAAACACCACAGCTGGATGACACTGGCAGCTCTGGCCTGTTGCTGAGGGTGTCACCACCACCCCTTCTTCTGCTGCTACTTGTGCCAGATACAGCATCATTTTTGGTGCTGTCTGTTACTTTGGAGGGCCCAGGCAACTTTCTGTTGGCCATAGTGTATAACAACTGTATCACTTACAGAACAAATTAGTTATTAATTTTTGTACACTGCGCAGTTATGTACATAGCGATAGATTAGACCTGCTGGTAACAGTGGCTTATAATACTAATGCATTGTAACTCTACAACTAACAGAACAGATTAACTATGAATATTGGTGTACGGCACACTTATGTACATGGCAATAAATTAGACCGGGCGGTGACTGATTAACTGGAGTACGTTGTTACATGCTGATATTTTATCTACTTTTGTGAGTACGATTAAACCTTTTATACTTTAATTGTGTGGAGGGTCCTTCACTATTTGTGCATACCCCATTGACCTTTCAGGAGATCGGTGGATCCATTTAACATCTTGGAAGCTGGGCAGCACAATTTGGTATCCTGCTTATTGGAAAAGTCGGTGTTCAAGCAGCGCGGTTCTTTTTTATTTGAATAAATTAGACCTGCCTTTAAAACTGACGCACAGTAACTCTATAGCTAACAGAATGTATTAGCTACGAATCTTGGTGCACTGCACAGTTATGTACATGGTGATAAATTGTAGAAGAGTCTGTAGTTCAACAGTCTACTATGCTCTTTCTCCAATTTCCTTGCAGTCTCCCTGCTTTCTCCCTCTCCAATGTTGTCCTAAGCTCTCTGTAAGCAGTTTGCAGCAACACTGCCCCTAGTGCATCTCTCCCTATACTCAGCTCACAGGAAAATGGCAACCATGCGGTATCAGGGTTTTATAGGGCGCTGCCTAGCTGGAACATCAAAGAGGGATAGCTGCCTATGGATTGGCTGGCTGCATTGCATTATGGGTAGGGATGAGAGAACGCAGTTAAGTTCGGGTTCGCAGGTTTCGGCCGAACTTCAGGTCAAAGTTCGGGTTTGGCACCCGAACTTGAACCAAACACCGAACCCGAACCCGGACCCCATTAAAGTCTATGGGACCTGAACTTCACTTTATTATTTTCCGTTATAACATGGTTATAATGGAAAATAATATCATTCTTAAGATATAATGCTAAATAAAATGGCCATTGAGGGGTTAAAAATAATAAAAAAAAAAATCACCTCATCGACTTGATCGCGCAGCCGGTATCCTCTTCTTTCTTCAGGAGCCGCAAAAGGACCTGCAGTGACGTAATTGCAGGTCCTGCTAAATGAAGATAGAAATATCTTCTATCTTCATTTAACAGGACCAACAATGACATCACCACGCTCACCATGTTGTGAGCACGGTGACATAATCGCAGGTCCTGCTGAATGAAAATAGAATCTCACCAGCCAGAGGTATAACTTGACCAGCATACACTTTCTGTAATACTGGTGTCTTCTTACGTGACACAATGGTCTTTGGGTCCCTTCAGCCTCCTGGGCCAGGTAGCGACTGCTACCTCTGCACTCCCTATAGCTATGCCCCTGCCTGTCATAATGCAACCCTTCATCCTATCTCTGCTTTACTGTTAGCCATGGACATAGGTAGATAGCCAGCGGGTATGTTCTTAGTATCAGGAGAGGTACCAAGAAGCTGGGCTGCCATTGCTATATTATTTAGATAGAGGCAATATAGGCTGTGCATTTTTACCAAACAGGAACCTACTAAGGTATATTTTCCAGTCCATCGAATGGCAGATTCTTTTTGTAGAATACACAGGGGAGACTTTTGTGACCGCCATTAAGTAAGTGCATAAAAAAAGACGATATGAACAGCACAGAACAATCATACAGTGCACTATTCTATAATTTTCAGCTCATAAAACTGACTTTTCTTATTTTAATGACAATGCAAGTCATATGTCTGACCATGTTAATTGAGCCCGAATGTCAGTGTTCATTATAGGTAAGTGGAAAACGATATTACAAAAGTCAAGTCACTTCTCGTTTGAACAGCACAGGTCTGTGACAAAACTATGACACCAATTATCCTGAAATGTTGGTACTTTAAATGCCAATGACATAGGGTTACAATCCTAGAGGAAGCTTGCTTAAATGTATGAGATCTCAAAAATCTTTTACTTCTACTGTTCTGTATGAACTTTAGTGTTGTAAATGCAGTGCATACACTAATCCTACTAAAGAGTTTCTCTGAGTGTTGTATATTGATGTCCTATCCTCAGGACAGGTCATTAGTATGTGATCAGTGGAGGTCTCATACTCCTTTGAGGAAGTCACTGAGCTCTGCTGATGCTGTGGCCTGCTCAAAGCTTACCAAGTACATTGGATAGTGGCTGTGCTTGGTATCTCAGCTCAGCCCAATTCTCTGGAATGGGACTGAGCTGCTCTTAGGCCACATGACAGATAAACATGATGTCATTGGCCTAGTGTAAGCTGTGAGGAGACCACTGTACTCACTGTAGAATCACAGCCTCCAGAAACATCCGATTGGCTGGGGTTCCAAGAGTTGGATCCCAACCAATCAGATCAGCATTGGACTGATGTTCCTCAGGCCCACCAGAGAAAATGATTCTGAGGGCCCACCCTCATATATTCATTCCCTTTTAAGCACCTTTTATTATCATTGCATATTCAGTACTTAACTATAGGGTTTAATATGATATATGATTGCTATTGCTTTTAAGGTCAGTTCCAAATTATATTCTTCTAGACCCAGGGGCCCTGCATTATAAGGGGCCCATTATTGTGTCAGAGCTTGGGCCCACCAGAAGATCCTCTGGTACTCTGGTGGGCCAGTCCGACCCTGGATCAAATACTAAAGACCTATCCTGAGGATGGGTCATCAGTATCAAACACTCAGAAAACCCCTTTAAAGCAATTGATTCCATGTAACAACTATCACTAGACTCTGGTGTGTTTCAGGGGGTTGTCTGAGATTATTTCATTTATAAACAGCACAACTTTTGTCCATGGTCTGGTCTGGTGTTGCAGCTCAACTGTTACAGCTTGGTTAATTTAAATGAGCTAGAATCCAGAAACAGCCCATGGATAAAAGTGGTTCTCTTTAACCATGGCTCCATAAGCTGGCGGGACAGAGATGTGACATATTATATTATTTGCCCACTGATGTAAATTCACTTAAGCAACTTTACCCATTATCTTAATTCTAAAAAAAGACATATCATTTTGTGTATACAGCTCTTATGCAAATTTTTGTGTCTGCACGGCTACAGACTACAAACAAACCCTGTATGTAGTCTGTGTTGGTGGCACTTATTCTCAGTTATTTGTACCAGGAGGTTGGAACAACCATTCTGGATTCACTAGCTCAGCTAATAATCATTGCCCTGAAGTTAAAATATATTTATTGTTTTACACTGGGCACAGGGTCAAACTACCCCACTAGAGGACCTGAGAATCCTCCGGTGGGCCCAAGCTCTGGCAATGGACCCCTAGTAAAACAGGGCCCTTAAGATCTATGTACAAAGAGAGTGGGCCCTCAGAATAATTTACTCTTTTGAGACGAAGGGACTTCAGTCCAATGCTATCTGAGAAGATCTCCAAATTGGAGATGTCCTTATGTTTCTCTATATCTACTAAAATTCTAGTAGTTTATTATTTAAAGCTGTTGTCAAGCCATGGAGCCAGAAATCCCTATGTTCCTAACCTGTCCTTCTTAAAGGGTAACTAAATTTTCACAAAACTTTTGATATAGCATAGAGACATTTCAAAAGTTTAGATTGGTGGTGGTCTGAGACCCCTACCGATCCCTAATAGGAGGGAAGAGAAGCCTGTGCATGATGTTCTTTCTCTCTTTACTGCTGAGGATGGAAATGAGATGTTCCAATGTAATTGAGATAATTTCATGGACTTCTATGGACCCCACTTTTTGTTGCAAGCCAAAAAGAGCTACATGTGCGTGCTTCTCTCCCTTCATTCTAGTGATCAGTGGGAGTCTCAACCCTCAGACCTTCACTGATCTAAACTTTTGATGTGCCTATATGACATATCAAAGATTTTGTGTAAAGGTAGTGACCCCTTAATATAAAAATAACAGTCACTTGCCCACTGCAGCAGTGAGGTATCATTCAAGCTAATGTGACAGCTGAGGCCTGTGATTGGCCGATGACCAAATCACTTCCTGGTCCTGCAGAGACTAAAAGAGGCCCAGATGCTTCAGAAGGATTGTGGACAGGTAAGTAGCATTTTTTTATGTTTAGGGAGACAGGGTAGGACCCTAGGGAATGTCGGGTCCAAAGCCGCATTATATGAGACCATGCCTTTTTGCGAAAGCAATTAAATTCACATCTAGAAATCAGTGATCCATAGGTACAGTATAAAATGTTTTGAAGGGGAATGAAATCAACTGTAGCCTCAATTGCTCTGGCTTCCCATGATGATCCTCTTTAGCACTAACATCAGTATTTCATGTCAAGACATTCATTATGGGGGGTCATTCATTAAGACTGGCATTTTAAACGCCAGTCTTAATAAGGCCATGCACTGGCGGTGGATCTGCCAAAGTTATGTAGGGGCGCAGGCTTCTACGTAACTTTGGTGAATACACCGCCGCTTCTAAATCTACTCCTTGCTGGTGTAGATTTAGACCATTTTCTACACCTAAAACCAGTGTAGAAAATGATGACTGAGATGGGCCTGCCGGCCCATCCCTTTTCCCCTCCCATATCACGTCCATTTTTGTAGACCTGGCATGAGTGGGGGGAAAGTCGCAGATTTGGGTGCAATCTATGCCAGAAATACGCCAAATTGAGACTTATTTCTGTATGTAACTGACCCCATATGTCTTGGCTTTTCAGCAGAACTTAGAGGGGGTCTAGTTTAGAAACCTAATCTTAATATATTTATGAATATTGAGTTATAAGAGGGGTTATACCTGTTTCAAGACCCCCATCTATTAAGCAAGCGAGAGAGCA
This sequence comes from Bufotes viridis, assembly GCA_033119425.1. Lineage (NCBI taxonomy): Eukaryota > Metazoa > Chordata > Amphibia > Anura > Bufonidae > Bufotes > Bufotes viridis. The sequence goes on along the minus strand of CM065598.1, from coordinate 83,737,124 downwards.
GAAACAAAAATCTTATCTTGCTCTGGAGGACCCAGCATGCACATATATTACCTGGGCCCAATGATTTTATAAGACTTTACGTACTGATTAATTCCGCCCGTGGTGGCGCTGCAGGAAAATTGAACGCAACCTTACATGTTTTCTCTAAAGAATAAATCTGATCAATGTGGATCCCAGAAATGGGGCACCCTGTGATTTGCTTTTTTGGAGGATCTTTATATCAAAAAGGCATTGTCCAAATTGAACATTCCCTTTAAAAAAATGTTTTTATAAGGTTTTGACTGTGTATCTCATTCATTTTCATTGGCTTGTCATGGTTCATATTTTCTAGATTTTCATCTGATGTTTTGTTTTAGTTTCTCTCTGTATGCCATTTACTTATATTTCAATTTTTATATGACTTTCTGTTTAAAATACTTTTTACAAAATTTTGTCTTTCTTTCTGAAGTTCAATATTCACTCTGTCAAGTTTATAATTTCTCTGGAGTGCCACAAATGTATTGCTTTTAATACTTAATCAACCAACATTCTCTTTCCCACATACTTATATGTTTTTATCAGATTGCAGTACTGATGGAGTAAATGTTGTAAACTCCCAAATGATTGTGATTCAAATACAAAAAAAAATTATAAATTCATCACAGAATAATAAATGTTATTGCAGTAATTATCTACAATCTATACAAATACCATATACAGCACATTAAAATTTCAATAATTGAGTAGCTTTAGGACTGGTCTGTCGAAAAAAAACAAAAAACATTTATACATAATTTTACACCTATATTGTACATACACTCTTATGGTACATACACATAGATACATGCATTATTATACTCATATATATTGTGGGTCCTCTAGTAGTAAACAGTAGCTGTGTGTTTTATGCTGGGAATCATCTATGGGAACTGGCAGCAAATGGTCTTAAAGGGGTTGTCTCACAAAAAAAATTCTACAGTTCTCAAAGTAGCACCTGGATCTGAATTATTTTGTATTTTCATGTTATTAAAAATGTTGCATAGCCACTGAGCTATTCAATATAATGTATCTGTATGGCGCCACCTGCTGTTTGTTATTTTTCTTATTTATTTGTCCAGCCCAATGAAATGACCGCACATGCTCAATTTCATTCTTCAACTGCCTCCTGAGCTGTGATAGGGAGAGGGCTGCAGCAGAAAAGACACTCCCCTTGAGCTGTTAGCTTGATATAAATCTAGCAAAGCAATGAATGGGGAGATATCTGGATCCATGTGAGGTACAAGGCTGGTTCTAGCTTTGTAAGAAAGAGATTGCCTTGTACTATATGATGTCTGATTTTTATTTTTTACATTAGTCATGGGATTACCCATTTAAGTAATAGCATACTGTGGTGTACAGATGTGTCCACCATTCCTTTTTTAGGAATTTCATTATGGACTTCAACTTTTCACAATACCAATGCAATACATAATAGTAACACTCTAAAACTAAGTTCATATTTTGGGAGTGAGCTTCGACTGGCTGGTCCTACAGAGGAACAACCTGCCTGGTTTGGTACCAAATAATGAGCACTGGCAGGTACCCATTGACTATAATGGGATCTGACAAGGATCCAGCCACTTTCCAGTAGATATGCCAGATTTCAGCCAGACGAAAGGTTGTGCATGCAGGACTTTATGTTTGGCTGAAAGCTGGCATTTCTGCCTGAAAGTGGCTGGATCCCCATCGGATAAGGGCATCCGTTGATGTGCAGTATTATCCAGTTAAACTGGATATAGTGAACTAGAACAGCCTGCTGGAGTTCACAAGCAAGCATGTGAATGTAGCCATAAAAAACATATGACAGGCTGCATTGTGTAGTGGACAGAGCTGGCTACTGCAGCACGGCTCCCATCAACTTCGGTGGGAGTAGTACTATCTTAACCAGACGAATCCCCTAAATGATGGATGGAGCTGTGTAATTAATTTGTCTATATTTGGCACCGTAGAAGCAGAGAACAGTTCAAAGGCATGTTTTCATACCCCGGCCAATCAGATACTGATAGCCTATATACAACCCTTTTAAAATATCCCAAAATGTGCAGCACAAACAATTTGATTTTCTGATATTGTGTCACAAGATGTCTATAATATATGTGTTTTTGTCACAAATTGCAATCTGCCTGGTTTTTGCTACCATGTTGCAATATTGTGTTGAATTTGTTTTGTGAGAAATTGGAGCCCTTCATCAAAATCAAGTTCAGAAGCTTGTCTTTATTTTTGTCTTTCTATTATTTTGAAGTTTGCCACGCTTCATTTTTATTCCTATTATTGTTTTGTGTTCACATTAAAGTTGCAAACTCATAAAAGTTTTCAATCCAAAGAAGTGAAGAGGTAACTTGACCTTTGTCGGACAGCAAGATTTCACTCCATACTAATTGAGCGGCAACCAATCTCTCTTTCATTCTCTATGATTTACTTTAAGTAAGATGAAAATGGATTGTTTCATCTCACTGCATCTTGCGGCTGCATAAACAAAATTTACATCAACTTCTATCCAAAGCTATGTATGACCAGCAAATGGGGTTCTTTTAAATTCATGATCAAGCTTCGGCCCCTGACTGGCAATCTGCTTTACGATCGTTTAGCATCACTTTCAGACTCATGCATATGTTGAATTTCTTACATTCATCTCCCAGATATTATGTTGATACAATCTTTCCCTTATATCTTTTTATCTTCCTTCTTCTAAATACCATCATGCCTACAAAAATATTATTTATTTCCATAATATAAAACAATAAAAAATGCCCTGGTCCTGAGGTGGCTGCTGAAATATTCCACGCAAATAGGCATCTGTAATTACGGATATAATAATAAATCATCTCAGTTGTATAAATGTGCATGGTTGAATGCAAGTGATTTGCTTTTTTTTTTATATACCAGATTGGCTTTAGATCCAAGGTCAACTTGATGTGTTGTTCTAAAACAGAACTTGAAAGAAGCTTTGAAAATAAAGAGAATACAAAAATTAAATTTATTATATAACAGAGATACAAAAATCCTTTATAACATTAAAACCATTTTCCAACCAATCTTCTCAAACCAATCATAGACAGCTTTAACATTTTCAGCAATTTGAGCTGCAGTAGCTCTTCAGTGTTATCGGAGCAGACAGGCTAGATGTTATATACTTACCAGTCTGCACTCCCATGACGGGGAAGCGCACATGGGGGTAGTGTCATCTTCACCAGAGGGTCACAAAGTCTTCCTGACTCTGACCTGGCTTGTTTCTTTACATTGTTTGGGCATTCTGATTTCGCCTCTGATTCACCTTCCTGATTTTGACCTTAGCTTTGCATTTATTCAGCTCACTCTGATTTGATATTGTTTTGCCTTACAAATTGGACACTGATTTGGCCTATAGTGTCTGACCCAGCTTGTCTTTGCTTCTGATCTAGGTACCCTAAGCTGACATCAGTCACCCCCTCCCCGCCTTGGTTTTGTCCCAGACAATTTGGTTTATTGTTCTCTGCTTCCACGTCTACTTTTGGTACTTTTTGTTTCTTTTTCTCCTTATGTTTATTATTTAATCCTCTGCTTTTTTTCCTCTAAGGTCCCCGCACTTAGTCAAGAAGGAATTGCCATCCAGTTGTGTGCCACCGTCAACAACAGCGGATTGTGCAAGTAGATGGGGACAGTGGTGCGGGAGATATTTTAGAGTTTATGGCTCCCTACTGGGACAGTAGACTTTGCAACCCATGCACATCAGCGAGCCTTGGGCATCCATGACCCCGTGATCGATTCACCGGTTGACCTTCTCTGGTAAACTTTTGTTAGGCTTTACTGTAACTATTCCATATTGGACTTGGAACATCCTATAAGATCTGCCATTATTGAAATGCTCTGACTTTTTTCTCCAACACAGACAATTTGGCCCTTGTCAGTGTCACTCAAATCCTTACATTTGCCGATTTTTCTTGCTTCCAACAAACCAACTTCAAAAACTGACTCTTCAATTGTATCCTTTTATAACCCACCCCTTGATAGATGTCATTTTCACCAGATACTCAAAATGTTATTCACTTCACTTGTTTTAATGTTAAGGTTGAACAGTGTATATCAATATAATAAGTTATAGGCTAGGGCATGGTTCAGCAATCTTCAACACTCCAGCTATTATGAAACTACAACTCACAGAATCCTCCTTTCACTTTGCTGGGAGTTATAGGAGCAGCTTAGAAAGTTTGCATACTGGGAGTGGTAATTTCACAATCACAGCTACTGGAGTGCAAAAAGTTGCTGATCTCCAGACTAGGGCTTCGGGGATATATTTCCACAATTTGCAAAAACTTGGCATACCTAAACTTTTATGGAGTGGCAGCACTCAACCACCACCCTTTACAACCCCTAGAACAGGGATCAGCAACCTCTGGCACTCCAGGTGTTGTGAAACTACATCTCCCATCTCCCACACTTGCTTGGCTGTTCTCTGAACTTCCACAGAAGTGAAAGGAGCACGCTGGGAGTTGTAGTTTCACAACAGCTAGAGTGCTGGAGGTTGCTGATCCCTGCCCTAGACAGCTATTTCAGGCTGCAATTTTTAAGATTTCAGCAAATTCACATAATTTGCAAGCATGCCATTTCTTGTTAGTTCCCCTTTAAGTTTGACAGTATACTTTTATAATATCATCTATTAATAGTATATTGTCTAATTCTTCTAAAGTTTAAACTATTTTATGAAAACCATTGATTATATTATTCTAATGCAGAAATACATGTAAATGCCATCTTCCCTGCTTTTTCATTCCACAGCACTTAGAACATTTTAAAGTCAAAATTAGCAATGCAAATGCATTTCAACAGCTTTAACTGTTTAATATTGATTGTACTTATTTTTTTTTCCAAATATGATACAGCAGCATGGCCCAGAAAAGTTTGAAAGTTTGACTGTGAGAACTCAAGATTATTCTGATGTTGTTGTTGTTGATTGAAAAAGTCTGTATAATATACAGATATAGCCATCTTTTTGTGAGATCTTTTTACTGAAAGGATAGGTCATCAGTATTTAATCGGTGGGAATCCAACACCCTGGACCCCCCGCCAATCAGCTGTTTGAGAAGGCACTGGTGCTCACAGTAGTGCCACGGTCTTCTCACAGCTTTCCCTAGACCATGTAATTTAAAGTTCATCAGTCGCATGGCCTACAGATGTAGCCAAGCTAAACTGGATGGTTAACACATTAAGTAAATAATGGTAAGACAATGTTAATTGACTTTTTAAATGGATTTTAATGGCTTTTATAATGAGTCATTGTGACTTGTTATCAGAGTCCATTTTACCCATCTGTAGTTGCAGTTCAGCCTCATTGAAGTGAATGGGGCTGAGCTGCGATACCAAACACAGCTGATATACAAGGGTGAGTGGGGAGAAGGCCCGCGGCTCTACTTCAAGTGTCAGTGCCTTCTCAAACAGCTAATTGGCAGGAGTCCTGTGTGTTGGACTCCCACCAATCAGATACTGATGAACAACCAGAGAATAGATCACCAGTAAAAAGATCTTGGAAAATCCCTTTAACTTGACATCTGTTACAAACTAAAAACACAGTTGCAGAAAAATTTTCATGATTGGTGGGGTCTCACTTATCAGGCACTTATTCCCTATACACATTTTCTAACTTAGCTCAACACAACAAAAGGCATTCAAAGGCATTTTAACATTTTCTTTAACTGTATATATAATGTCACAGTAGGGAACAGTAAGCCCTAAACTATCATCCCACTGTAACTGTCTACTTGCATGATCTGCCTTAAGTAGGGGTCCACAACTAGTCAACGGTCCCTTTCTAAAGAAGTGCAAAGGCTTACGAAGGAGGGGAAACAAAGGACGAAAAAAATAATAAACAAGTGACAGATCAGCAGCACTAAAATGATAGTGGGAAGAACAGTTTATATGGGTGAACCAGGAGTGAGACATAAAACTAGATCAGGTACCATGAATCAAAATCTAAAAACATGCAAAAGTCAATACCATGAGTGCAGACAAGATAGAAACAGAAACCAACAAACACAGTTAATACCAAGACAGAAGTAAATACTGTAACAGGAAGTGATATCAAGATCCAAAAATGTCAGACAAGAGTCAGAATCAAAGCCCAGAACCAAGGTCGGGAATCAAGGAGAATCTAAGAATAAAACAATCACAGGCAACCTGTGCCCAGCAAGCTACTTGTTTAAATGGGCCGTGCATCCTGGTCACATGAAATATCTGGCATCACATAACCGGTGATGTCATTGTGTAGGACATGTCAGGGTGGCCTCTGGTTGGCCAGCGCTGCTGCACAGGGAGACCTGGCCTGGTTACCCTGATGACCTGATGCTGGTGTCGCTGCCATCAGAGAAGAGCATGCAAAGGCCCCAGAAAGGACCTGACATATAACATATTATAAGTACAGAGCTAAAGATTGCAACATCTGTATTTTAAAAGAGTTACTTGACCTTTACAGGGGCGGGGGGGGGGGGGAGTAAGTTTTATAAAATAACAAAAAACAAGTACTCAACTCTTCAATACTCCTCTGATCCAGCACAGATGCTCTCATGACCTCCATGTTTTATGTGTACAAGCGGCCAAGACATGACTTCCTCAGCCAATGAGTGCCCTGAGTGATAATGTGTCATACTAATGCCATTATGGCTCCAATTGCTGAGCATTGATACTGCTAGTATAGCACATGACCACTGAGGCCACTTTATTGGCTGCATCTATTAGGTGCCAGACCCTTGTAGAAAGAGTGGGAGCATTGCCACAGCATCTGCTATGCATTGAAGGGTAAGAAGAGGTTATTTCTAGGGATGAGCCAACTTGTATTTTTCAAGTTAGGGTTCAGGTTCCAGAAACCAGACGGATCCATTATGCTGCACATTAACTTCTATTATGACGGCATGAAAAAATGAAATGGCGTGATAACGGAATCCATATCGGAATTGCACAAATACCCGAATGCCAAAACCGAACTTAAAAAACACAAGTTCTCTCATCCCTAGTTATTTTATAACATTGTTACTTTATTTTCATTTTTACAATAGTTGGTTAGCCCATTTTAAACGGAATCTGTACAAATGATCTCGGACTATTATCTGATATGATAACGCAGTAGTATTGCAGATAAGTGCCTAGATCAATATTTTTTGAAAGTGCTTTCTTGTTTTCATATCTACAATAGGAATAGGGGTACATGGAGGAGCCATGTCAATGAGCATTGACTGCTCCATATAGCTCATGTACTGGTGGGAAAGTATAGAGGAATATTGTTGGGTTACAGTGATTGGATCTCCAGCAATTTAACATTTATTATATTCCTCCTGGAAAGGTGGTCAGTGTTATCAGCTGGAATGTCCATTTTTATAATGCCAGCATTCTTACTTCTTTGATGACTTTAAATTTATTAGCACTGGGGCTCAATGGTTAGCACTGATGCCTCACAGCCCTTGGGTCCTAGGTTTGAATCTGACCAAGGACATCTGTATAAAGTTTGTTTGCATGGGTTCCTTCGGATAATCCAGTTTCCCTTCTCACTTCAAAGACATAATGATCAGGAACTTAGATTGTGAGCTTCATTGTGGTATATGACAGCGTTATATAAGTAAATAAAATATTTGAATAAATAAAAACAGTGAAGGGACTAGTTCTGCAGAGACATGTGCCTGTCATTCTGTTCACAGTAGGGGTTTTGGTTGTCAAACCCCCTTCAATTAATTTTAAAAAATCCTTTTAAAATTATATTTAAACATGATGTCTCTCTTGTAAGTAACCTTATAATAGCATCTGATAATAACAGAGACCTTGAGAACATTGTATTATTTGTCTGTGATGGCATTTGTTTTATTCTTAGTTCTGTTCTAAGACTTTAAACTCTGCTTTGTAGAACAAATTTGGTCGGGTAAGACAGTAACTAAATGAACTAACAGAAAATCCATATCCTGTTCTGCTGACTCAGATTCACGAAAATCAGTCCAACGTACTGACGTTTACTGAATCACAAAACAATTGAATCTATTGTTAAACCTTTCCATTATTTGAAGAAACAATGAAGATAAAGGACGTCTCAATTCACTTTCATTTACTTTCTTAACTGGAGATAATCCCTTCCCTTGCTCTAGCTAGTCAGAATTAAAATCTGAATATGTTGCTGATACTGTATATAAGGGTAAATATTAAAGAGCTCTCCCTTATTACAAATACATGGCTACTTTCTTCCAATAGCAGTACCCTCGTTGTCCATGGGCTGTGTATGTTATTGCAGATAAACTTTGTTGATGTGAAGGGGAGTGAGCTTAAATACCACACACAAGACATGGCTCAGACTCTTAAACTGTGTTTTATGCCCTAGAAATCCTCTGTTATGGCTATATACACTGGTTTCACTCACTCTGATAAAGTCTTAGGCCTCATTCACATGTTAGTGAATTATTACACATACCAATTGATTTGAATGTGTTTGTTCACACATCAGTAGTTTTTCAGTGACTATGGGTCAGTCAGTGAACAAATCATGGAGACATGCATCACTTTAGTCTGTAATGCAGACCAAACTTGTCTATGGAAGTCTACAGGTCCGGGAAAAAATATTGTTATATTTTTGCAAAAGGACCTTCAATGATGTCATCGTACTCACCACATAGTAAGCGCGGTGACGTCACCGCAGGTCCTGCTGAGTGAAGATAGAAAAACCAATGCAGCAAGCGATTAAACAAAATATGGGCACCTGACAACCGGACAATGGGGCAGTCATTTAACAATAAAAAGAGTTTAATGTCTCCCACCAATGCAGCAAGCATTTAAACTAAATATAGGCCCCTGACAACAAGACAATGTGAAGGTCATTTGACAGTGTAAAGAGTTTAATGTCTCCCACCAATGCAGCAAGCATTTAAACTAAATATAGGCCACTGACAACCAGACAATGTAGAGGTTAATTTCCAGTGTAAAGAGTTCACTGTCTCCCACCAATGCAGCAAGCGATTAAACGAAAATATAGGCCCCTGACAACCAGACAATGAAGAGGTCATTTGACAGTAAAAAGAGTTTAATGTCTCCTACCAATATAGCAGGCGATGAAACAAAATATAGGCCCCTGACAACCAGACAATGTAGAGGTCATTTGACAGTATAAAGAAGATAATGTCACCCACCAAAGCAACACGTGATTATATGAAATGTAAGCCCCTGGCACCCAGACAGAGGAGAGGTCCCATAGCAGACAATCAGGCTTCATGTCACCCAGCAATGGAAAAGGCCACTTTCAGTTATATAAGCCCCAGCAGCCAGACAGAGGAGAGAGGCCCCATAGCAGAAAATAAGGCATGATGTCACCCGCCAAAGCAGCAGGCAATTAACAGAATTTTAGGCCCCTGACACCTAGACAGAGGAGAGGTTATTTGACAGCAAAAAGAGGTTAATGTCACGCACCAAAGCAGCAGGCAATTAGCTGAAATGTAGGCCCCTGGCACCCAGACAGAAGAGAGGTTCTACCAACTTGGGGTTGCCCCAAAAATAATGGTACAATTAAAAAAAGAGGATTCAATAAAGAAGTGCCCTGGAGTACAAGAATGTATGGTTGAGAGTGAGGCAGTTATAAATGTCTATTCTGCACAAGGTACAGAAAAATCCTGTGGGATCCATGCCTGGTTCATTTTAATGAACGTGAGCTTGTCCACATTGGCTGTGGACAGGCGGCTGCGTTTGTCTGTAATGACGCCCCCTGCTGTGCTAAATACACGTTCAGACAATTCACTGGCCGCAGGGCAGGCCAGCACCTTCAAGCCATAAAGGGCAAACTCTGGCCATGTGGACAATTTGGAGACCCAGAAGTTGAATGGGGCAGAACCATGAGTCAGTGTGTGTGCACATGCACTGTTCCACCATGTTGTTAAAATGCTGCCTCCTGCTAACACATTGCCTATCAGCTGGTGGTGCTGTTTGCTGTGGCGCGGTGACAAAACTTTTCCACATCTTGGCCATGCTAACCCTGCTGTCTGAGGAGCTGGCCGTGACACAGCTGCGTTGGCGACCTCTTCCTCCTCCTCCTCATCTGCATTCGCCTTGTGCTTCCACTTGTCCCCCCGTGTCAGTTGGGAATGCCCTCAAGAGTGTGTCTACCAGTGTGCGCTTGTAGTCGCGCATCTTCCTATCACGCTCCAGTACGGGAATTAAGGTGGGCACGTTGTCCTTGTACCGGGGATCCAGCAGGTTGGCAACCCAGTAGTCAGCACAAGTTAAAATGTGGGCAACTCTATTGTCGTTGCGCAGGGACTGCAGCATGTAGTCGCTTATGTGTGCCAGGCTGCCCAGAGGTAACCATAAGCTGTCCTCTGTAGGTGGTGTATCGTCAGTGTCCTCCGTACCCCCCCAGCCATGCTCCAGTGATGGCCCTGAGCTGCTTAGGGTGCCACCCTGCAGTGAAACCGGTTCATCCTCATCCTCCTCCTCCTCGCACTTCAGAAGTGAGCCCTGGCTGTCCACATGTGTACCTGGCCTCTGCTGGTGTAGGAACCCACCCTCTGAGCCACTTCTGTATGACCTGCCTGAAACCCTGTGAAATGCCCCCTCTTCCTCCTCCTCCTGTGACTACATCCTCTTCCATCTTCGCCGTAATATTTTTTCAAGGAGACATAGAAGGGGTATTGTATTGCTAACAACGTCATCATCAGCACTGGCTATGTTGGCTGAATACTCCAAAGACCGCAACAAGGTACACAGGTCTCGCATGCAGGCCCAGTCACTGGTGGTGAAGTGGTGCTGATCCGCAGAGCGACTGACCCGTGGATACTGCATCTGAAACTCCACTATCGCCCACTGCTGCTCGCACAGCCTCTCCAGCATATGCAAGATGGAGTTCCACCTGGTGGGCATGTCGCATATGAGGCGGTGAGCAGGAAGGCTGAAGTTAAGCTGCAGCGCAGACAGGCGAGCAGCAGCAGGGTGAGAACGTCAAAAGCGCGCACATACGGACCGCACTTTCAGCAGCAGCTCTGACATGTCTGGGTAGTTTTTAAGAAACTTCTGCACCACCAGATTCAGCACATGCGCCAGGCAAGGGATGTGCGTCAAACCAGCTAGTTCAAGAGCTGCAACGGGATTTCGCCCATTATCACACACCACCAGGCCAGGCTTGAGGCTCACCGGCAGCAACCACTTATCAGTCTGTTGTTTTATGCCCCTCCAAAGCTCCTGTGCGGTGTGGGGTTTGTCACACAAACACATGAGTTTTAAAATCACCTACTGACGTTTACCCCGGGCTGTGCTGAAGTTGGGGGTGAGGTTCTTTCGATGACCGGATGTGGGGGTGGTAGAAGAGGAGTAGGAGGAGGATAAAGCAGAGTAGGAGGAGGAAGCAACAGGAGGCAACGAATAATGCCCTGCGATCCTCGGTGCTGGAAGGACAAGCGCCAAACCGATATCCGCCTCGGGCCCAGCCGCCACTATGTTTACCCAGATATAGCAACCCTGGCCTTACTGGTCCATGTATCTGTGGCTATGTGGACCTTGCCATAGATGGCGTTGTGCAGAGCACACTTGATTTTATCCTCCACTTGGTTGTGCAGGAAAGGGACGGCTCATCTGGAAAAGTAGTGGCGGCTTTGAACAACGTACTGGGGGACAGCCGCCGCTATCAGCTGTTTGAAACAGTCCATCTCCACCAGATGGAATGACAGCATTTCAAAGGGCAGTCATTTTGAAATTCTGGCATTCAGGGCCAGGGCTCGAGGGTGGGTAGGTGGGTATTTCCTCCTTCTCTCCAATGTTTGGGAGATGGACAGCTGAATGCTGCCGTGTGGTGTGACATGGTGGAGATGCTTGGTTATGGTGTCGTATGTGGTGGTGTTGGTGGAACATCCTCTGTTTGCTGGTCGCCAGGTGCCACGGTGACGCCAGAGGTGGAGGTAGAGGCCGAGTCAGCAGCAGAAGAGGGAGCAGGAGGAGCATAAAAGAGTTCCTTGTTTTTAAGGTGTTTACTCCACTGCAGTTCATGCTTTGCATGTAGATGCCTGGTCATGCAGGTTGTGCTCAGGTTAAGAATGTTTATGCCTCACTTCAGGCTCTGATGGCACAACATGCAAACCACTCGTGTCTTTTTGTCAGGATATTGTGTGAAGAACTGCCACGCCAATGAACTCCTTGGAGCAAGCCTTGGTGTGCTTGGTGCCTGGGTGCGGTAGACAGTAGCAGGCGTACTGTCTCTGGAACGGCCACTGCGCTTTTGCACCCTGCTCCCTCTTTTGATGTGCTGTTGCCTCTGTGTGACCACCGCCTCTTCCTCAGAACTGCATGCCTCACTAGCATGACCTTCAGTCCAGTCTGGGTCTAGGACTTCCTCATCCTCCACATTACCTTCCACCCATTCATGACCCCTGCCCTCCTCGTCGGTCTGCACATTGCAGAAAGCCACAGCAGTTGGCACCTGTGTTTCGTCATCATCAGAGACGTTTTGTGGCGATATTCCCATGTCCTCATCCTGCAACAAAAGTGGTTGAGCATCAGTGCATTCAAGGTCTTCCTCTTCTGGGGCAGGGCTAGGTGGATGGGCCGGGGAAACCCTGCCAACAGAGACATCAAAAAGCATGAGACTTTCCTGCATGATTTGGCTCTGACTGCTTGGATGATTTGCAAGGGGATGAGGTGGAAGGCTGATGGGCATGGGCTGCAGGTGCCAACTCTGAGCTTTCTGCAGAGGACTGGGTGTTAGATACTGTGAAGGAACTGGAGGCACTGTCAGCCACCCAATCTACTATCGCCTGTACATGTTCTGGCTTCACCATCCGTAGAGCGGCATTTGGGCCTATCAAATAACGCTTTAGATTCTGTCTCCTACTCGCACCAGAGGAAGGTGTTTGACTTGGAGCTGTAGTTGGTGCTGAACAGCCACGTCCTCTTCCAGCAACAGGAGCTCCAACAACACCACCACGACCATGCCCATGTCCCTTATTTGATGTTCTCCTCATACTTGTGTTCCCACCAAGCTGAAAAATTGGTCTCTCTCCGGTGTCAATTTACCTGCCACTAGTTGACAATTACAGTCGCAAAGGCAGTGCCCGTGTTATAAAAATGCTCTGTGGACCAAGTATAATGTTTTTTGTGCCCAAAATACACTGATTCTCAATTTCTATGCGGAAATGTAAAACTGTATTTTTTGGTACGCTGTATGCACAAGTGGTTTTTGGAACAAGAACAAGTATTTTTGTAATAAAATACAGAAAATTAGTATTTTACTGCTGTAAATTTAAATTAATTATTTATATGCCGGATGCACAACAGTTTTTTCAGCCTAAAACACGGCTTTTTTCAATAAAACCCCAAAATGCAGTTTTTAACTGCTGTACATTAAAAGTAGATATTTATACTATGTATAGACACCAGATTTGGGGACCCAGAACACGTATCTGGTCACCAAAATTCACAAATGCAGTATTAGACTGTTAAAAATGGAAATAATTATTTATACGCCGGATGCACAACAGTTTTTTCGGCCTAAAACATGGCTTTTTTTAATAAAACCCCAAAATTCATTTTTTAACTGCTGTACATTAACCGTAGATATTTATACTATGTTTGGACACCAGATTCGGGGACCCAGAACACAGATTTGGTCACCAAAATTCACAAATGCAGTACTTAACTGCTATAAATTGTAAATAATTATTTAAACGACGGATGCACAACTGGTTTTTCGGCCTAAAACACAGCCTTCAATAAAAACCCAAAATGCAGTTTTTACTGCTGTAAATTTAAGTAAGATATTTATACTGTGTATGTACAACTGCTTTGTGAAGCAAGAATATTGTTTTTTTCCCACAAGAATAATGCACTATTTCTCAGCTGTAATGTGAAATCGGTATTTAAGCAGTGTATTTCAAGATGCTCTGTGGATCAGGATTACCACTTTTTTGTCAAAAAACATACACTTATGCTGTATTTCACAGTAGCAATGTAAAATTGGTGGTTGGAATGGGTATTTCAGACTGTTTGGTGGATTTTGAATAAAGTTTTTTTTCTATAAAAAACAAAGAAGCACTATTTCCCTGCAGAATTATAACATATGTCATTGGACAGTGTATGCAGAACTGTTTTGTGGACAAGGAATACGTTTTTTCCCCCAAAATTACACGGATTCTCTATTTCACCGCAGAAATGTCAAATATATATTTTGGCGGTGTAAAATAGTCTTGGTGGATCAGGATGACCACTTTTTTAACTAAAATACACTGATGCACTATTTGATAACTGAAATTGAATATCCGGTTTAGTGCATAGTATACAAAAGTGCTCTGTGGCACCACAGAGCTCAGACTAGACAAATGGACTATGTCACGGCTTTTGTCAGCAAAATTCCCAAATGCAGTTTTTCACTGCTGTAAATTAAATGAAGGTATTTATACCGTGTATGTACAACTGCTTTGTGAAGCAGAAATTTTGCTTTTTTCAGTCAAAAAAAGAATAATGCACTGTTTCTCAGCTGTAATGTGAAATCAGTATTTAGGCGGTGCATTTCAAAATGCTTTGTGGATCAGGTTTTTCACTTATTTGTCAAAAAAATACACTTATGCTGTATTTAACAGCAGCAATGTAAAATAGGTGGCTAGAATGGGTATTTCAGACTGTTTGGTGGACCTTGAATTACGTTTTTTTCCATAAAAAACAAAGAAGCACTATTTCCTTGCAGAAATATAAAATATGTCATTGGACGGTGTATGCAGAACTGTTTTGTGGACAAGGAATACGGTTTTTCCCCCAAAATTACACGGATTCTCTATTTCACCACAGAAATGTCAAATATATATTGTGGCGGTGTAAAATAGGCTTGTTGGATAAGGATGACCTTTTTTTTTACTAAAATACCTTGATGCACTATTTGATAGCTGAAATGGAATATACGGTTTAGTGCATTGTATACACAAGACCACAGATCCCAGGCTAGACAAATGGACTATGTCACCCCTTAAACATACAAAAGGCAATATAGGGGACTTGAGCAGCCAGAAAAAAAAAAGTTTTTTTCCTTCACTGAGCTACAAAATAGAATTAGACTGATGTCCCTGGCTGGCTGGCACACATGCAGTACACTGAAGTGGCTAATATGGTCGCCGAGCACCACCTCAGGAATAGATGGATTACAATAAAATATTTCCCTTGCAGTGGCTGGGTACAGAAATGGATTGCTGTAGCTCCCTACCTCTCTATTTGCTGTATTTTGTGGATTAAAGTAGCACAGGTTCTTCTGATTTCTGCCCTATTCTGTCCCTGATCGCAGCACCAACATCCTAAGCTCAAATTAGCAGAGTGACGTGCGGTAGTATGTGACTCCTGCTTATAAAGAGGCTGGGTCACATGCTGGACATGCATTAGTAGGCATGGCTGTGATGGCTTCTTAGGGCAAGAAGTAAAATGCTTGCTGATTGCCTACTGTGCAGCCCTTCAGAAAGCGGGAAGAAATCGCCGAACAATGGACCCGAACCCCAACTTTTTTGAAAATGTTCGGGTCCGTGTCCCGAACACCCCAAAATTCGGTACAAACCGTGTTCACTCAACTTTATTGCCGAGAATAGTTAGGGTTAAGCATGAGTTCCTTCTCCCCCCAACCCTAAAGACCAACAATTTTCTTCTAGGGAAAAAATAGTAATTATTGACTTTTGGCCAGGGAGAGTAGGTGTGACTCTTCTAAGACAACCCAGGACTCCTTTTCGGCATGGTCTGTGATGCTTATACAAAAAGTTCCGAACGGTCACCTAATATTACTCGTGAATGATAGATGGAACAAATCATGCAAAGCATGAGAGCATGTCTATCACTAATTTTTGCTGGCCTATGAGGACATCATAAAGTTAAAGGGGTTGTGCAGGTGTTTTATATTGATGACCTATCCTCCGGACACTCAGCACCCCCACCAATCGAGCTCTGCTTTCTCTTCATCATACTATGCAATGTCTCCTTTGCAGCAGTGGTGTAATGTAGTTACAAGTACTTGCTATATGCAAGTGAATGAAGTGAGTATTTTTAATTACACTCGCTTCCGAGACGGCAGGCAGTGGCTGCCTACTCTTTAAACAGCTTATCGGTGAGGAAGCCTGGTGTTGGACTCTCACTAATCACATATTGATGACCTATCGTGAGGATAGATTATTAATATATATTACTGCACAACCCCTTTAATGACAAATTCCCTTCAAAATATACCTGTAGTTTCCAAAAAATATTTTGATATGTCTTAGTGGCATACAGGCATCACAGGTTTTGTGGAGTTCCGAGTCCCCCCTCTCATAACTAAAACAGTGAGATAAAAGAGCTCACATGTTGTCTCTCTACATTGCAGAAGATGGACTGGAGACAGTGTGACGGTGGTTGGCGTCACTGGGAATGAGGGACAGACGCTGTATGCTTTTCCCAGGAGGGCAAATTAGTTGACTCCCAAAACTGTGTGTCGTCCAGTTACTGGGGGAATTGTCCCTTGGATATTGACCTGCTTCTTCAGCTACAAGGGGATTTAAGCGGATATACTGATGGTATGTCTTGGAGCTCCGCAACAGACAGGCTGATAGAATTTCTACTGAGCCCGTCTTTGAGAAAGTCTTTGAGCCCAAATCTAGTCTATCTTAAGCAGTAAAGACAGACTGTGCGAGCGCTTCTATCTCCTCATTTTTAGCACCAGAACTCCAACCAATAAAACCTTTGATATGTCACTGACTAAAAAGGCTCCCTTGTTCAGAACTGGCACATACATTTCAATGTATAACTCGATCAACCTACCTCTGGCACTAGTCACGTCCAATCATTGGGGATTCCAGAAACTGGATCTATGTTGATCAACTAATCTCAAGTGAACACTTTCATGAAATGGGTCACTTTCATGAAAAGGAATAGCAATGCAACATTTAATTTTTTATACCCCGTTGCCTGTGGAATTAATAGACTATTATGATGAGAAGTTCAATATCTCTGTGAGAAGTTAAGCTCGTCATTTTCTTGTATAAATTAAACATACTTGCAAGTATCATTTGCTCTGGTTTCCAAAGTGGAGGATTTATAATTTCTCTACCCACGATCTGCTGCTGCTTACTGTGACTAGCATGTGATTCTTTTCCAGGGGCACCCTCAAGAAGCCAGAAAACAACAGAACAAAGATGAGACCCAGAAGGTTGAAACAGATGTCACTGTGTGGGATGTCTATCTTTATACTCCTAAGCCAGGCTGTGCTACAGATTCGAATTTTGATTTAATGCATTGGGCTATGTGTAAAAGGGAAAATGTAGAGAAACTTTAAATACTCACATGTGATGTCAGCAAATGTATGCCTCACCAGTCACTTCATCTGTATATGATCTATTAATAAGTCCCTCATGTGGATTTGTCTGGCTTGCATTACTTAAGAACAAGTTTCTAAAAAAATAATATATATATATTTTTTTTTCCAATATTAAGGCATTATAAAGCTCTGCTTTATAATGCCTTAATGGCACTGCCTTAATGGCACTTAATGGCACTTAATGTTACTGCCATTATAATGCAGTCAATGGCAGTAACATAGTATATAAGACCGAAAAAAAAGACATTTGTCCATCCAGTTCGGCCTGTTTCCTACAAGTTTATCCAGAGAAGTATACTTATTATTACTTTAGTACACGGATGTCAAACTCGTGGCCCTCCAGCTGTTGCAAAACTACAACTCCCACAATGCGCTGCTGTAGGCTGATACCTGTAGGCTGTCCAGGCATGATGGGAGTTGTAGTTTTGCAACAGCTGGAGGGCCACAAGTTTGACATCCCTGCTTTAGTATATAGAAATGTTAGCTGCAAGATAATAAAAAAGTTATAGATCAACTCTATGTAATAGCAACTACATCTCAAAAAAGTCACATAACATGAATACACAATAATCTTTCTCGTAGTACAGATTTTTTTCCCCCAATAGGTTAGCCACTATTAAAGGCGTTCTCTGGGCTTTTTTTATTAATGACCTATCCTCAGGATAGGTCATCAATATCAGATCGGCAGGGGTCCGACACCCGATACCCCCTTTTGTAGTGGTATCAATACAAAACAGAAGATGTGTTAATGTGCAGTAATATAATATACAGGACAGGAGAAGTGTCCACATACAGTATGCCAGTATGGGATACGTGATAAATGTTGGGTCCCCAGGATCCACACTACTTCAACCCTCAATGAACCCATTCCACCTTACCAGCACTGGAACTTTTTAAAGAGATGGGTGACCAAGAACATGTTCTCTTCTTTGAGCAACCCTAAATGTTTGAAGGTTCATTTGAAAATGAGGTCCCGGCTGTGAACCCCAGTATTCAGCTTTGAAATAGCTGTTCAATTTCCCTATGGCAACACCACAGGAGAAATTATGAATGGATTGCCTATAAAGATCAGCAAATCTATACTAAACTAATCAGATTTAACCTGAATTTTGTAAAAAAATAAATACATTGAATCCAAATCAGAATTTTTTATGATTTGGTTCAGGCGAATCTGTGATAGAGAGACAAAAGATTAAATATAGTGAGAGACAAGACAGAAAAATGAGCCATAGGAGACTTCAGATTGCCATGTACAAATTTCCAGGTCGATTGGAGTACTTCAAACTTGGATAGAATTGATTCACAATTCAGACCCAAATCAAACCTGAATTTGACTCAAACCAAAATCGAATTTTAAGAAATTATCTTGCCTCTAGTTTATCCACATTTAGGTAGACTATTTGCTGCTAATCTCCACTCTGGCCAAGATATAAGGATCCTGAACAGATGCCCCCCCTCCTCCATCCCCATATTATCTCAGAATGCCCTTATAGGGAATATAAAAATGGGTCTTCCAAACACAAAAAATGCCTAGATATTGCATTAGAAAGTTCAATTATATTGTATTTCATTATAATATTTTTTTTCCATTTTAATATTTTTTAAATATCTACGGAAAGCAACATATTTATAATATTTTTTTTTTTCTTTTAAGCAATTATTCATATTTTTCCCCCCAATGAAAGGAAAGTAATAAAATATATATTTCATTTACTGTGTACCATTCTCAGTTTAATTTTTCACTGGAGTAAAATAATTTTTATAGGGGCCTTGCAAGCAGCAATATCTTAAATTAAAAGTTAATTTACTAAAAATTGTCCTGCATCAAAACAATACACCAACGTCTCTCTGGAGTACAATCCTCATTACTGCCACCGCGAGGAACCGGTTAATATAATATCAATGACTTGTTCTGCTAAAAATAAAAATAAATAAAAAAATGCAGCTAGTCTTTGTCACATTACTGTCACTGATATTACAGTTCTGCAATAATAAATGTACATTCAATTCGTATGCTTCTAGCAATTTTGCTGATTTAATGTGATAAAAGTGGAAAATTAATCTTGCTCATTGAAGAGCTGACATATGATTGGACTTGCTTCGAGCAAACCTGGCTCAGTCCTCTTAAAAGTGAAAATAGGATTAAAGCAAGACTTGATGCATTTCAACTACTGCTCTTTTTTCTTACTTGATTCCTTTGTAAAACCATAATATACCACCAGCCATTTGTATTGGATAATGCTTTTACATGCAGGGTGAGTCTTTAAAATAACTGCAGGGCTAGAAGTGTACTATATTGGTGCCACATAGGCTCAAACATTCAGAATGACAATGCTCTTGGCTTAAATAGATGTCACTTTATTCTATTTACAGGTGTGAATGAGGTCCTTACTAGATAAAAGACAGTTGATAGCTTTGAAGTGAGTATCCACATTTTATCATCATTGTGTGCTTCTTGTGTTCTCAATATGTCTTTATAGCTTGCTGATGTGTTTTTCTCATATACAGTTCCAGATCAACTCCATGGCCACAGAGGTAAAGGCTTTGAACCCCTTTGGAGGCATTTTTTTTATTGTATTTTACTCATTTTGAGCTACAAATCATTTTGTTTTCAATTGTTCTTTATTAAAAATGTTCAGCTGTTTCTGAGTAGCAAGGGTAAAAATTCAGTCTTGTTTGCAATCTGTCAAAGTCTGTTTTCTTAGAATCCAGGATGGCTCATGTAGAGATCTTATTTCTGATCTAGCTCTATTAATTTGAAACCGCGCTCTATGTCTAGGTAAAAATATATAGTATACTGTGTCTATGCAGAGCCAAGTAGTTACCTCCCGTTGCGCTGCCCTTCTTGCATCCCCCGCTTAGTCATGAGCTCCTCAGCTGCATGCAATTCCCGTTCTCTTTCTGGGCTTTTTTCTCCCCTCTGCAGGGCTTGAGGTTTGCTAGTCAGCGCAGCTTCTGGAGTCCAGTCTCTACTGTCGGCGTGTGTGAGTCACGCCCCGGCCGGTGGCGCGACTCTCAGTTTGTGGTTGCACGCTCACTGGGAGCAAAGGTGACGTCACCGCCGCGGCTACCGACCGGGGCGCGACTCTCACAAGCATTTAATTTTTACACTTTAATCTAATTTCAGTTGCCTGCCTGTTGCCATTGTGTGTCAGGCCCACTTCTACTGACAGTAGTGTGCCCACTGCCAGTGCCCACCACTCATACTGGGTGGCACAGTACCTTGCACGCATAGTACCACTAATCAAAAAAAAAAACGAAAGGCTGAGGCAGGCCACCCCGCAGGGGCCGTCGTGGTGCTGTGATTTCCTTTGGCCCTAGAATAATGCCCAGTATTCAGAGGCCACATACCCTGAGGACATAGTTGACTGGCTTACACAGGACACCCAATCTTCTACAGCTTCCGCTCGGAACCTTGATGCTCCATCCTCCTCCTGCTCAGCTTCGGGCACCTCTCAAGTTACCACTCGCCCGCCCGCTGCCACCACCAACACTAGCACCACAGCCGCTTCATTTGATCTGTTAGAGGATTTATTAACACATCAGTTGGAAGAAATGAGTCATGCGCAACCATTATTGCCAGAGGATGTAGATAACAGGGATATGTCTCAGTCAGGCAGCATTACACACATGGACGTATGGTGTGATGATGATGATGTTGTACCCGCTGCTGCTGCCTTTGCTGAGTTGTCAGATACAAGTGAAGCGGTTGATGAGGACGATGTGTCCGTGGATGTCACGTGGGTGCCTGCTCGAAGAGAAGTAGAACAGGGGGAAAGTTCAGATGTGGAGACAGAGAGGAGGAGGAGACAAGTTGGAAGCAGGGGGAGGTTGTCGCAAGGAGCTAGTGGCACAGTCAGACAGCATGTATCGGCACCCGGGTCAGCCAGATAGCACGCCAATCAACGCATGCTGTTGCCACCACCAGAATGCCGTAATTGCACAGCTCAGCAGTGTGGCATTTTTTTTTGTGTGTCTGCCTCTGATAACAGCGATGCCATTTGCAACCTGTACCAAAAGAAACTGAGTCGTGGGAAGTCCAACACCCACCTAGGTACAACTGCTTTGCGAAGGGCACATGATCTCACATCACAAACGCCTATGGGATCAACACATGAGTACATGCAGCACACAAACTCAAAGCCACCATGCTTCTCCTGGTCCAGCATCTTCAGCCACGTCAACCACTGCTGTCCTCTCTGCCCGCTCTCAACCACCTGTCACTCCGCCTCTCACCTTCAGCAGTTCCTGCTCATCTGCCCACAGTCAGGTGTCTGTCAAGGAAATGTTTGAGCTTAAGAAGCCAATGTCACAGAGTCACCCCCTTGCCCGCCGTCTGACAGCTGGCTTGTCGGAACTCTTAGCCCACCAGATTTTACCATACAAGGTGATGGAGTCTGAGGCCTTCAAAAAATTTGTAGCTATTGGGACACCGCAGTGGAAGGTACCCGGCTGAAAAAATTTTCACAAAAGGGAATCCCCACCCTGTACTCTATTGTGGAAAAGGAAGTCATGGCATGTCTGGCACACAGTGTTGGGGCAAGGATCCATCTGACCATTGATACCTGGTCTGCAAAGCACAGTCAGGGCAGGTATATCACGTGCACTGCGCATTAGGTAAACCTGCTGACGGCAGCCAAGCATGGAATGCGTGGCTCTGCAGAGGAGTTGGTGACACTGTCACGACTTGCAGGCAGGCCTGCTGCCACCTTCTCTGCTTCTCTTTCTACTCCATCCTCTTCGCTAACCTCCTCGGCTGAGTCCTCTTCTGCTGCTGCGTCTTGCTTCACATCATCAACTGCACCCCCCCAGCTCCCCAGGGGCTATTCCACATCCTGGATACGACAGTGTCACGCTGTCTTTGGGTTTACTTGCCTGAAAGCAGAGAGTCACACCGGACCGGCACTCCTGTCCGCCCTGAATGCACAGGTGGATCAGTGGCTGACCCCGTACCAACTGGAGATCGGCAAAGTGGTGTGTGACAATGGAAGCAATCTGTTGGCGGCATTAAATTTCGGCAAGTTGACACATGTGCCGTGCATGGCACATATGTTGAATCTGATTGTACAACGCTTTGTGTGTAAGTACTCAGGCTTACAGGACGTCCTCAAGCAGGTGTGTGGCCATTTCAGGCGTTCCTACACGGCCATGGCGCACTTTTTCGACATTCAGCGGTGAAACAACATGCCAGTGAGGCGCTTGATTTGCGACAGCCCGACAAGTTGGAATTCAACACTCCTAATGTTCGACCGCCTGCTCCAACAAGAGAAAGCCGTCAATGAGTCTTTGTATGACCGGGGTGCTAAGACAGCCTCTGCGGAGCTGGGTATTTTTTTGCCACGTTAATGGACGCTCATGCGCAATGCCTGTAGGCTCATGCGTCCTTTTGAGGAGGTGACAAACCTAGTCAGTCGCACCGAAGGCACCCTCAGCGACCTCATCCCATTTGTTTTCTTCCTGGAGCGTGCCCTGCGAAGAGTGCTGGATCAGGCCGCATATGAGCGTGAAGAGGAAGAGTTGTGATCACCATCACCACCAGAAACAGCCTTATCATTATCGCTTTCTGGACCTGCGGCAACGCTGGAAGAGGAGTCTGAGGAAGAGGAGTCAGATGAGGAATGTAGCTTTGAGGAGGTGGAAAACCAACCACAGCAAGCATCCCAGGTTGCTCGTTGTTGTCACCTATCTGGGACCCGTGGTGTTGTACATGGCTGGGGGGAAGAACAGACCTTCAATGACATCAGTGAGGACGAGGAATGGGAGATGAGTAGCTAGGCATCCAACCTTGTGCAAATGTGGTCTTTCATGCTGTCATGCCTGTTGAGGGACTCTCATATAAAAAGGCTGAAGGAGAATGACCTGTACTGGGTGGCCACGCTATTAGACCCCCGGTTTAAGCAGAAAGTGGCTGAAATGTTACCGAATTACCAGAAGTAATTACCGGAAAGGATGCAGCAGTTCCAAAACAAGTTAAAAAGTTTGCTTTACACAGCGTATAAAGGTGATGTCAGAGCACAATGGGAATCTAACAGGGGAAGAGGTGAAAGTAATCCTCCTCCTACCACAACCACGCGGGCAAGGACAGGACGCTTTACAGACGTGTTGTTGATGGAGGACATGCGGAGCTTTTTAAGTCCTACTCATCGCCACAGCCCTTCGGGGTCCACCCTCAGAGAGCAATTCGACCGACAGGTAGCAGACTACCTCGCCTTAACTGCAGATATCGAAGCTCTGAAAAGCAGGGCCGTCTTTAACATGGGGCAAAAGGGGCAGCTGCCCCGGGCCCAGTTGTTCCTGGGGGGCCCAAGGCAGCTGCCTCTTGATCTCCGTTGACCACTGCAGACAATTTCAATTACATTGAGTGGCCGTCCACCCCAGATATCAGGCTGTCAGCACAGGGAGGGTGTTGCCATGCCTTCCTGCATGCCGCTACTTCAGAGCAAACTGTGAGAGTAAGAGCTGTGAGAGAAAGGACCTTCCATGACATCATCACCATGTGACCAGTAACATAGCAATATTACTGGTCACATGGCTATGAGGTAATCAAAGGTGGTTTTCTTCTTCCAGGACTCTGTGTTGCTGCAGCCTGCAGGAGAAGGGTAGGTCAAGTGGGTACAGGCATTGGCCTACTGCCTCAGAGGAGGAAGATCAGGGATGGCTGCTCAGCAGTGTCTGTAGAGGGGAGAGAGTATGTCAGCACTGGAGAGGTACCGTGGATGTGACTACTGGAGAGGGGCTGAGGATTGTATGCTGTGACATTGTATACTGGGGGGCTGCTGTATAGGATTATATACTGGTGGGGCTGCTGTGTGAGATTATGTACTTGGGGGGGCTGCTGTATAAGACTTTATACTGGGGGGGCTGCTGTATGAGATTATATACTGGGGGGGCTTCTGTATGAGATTATATACTGGGGGGCTGCTGTATGACATTATATACTGGGGGGAGCTGCTGTATGACATTATATACTGGCGGGGCTGCTGTGTGGAATTATATACTTGGGGGCTGCTGTATGACATTATATACTGGGGGGCTGCTGTATGAGATTATATACTGGGGGGGGCTGCTGTATGAGATTATATACTGAGGGCTGCTGTGTGGGATTATATACTGGGGGGCTGCTGTGTGGGACTATATACTGGGGGGCTGCTGTATGAGATTATATACTGGGAGGCTGTTGTGTGAGATTGTATACTGGGGGGCTGCTGTGTGGGATTATATACTGGGGACTGCTGTGTGAGATTATATACTGGGGGGATTATATACTGCTGTGTGGGATTATATACTTGGGGGCTGCTGTATGACATTATATACTGGGGGGCTGCTGTATGAGATTATATACTGGGGGGGGGCTGCTGTATGAGATTATATACTGAGGGGCTGCTGTGTGGGATTATATACTGGGGGCTGCTGTGTGGGATTATATACTGGGGGGCTGCTGTATGAGATTATATACTGGGGGGCTGCTGTGTGAGATTGTATACTGGGGGGCTGCTGTGTGGGATTATATACTGGGGACTGCTGTATGAGATTTTATACTGGAGGGCTGCTTAGTGGGATTATATACGGGGGGGCTGCTGTGTGAGATTATATACTGGAGGGTGCTATATACTATAGGGTACTATACTGTGGGGTACTGGGGTGCACTGTAACGCTAGGGTGAGCCGAGCCTCGTCTCCTTTCTGAACTGGAGAGCAGTGCCCATCTCCTACCCTGAGCCCAGCTGCCCAGAGCACTGATACTGAGCCTGCTGGAGTCTTCAGAACTGTAAGTATTTACAGT
The DNA here is from genome assembly GCA_033119425.1 of Bufotes viridis. NCBI lineage: Eukaryota > Metazoa > Chordata > Amphibia > Anura > Bufonidae > Bufotes > Bufotes viridis. The sequence goes on along the minus strand of CM065598.1, from coordinate 83,712,028 downwards.
CAATTACTGTAAGCGCTATATTATATATGGTGGTGGAGGGCGTAATTGCATGCTAGGGCATTCTCGCCCAGGGTCCAATCAATATTAAAGATGGCCCTGCTGAGGAGCAATGAACCCCTTGACTACTGGGTGTGCAGGCTTGACCTGTGGCTTGAGCTATCCCAATTTGCGATAGAATTTCTGGCCAGCCCCGCTTCAAGTGTCCTGTCAGAAAGGACCTTCAGCTCAGCAGGAGGTATTGTCACTGACAAGAGAAGTCACCTAGGTCAAAAAAGTCTAGATTACCTCACCTTTAATAAGATGAATGAGGCGTGGATACCGAAGGGACTGACAGTGGGGGATACATTTGACTAAAAAAGGCCTGATGAGATTCCTTAGGCTAAAAATGGTCCCCACGCTGCTGTATTTCATCTCTGCATGCTGGATGACTTGCGTGACTTCTCTGCCACCAACTAGGGTTCAAGCCACAATGTTTTACTACACTTTCTGCCTGGAAAACATAATTCTTAATTTTTCAGGCATGTGTACATGCCTAATTTTTCTGGCCTCTGGTGCTGCACTATAGCTGCAAAAACAAAACAAAAAAAGGCACATACAAGTGTCAATTCCCCTTCGTGACCGTTACCTTGTTGTGCTGAAGGGGCTTGCGTATCACAATGAAGCGATCAGCTCTATGAGTGTGTTGGCAATATTGGCACACCCCAGATGATAAGGTCGTTGCTTCATTGTGAACAGACCAAAAGCGATCGGCTGGATAATTTTTCATAGAAAAAACATTCATTTTCTTTGTGATCATCTAAGGTGATGATTAAAGCCTACTAGGCCAATAATGGGCCCACACTGCGGAATCATTGTTTTCTGTGTCACTTAACTGTCACTGAACTACCTCAGCACGACCATAGGCTTTGAAAAACGGCCATGGCCTGCAATCTCCCAAACGTGCGCATGAGCACAGTCATCACTACACCAAGATTGACGCAGAGAGGAATAAAATTCATGTCAGGAGTGTGTCAACTATTGACAACTCTTTGCGGTTGTCTAAAATCTATTCGATACACGTCCCCTGATAGGGGACGTAACAGGGATTAAACTGATAGGAATAGTACTACTTAACACACCACTCATATAGGGTGGCACAGTACATTGCACGGCGCACGCGCAGTGCCCCAAATTGGAAGTAAGAGGACCGAGCAAGCTTCTTTTTCCATCTCCCGGTTTCTAAAATCTATTCGATACCCGTCCCCTGATAGGGGACGTAACAGGGATTAAGCTGATAAAAATAGTACTAAGTAACACACCACTCATATAGGATGGCACAGTACATTGCGCGAGTAAGAGACCTTCAATGACGTCAGTGAGGACAAGGAACGGGACATGGCTAGCTTGGTATCCAACCTTGTGCAAATGGGGAGTTTGCAGTTGTGCAAATGGACTGTTTGCGGTTGTTTGTGGTGCTTTAAACGGGGAGTTTGGTCTTTCAGAGTTAGGTCTGTCACTGTGAATGGGCGTAACCCTTACACTACCTGATCGATACAACGTCATACCTGACCGTATACACACACTGGATGTTTTAAAGCACGTTATTCCAAACAATTTAGGAATGTTAGGTGACTTATGCCCTTTATGGATCAAAACCCGACTCTGAGTCCACTACGTAATTTTCCATGGGAGTTTTGCCATGGATCCCCCTCCGGCATGCCACAGTCCAGGTGTTAGTCCCCTTGAAACAACTTTTCCATCACAACTGTGGCCAGAAAGAGTCCCTGTGGGTTTTAAAATTCGCCTGCCTATTGAAGTCTATGGTGATTCGCCCAGTTCGCCCATTCGCGAACATTTGCGGAAGTTCGCGTTCGCCGTTCGCGAATGGAAAATTTTATGTTCACGACATCTCTAGTCATGATTCAAAGAAAACAGACTGTGACAGCTTGCAAACTGATTTTTAACCCTTGTAATCAGAAACGGGTGAACAGTTTTTAGCCCATAATATGTCAAATGCAATCAGAAAAAAATTGCCCCAAATGTGTCTATATATATATATATATATATATATATATATATATATAGCTTTTCTCAGAAAAGTTCATCAATATCAGATTGGTGAATTGGTGAGGAACTGACACCTGTTTCAGGCAGATGCTGGCTCCAGAGACTATACAATCGATGGAGCAGGAAGCTCAAGGTTTTGTCCACTATGTAGTAGACATGACAGCATCAAAAACTACAAACTGGACTGAGCCTTCCATCCATTGTGTTGCTTCTGGTGAAGGAAGCTGTCCAAAACAGCTGATCAGTGGGGATACAATATGTCTGACCCCCGCCGATTTGATATTAATGACCTACCCTGAGGTTAATATTTTTACACTGAAGCTAATAATAAGCTGATTGAAAATGTTGTGAAGTTTAAAGGGAGTCTTTCACCTAATCTGAGCGTTTTAGACCGTTCAGATCAGGTTATAGACTCTTTTCCCCTCATTACTAGAGTACCTTTCTTTTATGTGTCCCTCGTCTAAAAAGACACTTTTAAAACGTATGCAAATGAGCTTCTGAAAGTGCCCACGGGCAGCGTTACCAGGCGATGTGCCCAGAAAAACACACCTCTTTCAGCCCTCTGGCCCGCCCTCTGTCCTATTACTTCCTCCAGAGAAAGTCACAAGCGGGCCGGACGTCTTTGGTTGGCCGGCGCATGCGCAATATGAAAAGCTGTTCCTCTGCCATAATGGGCAGAGCAGTGCGCATGCGCCAGCCAACTGAAGACGTCTGGCCCATCATCTTCTGGTGCCGCTTGTGAATTTCGCTGGAGGAGGTAATAGGACAGGAGGGCTGAAAGAGGTGTGTTTTTCTGGGCACATCGCCCAGTAACGCTGCCCCTGGGCACCTACAGAAGTAGTGATGAGCGGGAGGTGCCATATTCGATTTCGCGATATTTCGCGAATATTCGATTGAATATTCGTCATATATTCGTCGAAATCGAATATTCGTCATGATTTTATATATTGCGAATTTTACGCGAATATATATTCGCGTCGCGAATGAAACTTAGATCTGAGTTCCTAATGGTTAACTTGTATTGCTAGAATTGACAAAGATAACGAATATCTCACGAATATAGCACTATATTCTCAATCTTCGTTATATTCTAGCAATACAACCATTAGGAACTCAGATCTAAGCTTCATTCTGCAATGCGATTAATACAGGTTATATTAATCGCATTGCGAATGAAACTTAGATCTGAGTTCCTAATGGTTAACTTGTATTGCTAGAATTGACAAAGATAACGAATATCTCACGAATATAGCACTATATTCTCAATCTTCGTTATATTCTAGCAATACAACCATTAGGAACTCAGATCTAAGTCATTCATGCAATGCGATTAATACAGGTTATATTAATCGCATTGCGAATGAAACTTAGAGCTGGGTTCCTATTCTCAATCTTCTTTTATTCTAGCAATACAACCATTAGGAACCCAGCTCTAAGTTTCATTCGCAATGCGATTAATATAACCTGTATTAATCGCATTGCGATTACAACTTAGATCTGAGTTCCTAATGGTTGTATTGCTAGAATACAACGAAGATTGAGAATATAGTGCTATATTCGTGAATTCGAGATATTCTCAATCTTCGTTCTATTCTAGCAATACATCCATTAGAACTTAGCTTTAAGATCAATTCGCAATGCGATTATATGTTCGCCTCGCGAATGAAACTTAGAGCTGACCGAGTTCCTAATGGTTGTATTGCTGGAATATAACGAAGATTGAGAATATAGTGCTATATTCGTGAATTCGAGATATTCTCAATCTTCGTTCTATTCCAGCAATACAACCATTAGGAACTCAGCTCTAAGTTTTATTCGCGAGGCGAACATATACTCGCATTGCGAATTGATCTTAGAGCTAAGTTCCTAATGGATGTATATTGCTAGAATAGAACGAAGATTGAGAATATCTCGAATTCACGAATATAGCACTATATTCTCAATCTTCGTTATATTCAGCAATACAACCATTAGGAACTCGGTCAGCTCTAAGTTTCATTCGCGAGGCGAACATATAATCGCATTGCGAATTGATCTTAGAGCTAAGTTCCTAATGGTTGTATTGCTAGAATAGAATGAATATCGCAATGCGAATAATTCAGGTTATATTAATCGCATTGCGATTACAACTTAGTCAAATTTGTGAGATCGTGATTCTCACATCCGACAGTACACTTTAGCATGGAGGCGTTCCCATGCACATGGGAAGTCAGCAGAAGCGGCAACGGGCAATGACTGAAGCGGGCAGGGAGCCAGGAATCCTCCGGACAGGTAAGAACAGCTTTTGGGAAGTGGGAACTGGGAAGACAACCAGAGAGCAACAAGAATTAACAACTAAAAAAAAACAAAAAAAACGAATATTCGAAATTGCGAATATATAGCGATATATTCGCAATATTCGCGAATTATCGAAGTTGCGATATTCGCGATAAAAATTCGAAATTCGAATATTCGCGCTCAACACTATACAGAAGCTCATTTACATACGTTTTAAAATAGTCTTTTTCATCATCTGGACGAGGGACACATAGTAACGAGGGGCAAAGTCTATAACCTGATCTGAACGGTCTAAAATGCTCTGATTAGGTGAAATACTCCCTTTAAGTCCCTTATAAGAGAGGCTGTAGACTAAGCATTATCATTTAACCCTTAGGATACCGTACATGTTTTAGTGTTTGCGTTTTCATTATTCTTCCCTATCTTCATTGAGCCATAACTTTTATATTTTTCCGTTTTCATAACTGTATGAGGGCTTACTTTTTGCAGAATAGTTTTATTTTTTAATGCCACTATTTAATATGGCATATAAAGTAGTGAGCAGGGGGGAAAAATTCCAAATGGGGTGGAATTGAGAAAAAAAAATGCAATTCCTCCAACATTTTACAGGTTTTGTTCCCTTTGCCCATGATGCTTATATGTTTTGCTATTTATGTATTTATTTTATTTATTCAACGTAAAGGGAGGTGACTTTTATATTTTTTATATATATTTTTCATTTTTTAAATATATATTTTTTCTTTTTTCTTTATGATTTTGAGGCTTGTATTTCAGCCAACCAAATTCTGTTAGATCTATTAATTGTAAAGAATTGTTCATTTCTTATGTTGGCTTGCCACCTGCTTTAATGCCCTTGTTGCAGCTTTAATGCCCTTGGTCTCTTCAGAGAGACCCAGCGCATTGAATACAATTATTGGCATCCTCATTGGCCACAGAGGATCCCAGTAAGAAGCACGGAAGCTCGCGCTTCATCCTTTAGATGCCAGTTGGGGTCATTAGCCGCGGGTCTCTGCTATTTGAAACAGCAGAGACCTACTGGCCATGATGCCCACTGCATGCACGAGTGGGCACCTTGTTTGCACTTTGCTCCAGCTTCGTACATGTACAGCACTGGTAGCGAAGGGGTTAAAGAGGTTTTGCTGTGGAAAGGGTTTGATGTAAGTGGAAATACCAAAGGAAAGGGCTACAGTTCATATGATTCTTTTTCCTGCCTTTGCACTTAAGTTTTCACTATCTCCACACACAGCCTCAATGTCCAATGTGCAATGTATTTCTTTGTTCTTCCCTAGGTACTGGACATTATGTGCGCTTTTTGCCGCCCAGCATGTAAAACATGATCCCTCCCTGAAGAAGGGGAAGAACCAAGAAAAATATGTCCTCAATATTTGATCAGTGGAGTTCTTTTCTTTCTTTTAAATTTCTTTTTATTGATTTCCAAACAGAGTATACATACACAGCATGAAGGATGGACTATACAGCGAAACAAACCGTATGATCACCGTAACATCAATCCTAGATAGGGCAATAGAAGTGAAAACAATTAACTTTGGGGAAAGGCCTCCTTTCGGTGCAATGTGGGCTATAATCCTACAGTTAGCGTAAGGAAGGCAAAAGGGGGGGAGAGAGGGAAGGTTGAACTTAGAACAGAGGTACAAAGGGGCGGGGAGTGTAAAGGAGGAAGGGAGAAGGGAGGGTGGGAGGGTAGCCCAATGAAGAGAGGCATCTCATAAGGCATAAAAACATCCTATAAGGTGAGGGTGAGGCAAAAAATCCAATGTAGAAGAAAAAATCATAACGATACACCTTATAAATACTATGTGAGGCATACTCAATATCAACAATATAGATGTAGTACACATGACAGAGACGATGTACACGGATTCTTACTATATATATGAAAGCACGATATGTATAATATGTACAATATGTATGACATGTACGATATGTACGATATGTACGACAGCTTGACCTGTAAAAAGTTGGTATGAATTGGTATGAAGTCGTGTTAAAGGTGAGCTCATATTAAGTTCGTCTAGAACAAAACTGCTTGGAAACATTAGGAGTAGAGTTGAGCGAACACCTGGATGTTCGGGTTCGACGAGTTCGGCCGAACTTTCGAAAAATGTTCGGGTTCGGGATCCGAACTCGACCCGAACTTCATCCCGAACCCGAACCCCATAGAAGTCAATGGGGACCCGAACTTTTGGGCACTAAAAAGGCTGTAAAACACACCCGGAAAGGGCTAGAGGGCTGCAAAAGGCAGCAAAATGTAGTTAAATCCCCTGCAAACAAATGTAGATAGGGAAATGATGAGTTAACATAAAATAAATAAAAATTAAACAATATTAATTGGAGTGAGGTCCCATAGCACAGAATCAGGCTTCAAGTCACCCACCAATGGAGAAGGTCACTTACTATTATTTTGACCACAGCACCCAGACAAAGGAGAGAGGTCCCACAGCAGAGAACCAGGCATCATATCACCCACCACAGGAGTAGGCCACCATTTAGTTACTTTGACCCCTACACCCAGACGGAGGAGAGAGGTTACACAGCAGAGAATCAGGCATTTAGATCACCCACCACAGGAGTAGGCCACCATTGAATCAGACCCCGGCAACCATGTCAGATGGCACAAGCATAAGCTTTATATCAATCAGCACAGGAGAAGGCGACTTTGACAGACTTTGACCCCTACACCGGACGGAGGAGAGAGGTTTCAAAGCAGAGAATCAGGCATTTAGATCACCCACCACAGGAGTAGGCCCCAATTTAATGGGACCCGGCAACCATGTCAGATGGCACAACCATCAGCTTCATATCAATCAGCACAGGAGAAGGCGACTTTGAAAGACTTTGACCCCTACACCCAGACGGAGGAGAGAGGTTTCACAGCAGAGAATCAGGCATTTAGATCACCCACCACAGGAGTAGGCCCCCATTGAATCAGACCCTGGCAACCATGTCAGATGGCACAACCATCAGCTTTATATCAATCAGCACAGGAGAAGGCGACTTTGAAAGACTTTGACCCCTACACCCAGATGGAGGAGAGAGGTTTCACAGCAGAGAATCAGGCATCATATCAACCACCACAGGAGAAGCCACCATTTAGTTACTTTGAACCCTGCACCCAGGAAGAGGAGAGAGGCACCACAGCACATATTCTGGCATCATATCAGCCACCACAGGAGAAGCCACCATTGAGTTACTTTGACCCCTGCACCCAGGAAGAGGAGAGAGGCCCCACAGCACATATTCTGGCATCATACTAACCACCACAGGAGAAGCCACCATTGAGTTACTTTGACCCCTGCACCCAGGAAGAGGAGAGAGGCCCCACAGCACATATTCTGGCATCATATCAGCAACCACAGGAGAAGCCACCATTGAGTTACTTTGACCCCGCACCCAGGAAGAGGAGAGAGGCACCACAGCACATATTCTGGCATCATATCAGCCACCACAGGAGAAGCCACCATTGAGTTACTTTGACCCTGCACCCAGGAAGAGGAGAGAGGCCTCACAGCACATATTCTGGCATCATACTAACCACCACAGGAGAAGCCACCATTGAGTTACTTTGACCCCTGCACCCAGGAAGAGGAGAGAGGCCCCACAGCACATATTCTGGCATCATATCAGCCACCACAGGAGAAGCCACCATTGAGTTACTTTGACCCCGCACCCAGGAAGAGGAGAGAGGCACCACAGCACATATTCTGGCATCATATCAGCCACCACAGGAGAAGCCACCATTGAGTTACTTTGACCCCGCACCCAGGAAGAGGAGAGAGGCACCACAGCACATATTCTGGCATCATATCAGCCACCACAGGAGAAGCCACCATTGAGTTACTTTGACCCCTGCACCCAGGAAGAGGAGAGAGGCCCCACAGCACATATTCTGGCATCATATCAGCCACCACAGGAGAAGCCACCATTTAGTTACTTTGACCCCTTCACCCAAACAGAGGAGAGAGGTTCCACATCAGAGAATCAGGCATCATATCAACCACCACAGGAGTAGGCCACAATTTAATGGGACCCCGGCAACCATGTCAGATGGCACAACCATCAGCTTCATATCAATCAGCACAGGAGAAGGCGACTTTGAAAGACTTTGACCCCTACACCCAGACGGAGGAGAGAGGTTTCACAGCAGAGAATCAGGCATTTAGATCACCCACCACAGGAGTAGGCCCCCATTGAATCACACCCTGGCAACCATGTCAGATGGCACAACCATCAGCTTTATATCAATCAGCACAGGAGAAGCCACCATTGAGTTACTTTGACCCCTGCACCCAGGAAGAGGAGAGAGGCCCCACAGCACATATTCTGGCATCATACTAACCACCACAGGAGAAGCCACCATTGAGTTACTTTGACCCCTGCACCCAGGAAGAGGAGAGAGGCCCCACAGCACATATTCTGGCATCATATCAGCCACCACAGGAGAAGCCACCATTGAGTTACTTTGACCCCTGCACCCAGGAAGAGGAGAGAGGCCCCACAGCACATATTCTGGCATCATACTAACCACCACAGGAGAAGCCACCATTGAGTTACTTTGACCCCTGCACCCAGGAAGAGGAGAGAGGCCCCACAGCACATATTCTGGCATCATATCAGCCACCACAGGAGAAGCCACCATTGAGTTACTTTGACCCCTGCACCCAGGAAGAGGAGAGAGGCACCACAGCACATATTCTGGCATCATATCAGCCACCACAGGAGAAGCCACCATTGAGTTACTTTGACCCCTGCACCCAGGAAGAGGAGAGAGGCCCCACAGCACATATTCTGGCATCATACTCAACCACCACAGGAGAAGCCACCATTGAGTTACTTTGACCCCTGCACCCAGGAAGAGGAGAGAGGCCCCACAGCACATATTCTGGCATCATATCAGCCACCACAGGAGAAGCCACCATTGAGTTACTTTGACCCCGCACCCAGGAAGAGGAGAGAGGCACCACAGCACATATTCTGGCATCATATCAGCCACCACAGGAGAAGCCACCATTGAGTTACTTTGACCCCGCACCCAGGAAGAGGAGAGAGGCACCACAGCACATATTCTGGCATCATATCAGCCACCACAGGAGAAGCCACCATTGAGTTACTTTGACCCCTGCACCCAGGAAGAGGAGAGAGGCCCCACAGCACATATTCTGGCATCATATCAGCCACCACAGGAGAAGCCACCATTTAGTTACTTTGACCCCTTCACCCAAACAGAGGAGAGGTTCCACATCAGAGAATCAGGCATCATATCAACCACCACAGGAGTAGGCCACAATTTAGTTTATTTGACCCCTGCACCCAGGAAGAGGAGAGAGGCCCCACAGCACATATTCTGGCATCATATCACACACCACAGGAGAAGGCCTCTTTCAGTGATTTAGGCCTTTGGACCCAGACAGAGAGAGAGGTCAGAGATTAGCTTCATATCCCCCAGCACAGCAGAAGACCGCTTTATTTGACTTAGGCCTCAGCACCCAGACAGAAGACAGAGGTAGCATGGCAGAGGTTATGGCTTCATGTCACCCGTTAGTTTAACCGGCCACTTTCATCTGGTTAGGCCCGGCGCCCAGACAGAGAAGAGTTTCATTCAACTGTGGGTTTCATAAAATTTGTATCAAATAAAGAAGTGGCCCGTAGCACAACAAGACATGTTTTAGGCAGTTAATAAGGACTACTCTGCACAAGGGAGGGACAGGTCCTGTGGGATCCATGCCTGGTTCATCTTTATGAAGGTCAGCTTGTCCACGTTGGCTGTGGACAGGCGGCTGCGCTTGTCAGTAATGGCGCCCCTGCCGTGCTGAATACGCGTTCAGATAAAGCGCTGGCCGCCGGGCAGGAAAGCACCTCAAGGCATAACATGCTAACTCTGGCCACGTGGACAATTTCGAAACCCAGTAGTTGAATGGGGCCGAACCATCCGTCAGGATGTGGAGGAGTGTGCAGACATACTGTTCAACCATGTTAGTGAAATGCTGCCTCCTGCTAACACGTTCCGTATCAGGTGTCGGTGCAGATAGCTGTGGCGTGGAGACAAAACCTTTCCACATTTCTGCCATGCTAACCCTGCCCTCAGATGAGCTGGCTGTGACACAGCTGCGTTGGCGACCTCTTGCCACTCCTCTGCCTTCACCTTCCACCTGTTCCCCTGTGACATGTGGGAATGCTCTCAAGAGCGCCTCTATCAGCGTGCGCTTGTACTCGCGCATCTTACGGTCGCGCTCCAGTTCAGGAATTAAAGTGGGCACATTGTCTTTATACCGGGGATCCAGCAGGGTGGCCACCCAGTAGTCTGCACACGTTAAACGTGGGCAACTCTGCTAGTCGTTGCGCAGGCATTGGAGCATATATTCGCTCATGTGGGCCAGGCTACCCATGGGTAAGGACAAGCTGTCCTCTGTGGGAGGCGTATCGTCATCGTCCACCGTATCCCCCAGCCACGCACCAGTGATGGGCCTGGGCTGCCACCCCGCTGTGAACTTGCGTCATCCTCGTCCCCCTCCACCTCCTCCTCCTCATCCTCCTCGTCCTCCAGTACAGTGCCTTGGCTGGCGACTTGTGAACCTGTCCTCTGCTGCTTAAACAAACCTCCCTCTGAGCCACTTCGAACAGACTGGCCCGAAAGTGTTAGAAAGCGAGCCCTCATCCTCCTCCTCCTCCTCCACCTGGGCCACCTCCTCTAACATCATTGCCCTAAGTGTTTTCTCAAGGAGACATAGAAGTGGTATTGTAACGCTGATAACAGTGTCATCGCCACTGGCCATGTTGGTGGAGTACTCGAAACAGCGCAGCAGGGCACACAGGTCTCGCATGGAGGCCCAATCATTGGTGGTGAAGTGGTGCTGTTCGGCGAGTGCGACTGGCGAGCGTGCTGCAGCTGAAACTCCACTATGGCCTGCTGCTGCTCGCACAGTCTCTCCAGCATGTGCAAGGTGGAGTTCCACCGGGTGGGCACGTCGCATATGAGGCGGTGAGCGGGAAGGCCGAAGTTCCGCTGTAGCGCAGACAGGCGAGCAGCGGCAGGATGTGAGCGGCGAGCGGCGCACAGACGGCCCGCACTTTATGCAGCAGCTCTGACATGTTGGGGTAGTGGTGAATGAACCTCTGCACCACCAAGTTCAGCACATGCGCCAGGCAAGGGATGTGCGTCAAACCGGCTAGTCCCAGAGCTGCCACGAGATTTCGCCCATTATCGCATACCACCAGGCCTGGCTTGAGGCCCACCGGCAGAAACCACTCGTCGGTCTGTTGTTCAATACCCCGCCACAACTCCTTTGCGCTGTGGGGCCTGTCCCCCAAACATATGAGTTTCAGAATGGCCTGCTGACGTTTACCGGGCTGTGCTGAAGTTGGTGGTGAAGGTGTGTGGCTGACCGGATGAGCTGGTGGAAGCAGTGGAGGAGGAAGCCGAGTAGGAGGAGGAGGCTACAGGAGGCAGAGAATGATGCCCTGCGATCCTAGGGGCGGAAGGACGTGCGCCAAGGAACTGTCCGCCGGGGGCCCAGCCGCCACTACATTCATCCAGTGTGCAGTTAGTGAGATATAGCGTCCCTGGCCGTGCTTACTGGTCCACGTATCTGTGGTTAGGTGGACCTTGCCACAAATGGCGTTGCGCAGTGCACACTTGATTTTATCGGACACTTGCATGTGCAGGAAGGCACGGCTGTCTTGGAGAAGTAGTGGCGGCTGGGAACCACATACTGCGGGACAGCCATGGCCATCAGCTGTTTGAAGCTGTCTGTGTCCACCAGCCGGAATGACAGCATTTCAAAGGCCAGCAGTTTAGAAATGCTGGCGTTCAGGCCAAGGGCTCGAGGGTGACTCGGGGAATTTGCGCTTCCTCTCTAAGGTTTGAGATATTGAGAGCTGAACGCTGCTGTGTGATATAGTGGAGGCAGCTAGTTGGCGGTGGCGGTGGTGGTGGTGTCGGTGGCACATCCTCTGTTTGCTGCTCGGCAGGTGGCAGCATTCCTCTCGAGGCGGAAGCCGAGGCAGCAGCGGTAGAGGAGCAGGGGAGCCTCAGCGAGTGCCTGGTTTTTAAGGTGTGTACCCACTGCAGTTCATGCTTTGCATGTAGATGCCTGGTCATGCAGGTTGTGCTGAGGTTCAGAACGTTAATGCCTCGCCTCAGGCTCTGATGGCAGAGCGTGCAAGTCACTCGGGTCTTGTCGGTAGGACATTGTTTAAAGAAGTGCCATGCCAGGGAACTCTTTGAAGCTGCCTTTGTGGGGCTGGGTCCCTGTTGGCGATGTCCAGTAGCAGAGCGAACTCTGGGGGCGGCTCGTCTGCTTGGCCCCCTGCTCCCTCTTTGGCTTCGCTGTTGTCTCGGTCTCACCACTACCTCTTCCTCTGAACTGTGAAAGTCATCGCCACGACCTTCAGTCCATGTGGGGTCTAAGACCTCATCGTCCTCTGCATCGTCTTCCACCCAGTCTCCCTCCTGACCTCCTCCTGTTCAGTCTGCACACTGCAAAGAGCGCGGCAGTGGGCACCTGTGTTTCGTCATCATCAGAGAGTCGGTGACTCTGCTGTGGTGGTATTCCCATGTCCTCTTCATCTGGAGACATAAGTGGTTGTGCGTCAGTGCATGGTATGTCTTCCTCCACTGGGGAAGGGCTAGGTGGACGCCCTGGGAAACCCTGGAAGCAGAGTCTTCAAACAGAAGAAGAGACTGCTGCATAACTTGTGGCTCAGACCGTTTCCCTGATATGCTTGGGGGTGATGTGACAGACTGATGGGCTTGGTTTTCAGGTGCCACCTGTGCGCTTTCCGCAGAAGACTGGGTGGAAGACCATGTGGTGAACGTGCTGGAAGCACTGTCGGCCACCAATCGATTAATGCCTGTACCTGCTCAGGCCTTACCATCCTAAGAGCGGCATTGGGCCCCACGAGATATTGCGGTACATTCTGCCGGCTAGTTGAGGAGTTCGTTCCCTACTGTGTGCGCCTGGGGCCGAGCGGCCACGTCCTCTACCAGCAACAGAGGCTCCACGGACACCACCACGACCGCGTCCTCGTCCCTTAATAGTATTTTTCTTCATTGTTGCGATTCAACTCGCACCACAATGAAATATATTATTTTTATAAGCAAAATCCCCTCACTGGAATACTTTCAGTCTTTTGACTGTATGGATTACAGATGGAATGACTGTTATATGTGAGTACCGCTTTCTTTGACAGATTCTAGTATGGGTACATATATGTTTTCCCAACCCCAGCACATTAGTTTGCTAATTCCAGATGTATGAAGCATGAGGCCTAACTGTATCTAGTATATTGAACGCCAGATAAACTAACTTGGCCTTTTTAAATAAAAAAATTCCCTCACTGGAATACTTTCAGTCTTTTGACTGTATGGATTACAGATGGAATGACTGTTATATGTGAGTACCGCTTTCTTTGACAGATTCTAGTATGGGTACATATATGTTTTCCCAACCCCAGCACATTAGTTTGCTAATTCCAGATGTATGAAGCATGAGCCTAACTGTATCTAGTATATTGAACGCCAGATAAACTAACTTGGCCTTTTTAAATAAAAAAATTCCCTCACTGGAATACTTTCAGTCTTTTGACTGTATGGATTACAGATGGAATGACTGTTATATGTGAGTACCGCTTTCTTTGACAGATTCTAGTATGGGTACATATATGTTTTCCCAACCCCAGCACATTAGTTTGCTAATTCCAGATGTATGAAGCATGAGGCCTAACTGTATCTAGTATATTGAGCGCCAGATAAACTAACTTGGCCTTTTTAAATAAAAAAATTCCCTCACTGGAATACTTTCAGTCTTTTGACTGTATGGATTACAGATGGAATGACTGTTATATGTGAGTACCGCTTTCTTTGACAGATTCTAGTATGGGTACATATATGTTTTCCCAACCCCAGCACATTAGTTTGCTAATTCCAGATGTATGAAAGCATAGGCCTAACTGTATCTAGTATATTGAGCACCAGATAAACTAACTTGGCCTTTTTAAATAAAAAAATTCCCTCACTGGAATACTTTCAGTCTTTTGACTGTATGGATTACAGATGGAATGACTGTTATATGTGAGTACCGCTTTCTTTGACAGATTCTAGTATGGGTACATATATGTTTTCCCAACCCCAGCACATTAGTTTGCTAATTCCAGATGTATGAAACGCAGGCCTAACTGTATCTAGTATATTGAACGTCAGATAAACTAACTTGGCCTTTTTAAATAAAAAAATTCCCTCACTGGAATACTTTCAGTCTTTTGACTGTATGGATTACAGATGGAATGACTGTTATATGTGAGTACCGCTTTCTTTGACAGATTCTAGTATGGGTACATATATGTTTTCCCAACCCCAGCACATTAGTTTGCTAATTCCAGATGTATGAAAGCATAGGCCTAACTGTATCTAGTATATTGAGCACCAGATAAACTAACTTGGCCTTTTTAAATAAAAAAATTCCCTCACTGGAATACTTTCAGTCTTTTGACTGTATGGATTACAGATGGAATGACTGTTATATGTGAGTACCGCTTTCTTTGACAGATTCTAGTATGGGTACATATATGTTTTCCCAACCCCAGCACATTAGTTTGCTAATTCCAGATGTATGAAACGCATGAGCCTAACTGTATCTAGTATATTGAACACCAGATAAACTAACTTGGCCTTTTTAAATAAAAAAATTCCCTCACTGGAATACTTTCAGTCTTTTGACTGTATGGATTACAGATGGAATGACTGTTATATGTGAGTACCGCTTTCTTTGACAGATTCTAGTATGGGTACATATATGTTTTCCCAACCCCAGCACATTAGTTTGCTAATTCCAGATGTATGAAACATAGGCCTAACTGTATCTAGTATATTGAACGCCAGATAAACTAACTTGGCCTTTTTAAATAAAAAAAATTCCCTCACTGGAATACTTTCAGTCTTTTGACTGTATGGATTACAGATGGAATGACTGTTATATGTGAGTACCGCTTTCTTTGACAGATTCTAGTATGGGTACATATATGTTTTCCCAACCCCAGCACATTAGTTTGCTAATTCCAGATGTATGAAAGCATGGGCCTAACTGTATCTAGTATATTGAGCGCCAGATAAACTAACTTGGCCTTTTTTAAATAAAAAAATTCCCTCACTGGAATACTTTCAGTCTTTTGACTGTATGGATTACAGATGGAATGACTGTTATATGTGAGTACCGCTTTCTTTGACAGATTCTAGTATGGGTACATATATGTTTTCCCAACCCCAGCACATTAGTTTGCTAATTCCAGATGTATGAAACGCATGAGCCTAACTGTATCTAGTATATTGAGCGCCAGATAAACTAACTTGGCCTTTTTAAATAAAAAAATTCCCTCACTGGAATACTTTCAGTCTTTTGACTGTATGGATTACAGATGGAATGACTGTTATATGTGAGTACCGCTTTCTTTGACAGATTCTAGTATGGGTACATATATGTTTTCCCAACCCCAGCACATTAGTTTGCTAATTCCAGATGTATGAAACGCAGGCCTAACTGTATCTAGTATATTGAACGCCAGATAAACTAACTTGGCCTTTTTAAATAAAAAAATTCCCTCACTGGAATACTTTCAGTCTTTTGACTGTATGGATTACAGATGGAATGACTGTTATATGTGAGTACCGCTTTCTTTGACAGATTCTAGTATGGGTACATATATGTTTTCCCAACCCCAGCACATTAGTTTGCTAATTCCAGATGTATGAAAGCATGAGGCCTAACTGTATCTAGTATATTGAGCGTCAGATAAACTAACTTGGCCTTTTTAAATAAAAAAATTCCCTCACTGGAATACTTTCAGTCTTTTGACTGTATGGATTACAGATGGAATGACTGTTATATGTGAGTACCGCTTTCTTTGACAGATTCTAGTATGGGTACATATATGTTTTCCCAACCCCAGCACATTAGTTTGCTAATTCCAGATGTATGAAAGCATGAGGCCTAACTGTATCTAGTATATTGAACGCCAGATAAACTAACTTGGCCTTTTTTAAATAAAAAAATTCCCTCACTGGAATACTTTCAGTCTTTTGACTGTATGGATTACAGATGGAATGACTGTTATATGTGAGTACCGCTTTCTTTGACAGATTCTAGTATGGGTACATATATGTTTTCCCAACCCCAGCACATTAGTTTGCTAATTCCAGATGTATGAAACGCAGGCCTAACTGTATCTAGTATATTGAACGCCAGATAAACTAACTTGGCCTTTTTAAATAAAAAAATTCCCTCACTGGAATACTTTCAGTCTTTTGACTGTATGGATTACAGATGGAATGACTGTTATATGTGAGTACCGCTTTCTTTGACAGATTCTAGTATGGGTACATATATGTTTTCCCAACCCCAGCACATTAGTTTGCTAATTCCAGATGTATGAAACGCAGGCCTAACTGTATCTAGTATATTGAGCGTCAGATAAACTAACTTGGCCTTTTTAAATAAAAAAATTCCCTCACTGGAATACTTTCAGTCTTTTGACTGTATGGATTACAGATGGAATGACTGTTATATGTGAGTACCGCTTTCTTTGACAGATTCTAGTATGGGTACATATATGTTTTCCCAACCCCAGCACATTAGTTTGCTAATTCCAGATGTATGAAGCATGAGCCTAACTGTATCTAGTATATTGAACGCCAGATAAACTAACTTGGCCTTTTTAAATAAAAAAATTCCCTCACTGGAATACTTTCAGTCTTTTGACTGTATGGATTACAGATGGAATGACTGTTATATGTGAGTACCGCTTTCTTTGACAGATTCTAGTATGGGTACATATATGTTTTCCCAACCCCAGCACATTAGTTTGCTAATTCCAGATGTATGAAACGCATGAGCCTAACTGTATCTAGTATATTGAGCGTCAGATAAACTAACTTGGCCTTTTTTAAATAAAAAAATTCCCTCACTGGAATACTTTCAGTCTTTTGACTGTATGGATTACAGATGGAATGACTGTTATATGTGAGTACCGCTTTCTTTGACAGATTCTAGTATGGGTACATATATGTTTTCCCAACCCCAGCACATTAGTTTGCTAATTCCAGATGTATGAAAGCATAGGCCTAACTGTATCTAGTATATTGAGCGCCAGATAAACTAACTTGGCCTTTTTAAATAAAAAAATTCCCTCACTGGAATACTTTCAGTCTTTTGACTGTATGGATTACAGATGGAATGACTGTTATATGTGAGTACCGCTTTCTTTGACAGATTCTAGTATGGGTACATATATGTTTTCCCAACCCCAGCACATTAGTTTGCTAATTCCAGATGTATGAAACGCATGAGCCTAACTGTATCTAGTATATTGAGCGCCAGATAAACTAACTTGGCCTTTTTAAATAAAAAAATTCCCTCACTGGAATACTTTCCAGTCTTTTGACTGTATGGATTACAGATGGAATGACTGTTATATGTGAGTACCGCTTTCTTTGACAGATTCTAGTATGGGTACATATATGTTTTCCCAACCCCAGCACATTAGTTTGCTAATTCCAGATGTATGAAACGCAGGCCTAACTGTATCTAGTATATTGAACGCCAGATAAACTAACTTGGCCTTTTTAAATAAAAAAATTCCCTCACTGGAATACTTTCAGTCTTTTGACTGTATGGATTACAGATGGAATGACTGTTATATGTGAGTACCGCTTTCTTTGACAGATTCTAGTATGGGTACATATATGTTTTCCCAACCCCAGCACATTAGTTTGCTAATTCCAGATGTATGAAACGCAGGCCTAACTGTATCTAGTATATTGAACGCCAGATAAACTAACTTGGCCTTTTTAAATAAAAAAATTCCCTCACTGGAATACTTTCAGTCTTTTGACTGTATGGATTACAGATGGAATGACTGTTATATGTGAGTACCGCTTTCTTTGACAGATTCTAGTATGGGTACATATATGTTTTCCCAACCCCAGCACATTAGTTTGCTAATTCCAGATGTATGAAACGCAGGCCTAACTGTATCTAGTATATTGAGCGCCAGATAAACTAACTTGGCCTTTTTAAATAAAAAAAATTCCCTCACTGGAATACTTTCAGTCTTTTGACTGTATGGATTACAGATGGAATGACTGTTATATGTGAGTACCGCTTTCTTTGACAGATTCTAGTATGGGTACATATATGTTTTCCCAACCCCAGCACATTAGTTTGCTAATTCCAGATGTATGAAACGCAGGCCTAACTGTATCTAGTATATTGAGCGCCAGATAAACTAACTTGGCCTTTTTAAATAAAAAAATTCCCTCACTGGAATACTTTCAGTCTTTTGACTGTATGGATTACAGATGGAATGACTGTTATATGTGAGTACCGCTTTCTTTGACAGATTCTAGTATGGGTACATATATGTTTTCCCAACCCCAGCACATTAGTTTGCTAATTCCAGATGTATGAAACGCAGGCCTAACTGTATCTAGTATATTGAACACCAGATAAACTAACTTGGCCTTTTTAAATAAAAAAATTCCCTCACTGGAATACTTTCAGTCTTTTGACTGTATGGATTACAGATGGAATGACTGTTATATGTGAGTACCGCTTTCTTTGACAGATTCTAGTATGGGTACATATATGTTTTCCCAACCCCAGCACATTAGTTTGCTAATTCCAGATGTATGAAACGCATGAGCCTAACTGTATCTAGTATATTGAGCGCCAGATAAACTAACTTGGCCTTTTTAAATAAAAAAATTCCCTCACTGGAATACTTTATGGCTTTTCACTGTATGGATTACAGGTGGACTGGTATTAGTAGGGGTGACACAAGCACACCCAAGTCCCTGATGTAGGATTTCTATGGCACAGACCACTATTACAAGTGATTAATGGACGTTGGGAGAGATTGTGCTGCAGCACTAGTCCCAAGATGGCCGCCGCCTATCAGCCCAGTAACATGTGCCACAAAATGGTCTGCACAACCTTTAAAAAAATAGCCTTGGACTGTGCTGCTAAATCGCTATTGGTCTGAATCCCAGGTGTAGATGTCTGACTTGTTTGGAGCTTTGGAATGCACACTGTGGCAGCTTCTGCTGCAGCACTACAAGTCGCAAAATGGCGGCCGGCGGTCAGCCCAGGTACATGTGGATGGAAAAATCACTCTGGCCACTCTAAAAATAGCCAATCCCTATCAAAAAAGCAGCTCAGCTGCAGTTGTTCAGATGAATCACAGGTGGAGGAGAGAAATTTGCTTCCAGTTATTCAATTATCCCTGCCTATTCTCGCCCTAGCATCAGCTGCGTCTATCCCTGTTCTATTCACATCGGGAGTGAGCACGTCCCGACGTGCGCACAAGCTTATAAAGAGGCTGAGTCACATGCTGCACTTGGCCAATCACAGCCTTGCCAATAGTAGGCATGGCTGCGATGGCATCTTAGGGCAAGTAGTATGATGCATGTTGATTGGCTGCTTTGCAGCCTTTCAAAATGCGCCAAAATACATGCCGAACGACGAACCCGAACCCGAACTTTTACGAAAAAGTTCGGGTTCGGGTCCGTGTCACGAACACCCCAAAATTCGGTACGGACCCGAACTATGCTCGAACTGTTCGCTCAACACTAATTAGGAGGAAGGCCGGGACTTCCAAGGTGACCAAATCTCTAGGTATTTTGAATAAGTGCGCATTTCCCAGTGTGAGAGTTCTTCCAACCTAGCAATATCATTAACCTTGCTAATCCAGTGGGGAATGGTTGGTGGGGTCTCTGCTTTCCAATGTGAAGCAATTAACAATCTAGCGGCTGCTAATAATATTCTAATCAGTGTTTTCTCTCTAGGTGCAGTTACCTCTGTGATCAAGGATAAGAGAGCTGTTTCTGGAAGTGGACGTAGCTTGGTGGTTGGCAGTGATAAGAGGGATCTGATTTGCCCAAAGATCTCGTCCCAGTAAGGGACCAGCTTGCTACATGTCCACCATATATGTAAGAAATCACCTTTTTGCTCCTTACATCTCCAACATGTATTCAGGGTATTGGGGTATATTTTATGTAATTTGTCAGGTGTCATGTACCATCTCGTAAGGAGTTTGAATGCGTTCTCCTGGATAGACACACAATGATCAGTGGAGTTCTGACACCTGGCACCGCCACTGATCAACTGCAGCATCTTCACAGCATGCTAAGAACAGCACCGTTCATTGTATAGCAGCTATGTTTGGTATTACAGCCTCCTGGGCATTCACTTGAATAGGACTGAGCTTTGCCAAGGCCATTTTCCCAAAAACATGACCTGACTGGCCATTATTATAGCGCTAATGATAATAATTATAATATTAATGTGCTTACATTATTGTCGGGACTGGATAATGGCTCTTCCTAGGTCCTGATTGAATGTTTTCCTAAGTCCTCCTGTTCAGCTGCATTTACTAAGGAGAGTGCAATTGGTAGCATGACAAAGGGGTAAGTAGTGAGGAGATATATATTCCCTCCACAGGTCAGTACATTGGATGATAAAGAACTCAGAGAACCCTATAAATATACATAAGATAATACCATACATAAAGGTGTTTGTTTGTTTGTTTGTTTTATGTGGAAAGAGTGCCACTCTGATCAATGGGATGTGTCTGGTATTGCAGCCCAGCATCATGCAAACCACCGGGGAAATTCAAATAAACAGGGAAATTCAAATAGCAAAATGCTTTGTCACCAGTTACAGTCTATGGACAAGAAGGGTTGCTGTTTCTTGACATTTTTTATTCTTTTTTTACAACCTTCAAACAAACTTCAAACAAATCTTCAATATTACCTTTCAAGAAGTTAAATTTGGAAGTTGCAGTAAACTACAAGCCTCATACCATGTCCAAAACACTGTTCATGTAAAAATAGCATTTGATAAAAAAAAAAAAATCACAAATGCAGCAGTACTTTAGCGCAAGTCGGCTGCTGTTGCCTTATGTACAATCTAAAACTTTACACTTCAGTTTTTAAGTGGATTCTTTCTCTTTTAATGATCTAATCATAAGTTGCTGCTTTCAGCATTTGGAACAAAATAAGCACCACTGAGCAATTACGCAAAAATTATAGCTCAGTATAGTTTAACTGCTATCAGGTGCTTATGAAAATAACTAAGGACACTTTTCTTCTTGAATATCTTATGGCGGAAATTATCATCCCTGGTGAATGTATTTGTGATTGTAATTTTAGCATATATTTCCTGTAAAGAAAGGCAAAACACTCTTTCAAGTCAAAAACTCACCATTTTCATGATGCATAGATGGAAATTAAAAAAACGTATGTTACTGGCAAGAATATAAAAGATAATTAAAATTGGGAAAGAAAAATGCAAATACACATACAGCTCTGGTAGGGTATATCTTCAAATTTATATCCTATTATTGGTATTGAACATAAAAAAAGGAATATAATCTACTTGTTTAATATAATTAGCATATCAAAGTGGGATGTATTCTGCTTAAAATCGGTAATAAAACTGTTTAAAAAACACTGTGACAGAAAAATGTAATAAAAGAAAATCTAGAAATAAGACAAAAAGATTAAAATATGTTTTTTATCCTTTTATTTTCCAATGTAAATATTATATTAGGATATATATATATATATATATATATATATATATATATATTTATATAATTTTTATCCTATTGTTCCTTTTGTGTTCTTTTTACCTTATTTAATATCTTTATTGTATTTTTTTTGTATTTTGTAATCTAAATATTATATAAGTTCTAAACTCATAAATATATTTCTTCTTTTTATTGTTATGTTTATTTTCTATTCCATTTCTATTTCCTTTTCTATGTGTTTTATTAATTTTTTTTTGCATTTATTTTTTTCAGCATGGCCATTTTCCAAGCTGTCAAGTGATGGATAGTCTCCAGGGCTGGGTTGTCATGAAATGTAGAATCAAGCCAATAGAAAAATTCAATGAGCTTGTGTAACAGGCCAGCTCATCCGAACAACTATAAAAGCCAGGGCATCTTCTCCAAAAGATATCTGACAGACTTAATTTGTCTCCATGCAGCCCTTGCCCTAATGTCACATGCCATGACTTCCCATCATTCCCTTTTTCTGTTCTTCAGCCACTCCTCCAGGTGATGCGTAGAGAGAGTTTAAAGTGGCGAAAATGCTAGGAGTTTTTTTTCCAAATGAATTTGACTTCTATGTGTCTCTGTAAGTCAGGAACCCAAGAAGGCATCAATTCCATTCCTCCTGCCAAACAGCTGTCACTTTGTTACAAAGTTGAATTTGTCACAGGGAAAAAAAAATATTCACCACAGTCTGTTTAAATAAGTTAGAGAGTAGAATCTTTTCCCCGTTGCTTTTGCTGCAGCAAGCAAATGTATCAATCATTTTGTTCTGTAGAATAACTATTTATTATCTATGCGGGAGGCCACCGATCCAATCTGGGCCATGTTTGCAATGTCTCGTCACATACTCAACTATGTCATCAGTCTTTATCAATGAAATAATTCTCCTCCTGTCATCAGATCCTATTAATAAGACTATTTATTATCCCAGTAATTAATTATGACATGTAATCTGCTATTGGCATGACAGATAAATAGATGATGAATTGCCCACTTTATTGGATGTGTAATAGCTATTTAAGAATGTAGTGTGTTCTCCATCAAACTGGGCCAAATAAACGATAAAAAGTTATCACCGTGGATATTTGAAAAGTCTAGAAGAATAATCCACAGTCGTATTTGTTACAAATGACTCTCATGGCTGCCAAAAATCACCTTAGCATTCTGCAAAGAAGAGAATGGAAATACAGAGGCAACAGAGCATGGATGTCCCCATCTATCTGCAAAAAAAATCATTTTGTGAACATTATGTGAAAGTCACATTTTATTACAATCACAACAGTCCAAAACAGATGTGAATGGAGGCTTTTAGCACATGAGGAGCAAACACACAATGTAAATATAATTTGCACTAGATTACTTTGTTAATTCCAATGTGAAATTGGTGGAAGAGAGATTTTTGCATTGTAGGGGGGACTTACAGCAAAATAAAACAAGTTATAGTTGGGTTCACAAGAGGAGTAGCTAGGCCTTCATTAATCTGGAACAAATAGTTCATGTGGAACCCACCTCTAAAGCTTGGATTCATCAGCATGATACCACCTCCTCGACTGCCTTATCTCATTGAGGTCCTCACTTTTCATACACCCCTAGGCCTGAGAACAAGCATGGTGGAGGAGTTGGCATCTTTCTGTCTACACAAGGTACCCTCCAGGTCATTCAACCAGTACCATCTCTTATCATCTCCTCATCTGAGGTCCATACTGTCATACTTTTCATCTACTCTCCCTGATAGTGGCAGTTACCTATTGCCTTCCAGGTTCACACCACCAGTTCCTGGATTCCTTTTCTGCCTGGCTTCCCTACTTCTTTCCTATCCCATTCTTCATGACTTTAACATCCCTATTAACCATCCAGCTGTCTTCTATTATTAACCTATTCTCTTGGCCTGTTACGGCTCACTACTTCTCTTACAAAAACGACAATACACTTTATCTGATCTACTTTTCACTGTGTTCAGTTTATGAATTTGCCAACTCGCTGTCCACAACCATCTATCATTTACCACCAAGCATTCCTGCCCCTTTCTGGAGCCTCCGACATACTACACACAGAAAGCTACACTCTATTAACATTCAGCTTCTATTGAATTCTCTACAGTCATCACTGTCTCTGATCTCAGCCCTCTCCTGTCCTGATTTGGCAGCCGAACTTTAAAAAATCTGGAAAATATACAATAGATGAAGTAACGTTTCCCAATAAACATTTTGGCAGCCTTGGTGCATGTTTCAAACACGATTTCTTCAGTGGTGTTCTAGGTGTGTTGAATGTCTTTAAAGGAAATAACATCTGTAAGTGCATTTTCTCCATTCATGCTCAATACCTATAACTCTGCCATTCACTTTGTCAAACAAGCTTATTTCACCACTCTCATCTCCTTACTAAATTCCTAAATTCCTCTTTGACAACATAGTACAGGAAATAAATTCTCAGTCCCCTAGCACCATGAATCCCCTTCCCTCTCACACCTCACCATGCTCACTTTCATCATTTGACCCTGTAGCAGAGGGGGTGGTCTTGAGGCTCCTATATTGCTGTTGCCCTATTACCTGCCCCAATGACTGTATTCCCTTACACCACCTGCGGTCCCTTTCCCAGTCCATTACTACTCAACTAACAAAAAAATATTCAACCCCCATTCTCTTCTGAAATCTCTCCATCTTCTTTTAACCCCTTAAGGACCGGAGGTTTTTTATTTTTCGCGGGGGATTTTTGCGCTCCCTGCTTTCCCAGAGCCATAACTTTTTTACTTTTCAGTTCACATAGCCATATGAGGGCTTGTTGTTTGCAGGACAAGTTGTAATTTCCCATGCCACCATTTAATATTGCATATGATGCAATGGGAAGCGGGAAAAAAATTCCAAATGGGGTGAAATTGCAAAAAAAAGCAATTCCACCACAGTTTTGCGGGTTTTTAAATTCCGACGTTCAATGTGCGATAAAACTGACTGGTTACTTTTATTCTACAGGTCAGTACGAATCCGGCTTTACAGTATATGTATAGGTTTTCTTGCATTTTGATGGTGAAAAAAAATTCAAAAGTGGTAAAAAAATCTGTTTTACTGCTTTGTTGCCATGTTTTGACCACTATAACTTTTTTATAATTATATTTATGGAGCTGTATGGGGCTCATTTTTTGCGTAATAATCTTATATTTTTATTGATACCATTCTGGGGTGTGGATGACTTTTTGTTAACCTTTTTTTAAGTTTTTGTGGAAAATGAAGTGACCAAAAATGGCAAATCCTCCATTTGGACGCTTTTTTCCATTTTGCTGTTTGACGTATGAGGAATATTTTTTTTATAGTATGGGCGTTTTCGCACATTGCGACACCCATGATGTGTATTTTTTTTTCTTTTTTTGAGTTTATGAATTTTTCTTTTTAAACTTTTTAAAAAAAATGTTTACACTTTTTTATAATTCCTATAGGGAACTATAACATACAATCATCTGATTGTGATTTTTATACATTCCAATGCAATAGCATACGAATATATGAAAAAAAATCGCATATTTCCTATGGAGCCTATTACAGGCAAGGCTCCATAGGAAATACTACAGAGCTGCCTGGGTTTCATTCATAGAAACCCAGGCTACTACAGGCGCACTCCGGCTCCTCTGATCGCCACACGGGGAGCTGGAGAACAACCGAAAGTTTTACTTTCGGTTTGGATCTCGAGCAGATGCCATGGTCAGGATTGACCACGGCATCTGAGGGGTTAAATGTCCGCAATTGGCATTGCTGCCGGTCGTGGACATTAACCGCGGGTGTCTGCTACAAGAACCATGCAGACACCCGCGACTGAGGTGGCACACCCGCGACTGAGGTGGCCGCATGATGCAGGAGCGGGCACCATCTTTAAGGACAGGACACAGTACGTGCGGGTACGTCCTGTGTCCTTAAGAGGTTAAATACGGTCATAACCCCATTACTAAAGAAAGTTTTCTCTTGACCTGTCCTTCATTCTAATCCCCCGTTCATCTCCTGGAAACTCTCTCCTCAACCCACTAGAATCTGGCGGCATTCACACTCTTCCCTCTATAGAAACTGCCCTCACAAAAGTATCCAATGATATCTTTATGTCTAAACGTAATAGTAACTGCTCCATTTTGAAATTAGATACCCACAGCCAGGAGTCAGTGGGTTCCTCTGACACCACACTTAGTTGGCATAGCCCAAGAGCAATCTCTGTGCCCTTATCAGTCCTGAACCTGCCTCTTTCCTTTGCTGCTCCTTGTGCCAATTAGGTGATGTATGCCGCTGGATCCGCTTTCCAGGTAGGAAGATGTTATTGAGTACAGTCAGCAGCTATTGCCCAGCCCAGATTTGGAGGAGAGGTCCATTGCTTTCTCCTGTAGCTGTGCAAGTAGCAATGATGAGCATCATGTGGTAAGCGTGACAGCTTGCTTGTAAGACAGCGACAGGGTGGCAGTGTGCATCTGAGCCAGCAGGGTGCAAGTGTGGCCGTGAACTAGCAGGGTGGCTGCAGTGTGAGATCTGGAGCCAAACGTGCCCGGGATAGACCGCCTGCTACTCAGCAGCCCACCTGTTTGGAAACAACCAGCACAGCTTCATAGAGGCAGCATCAGATTAAAATTCCATTCTTGTCGGTGTGGACATTCTTCACCAAATCGCCAGCATTGCCATATGTAGAATCTGTGGACAGGTGAAGCACGGCCAGAGTGCCAATGTTGGCACCACGGCCCTGCGTGAACACATGAAGCGTCATCATACAGTGGCCTGGAAAAACTGTGGCGCTAATGTAATGGTACAGCCTGATTCATCTGACTGGCAGCCTGCACCTCTTCTTCAGCAGTCAGGCCTCCACTACCTCAACAGAACGGAGCTGTGTTTCCTTGCCATTGTCTAGTGGTCCTGATGCTCCTCCTCCTACTTCTACTCCTCGTCACTCGTTTCACCAGCAATCGAAAACTGAGGCAATTGCAAAGTGACGACAGTATGCATGCATGCATCCAACAGTGAAGAAGCTGAATCTGCTCCTGGTAAAGTTGTGGGTACTTCAGACCCTCCTTTTACATGTGGTTGACTCTGCTCCTTTCAGAGAACTGATGGCTTGTGCCGAGCCAAGGTGGAGAGTCCCAAATCGACACCACTTACTTTCAAAAAGTTGTACCAGCCCTACATATGTATATATAGTAGAAAGTGGGCCAGTTGTTGAGCCTACGGTCAAGGACAATATGTCTTTTATGGCCCACTAGGTAAATGTAGACACCAGCAACTTGGCCAGGTGATGAGCAATGTTGCCTCCGCATTCTCATGCCAAGCTTCTGGCACAAATGTCCTCCTCTGCCTCCTCATACTCCACCTTGTCCCCAGCCTCCACTGTAGGCACAGTTTGGAGTGGTCCTCCGGCATACCACCAATGTAGAGCAAAGCAGTGTCACGCTGTTCTGCACCTCGCTTGCCTGGGCAAACAGAGTCCCATCGAGGAGGAACTGCTAAACATCATCAACCAAGAAATCGAATCCTGGCTGTCTTCTCACCAACTGAACAATGGAACCATGGGGTGCAAAACACAGAAGATAGGCAAGTATTTTCATCATGTGTCCTCTGTGTCTTGGACCCACTCCTGTTTTTGCCTTACAAATACCAATCGATTACTGACCAAATACTGACCGAGTGAAGGTAGATGCTCAACAGACAGGATTTTTTTTTTTTGGGTTGTTCTTCTGACGAATCAGAAGAAAGGAAAATTAAACAGTGATGTCAACACAAATTTATGGCTTACACCCTCCCCACTCATGGGGCCACTACTTGTATCATTGACTAGCATAACGGGTTTTCTAGCAGACTTTGTGGAATCAGCAGATGGTGTGAAATGAGACAGCTCTTTCACTCTATAGTACAATCTTGGGCCACAGCACGGTTAGGTACATATTACCTAACGCTAACATTGACCTGTAAGACTGAGTTCACAATTCAGTTATTTAATCAGTTAATTCCAGCAGTTACTTTATAGTGAGCAAAAATTTGAATCCAATCATGAAAAGATATCCTGAAAAGAACTAGATAGGACTAGCAATGCACAGTGATATACACTCTCTGTGCAGGCTGATTTAATGCACTTTGTGAGGAATTAACTCAGAACAAAGCAAATTTTTGAAAACTTCACTGATCTCAAATTATTATATATAAAAAAAATATTTAAAAAAAATTATATTTTAATTGCACAATGTGCTATTAATAAAAATTAGTGCATTTTAAAAACGTGAAAAACAGACTGTTTCTTGCTTCTGTTTTATAATTTACTGGTTATTTATGATGTATGGCTTTTAAAGACATACAGTACAGTATGTACTTAAATAATAAAAAATGTGCCTGGTCAGGTGGATAGGAAGGCCTGGGTGGAAGGCCTAGTATATGGCATCAATCCCAACCACTCTGACATGGTCCACTAGAAAAATGTGTCAGTTAAAAAGTGTGTGTTAGGGTGGGCTCACATCAGCGTTATGGATTCAGTTATGGTTTTCCGTTATAACATGGTTATAATGGAAAATAACGGAATCCATAAGATGGAAGGACGGATCCGTTTTGCTGCCCATAGACTTGCATTATGACGTAATGCAAAACGGAAGCCTTTAAAAGGCATTCCGTTTGCTTTCCGTCATAATAGAAGTCTATGGGAGAACATAACAGATCCGTCTGGTTCCCGATATGCAGACGGAAAACAAAGTCCTCTCGACAGGACTTTGTTTTCCGTCTTGCATAACGGGACCCAGACGGATCCGTTATGTTTTCCCATAGACTTCTATTAGGATGGAGCAAAACGGAATGTCTCCTAAAGGCTTCTGTTTTGCATTCCATCCTATGGATTCTGTAATTTTCCGTTATAACCCTGTTATAGAGGAAAGCCATAACGGAGTCTATAACGTTAGTGTGAACCCACCCTTAGTCTGTCTCCCATTGCCACAGATATATTGACTATAATTGGCCAACTGAACTAGTCTTCAGAGAAGACTAGAACTGACAAGACATAAGAAGTGTTCAACACTTTCTAATGATATTTCCACTTAGTTCTAGATATTGTGAATGGTGATTTCACAGTTGGTTCCCTGCAGCCTGAACATTGATGGCAGAAACTAGTGATATGCTGTTAATGTCTGTCATAAGTCAACCCCTTTAACCTTTCAAGCTTGCAGGTTGCAGAGGGATACTATGTGTTTTTCTATTTAACTCTGACCTAGCAATGCATCTAAATCCCATAGCCATGATAGTGCAATAGGACCCATTATTATATCATTTATTTTTGGAGAAATATTTCTTTTGTCAGAATAAAGCTACTTTTACATCAGCATTTTTTGCTGTATGGTTTTGAGATCCACCAGAGAATCTCAAAACCACAGCAAAATGCTTCCGTTCTAATAATACAACCATCTGCATCTGTTCATAACAGATCCGGTTGCATTACATTAAAAATGAAGAAACCAGATCTGGCAAGTCAATGGGCGCTTGATCCGGCATCATTGACTGACATGGTTTTTGGGTGCCGGATCTGACTTGTTCAGTTTCCCATGCTGCAAACAAAAAAGTTGCTTGCAGGGATTTTGTGTGCAGAACGGGAACACAACAAACCGGGACGGAATGAATTTCCTTGTAATACATAAATTCTAAGTAAAAAAAATAAATTTGAGATCTTTCAGAGTCTCTTTCAGGACCCTTATTTGGTATTCAGAATGATAAAGGGCTAGAAGCAAAGCAATGACTCTCACTTTGGTGGAAACAGCATAATAAATTTCACTGATGTGTGTAATGCACCATTTGCCCTGTGAGGGTGCTGCAGAATTACATTAGTCATTTAATGCTCCATTTCCTCTAAGGCACTACCCTTTACAGCTGATCACTAGGGATCCCAGATATGGTACATCCAAAGATTACCTTGTTGACACACCCTTCTGTAAAAAATTAAAAAAAAGGATTGTCAAAAGGAAACAACTCTTTTGAATATAAAAGCATATAAAGTGTATGTTTTGGCCACCATTTCACATAGCAACTCTCTGCAAACATCATTGCTAGGTAATGTATCAACCATAAGATACTTTTTGTTGTGTTAGTTGTCAGGATTATGCAATCAAGTGACAAGTGGAAATTAAGAGTCATGTGATGCAAAAACAAAAATTCCAGGCCAATAATATATTTCTAATTTGTCATTTTCAAGTCTGACCATCACAGATATCCTATAGCTTTTTATCAAAGTAATGTTACGTCTGGAATATTTCTTCAAAGCAGAACTGGTCTGCCTCCTGTTGAAAACATTCCTTCTGGCCTTCCTAAAGTCTGTATTTTGTATTTCTACTTTGCATCGGGTGACTAATTACTCAAAGGAAATAACCAGTGACTTTGAAAATGACTTTAGAATTCTTTTCAGTTGTGTTTAATCAGGCATATTAGCATACCTGGGTAAGACCGGCTTACTCTATTTGATGTTCATGCAATTGCATATGATTTGTGCATTATTTCAGGAGAAAAAGTAGAACAATGAGTAAATGTTACCATTCTGACCTTACTTGCATTAAGTTTTACATTCCTCCCAACTTTGGCAAACACTTTCGTCATAGCACATGACAAGTACACAAATGTATATTCACAAATTCCCTGACTGATTCGATGACATCAGTGTCCTGTCTCGAGATTAATTAATTGCTTGTATTTGACTGTATTGCTGGATATTGATTCTGGAAGCAATGTATTTAAAAAAATGGGAATTATAAAGAGCCTATCAAAGTGGGTTAGGATATTTTTACAATGCAATTTTGCTCATAGGCTATAAAAAAAATCAATTACAGTACTAAATGGTACACATTTCTTTACTGGCTGCCTCTGCATGGAATAATGCAGGGTGTCATGCTATTTCATAGAGTAAAAAACGCTAGAGTATAACGATATATACAAGTATATAGAAGAAGGTTAAAAGTACACTATAGTAACCTCTATTGGGTGAATGAAAGCCTATGAATATGCTTGCTGTATGAGTCAGTAGAGATGTCGGGAACATAAAATTTTCCGTATGCAAACTTCCGCAAATGTTTGCGAACGGGCGAACCGGGCGAACCGCCGTAGACTTCAATAGGCAGGCGAATTTTAATACCCACAGGGACTCTTTCTGGCCACAATAGTGATGGAAAAGTTGTTTCAAGGGGACTAACACCTGGACTGTGGCATGCCGGAGGGGGAACCATGGCAAAACTCCCATGGAAAATTACGTAGTTGACGCAGAGTCGGGTTTTAATCCATAAAGGGCATAAATCACCTAACATTCCTAAATTGTTTGGAATAAAGTGCTTTAAAACATCTGGAGTGTGTATACGATCAGGTATGATGTTGTATCGATCAGGTAGTGTAAGGGTTACGCCCGCTTTACAGTGACAGACCAAACTCTGACAGACCAAACTCCCCGTTTAACGGGCTGCAAAACAACTGCAAACTCCCCATTTGCACAATGTTGGATACCAAGCTAGCCATGTCCCGTTCCTTGTCCTCATTGACGTCATTGAAGGTCTCTTCCTCCACCCAGCCACGTACAACACTAAGGGTCCCTGAAAGGTGACAACAAGGCCCCTTGGACGCCTGCTGTGGTTGGTCTTGTACCTAGGTAGGTGTTGGACTTCCCACGACTCAGTTTCTTTTGGCACAGGTTGCAAATGGCATTGCTGTTATCAGAGGCAGACACACACAAAAAATGTCACACTGCTGAGCTTTGCAATGACGGCATTCTGGTGGTGGCAACAGCATGCGTTGATTGGCGTGCTGTATGGCTGACCCCGGTGCCGATACATGCTGTCTGACTGTGCCACTAGCTCCTTGCGACAGCCCCCCCCTGCTTTCAACCCGTCTCCTCCTCCTCTCTGTCTCCCCATCTGAACATGCCCCCTGTTATTCTTCTCTTCGATCGGGCACCCACGTGACATCCACGGACACATCGTCATCATCACCTGCTTCACTTGTATCTGACAACTCAGCAAAGGAAGCAGCAGCAGGTACAACATCATCATCATCACACCGTACGTCCATGTGTGTAATGCTGCCTGACTGAGACATATCCCTGTTATCTACATCCTCTGGCAATAATGGTTGCGCATCACTCATTTCTTCCAACTGATGTGTAAATAACTCCTCTGACAGATCAAGTGAAGCGGCTGTGGTGCTGGTGGTGGCGGTGGGTGGGCGAGTGGTAACTTGAGAGGGCCCGAAGCTGAGCAGGAGGAGGATGGTGTTAAGGTTCCGAGCGGAAGCTGTAGAAGATTGGGTGTCCTGTGTAAGCCAGTCAACTATGTCCTCAGAATTTTTTCGAGTTCAGGGTACATGGCCTCTGAACACTAGGCATTATTCTAGGGCCAACGGAAAATACAGCACCACTACCATGACGGCCCCTGCGGGGTGGCCTGCCTCTGCCTGTAATTTTTTTTTAGATTAGTGGTACTATGCGTGCAAGGTACTGTGCCACCCTATATGAGTGGTGGGCAGTGGGCACAGTACAGTCTGGGGGCCTGACACACACTGGCAGGCAACTGCAATTATATTATAGGGTAAAAATCAAATGACTTTTTTATCTGCAAGGTACTGTGCCACTCTATATGAGTGGTGCGCACACAGTACAGTCTATGGGCCTGCGGCCTCTCACACACAGGAGAGGCTCTACATTAACCAGCTCTGTCCATTGCATCATGAAAAGAGCTGTGTAGTTCTTGTACCAACATGTATATAACAGCTGATCGTCAGGAGTGCAGGGTGTCAGACCCCCATTGATCAAATGTAGGGAATCCTTTTGTTACTCATCCATCTAGGATGTAGACCAACTATTCTACAACTCCTGCCCACACCTGACTTCGGTCCAGCTTACCTGAAAGTGTTGTGTCAGGTATCCAAGGCCTGAAAATGATGCCCTCTGACCTTTCATAATTAAAGGTATTGTGTTAGTCTCTATCTATTGAGCCCGGCTGTTTCCTTGCCTCATAGTTTGCTTACCCTTGAACTTCTGGCTGACCTGATTATTTCTTTGCATATTGGCCTGCTAAAATCTGTGGTTCCATGGCACTGGTTCCAGCTTACTCAAGACTTCTGTCTTTGCTACTTGGATTGCTGACACCTTTGGTCTTATTCCAGCTTGGTCATAACATTGCTACGCTCTTTGCTCCTACAAGTGCT
Organism: Bufotes viridis; assembly: GCA_033119425.1. Classification (NCBI taxonomy): domain Eukaryota; kingdom Metazoa; phylum Chordata; class Amphibia; order Anura; family Bufonidae; genus Bufotes; species Bufotes viridis. The sequence goes on along the minus strand of CM065598.1, from coordinate 83,678,921 downwards.
CACACCTGTGGCTCCATGGTTTTGACCCCAGCTTGTTTGAACTTTGTTATTCTCTTTGCTCCTAGCACTTCTGTTGGCTTCTTGTTGCTGCTCTCTGGTTGTCAGTGGACTAAATTTAGTACTGCTACATTGCCGGCTTGCCGCCATCACCTATGCTAATCAGATTGTGGTTTTTGAAATCTTCTGTTGCCTTCTGCACTTTGTAAAACACACCTCAGGGCTCATTTAAATCAGCAGTAGCTTGACTGAGTTTCTCTACCTCTTGGGGACATTGTGACATTTTACATTGGTTCCATGTGATGCTACAATCTCCAGGGAATTTTGGAATTGCTGTTGGAGGTAGCTCTGTTGGAAATCATAGGTAATATATTATGATATGATAGCGTATCTAGTCAAATTACAAGTTCAGCTCCATTTTCACATGTTTTATATGATGGTTAGGAGCATATTACATAACTGTTTCGTGAGCAGACGCACATTAGGTTTATGTTGAGATTAAGTCTCAGTGTCCACTGGATTCCCATTTCATCTTGGTTTTTCTTCCTTTGAGAAAACCATAGACATTGCTTCGTTGTAGACAACATATGGTTTGTCTCATCTACCAGCATTATCAAAGGTTAAAGGACTGCTCCTGAAGGACCCACAAATAGTCTTCATTTGTCAGCATGTCAGTCTGATGAGAACATCATTAAATGACTTCTGTATTACTTTTCTTACTGCCCCTTATGGAGGCTCCCGAACAATTACTCCCACTATTGATTTTAGCTCAGTCCCCATTGAGTGTCATGACATAGATCTGAGAGATTAGTAACATTATAAGAAGATGAGGAGCGCTCCAGCTTAGATTACCCATTTACAGAGCGGGATGGTGGACCAGTTATTTAATAGAGATTGACAGGTTTCTTTAACAAGTATGAGAGGATTTTGTGTGAGGTAGCAAGAAGTTCTTGGTAAGGAGCTCGCCCTATATAATAGGTATTGGATTTTAGACATAGGCTGTCAACCTGTCTTTTGTAAAGTTCCCTCGAATTAACACAGCAGATGTATAATATATGTTTTACATTTGATAAGATCAATATACAAATAAGAGGTGGATGATCTATTGCAAAGTACAGTAGTTTTACTCTATAGTTATTACATAACATGTAAAATTATCCTATAGCACAATCAAACTGTGCACTACCACCTTAATAATAATGTTATTTGTCAAGTTACAAATAGTATTAATAGTGAGCTAGTAAGTATTCTTTAGTTGAGGCCTGGGTAAATTGTTGTTGATTGTTAAGAAAACACTTCAGGGATAGGTTCACACAGCCCGATTGTGGGCCATAAAAAATAACCATTGAACTTGCTGAACCTGGAAATATATGAGCCTGGCCTTATCATATGAGTTTTTGAACCATCCTCCACCCCAAGGTCATCAGAATTTCAGAACGTGCTCCTCCACCATCAAGTAGTAAAAATAGTACACCACATAAGGGTATATACAGCAGTTGCAGCGAGACCCTAAAGAGCTGGAGCAGAGGATGGGAGTGGCCCTGATGATGGGGTACTCCCTCAGGTTGTCTCTGCCTCTGGTGCAGGGAAGTAGGGCACTTTATATCCCTTTTGAGGCAATCTCTGTAGATATGGGGTTCCCTGACTGATGGCAGTTTGGTGGTGCCCTTGATGTAAAATGTTCATGTGGGTGCAAGGCAGGGCTTGAAATAGCCAGTGTGTGGTGCTAGGAGAGTCAGTAACCGACGAAACAAATGTTTACTATTGTGGTGATGTGTACAGCAAAAGTCATGGAAGAAGTGTATATCTCACCCAGGTTTCTCAACTTGATGAGATAAGTAACAAGATGAACTGGTTTAAGCAAACATAGTTGCTGATGCTATTTTAGTTTGTTAAAAAAGGATTGGATTTTATTTGGACTGGTAGTATAGGTTTGGTAGTGGGATCTTCCCAGTCCAACCCATTCCAGGACATGTTTTTCCCCTAAGCTGAGGTGATCGCAGATGAGGCCTGCTATAATCAAGGAGGGATATAACCAAGCCTCTGTGCGTCAGTCTGGGGAGAGAGGACTTGTAAACAGAGACCTGCAGAGGCTCTGGGTGGTTCAAGCCAGGAGGGCTGAGGGGCCTGGGGGCCACGAGGCTGTGTGAAGCTGGATCTCTTCCCTGTCTGGACTTGTATTTGATGACTGGACCTGCTAAGGGTTGGAGCCTAAGACCCTGTGTATAAGCTGTGCTTAGAGGTGAGTCAGGTGTGTCTGGGCTCTAACTAGCACTTTGTGCTAGTTAGAGCCCAGACGGGCAGGAGTTTATTTCATTCTGTTTATGTTTGTGCTGGTGCCGAAATAAAGCCTCATTTGCACTTTAAATCCATTGTTTGATTAGACGTCTGTGGTTGTGAATCCCTGATAGAGAGCGATACCTTACAATTGGTGGAGGATACGGGCACCAGCAAATGTTCATGCTTAATAGGCAAAGTGTTGCTAGGGACAATTACATGACAGAAAGAGCAGGTGCTCCTGAATGCTGCTTAGCTACAGTGTTGGAGTTAAACAGTCAGTAGCCTGTTTGTCCAGTGAAGCTGCTGCTCATGCTATTCTGGACAGTTTTGCTATGTTTGCAAGGAATTGCTGTGTGGAGCTTAAAGAGCCAGAAGCCCCAGTGAAAGAGACGGACCTGTTATTTTGTATTTTTTTTTGGTGGTGGTGGTGGTCTCTATGATGCCGGACTCAGCAATACATAGTAACATAGTAACATAGTATATAAGACCGAAAAAAGACATTTGTCCATCCAGTTCGGCCTGTTTCCTACAAGTTGATCCAGAGGAAGGCAAAAAACCCCCGTGAGGCAGAAGCCAATCCTCCTCACTCAAGGGGGAAAAAATTCCCTCCCGACTCCAATCAGGCAACCAGAACAACTCCCTGGATCAACGACCCCTCTCTAGTAGCTATAGCCTGTAATATTATTACACTCCAGAAATAAATCCAGTCCCCTCTTGAATTCCTTTATTGTACTCACCATCACCACCTCCTCAGGCAGAGAGTTCCATAGTCTCACTGCTCTTACAGTGAAGAATCCTTTTCTATGTTTGTGTACAAACCTTCTTTCCTCCAGACGCAGAGGATGTCCCCTTGTCACAGTCACAGTCCTGGGGATAAATAGATGATGGGAGAGATCTCTGTACTGACCCCTGATATATTTATACATAGTTATTAGATCTCCCCTCAGTCGTCTTTTTCTAAAGTGAATAACCCTAATTTTGATAACCTTTCAGGGTACTGTAGATCCCTCATTCCAGTTATTACTTTAGTTGCCCTCCTCTGAACCCTCTCCAGCTCTGCTATGTCTGTCTTGTTCACAGGAGCCCAGAACTGTACACAGTACTCCATGTGTGGTCTAACCAGTGATTTGTAAAGTGGTAGGACTATGTTCTCATCACGGGCATCTATGCCCTTTTGATGCAACCCATTATCTTATTGGCCTTGGCAGTAGCTGCCTGACACTGGTTTTTGCAGCTTAATTTGCTGTTTATTAAAATTCCTAGATCCTTTTCCATGTCAGTGTTACCGAGTGTTTTACCATTTAATATGTACGGGTGACTTGCATTATTCCTTCCCATGTGCATAACTTTACATTTGTCAGTGTTAAACCTCATCTGCCATTTTTCTGCCCAAGCCTCCAATCTATCCAGATCCCTCTGTAGCAGAAAACTGTCCTCTTCAGTGTTAATTACTTTACACAGTTTAGTGTCATCTGCAAAATAGATATTTTACTGTGCAGGCCTTCTACAAGATCATTAATAAATATATTGAAGAGAATAGGGCCCAATACTGACCCCTGAGGTACCCCCACTAGTTACAGTGACCCAATCTGAGTATCTACCGTTAATAACCACCCTCTGTTTTCTGTCACTCAGCCAGTTACTTACCCACATACAGACATTTTCTCCCAGTCCGAGCATCCTCATTTTATGTACTAACCTTTTATGAGGTACGGTGTCAAATGCTTTGGAGAAGTCCAGATATACGACATCCATTGATTCGCCGCTGTCAAGTCTAGAACTTACCTCCTCATAGAAGCTGATTAAATTTGTTTGGCATGACCGATCCCTCATGAAGCCATGCTGATATGGCGTTATTTGCTTATTTTCATTGAGATACTCCAAAATAGCATCTCTTAGAAACCCTTCAAACAGTTTACCAACAATAGATGTTAAACTTACCGGCCTATAATTTATAGGCTCTGTTTTTGGACCCTTTTTGAATATTGGCACCACATTTGCTATGCGCCAATCCTGTGGAACATTCCCTGTTATTATAGAGTCCGTAAATATCAGAAATAATGGTCTGGCTATGACATCACTTAATTCCCTTAGGATACGGGGGTGTATGCCATCCGGTCCTGGCGATTTGTCTATTTTAATCTTTTTAAGTCGCTGTTGTACTTCTTCCTGGGTCAGACAGGGCACTTTTAATGGGGGATTTACTTTTACATTCTGCATTTCATCTGACAGTTTATTTTCCTCAGTGAATATAGTGGAGAAATGGTTTGATCAGGAGATGTGACAAAACGTTTGAGAGATCCCGCAAGTTGGTGATTGGGGGAAGCTCGCTGTGGGTCACTCTAGATTCCTGCCAACAAGTGTCTCGGGTCATGACCAAAGTTCTGGACTTTCTGAAGAGAGGGCCAGAGACAGATGCCACTGTGTCTCTGACCTTTGTAAAGAACTATGGCTCTGTGCAATAGGAGCTCTTGAAATGTAAGACCCTGGAAGTGGAATTTGTACTGGGCAAACACTTTCCATTGTTTTGGCAGCTATGAAGTGGAGAAAGTGCTTCATATTGTGCGGCTGGAGATTCCAAGGAAAAGTCTTCAGAGTGGGTGACTCATCGTCTGGAAAAAGACTGGATACAAGGCCTAGGCGTTTCCCATGGCAACCGCTGCGTTGAAGAGTCTGCATGTGATTGTGGCACCAGCAACCAAGGGAAGGAGGATCCTAAGATCCAGGAGAAGGGTGATGACATTGGTGGAGATATTCCTGGAGCACCCTCATCTCCCAGGAGTGCCGAACCTGTGACGTCAATGGGTAAGAGCGTTTCTGTTATTGCTTGTGTAGCAGACATAGTGACAGTTCCTGTTTTTGCTCATGTAGCAGGCAAAGTGCCATTGAACAAGGCTCTAGAGGTAGGGCATGGACTAAGGACTTAGTCCCATGAGCAGTCTGTTCCCGGCAAGGTCTTCCCACTGAGGAGATTGGGGATGCTCCAGTGCTGAGGTGCAATAAGGGAGGACACATTGCTGCCCATTGCCCTCCTACCTTAAATGCCATGAACTGTGGTGAGAGCCGGCGGCAGTTGCTACCTGCTGTGCCGGTAGGTGTTAAGACACCGGGACTAGAGACTGCGACAAAAGTGTGTGACATTGTCGTAAATGGCAGTCCAGTCCAAACGTTGTTGGACTCAGGGAGCCAGGTGAGCCTGTTACATGCCAGCTTGGTAGCTGGAAACTATGTGCTGGACATTCATGCGGATAGCAAGGACTATCCGGTGGCTCTCACTGAGTGTGAGACTACAGTGGGAACTGGGACTTATGAATTTGGACTTGCAAATACGCCCTTGCATGATGTAATGTTGGGCCGTAATTTCCCCTTGTTCTGGGAGTTATGGGGAAATGGAGACACTTCTACAGCAAGTAACAAAACTTCTGCAGAACTTGTGCCTATCCCTTTTAATGAAGGTGTGGGAGATGCACATTGAACACAATGGTTTATTTGAAATGACCATTGGAAACAATGGTGCAGATAAGGTGCAAAGTGAACATGTCAAGTTAACTGAAATGCCTGATGAAAATGTGGGGCCATATGATGACGATGATGATGACACCCCCTTTCCTTTGCAGTTTGTGATCAGAGAAGAAGCTGCTCCTTCTGGTAAGGATTTATGTGATGTAGAAATGCTGATTAATGTTAAAAGCACATAGCTGAGGGAACTCACTGTGGGAAACGTGCAGGAAAGTGTGGCAGTGTTAGAGGGTGTACCACACGTATCAGGTGCGAAAAAGCAGTCTCCACAGTGTTCAATGGTTAGTGAGCTGGGGTGCAGGGTTGAAGAAGATGAATTACAAGTCACAGAGGATGCCAAGTTGCACTTAGAAGTTAACCTGCAAGCTATGAGGGCACAATTTGAGAGAGATCTGCAAGGAAGTGAGGAGCAGAGTGAAGACAAGAAGAAACAACGTGTCAGACAAGTAAAAACAATGGAACCAGAGCTTGAGGATGAAAGAAAGCAACTTTTATTGGCTGTAGCAGCCATAAAGAAGCTCAACAGTGTTAAAAGATTTAAAGCAGGCATGTCCAAACTGCGGCCCTCCAGTTGTTGCAAAACTGCAACTCCCAGCATGCCCGGATAGCCTAAAGCTATTAGGGCATGCTGGGAGTTGTAGTTTTGCAATTACTGGAGGGCCACAGTTTGATCACGCCTGACTTAGAGGGACAAAGAAGCCATTAACCATTTCAACCCCGGGCCAGTTTTCACCTTCCTGCCCAGGTAATTTTTTGCAAATCCGACATGTGTCACTTTATGTGGTAATAACTTTGGAACACTTTTATTTATCCAAGCCATTCTGAGATTGTTTTCTCGTGACACATTGAACTTAATAATTCGAGTCAATATATTTCACCTTTTTTTATGAAATCCCAAATGTACCAAAAGTGTTGAAAAATGAGCAATTTTCAAAATTTATATTTCTCTGCTTTAAAAACAGAAAGTTACACCTCATAAAATATTTATTACTTAATATCCCTCATATGTGTAATTTATGTTGGCATCATTTTTAAATGTTATTTTTTTTTTAGGACGTTAGAAGGCTTTGAATTTTAGAAGCAATTCAAAATTTAAAAGAAAATTTCCAAAACTCACTTTTTAAGGACCAGTTCAGGTCTGAAGTCACTTTGTGGGACTTACATAGTGGAAACCACCCACAAATGACCCTATAGTAGAAACTACACCCCTCAAACTACTCAAAACTAATTTTACAAACTGTGTTAACCCTTTAGGTGTTCTACAAGAATTAAAGAAAATGGAGATGACATTTTAAAATTTCACTTTTTGGGCGTATTTTCCATTTTAATCAATTTTTTTCTTTAACAGATTGAGGGTTAACAGCCAAACAAAACTCAATATTTATTACCCTGATTCTGCGGATTAAAGAAACACCCCACATGTGGTTATAAACTGATGTAAGGGCACACGGCAGGGCACAGAAGGAAAGGAACGCCATTTGGTTTTTGGAAGGCAGATTTTGCTCGACTGGTTTTTGGATGCCATGTCCCATTTGAAGCCCACCTGATGATACTTACAGTAGAAACTCCCAAAAAGTGACCTCATTTTGGAAACTATGCGATAAGGTGACAGTTTTATAGGTACTATTTTAGGGTATACACCCTTTTGATCATTTGGTGTTGCAAATTTTGTGATGTAAGGTGACAACATATATTTTTTTTTTGCGGTGTTCATCTGACGGGTTAGGTCATGTGATATTTGTATAGAGCTGGTTGTTACGGATGTGGCAATACCTAATATGTATACTTTTTTTATTTATTTCACTTTAACACAATAACAGCATATTTGAAACAAAAAAAAGTTGCTTTAGTGCCTCCATGTTCTGAGAGCTATAGTTTTTTTTTTTTTTATTTGAGAGATTTTATTATGTAGGGGCTCATTTTTTGCGGGATGAGGTAATGGTTTTATTTGTATCATTTTGTGGGACATTTGCCTTTTTGATTGCTTGGTATTGCACTTTTTGTGATGTAAGGTGACAAAAATGGCCTTTTTTACACAGTTTTTATTTTAATTTTTTATGGTATTTTAAGGGGTGGATCAAGCTGGTCGTTACGGACGTGGAGATACATAATATGTGTGTTTTTTTTATTTTGTATTATAAAATCAGGGAAAAGGAGCCTTTTTTCCTTTTTTTAATAGAAACTTTATTTTTTTTATTAAAAACACTTTTTTTTCTTTCTTTGTTTTTCTTTTATTTCTGACTGTAACTTTTGGGGGTCTGATCCCCTCTGCAATGCATTACAATACATCTGCACGGCATTGGGCTGCCTTCTCACCCACAGCAGTGCGGGAACTCGATGGGCTCCCTTCACTTCAGCAAAACCCTTCTATGTCAGGTTCACCGCTGACAACAGCATAGAAGGGGTTAATGTGCTGGCATCAGTGTTTTCACCAATGCCGGCGCATACAGCAGGGGTCAGGGTAATGGGAACAGCAGCTCCTGCACCCACCCGATAGGCATGCCAAAATACTACGGCGCTGGGCGGCAAGACACGCCCTGCTGTACAATTACGGCACTGGTCGGGAAGGGGTAAACAACAGCATAAATTGCAGGCTCAAATTAAGGTTTACCAGAGAGAGTTGGAAGGCACTAGAGCATCCAGGGATGATATTTTAAGTCAGTCTAAAGAAAATAAAAAGAAACTTAAAAGTGTGGAGACGGAGATGATTCATTTACTACGGCAGAGCGGGCCAAAAGGCAAGCCCAGCAGGGTTAGACTGAACTGGCCAACGACAGACTGTTAAAGCTACTCTCTAGATTGACCAGATGAATGCTGATCTGAAGGCAGAACATAGTAATGCTCAGAAGAATGAGAATACCCAAGGAGTTAAAAAGAAAATTGCAAGAATTGGAAGACTCCAACTCCTATTGACACCAAGTTCAAAGCATTCATCACGGCCTTGGAAGCAAAGATCGCACAACTGGAGGAACAGCTCGATACTGAAACAAAAGAAAGACAGGCTGCAAATAAACAAGTTTGTTGTTTAGAGAAAAATCTCAAGGGTGTGTTAATGCAACTGGAAGATGAAAGGAGCAATGCTGAACATTTGAAGCACCATGTAAAAGAGGCAGAAAAAGAAGCACAGAAGACTACAGTAGACACATACAAAGTGCTTAAAAAGACCCTGGGTGGAACTCCCTCATGGTTTCCAAAAGAAAACAGTGGCATTTCTACATTTGCTGCTGCAGCAGAGAAGAGCAGGGACTGCATGGTATGGGGAACCAACTGTGTATCAGACATCTCTCATCTATTACGGAAGAAGGTAAATGGGAACAATGAGGAGGAGAGTCCTCTGAGGGAGGCCACAGAGTCCAAGCCAGGACCTGTTGAGAATAGGTCTGGGGATGGTAGCGCAAAGAAGCCGGCCGAAGCAGAGAAGATAGAAGAAGTTTTTGCTGAACAAGTTGAAAGGGCTGATGTGGATGTGGAGGCCAGGAGACTAATGGCAGTGATTAACCAGGACCTGGTCATGCAAGATTTCCCCTCCACCGTCAATGCCTCCAGAAAGTCAGCAGCCTTCTGGGGATGAAATACAGTGAGATGGTTGACCACTATGCAGACGCTGTCTACGATCAAGGAATGGCTCTCCTGGGGCTTCCATGAGTGGAGAACAATTTCCTGGGTGACCCTTTGGACGGAACACCAGAAGAGGAAGTTGAAGAGTATGAAAAGGACCCCAATATCCTCAGTGCCTCCAACCTCGTGATAAAGAAAAGGAGGAATTAAGAGTACAGGTATATGATGTCATGTCCAAGAAAGATGAGATGGCTATCGAAGAGAATGGAGACTCCAAAGAGACAAAGGCTGAAGAAGCTAGGGCCGATGAGTTGGAGCGGGAAAAATCCTCAGATGCTGTAAAGCCAAAAGATAAGGCTGAAGGAGAGTCTGCTGAAGTGCAAAAAAGGCCACTGAAGAGGCAGAGAACTCTGAAAATGCGGCCAAACCGGAGGAAATCATTGCTGAAGAGAGGGAAGAGCATGGAAATGTAACTACTGATTGTTCTAGAACTAGCAAATCTGAAAGCAGAGAGGCTGAAAGATCTGTAGTTATGGATAAATTAAAGATAGATCCTGATGTTGGTATCAGAAGCCCAGATCAAAATGCTGAGAATAAAGAAAATAGAAAGATGCAATCTTTTGATAAAATAGAGAGACAAACAGAGCAAGATCAAAGAGTGCGAGAGTGCATCATTGTCTCTCTTGAAAGAGTAAAAAGAAAGTATCTGGCCATTAGATGGGCACTGGAGTTCATGAAATATTATCCACTGAGTAGAAAGTCAGTGTTTGTGACAAACTAAGCTCTGTTGGCCTGGGTGTGGCAGAATAAAGGAAAAAAGGTGACACTGGCCATATCTTCCAGAGGGTATGGTATGGTGTGGAGAAATGCCCAGACCTCCTGTCTGGAGTAGAGGGGGGGATATATGGTGATGTGTACAGTAAAAGTCCTGGAAGGGGTGTAAATCTCACCCAGGTCCCTCAACTGGATGAGATAAGTAACATCCAGGAAGATGACGCTGGTATCAGCAAACAGTTGCTGGAGCTATTTTTGTTTGTTAATGCAAGGGATGGATTTTATTTTGTCTGGGAGGGTAGGTTTCGTAGTGGGCATGCTTTTCCCCTAAGCTGAGGTGATCACAGATGAGGCCTGCTATAATCAAGGAGGGATATAACCAACACTCTGTGTGTCAGTCTGGGGAGAGAGGAATTGGAAACAGAAACCTGCAGAGGCTCTGGGTGGCCTCAGCCAGGTGGGCTGAGGGGTCTCGATACTGTGTGAAGCCGGGTCTCTTCCATCTCTGGACTTGTGTTTGATGACCGGACCTGCAAAGAGTTGGTTTCGAAGACCTTGTGTATAAGCTGTGCTTAGAGGTGAGTCAGGGAAAAGTACTTTGTGTTAGTTAGAGCCCAGATGGGCAGGAGTTCATTTCATTCTTTTTATGTTTGTGCTGGTGCCAAAATAAAGCCTAATTTGGACTTTAAATACGTTGTCTGATGACATGTCTGTAGTTGTGACCCACTGAGAGAGAGCGATCCCTTACACTATGTACAAAATAGATAAAATAAATAAAATAAATCTTTGCAGATGTTCAAACATGAGCTAAGCAAGTAGTTGTCAGCAATGGCCCTCATATTACTCTGCCTCTTGCTAAAGTCTCTTTGACTGCAATCTCTGGCTAGCAACTGCTATCAGGAAGCTGTGACTGTAGTGTCAACTAGTCTGGAATGCATAGGGTGTCTTAACATGTTTCCCCTTTGCATAAGCAGGGTCTGGAATGCTTTAAGCTGGATTACCTTTCTGTTTCTCTCTCTCTCTCTCTCTCTCTCTCTCTCGCTGTAGCCATACAAATCCTCCTCCTTTTGTTCTTGCTTTTTTATCTCCTGGATCGTGTAGAGGTGTCAAAGGCTCCAGGGTCTGAAGCTGGAGTGGAGGAGAACATATAGATTGCTCCTTACTTCCTTCCTCCCTACAGGTAGACTAACTGGAATTTCCTGGAACTAGGGGGTGGAGCCAACTCACACCCTAAGCTCCAGAGAGGGGTCTATGAGGATTGTTAACTCTATTCATGCCCGGCTAATGCTGGAACAACTTAGTGTGCAGTAAATTATATTTAACATTAAAAACATTATATAAGAGACCAAACTTTGCATTTATCCCCAGCTCTGGGGTACTGCACAAGCAAGCAACCTAACCCCCCTAGTAGTCACAGGAACCCCATCACTCCCCCAGTAGCCAGAAAGCTTCTCTATTTTCCCAGCAGTGAAATTGTTTGCTCTCTTCTTCAGCTAGCAGTTTCAGTACTACTCTATCCCCCCTAAAGGGCATATAAAGCGTCCTCCTCCCCAATAGTCATAGCAGCATCCAAACAGCTCACTCCTTTAACTGTAGTCAAACTAAGGTTTTCTCATTTCTTCATGTACTAATTCCTACAACCTCCTGAATAACTATGTTAGTGTAGTACTGTGAAATAAAACAGAATTCCAAATGAATGGGGACATGTGTTTCTGTAGAAATACATTGTAAAAAGTAATAGTAGAAATTATAAAATTTCTTAAAATTCGATTCAAATCCAATTTGCCCAAATAATGTTTCCGATTCAGGTCTGAGTAGATTCAACCTGAATTAAAGGTGTTCAGATTGCCAGGAAAAGTCAGTCTCTCTCTCTCTCTCTCTTGTTTCTCCTGAATCAAATCACACAAAATTTAAGTTAATTAGTATCAGAACCTAACAAAAACAATTGGGTTGAATTTCCAAATCTTAGAATCGATTAGCTCATCTCTAATTACTAAGAAATTTCCATTTATACAAAATCTAATTAAAAATGAAAAGTGCACGGAAAAAGAGATAATGGTGGGGTGGAGACAGGAAAACTTAAAACTTCCAAATCCCCCAATTGCAAGGAAGGAGGAGGGAGTGGGGGAAGTTTGGGGGTAAAAATGAGAAATGTAATAATGTTAAAGATTAAGTGGTATTGAAAAAAAAAAAGAAAACATTAACCCTAGGTACACACCTAAGCGTTTTTCAGCGCTTTCAAACGCGCTGTAAAACGCACGACATGTGGAAAGCCATGCTTACCTATGGGCATGGTTCACATTTGGGCGTTTTACAGCGCATTTGAACACGCTGAAATACGCCCAACGCTGTCGCTTCAGCATGAGCTTCTTTTGGGCGTTTTAACACGCCTATGGACCATGCTGAAATAGGGGAGAATCACTGAATCGCGCGTATGATGCGCGTTTCTTAGTTACAAAAATGCGCATCAAAAAACGCGCGTAAAACGCGCGTCATACGCGCGATTCAGAAACGCTTAGGTGTGTTCCCAGCCTAAAAGTGCACATCATTCCTTAGACCTTTTTTCATCCCATGATGTCTTATCTCTATCTCACATTGAGAGGAATCCTGTGTAAATTCTCAGGAGTTCCTACTAACCCAGCCTCATCTCTCATACTTGTGTCACCAGAAGCCAATACTGTATCTCATCATGGTGATCCATTGAAGTATTTTCGCTGTGTGACAACCAGAGGTAAGGTTGTTTGTAAAAGAGATGAGTCAGCTTGGTCAATAGTGTGATGTGTGGGGCTGGAAACATTGTGAACTGATCAGCTATGGTGACATATTCTCTTTATAAGGTCATGGGAGATCAAAGTCTAGATTTTTTTTTCCTCTCTCGCTGTGACAGCTTTCTAATTTGGTAATAATAATCCAACCGAGTGTTCATAATCGCACTACTTTCTGATAATTCAGTTCTTCGGAGCAAGACGCAGTCATGAAGGAGATTGCTAGAGCGTGACAGAGTATGAGAGGGGACGATCGTCACAAATTTTCCATTTGAATTAATGCGTGTTTGATAAATGCGAGGTGTATAAAATTTCTAAACAGAGGAAAACAGCAGGAAGGTTCACAAAATGCATTTTATGAAGAAAATTTAAAGGGCCCTCTCACCAGACATGTATCTATAAATTTCAGCTTAAACACAATGGTATGAAATATTAACACCTTAATGAACATTCAAACCAGAAGGCATATAGTATTAACCAATTTTGTAAATTTGGTGGTTGAATGGTCCAAACTTTTTTTTTTTGTCCAATATATAATATGATCTGTATAATTTTATGCCATTTTTGTTTGTTTTATGGGGTAAATACTGCACAATTTGTCAGGTGATTATGATAAGATAGGGGTAAGATATAGTTTAAGTTGAAGAGATAGAACATGTTTCTCATTCTTTTCTTTGCTATTTTTTTTTGTTTAATTTAATTTTTAAAAAGCTTTTTTCTTGTGAATCCTGTCTTTATGTTGTATTAGGTCATGCAAACATAAAAGGTCCCCCAGGTGAGAACAGCAGTCCATTGTGGCTTAAGACTTGTTGCAGTAAAGGTCTGCCCAAACATTGCAGAGTTGTCATAGGGAGGACTCCTGGCAAACATGTTATCGGTTTTATTTTGTGCATATTTCTAAGTAATAGGTGTTGGTTGAGTGAGTAAGTTGGCAACAATTATCTTGTTGGATATATAAAGAAGGCTAGTATCACTAGAGATCCAAATATAATGTTTGTAGCTTTACTTACCCATCCATGTTACATACAGGAGTCCCAATAAAAAAATTGCTTAAACGTTTCAGTTAGAAATAGATCTTAAAGGGGTAATCTGGGAAAATGTATTGGATACCTATTCTTCCACCACCCGGGACCCCCGCTGGTCAGCTATTAGAAGATGCTGGGCGCTTCGTGACCTCTTTCTAAGCCTATGATGTCACCGTACATCGTTCACGTGGCCAAGTTATTGGAGCTTTACAATATACGGCAATGTGCTTGGTAAGCTGCTGAGAGGCCACAGTGCTCACCGGAGCTCTAGTGTGCACCATTGATTCCTGAAACAACTGATCAGTGGGGTTCCGGGACACAGACCCCAGGTGATGGGAGAATGATGACCTGTCCTGAGGGTAGGTCATCATTAGCTGGTTACAATTGAACGCTATAATTCTTCACACAACACAGTGTCTTTGCAAAAGCACAGTTTCTGATGTCTTAGTTATAACACTATTTATAAACTAGCTGCCTCCTACTTTTGCTGAGTTTTGCTACATACCACCTGCATCTGTTAGTTTTGCTGCTTCTTGCTCTGACTGGCTGCTTCTTTTAGCCTCTTTTTCTCTGATCTAAATACTGATCCAACTGATCTGAGGGTAATTCAACCCACATTCAGGCTCTATTACTCTGGAGCACACTATACACAGGCCATAAGGCTACTGTCCTCTCATTGGTCCCCCACTATTTATACAATCTCTTGCCATTTATCATCTACTCCTGGTTCCCTTCAGTTCTCTGCTCTACACAATCCTCTGCTTTTCCATCTGCTCATAATTCATAGGATAATGCCTAACATTAGACTACTCCCACTATCTGTATGTCTTAGATCTCTTCCTTTTATATATGCCCTCTAACACAAGTACACATCTGTAATTGTGTAGTCAAAGATTCAGTCAACTATGTTTTCACAAATTGACAGAGATTAGGGGAGGGGGGTGGTGGTACCTAACAGTGATTGATTGCCAGGGTGAGGATACCAGAAATGATCTATAGCATTGATCTACAGAAAAATAGGATCTAAGAGGGCTGAAAGTCGGGAAACATCATAAGTGCCTGGAATTTAATGAAAAATGACTATACATAATGAATCGGAAGTTAATGCCACCTGCCATCATGTGGAATATGGCCAAATAATAAACCCAATTCTGCTACATCTGAAAAACTTGAGTTCTTCTAATCTATATTAACTCTGTAAGGCTTATAAAATGTTTGTTAGCTAGCTTTTGCCATTGTTTCTCGCTCCTGTGTGTTGAACGAATGCTTCTCCCGTGACCTTCAAATGCAAAAACCCTTCCAGAAATGATGAACATTTATGACCCTCCAAACATCTACACCAGGTGGTAAAACTCATCTAAATGTGCAGCTGTGTTACAGTGAGAAAATTGTCTTGTGAAAACCAAGATGATTGTTCTTGAGGAAGAAAAAAAAATTAAATAATAGAAAAAAAAAACGATATCTAAAGAGATTTTCTATTACAATCAATCGGCTAGAAGTGTCCAGGTCCACGGCTACGTACAAAGTATGTTTCATTTTTTTTTTTTTATTCAGCTGCGATGTCTCAGCTATTTCATTTTGTTGCCTACTTCGAGAATTACAGCTATTAATGCAAATGATCTAAGTCATACATTTACATAAAGGAAATGCTGTAGAAACAACACAGTAATATGCAAAAAAAAAAAAAAAATAACATAATAAATTACACATTAATATTTTATTACATTGAGTAAATAAAGGACTGTGTTCATAAACAGCAACAGCCTACTTTCACTATTATGGAAATTCCTGTCAAGCTTTATACTATGCAATAGATTGTAATTAAGTTACGTTAACGAAGAGCAGTGTGAGGTAATGTACAGGTAATGCATTTTGCTGACATTATTCACAAAGCCATAATTGAAGGGACATATGTTGGCCATAATTGCCATAGTAAAATAGGTCACACAGTTAAGATTTGTGGGAGGTAATAGAAAATTCAATGTGCAAATATTATTATTATTTCTTTTCTTTTTAGAAATACTGATATCAACCATTATTGTAGAAAATGGATGTTTTAAGATTAATTATCAAATGAGCCTTTGCAAAATTATGTTCCTCTCTTGCTTTGTGGTGCAATTCTCAAAGATTGTTGTTCCTTTTAATGGGATGCGAGGTACAATGATTTAGCTGCGGAGTGTTTAATAATTCATGTACTTTGAATGTTAATGTGATTTGGAAAATAGATCAACATAATACGCAATATGTATCAAAGCTTTACTTTCAAGTCTGTTTTCCCTTGCGCTGTTTTGCTCTGTACCTTTTATTCTATACTTGATGAAAGAGATTGGAGTATGAACAGGCTAATAACAGGGGCTTGTCGAAGCAAGTTACAAGAGATTGCTGAAGCAATATCAGATTAGTTCACTTTGCTTTCTCTGTGATATATATTTAGGGAAACAAAAGAAAAAAAAAGAGTAGAAAAGGAGCCAGTTGTAAGAGTAAGACAGACCTTTGGATGTGTACCATAGATGGAGAGCATATGGTTGTAATGGGCTCCTTGGAGGGAAGCAGTCCAATTGTGGTTGCAATGGTGCATCATAATATAGGTGATTTGGATGGCGGCCAAACATCTCATTACTGAAAAGGGTTTTCTGGGAGTAGAATATTTATGACTAATCCTCAGATCAGTTGCACTCCCGCTGATCAGATGTTTGAGGAGGCCGCTGTACTGTGTTTAGTGCTGCAGCCTCCATAGAACAAGCACAACACCGTACATTGTATAGGGGGTGGGCTCAATACTGCAGCCAAGCCCATACACATGAATGAAACTGAGCTGGGCATAGACCATGTGACCAATGAACGTGACATTGCTGGTCTAGGAAGTGCTGTGACCTCTTCAAAGAACTTATCAGCAGGATTTTCGGGAGTCGGAGACCACGATCATATATTGATGACTTATTCTGAGGATAGATCATCAATAGTGTTGAGCGAGCATGCTCGGCCGAACACCAGTGTGCTCGAGCGCAATACTCGAGTCTCCTCCCTGCACGTTTCTTGGCTGCTATGCAGCCAATAAACATGCAGGTAAGTACTGCCACTCACTGTAATGCCGTAGCCTTGTTGATTACTGGCATTACAGTGATTCGCTGGCCGGAACGCACCATCGGGTGCTATAAAGCACCCAATGACACGTGGTTCGGCTCAGTCTTAGAGAGAGCTGTGCTGTAGAAGGGACAGATAGTGTAGGGAATTTAATTTAATTTTTTTGTTAGGCAGGGTTGGTGTTGGAGACCCAAAAGTCCTTTTAAGGTCTATTGTTGTATCTGGCAGCAATTTATATTATTAGCGCAACCTGCGCTAAATTGCATGCAATTGTTAGAGACCCAAGAGTCCTTTTAAGGACTATTGTTGTATCTGGCAGCAATATATATTTTTAGCACAATCTGGGCTAAATAGCGTGCAATTGTTTGGCTGCTGCAGACAGCGACATTATATGAACTGTATCTTCTTTGTAATGTGTGCGTAGCCTTAAAATATCTGTGACATCCAGTATACTTTTTCAGTAGATGGTGTCCGCTGCGGACAGTGACATTACCTGTGCTATCTCTCCTGTTTAACGTTTACACATCCTAAAAATGTCTGTGACATCCAGTGTACTTTTTCTGTAGATGCTGTGGACAGCGACATTATATGCGCTATCTCCTGTATAACGTGTGCGCATACTAAAAATATCTGTGGCATCCAGTGCACTATTACAGTAGATGTTGTCCGCTGCGGACATCTCCTGCTTAACGTGTGCGCATACTAAAAGTATCTGTGACATCCAGTGTAATTTTTCCGTAGACGTTGTCCGTTGCAGACAGTTACATTACCTGCGGTATATCTCCTGTATAACGTTTGCGCATCCAAAAAGATATCTGTGACATCCAGTGTACTTTTTCCGTAGACGCTCTGGACATTGACATTACCTGTGCTACATCTCCTGTATAACATTTCCGCATTCCAAATATCTGTGACATTGACTGTAATTTTTTCTTAGCCGCTGTTGACAGCAGTGTCATTACCTTTGCTACATCTCCTGTATAACGTTTCCTCATCCCAAATATCGGTGCCATTACCTAAGCAACATCTCCTGTATAAAGTTTTCGCATCCCAAATATCTGTGACTATTTCTAGACTATTAACTCGAGTCCCCCAATGTCTTTCTGCTGTATCTGCATTCACGTAATTCCATTTCCTCAAACTTAACATGAGTAAAACGGAGATAGTGATATTTCCTCCCTCTCTTTCTGCTCCCCCACCTATAGTTACCATTAATGTAGAAGGCACCCCAATAACCCCAAAAACCAAAGCTCGCTGTCTGGGGGTAACTCTAGACTCTGAACTCTCATTTAAAACTCACATCAGTACAAAAACATCCTCCTGCTACTTCCATCTCAAAAACATCTGCAAATCCGTAACCTTCTATTACAAGAGGCTACTAAAATGCTTGTGCATGCTCTAATCATTTCTCGTCTTGACTACTGTAACATCCTACTCTGCGGCCTACCTAAAAACATACTGGCACCCCTCCAATCCCTTCTCAACTCTGCTGCTCGGCTCATCCATCTTTCCTCTCGCTCTACTGATGCTGCCCCTCTCTGTCAATCCCTCCACTGGCTGCCAATCGCCCAAAGGATCCAGTTCAAACTCCTGAAACTATCATAAAAATCTCTACACAACCAATCCCCTCTGTACATTTCAGCATTAATCTCCAGATACCACCCCTCCCGGAATCTTCGCTCCTCTCAGAATACCTTCTTATCGCCCAGCTTGGTCACCTCCTCTCATTCTCGCATTCAGGACTTCTCACAGGCGTCACCTCTACTTTGGAATCCTCTCCCACAGCCTATCTGTCATGCTTAAAGTCTGGACATTTTTAAACGCACCCTCAAGACTTACCTATTCAGACAAGCCTATAATTTGTTATAGCTGGATGTCGGGGCTCACTCCCTCATCTGCTGAAACCTTCTCTTACTTCCCTTTTGTTTCCACCCCCTACCTTCTAAATTGTAAGCCCGCAAGGGCAGGGACCTCCTCCTAGTGTATTCAGTTTCTAATAGATTACCCATATTATCAATATTGGTGTCCTCTTCAAATCTCATATCATTTGTATGTATCTGTCTTGAATTACTGGATGTCTCAATTGTACAGCGTGTTATTCTAATCACTTTTGTATGTTTGTACTTTGTACAGCGCTATGGAAAATGATGGCACTCTATAAATAAATAATAGTAATAATACACTTAAAAAAAACTGTGCTACTGTATGTGTTACATACTTGCAAGCATATATACTATTCAATATGATGAAGGCGAGCACTAAGGGATGGGGAAGTGGCCGTGCTTCTGATGGAGCACTCAGAGGCCATGGCCCTTGGTGCGGTGAAACTGTGCCTCCTGATAGAGCACAAGAATCACACTCATCCACGGTACACTAACCATCAGGAAGCTGGTTAAAAGTGGTAACCATCACTGGACAGCCCAGGAGGAGAAGGTTAAAGGATGTAACAATACCCTAAGGAACCAATGCCTATGGTAGACAATCCACCACTGCTTGGTTGATCCCATACCCAGCGCTACTGGGTGGCAACGATCTGTAGTGGAGTCCCCCTTCAGAGCAACCTAATTGTCACCAAAGAAGTTGGTGGGTATTTACGGTATTTCTAGAGTCATGGAAAGCCCTTACGGTTGGCAAAACCCATTATCATAAGGGCTGATTCAGATCTTAACTATGGGGCTTTCCATCTTCTATGTATGCCACTGGCCCAGGCTCAAACACAATACACAATAGAATATAACAAATTGCAGCCCCTCCTAAAGCTGATGTGGGGACAAATTAGTTTTTTTTTTTTTTAAATAAATAGCCTTTTTTGTTGTAGTATAAATTATCCCATTGCTATTGTATATATAGGTCATGTGATCAATAAAGAATAATTGTTTATATGTGAAATAGCCCATAAAAGTATTAAACCCCAGCTCCAAAGGATCCTTTCACTGTCCTTCACAAAGCCCTGACCTAAAACATATCACAAACATATATTTTGAATAGGATTGCTTATTGCAAACTAGAACTTCTCTTACAATTACATGTTTGAGAAAGCTCTTGTGGCTCAGTGGATTTTATCCCCAAAGCTATTTTCTAAAACCTACTGGAAAGCTATCCCAGATGGGTAGAGTCGGTAAAGGTCAACTTTATATCAGTATCTATGGTTCTGGAATCAGACGTTCATGAAATGCATATGGTTTTAAAGTATACACCCTTATTAATACATTTCATTTGCAAATATGAATCCATTCCGAATAGTCTTTTAAGTCTACAGAGAAAAAGTTTATGTTCTACTAAAATGCCAGCCACACTTTGCAGTTACTATTCAAAAGGAATGCAGAAGGCATTTTACAGTGAACGATATTATGATCTAAATATATCTATTACCTTCGTAATGGAAGGATATAACAATTTAAAGCTCTAGAATTGTACTCAATGCCATATTGCTAGCTTTAAGCTTCTAATAAACTGTTATGACACTCCTTATATTAGTAACATCTCTATAAATTGCCTACAGAAGACTTGGTGCATAGTTATATGCATTGCCCAAAGTGACATCTGAACAATATTATGTGTATATGTCTGTATAGGCATAATAGGTTATAAATGAAAGGTGGGAAATGGCTATATATTATGCAAATGGATGTCTGGAAGAGCCAGTTTATTCTTATATCTACTGTATGTTAGTCAGCGTGAGCCAAGCCTTGAATCTGTCAAAGAACAGTGAGGGTAATGATGCTCTAGGGAACTGTCAGGGGATACTTCTTGGAGTATCTCAGATACTATAAATAATATAATTGCAATGAGTGTTATTAAACCCATAACAGGGTTTCACCTGACATTGAACACCACTTAGACCTGAAAAAAAAAAAAAAACTGGTCTTATTTCCTCCATTTTTGCAAATGAAGAACTGAGAATACTTTGAATCCCTGAGCATTAGAGGTCATGGGCTCTTGAATGTCAAGAACTTCTTACCAACCATTAGAGCTATGGTGGCTAAAACTTGTATTTGAGGAGAATTTTTTATTAGCTTTTTTGCTGGTCCATATTGTACCTGGCTAAGGAACTTTGAGGCACCTCTAGTCATTGGCCTTTGAGAATCTGTACAATAGACTTCTACAGTGTATGTATTATTTGCTAGACATAGCTTTAACATTTTTATCAGTTCTCGGTTCTCACTCTGGTTCATTATCAAAGGGTAATAACTAGAGATGAGCGAAGTTTTGAAAAATTAGCCAAGAAATTTGATTCATTAAGAATTAATTTGTCATGAATCGCTATACATCAGGTAAATCCCGGACCTAGGGCATGGCCACACAAAAACACCACCTCATACCGCAAAATATTAGCCCTCACACAGGACTATAGCCAGAAAAATAAAAAAATATGGCCCTAAGAAAATTACAACACAAAAACATGATTTTTTTTTCAAAAAATGCTCTTATTGTGTAAAAAACAAAAATAGACATATTTGGTATTGCCGCGAACGTAACAATTGGCTCTAAAAAAATATCACATGATCTACCCCATCAAGTGAATGGTGTAAAAAAACGCCAAAACAGCTTTTTTTCGTTCACCTTACCTCACAAAAAACATATCAATCATTCAATAAAAAGTCATATAAAATAGTCATAAAATGGTAGAAATAATAATGTCACCTCGTCCCGCAAAAAACAAGCCCAAACACGAGACTATAGCCAGGAAAATGAAATAAATATGGCTCTATGAAAATGGCAACACAAAAATATGATTTTTTTTTTCTAAAAGTGCTTTTATAGTGTAAAACGTAAAAAGAAAAACTAGATATATTTGGTATCATTGTGTCCGTCATGACCGGATCTATAAAAATATCACATGATCTACCCCATCAAGTAAACAGTATAAAAAATGTAAATACATTTTTTGTGACTTCTCCTCCCAAAAAATGAGAAAAAGAGCAACCAGAAAGCCAAATGTACCCCAAAATGGTGCTAATAAAAACTAAAGCTTGTCCTGCACAAAATAAGCCCTCATGCAGCTCATTCAACAAAAAATAAAAAAGTTATCGCTCTTAAAAACCATGACAGAAAATTCCATGTCAGAAAATCCAGATGTTGCTCCCTCCCTTCTGAGCCCTGGCGTATCCACAAATAACAGTTTATGACCATAGTTGCGGTTTTACTGTATGCAGGAGAAAGTGGGTAGCAAATTGTAGGGGAATATTCTCCTGTTATCTTTTGTGAAAAATAAAGTTTGGACCTAAAGCACCATTTTCTTGTAAAATAAAAAATAAAAAATTTTCATTTTCACACCCAAGTATTAACAATTCTATGAAACCCCTGATGAGTGAAGTGCTTGCTACACCCCTTAAATATTCCTTAGGTGGTGTAGTGTAGAGGTTTTGACTGTTGGGGGTAACAGACTTGATTAATTTATAAGTTATATAGCAATACTACCCAATATCCGAGATTGGTCATAGTTTGAGCAGAGCAAGGGTTCGTATCTATCCTTATCATTATTGATTTTTTATATAAACTGATAAGTATATCTCATAATTGTGGTTGAGACGGTTGTATTACATTTTATGTTTGAGGTTGATATTCTAAAAACGAATATTAAAAATGATATTCATTTTTTAGAACATTCGTCATTTTTTTCCATCTGAAGTCATGATTCCTCCCTGCTTAAGTTGCTTTTGGGCCAATAACTGTTCACATTAAATTGGAAAAAAATGCTGAATATTCTAAAAAACGAATATATAGCACTAGATTCTATAGTGCTATATCTTTGTGTTTTATAATATTCACATTACGAGAATATTACATTGCCAATTTTTTGCAATCAATAGAATAATCCCGAATACGAATATTCGCGAATAAATCAATATTCTAAAATATATTTGCAAAATATTGCAAATTCAAATATTGCCCCTGACGCTCATCACTAATCACAGGAGCCCCCCTGTCTTTCTATAAGTGTGATTTATTCCTCTTTATCAGCTTAATGTTCCCAGAAGAAAACAAACAAAATGGGAAGTAAGCAAGTGAGGTCACTGCATACGGTACAGAAGGAAGACACGCCTTGATACTGTGTGAAATACATCTATCTGTGCAGAAGAAACAGGAATTAATTTGGCTGAAAGAGAATTTAGGGAAACCCAAACATAACTGTTCCTTTATAGTTATTATAGTGAAAAAAGCATATCTATTATGAAAACATTTTTGAAAATTCAGGGACTCTTTAAGAGAATAGAACTTTTTTTATGGAGCGACATACTGATCTCATTAACTTTAATTCCAAATAATAACCTAACCCACCATTTACCCAACATAATATCAATTTATGATTACCATTGCTGCATCATACCTTAACATTTCTTCTAAAAAAACACCTATCATATTTCCATAGCTTTTTTTATTTCACACTAGGACCTGTCTCACTCTTCGTTCTTCAAAACATTGTATGACAGGAAAGAGGAAAATTGATTTTTTTTTCTATTGCTACAATCAAAATGATAATTCTCTTTTTTATTTATTTATTTATTTTTTATTTCAATATCTATTTCTTCTAAGTCTTTCTGCTTTTCCGAGACAGAACAGATTTCAATTCATACTTCATATACGTTTATGAAACTCTACCCCTGCCACGTTCTGTATTGAAAATTTGATGCTGTGACTGGCAGATCTCAGAGAAGAAACTGTATCGCTTTGTCACATCTTTGTCAAAAGCAATATACATGTTAAATAGAAAATAAAGCTACTACTCTCCTAATAATATCTCCAGCACATGAAAACTGGGAGGGGAGAACGGCAGAAGAGAAAAGTCGAAGTAATAAAATACTGCAGCCATGTTCTTACATAGTGTTTTTAATTAAAATATATGTTCGTCATTAGTGCTGCTGATAAGGTAATCAGCTGTTGCTTCAACTTCTTGAAGTAATTTGTCACATCAAATCAAAACGTGCCCCTTACATCCTCAAGGTGAACTGAGTTTTTTTTTTGTCTTTTTCAAACAACCTGATTAGCACTTGGACAAATGTGTCTAATTTGTTCCTAGCAGCTAGGCAGGTGCTGATTTCCCTTGGGTAATCTTACCCTGATACCTGTCTTGAGTGGAAGTTTCAGAAATTCTTTCAACATGATTTGCCAAGCAAAGCGTATACTAGTTGCATTCCTGATGCAGTTTTTCAGTAAGTGAATTCAGAATAATAAAACTTTTGGTTGCTTAAAAAACATATAGTATGGCAATAAGGGGGAGTATCATAGACAAGTCACATGTTGGCATGGTTGGAGTCTTTGTATAAGGGTGAGACATCACAGCGACTTTTGCTGCAATACTGCTGAATTTATATATTTTTTATTTTGTGATGGCAGTCACATCAACATGTGAATGGCACTGAGCTCCTTTTCATTTGTTAGGCAGCACTGCCAGACAATGATCTTCGGTCACATGATCCTTTCCAAAGCCAAATTTGGCCATATAACTCCAGTCTTAATCCACAAGCATTCTAGAAGGGCCTTTTAAAGGATTTATGGAAATCATATGAAAATATTTCTGTGCAAAATCATTTCTGTACAATATTTGAGAGAAGAATTAACCCCCTTAAAGGATTCTCCTGGTACTTTTATATCCTGAGAATAGGCCATCAATATCTGATTGGTGGAGTTCTACACCCTGCACCCCTGCCGATTAGCTCTTTCTGTTTGTGATGCAAACCCAACTGTTATGGACAATTGTTTCGGAACCAACTGTTTTGGTGTTGAGCTAATACTTAGGGCCGTTTTCAGGAGACCCACAAGTTTCAACCCTTTAATTCTTATACAGGGATCTGATTTTTGCTACAGGAGAGCCACCAGAATGTTACTTCCTGGAAGAGTGTGGGTGTAGTTGGAAGCTAACACACATATGTCAAAAACTTGAGAGCAAATCACCATAGACAAAAGCAATGCATGCAGACAGAACCAGGTGGAGAACAGGCTGGCAGAGTACATAAATCCCAGGCAAACACAGACTGAACCAAACAAAGTCAGGCAAGCAGAGTACATACTAATCCATGGAAGAGACCTCAGGATAGGTCATCAGTAATTAATAGGTGTGGGTCCGACTCCCGACACCCCCACCTATCAGCTGTTTGAAGTGGAGTAGATGCTTGTATGAGCACTGCTTTCTTTTTCAAGATTATACTTCACATCCTCTATCTTGCAGTGGCGGCACAGAGTAATTACAAGTGCTTGTCTCTTTCAAGTGACTGAAACAAGCACTTGTAATTGCACTGCGCCACCGTAACCTCTGAGACGATGCACAGTAATCTTCAAAAGCAAGCAGTTTTTATTTGAACGCTGCCTCCACTTCAAACAGCAGATAGGCGGTGGTTGGTGGGAGATGGACTGCCACCAATCAGATATTAATGATCTATCCTAGTTGCACAACCCCTTTAAGAAAAACCTGCTTCAGTCTACCAAAGAGATGTGAGACAGGGATGGAGGTTCACCTTTCAACAGGACAATGAAACTTACTGCTAAAGCTACACTTGGGTTGTTTAAGGAGAAACATTTACAGTAAATGTCTTGAAATGGCCTAATAAAATCTGATCCAGGGGAGAATCTGTCTTATGACATGAAGACTTCTGCACATCAACACAACCCATCTAACCTGATGGAGTTGGAGCAGTTTTGACTGAAAGGATGGGCAAAAACCCCAATGCCTAGCAGTGCTAAGCTAATGGAGACCTAACCAAGAGACTTGTATGTTTAATTGCAGAAAAAGGTCACCCCACAAATTATTGACTTTCAGAGGGTCAATAGTTATATGCATTAAAGTCCTCATTTTTTGTGTGTTAATTATTGCTTGTGTCACAGTAAAAATATTTTGCACATGGAAGATATATATTGTTTAAAATATTAACAAAACCAGCCACTGTCTCCTACAGGTTTATCATAAATCTAATTTCTCGGTGAATCTCTCCAAATCAACAGTATTAAATGTGTACTTAGCTAAGAAGGAAGCTGCGATAGTACAGAAGCTTACTTCTTTTCAATGGCCTACTCACTCATAACATTTCTAGGGGTAAAACTCGCACCCGACTTTTCAAAATTGTTCAGAGAAAATTTCCTTCCCTTACCTAAACGACTAGAGGATTTAATACACTCATGGGACATCCCTTTGTGTCGTGGTTCGGATGATGAACTCTCCTCAAAACCATCTTGATCCCAACAGCATTGTATTATTTACAAGCACTACCTATACCCATTCCTATATCTTATTTTACGAGAATGAGATCCATCTTCGCCAGGTTTCTCTGGGGTGGAAAGAAGGCCCGATTACAATATAAACAAGTTATTCATCCTCCCACGGCTGGGGGTCTTGGAATCCCGGATCTCTACACGTATCATAAAGCAATATTGTGTTCCAGATGTTTAGAATGGTTGAGACCGTTTTGGAACAGGCTGGATCTACAGGTCGAGGAGGGTTTGTCTCCCATTCCACTTTGTTCTTTGTTGCTCTGCGAAAGTCCTAAAGGAAGACAGGTATCCTGCCTCCAAAACTCTATTACAACATATACTTTGCGACAGTGGAACAAGGCCAAATGGAAACAAACACTAGTCCCAAACTACCTTACGCTATTACAAGTGAGAGATGTCCTTTTTTACTCTGGCTTTTTGGGAGACATTACCTGGCAGAGCGAGGCAACTCTCACACTCAGTGTTGTAAATGTGTCCTAAGGATGATGTTCCATCACTTGCAGATTTACGCTTACACGCAGAGATGTCAAGGCTTTCTGTATTTCATCTAACAAATTTCATTCAATGTATAAGAATGTATCTAAAAAAATGTCCCACTCATTCTGATCACTCCCTTTTTGAAAAGCTAGCCCTAAAAACTAACAGACCCAGAGGCAACATTTCTAAATTACACTCGCTTTTTTGATGTCGGCTAACCCCGACACGCATCCCTATATATCGAGTTGGGAACAGGAACTAAACATGACCTTTACAGCTAGCAAGGTAAAATGCGCATTGAGGAATACTAAGAGGGTGTCCAGATGTGTCAAATTGCAGGAGAATGGGTACAAAGTATTAACACGCTGGTATTACACTCCATCACGCCTGCATCGGATGTTTCCGAATTGCAGACCTGAGTGATAGAGGTGCCAAGGTGGTTTGGGCATGCAAGGTCACATTTGGTGGTCTTGTACAAAAATACAAGCATATTGGAAGCAAATATGTAATATAATCTCGATCATTTGCAAAACTTTGGTACCGGTCGTCCCTAAGGTGTGCCTATTTGGTATACTACATGAGGTCAAATGCTCGGCTCCCATCCGCAGCCTCTGCAGTTTATTGCTGGCCTCAGCCAAGATTTTAATAGCAATAAACTGGAAATCACCTGACCCCCCTACTATACCTCAATGGATACAAAAACGTCATCAGCTTTACCAATTTGAGCAGATAGCCCACTAGGAGTCCTGTTCCCCTAACCGATTTGAAGAGATATGGGGTTCCTGGAAAGCATATCGGAACTTCACAACTGTATAAAATGTGAATAGCATTGCCTATGTTATCAGATTTTGGCAGAGAACAAAGCCTCGAACAAAGCCTCTTTCAAACCTCCATTAAGCATTGAGATGTTTTCTTTTTGGACATACATAAGCACTTTCTCTCCCTGGACCTCACAGACAGCTGGATCTTCGTCCTTCGGCGAGACCACAGGCGGTAATTCTACATACAGTGCGCTTATGACTGTCCTTTGTCCTTCTTCCCTGTGGCCTCTCTTCCCCCCCCCCTCTTTTACTCCCCACCTTTTACTCTTCGACCTTATTTGTGGTTGTTACTCTCTCGGCAAGTTCTTCTCATCTGTTGGTGGAGAGATGTTACCTAGTTGTGCCTAGTTGGATGCTATATGTCATTGTCAAAGATGATATTATTTAGTCTCTACTGAAACTATTGCATCTCAATAAAAAGAATTTTAAAACAAAACAAAATATTAACAAAAACTATTTTAATTCCAGGTTGGAACAAAACAAGATAAACACTGAAGGGGCAAATACTTTCTCAAGGCACTGTAATGTGGATTTTCTGCCACAACACATGCCACATGGGGTTGTAGACTTTATGATCATTTTAGAAGAAACTGGAAATTTGATTGAAATCCATATATATCAGTAGTAACTGTGAATTGAAGTTTCATTTTTTTTCACCTGGAGGCATACATTGATAAAGAATATATCCATTGAAGTTCTAGATAGAAATTACCATAACATATATGAAACCTTGTAAAAAGTAAGCTGAGGATAATAGTAATGCAAGATAAAAGGGAGAAACGTTTCTTTTTTATTATTAAGGAACATGAAAATTAAATAACATAAATGTCCATTATTACAGTAGTCATCCCTTGGAATAGAGACATCTTCCCCTCATGTTCTATTCCATGTAAGTACAAAAGGATGAAGGTTATGAACATAGGTGTATAGTAGCACTAAGGAAGAAATGCTAGAGGATAAAGGTTGTTACCAGTGAGAGATGAAATGCAGTCTTCCCATGGTTCCCCTTCTAGTCTACCTACAGCATGATTTGCACCAAAACTTCACTTTTCACCAGATAAATAAGATGTATTAGACACTTTTTGACCATCACTAAACCATTTTTAAAAGTATCTAGAACAGAGGCATGGCGTAAATATGCCACAGTGTTCCAAGATTTTAGAGTAAAACCAATGAAAAGTTTGCCTAAGGAATAGAAAAAGTCTATATAAAAGTAGGATTTTAACCACTTTGCAAGGTCTGAGATTTTTCAGGTCATTTATATCAGTCCGTCTTCCCAATGAGGTTGATCATCTAAATAAGTTATTTCTAAAACACACTAATGTATCAGAAAGTTTTTGTAACATGAAAGAAAAACCTGAGAAAATGAGCAAAGTAAAATGATTTTATGCAAATGTTGGTTTCACTTAGGATCCCAATGATGAAGAGCGAAGGTGCTAACTACAGAGCCACGGTGACACAAGGTGTGAATGACATAATAATACTCACTTACAGTTGTGTTCAAAATTATTCAACCTCCACTGAAATTGAGTGTTTTGGCCAGTTTGACATTGATTTTGATCATTTCAGTAATCTTGTCTACAATTAAATCAAAGAGGCACTTGTAAGTCAGACAAAATATAACATAACATTTATAATGAAATAACCACAAATGTCTTTTCTGTGCTCACATCATTATCAGTTTTATTCAACCCCCAAGTGACATTCAGTCTTAGTACTTAGTACAACATCCTTTTTCCAGTTATAACAGCTTTTAAATGTGAAGCATAGCTTGACACAAGTGTCTTGCAGCGATCTACGGGTATCTTCGCCCATTCTTCATGGGCAAAAGCCTCCAGTTCAGTCACATTCTTAGGCTTGCGCGCTGCAACTGCTTTCTTTAAGTCCCCCAGAGGTTCTCAATCAGATTTAAGTCTGGTGACTGCGATGGCCACTTCAAAATGTTCCAGCCTTAATCTGCAAGCATGCTCTAGTGGACTTGGAGGTATGCTTGGGATCATTGTCCTGTTGAAAGGTCCAACGTCTCCCAAGCCTCAGGTTTGTGACGGACTGCATCACATTTTCATCCAATATCTCCTGGTACTGAAGAGAATTCATGGTACCTTGCACACGCTGAAGCTTCCCTGTACCTGTAGAAGCAAAACAGCCCCAAAGCATGATTGACCCGCCGCCATGCTTCACAGTAGGCAAGGTGTTCTTTTCTTCATAGGCCTTGTTCTTCCTCCTCCAAACATAGCGTTGATCCATGGGCCCAAAAAGTTCTAATTTTGTTTCATCAGTTCACAGAACACTATCCCAAAACTTTTGTGGTTTGAATGTCCACATGACTTTTGGCATACTGCAGTTGACTCTTCTTATTCTT
The DNA here is from genome assembly GCA_033119425.1 of Bufotes viridis. Lineage (NCBI taxonomy): Eukaryota > Metazoa > Chordata > Amphibia > Anura > Bufonidae > Bufotes > Bufotes viridis. Next base: position 83,649,052 of record CM065598.1, on the reverse strand, counting down.
TGGAGACAGCAAGGGTGTGCGCCTGGGAGTTCTGGCATGGAGGCCTTCATTACGCAGTGTGCGCCTTATTGTCTGAGCTGAAACTTCAGTACCCGCATCTGACAAATCTTTTTTCAGTTCCTCAGCAGTCACACAGGGACTTTTCTCCACTTTGCTCTTCAGGTAGCGCACAGCAGTCGAAGTCAGCATCTTCTTTCTGCCACGACCAGGTAGCGTTTCAACAGTGCCTTTTGCCTTGAATTTGTGAATGATGCTTCCTATGGTGTCTCTTGGTATGTTTAACATCTTTGCAATCTTCTTATAGCCATTGCCCTTCCTGTGAAGAGAAATCACCTCTTCTCTTGTCTTCCTGGACCATTCTCTTGACTTCACCATGTTTTTAAACACACCAGTAAATGTCTAGAAGGAGCTGAGTATCACAGTAATTTTAAATCTGCCTAATTGGTGCTTATTATGCTTGATTGCTGCTCCTTGACATCCACAGGTGTTTTCAATACCTGATCGAAAACACTTCAATGAACCTCTGTTCTTAAGAGTGGTAGTCTTTAAGGGGTTGAATAATTGTGTCAATGAAGAAATCACAAAAAAAAAAAACATTTAATACTGTATTACAAAAACAATTGATGTCATTTTATTTGCATTGTGTTCTTTAAAAAGTCCTTGTAAGATTTCATTCTGAACACAATTACAAATGTACACTAAATTGCCTAAAACCCTTTACAGCATTGGGGGTTGAATAATTTTGAACACAACTGTATGTAATAGACAATAAAAAATCAGTACTTATATTTTGTAAAATTTACATTCTTGGGGAATGTGCCACACATGGTATTAACATCTCCATAGATTTAATCCCCAGCTGGATACAGGATCACTTTGCTCTCTCTGTCAAATGTAAAATGTCAGTCACACAATGAGCTGGAAAGGATTGTAAAAGGGACATTTACACCTTTGACTTTTACAGTCAAATCATTTTGTGTGACATGGGAAATTGCTCTGACACATTCAAGAAGATGGCCCCATTCTGGGGACTGCACTAGGCTACAACGTTATTAGATAAACTTGCTACAATGTTAACCTACGGCGAAACAATATTTTTACAGGTGATTTGAAGAAACCAAACACAGCTATACTAAAATATTAATTTTATTATTTAAATACTGTATATGAGCATATCAAGGAAAGCAAGGAATCTGGAGTTCTGTATCAGAACAACCGAGCTCAGATTGCAATATATTCAAAATTTTCCAGGTTAAATTTAACATTGGCAGTCTCTGTCTGCTACTAGCCTGTGCCCCTCCTTTTGTAGCATTGCTAGGGTTTATCCCTCCATTTTTTCTGCATTCTGATTTCTAGGCAGCACTACAAGGGTTAATGCTCATTGTTTTCCGAGTACACCTGCTTGTCTAATGGATACATCAGCCCTGTTATACAGGGTGGGCCATTTATATGGATACACCTTAATAAAATGGGAATGGTTGGTGATATTAACTTCCTGTTTGTGGCACATTAGTATATGTGAGGGGGGAAACTTTTTAAGATGGGTGGTGACCATGGCGGCCATTTTGAAGTCGGCCAATTTGAATCCAACTTTTGCTTTTTCAATACGAAGAGGGTCATGTGACACATCAAACTTATAGGGAATTTCACAAGAAAAACAATGGTGTGCTTGGTTTTAACGTAACATTATTCTTTCATGAGTTATTTACAAGTTTCTGACCACTTATAAAGTGTGTTCAATGTGCTGTCCATTGTGTTGGATTGTCAATGCAACCGTCTTCTCCCACTCTTCACACACTGATAGCAACACCGCAGGAGAAATGCTAGCACAGGCTTCCAGTATCCGTAGTTTCAGGTGATGCTGCACATCTCGTATCTGACAAGGCAATTGTCTATGCTGTGAAGATACGAGATGTGCAGCACCTGAAACTACGGATACTGGAAGACTGTGCTAGCATTTCTCCTGCGGTGTTGCGGTGGAACTAATTTTGTTGGCTGGACATTGGTTACTATAAACTATTTATACTAATAGTACGTTAGAGAGACTATTACCCCATGTTAGTTGCGGTCCAAGTCATTGACCAAACTATATCACTATTTGTTGCTATACACCTATTATCCGGTGTATAAATATTGCTGCTACAGTGCATTTTACCTATTTATTATTTAATCTTGATTGGTGCTGTGTACATATACTAGGGACATTGTTCCTTTTCTGTAATCTAATTGGTGCTATTTCGAGACTGTTGATGCTACAACACATTGGTTTGAGTTTTTATAGTGTACACAACCTTGATTTTATTTATTATTCAAATAAATTTATATATTAATTTACTCTGTAAGGTCCGGATTATCTGAGTGTGCCCAGCCACTTTTTCAGATATTTCAGGAAGAATACATTCATTAGCACAAAGCTCGAGGAAATTTGACTTAATGGCGAATATAATTTTTCCTTAAATTCGCATCTAAGTAATTTTATTTGGCTATGATTATTATTATATGACAGCTTGAAGGATAGTAGGAGATTTAGCTTGGTTTTAGAAAATTTAGCTCATACTATCTCCTAGCCTCCCCCTCTTATTGGCTGCTGATGCACATAGAGGTATCTGGGAGCAGAACACCATTATCATGATTTATCATACCTTCACTCCAGAATTCTGGCTTCAAAAAGTCCCAAAATAGGGCATTTGCGACTTTTCACACTCATTTGCGCATTATTTTGCGCCTTTTTTACATGTGTACACCACTCACTCCAGTTTTGTAAAAATGGGCATGGTTAGCCATGTTAATGAGTTTCACTCCAGATTTGTCATTGGGACTTTTTAAAAAAGTCACAAAAAAGTCGCAAAAAAAGTCCCAAATTCACTCCAGTGAGGACCATGCTTATCTTATGCAACTTTTTAATAGAACATGCAACTTTTTTGTAAATATGTGCAACTTTTGTAAAGCCGTTTACTGAAGGATGAACTGCTGCCATCAAACCACATTTATCACAGTATTAAAGGACCATTAAAAAATCTGACAGGCCAAAAGTGACTTTCGACTTATGTGAAATTGGAGTAAGATGGAAGTGTAATGATAAATCTGGCCTCATATGTGCAAGGCCATACTCCTAAACATAAATGCATAATGGCATAGGTAGGTTTAGCGTAGGACCTGCCTGAATTGAGACCACCTTGGCGCTGAGTAGGTGGGCACAGATGTGTTTTGATCAAAAAGCATTGGCTAAGTGTCTCAGATTTTATCATTAGAGTGAGGGCTTAGTCCATATGTTATGCTTGCATCTATTATTATAGTGTATTGTTTTCTGTGACTTTATAAATATAGCCATGCACATCCACATATTCACTATCTTATCGTGCAGGATGTTTTGAAAAAAATATTTTTCCCGTGATTTGTCTCCTTGTTAGAGAACAGCAAGTTGTGCAAAAAGTACTGAAACACTGAAGAATTGGAAATGTGCATTCAAAAGTTTAGAGAAGGTCACATTAAGTTCACTTGTAAATGTTAGAGTGCATTTTAGGTTCATCCTGAAATATCACCCACAAGCCAAATATCCCTAACTTTTTGTGAGTAGTGTACTATGACCTTTTTGAGTCACTCCCATCTAACAGCTACTTTTGTTGCACTCAGAGGTTACTCTGGATATTACAGGGTGGTCATAATAATTAGTGACGAGCAAGCACCAAAGTGTTCGGGTGTTCGGCCCAAACACATTGCTTTATTTGTGTGCTCGGCCGAGCACCCGAGTATAATGGAAGTCAGAGGGAGACAACCAGGCACCCCCTGCTCTGATGAGGGGAGGGTGCCTGGTTCATAGGAAAAGGACTGAATGTGACCAGCAGGGGGACCATGTCTGGATAAATCTTGAACTCCAATGTCGCTGCTGGGAACCATATTGTCTGAGTTGGCGGCGGCCGTCCTTCGTTGCTCAGTTACCAGCCACTATTTTTCTCTGTGTGCCATCCCCTCATTACACCAACAATTGTGTCCCGTAACATCACCCGTGCCCTGAACAACGAAATTATTGGGAAGGTCCACTTAACGACGGACACACAGACAAGTGCTTTTGGCCAGGAATGCTATATTTCCGTGACGGCACACTGGGTGAACCTTATAGAGGCCGGTAGTGAGTCGTACCCTGGGATGGCACAGGTGCCACCAATGTCAAGGATTGGGGACACTACTTCCATCTCGATTTCGGCTGCCACTACATTAGTGGCACCCCCCCCCCTCTTCTTCTCCTCTGCCTCCAGCTCCTCCTCCACTGCAAACTCTGAATTCTCATGGGGAAGCGACAACAGGCCTTGTTGAAATTCATATTTGCTTGGGCGGCAAACAGCACACCGCTGCAGAGCTGTGGCAGGGTATAGGGACCAGGTTGGATGTGTCTGATAATGGCCATAACTTGTTGGCAGCTTTGTAGCTCGGCAAGCTCACAAGCATGGCAATCATACAGCACATATGTACCATGCACAACAAACCTCCCAAACTTATGCATTAATATAACTAAAAACCTAACACACAAGAGTGGAGGTAAACCAATGGCATGAACTTTTTAAAAACTCATAAATAACCAAATAACTATAACATATTTTATTTTACAGCCTAGTCAGAAACTCAAACCATAACAATAAAAAATCAAACCCTGGAACATATCAGGCCCAGCCGTCAGAGAATCAGGGCAATTACAGGGCCAGAAAACAACCTCTGCCCAGTGAAGAAGGGAAAATTGTACATGGGACAAATGTTGATATGGCCATGTGGATCCCACCTTAATGTCCAGGATCCGGCCATACCATGCCTAAGCCACATTTTCTCCCAACCTACCCCATTTTGTCTGAGCTACTGGTGAAGGTGCAGGTGCGTCCTGTGTACCCATTTCTGAAAGTCATCCACAGCTGCTGTCGGTTTGGAAATGTTGCTGCAGCGCTTGCATTTGCCAGCTAAAAGACTATTGTGCGACGTAAGCACATGCTGGAACTCTACGTTCTACATGTTGTCCAAGCTTTGTGAGCTGCAGAGGGCAGTAGTGGAATATCAGCTGCAACATGTTATTCTGTGTCTGACCTCTGTGAGGTTTTTACGCATTTTTGAGGGATAAATACAGATGTTGAGTGACGATGCCGCTATTTTCAGCCTAACCATACCACTTCTGTGTCTAGTGAAATGCTGGCTGGTAACGATCAAGGCAGACGCTTCACATGTGAAAGAGGTAGAACTAGGGGGAAGACATTATACAGGGTGATAGCCAGAACACTATCAGTTTGGCTTCTCAGTGTGAAATGGATGATGATGATGGTGAGGAGGAGGAGGAGGAGCAAGAGACAGTTGTTTATGCTACAGAGGGTAGTAAGAATATCAGGTTTATTCCATCTGTTCTGCATAGATGGGCAGGAGAGGAGTAAGAGGATAAGGAGAATGAGAGTCATCCTTCTGATGACGACAAAGAAGTCTTGCCTGTTGGGAATCTTGCACACATCTTGCACACATGACCTGGATAAATAAAAGCGTTTAAAAGTTATCACCACATAAAATGACACTGGTCAGATTTGCAAAAAATGGCTGACTCCTTACGGTGAAATAGGGCTGAGTCCTTAAGGGGTTAATATTAAATGTTATATATGCTTAAAAGTATGTCATACGTACAGTATTGTAGGATATGTATGTGTACGCACCAATAAATTAAAACAGGTGTTTTGGATGCGCACACTTTACACAGGAGCTCTGATAATGTCACAGACTACCCACACCGTCTGCTGATAAAGTATAGTATATGTTAGTGATATGTATGAAATGAACACACAGTAGATGTGGCACAAATATTTAACTTTTCCCCAAAATACACTGTTTTCACATGTGGTACTGTATTTGAAACAGAGAGCCACGTGCTATGGACACTAGATTTGGACCAGATTATTTAGATTGTCACAAGACACACAGATTTTAAATTTGAGTCAGTATATGCCCCAGTAATGAACAGAATATGGACACTAGATTTTGCACAGATTATTTAGATTGGCACAACATACACTCTGTCACAGAAATCCACACTATATGGACAGTATATTTGACACAAAACAGTTAAATTTGTCCCAAATACCAATAATTCTCTGCTGGAATACTGTATATATGGTTGCCGCCTAAACGCACACACAGATGTGCCTAAAACTAGATAAATTTGTCCCAAATAAAAAAAATTCTCTCCTGGAATACTGTATATACAGTTGCGGTCTAAACGCACACACAGATTTGCCCAAAACTAGTTGAATTTGCCCAAAATATAAATAATTCTCAGCTGGAGTAATGAATATAATGGTTGCGGATTGAGCACACACACAGATGTGCCCCAAACTAGTTAAATTCATCCCAAATACAAATATGGTTACGACCTAAACGCACACACAGACGTCACTAAAACTTGTTAAATTTGTCCCAAATAAAATGTATTCTCTGCTGGGATATTGTATATATGGTTGTGGCCTAAACGCACACACAGATATGCCCCAAACTAGTTAAATTTGGCCAAAAGATAAATAATTCTCTGCTGGAGTAATAAATATAATGGTTGCAGATTGAACACACACAGATGTGCAAAAATTAGGTTAATTTCTCCACAAAAAAATAAATTTCTCTGATGGTGCGGTGTATATCGCACTAGCAGGCACACTAGTGAATAAGCCCCTTTTTATAATGTCTGCTAAACACACTGCTTTCTGATGGCGGTACTGTAGATTTCACTTGCAGACACATCCTAGTGAATAAGCCCCTTTTTATAATGTCTGCTAAACACACTGATTTCTGATGGCATACTGTAGATCTTACTTGCAGACACACTCTGGTGAATAAGCCCCTTTTTATAATGTCTGCTAAACACACTGCTTTCTGATGATGTACTATAGATCTCACTTGCAGACACACTCTAGTGAATAAGCCCCTATTTATAATGCCTGCTAAACACACTGCTTTCTGATGGCACACTGTAGATCTCACTAATATCAAATCTTTCAGTCTTTTGAAAGCTTTTGGGTACTTGAAAGAGCGATTTTCCAACCCTGCACGATCTGTCCCTTCCTGATGACACCAGTCCCTGATACTGCTGAATTTAACCCATGGTAAAAAATAAATAAATGGTGCTGCACTGCTGTCAAACACACACTGTAGTACTTAGGAGGACTGTTTGGTCTTTCAATAGTTTTTTTGGAGTTAAATCTGTGAATTTCCAGCAAAACGCTATCTCTCCCTGCCTACTGTCTGCTCTCCCTGACGCTGAATGATCCGAGCGTGGATATCGGCTCCTATATAAACTGGTTTCATGTGTTTCGGCCAGCCAATCAGTGTAAGGCTAATGGCTAACATGGCTATGGTATTACACTAAAGGGAATTACTTACCTGAATGTTGATTGGCTGCTTAGAAGGCGCCAAACGTGCGGGGAGGAAACTCGAGCAATGCGACGAGCACATGTGGTATCCAGCCGAGTACCGCCACATGTCGAGCATAGCGATGCTCGAGTCGAACCGGTACTTGCCCGGGCATGCTCGCTCATCACTAATAATCATGTGATTCAACTGTGTATTATAAAATTAGGCAACACAGAATTTTATATTTTTAAATGGCAAATTTTTCTGAAATTTTACATCATTTACTTAAATGTAGAAAATTTTATTCTAGTTCCTTACCATTTTTCAAATATTAAATCTAGTTTAGTTCCCCTGTAATACATTCTGATTAGCAGAAAAGAAAGAGTAAAATATAACTCCCGGGATGTGTGTTAATATTACATATTCAGCTATATAAACTGAATAAGAACTGAAGTACTTTTATGGTAAAAGTGGGCAAAAATATACACGAGTAGACTGAGGAGGGAACATTTATTTATATGAAGGCAATAAATTTAGAAGGCAACTCACCAGAGATCTATGTTCTTTTGCCTTTATCCAAGTTTTCTTCTCCAATTTGTGCCTGTTTTCCGAAACTTTTTCTTTCAAGTATAACATTCTCCATGACCCTGTGCACAAGCTGTAAATTGCTTTATTGTTCTGATACATCTTATTGTATTAAAACTTGGAGATATACCCAACCAATTTTTAGAAACAGATATTAGAAAAATCAATTTTTAAGTGCAATAAAGACCAGCATAAAGACGCAGTGTGAAGAAAAGCAGTGAACCTGGACATGTAAACTGGTTGAATAGCTCTTAATGTAAAAAAATATAGGCACCATAGTCTTCTATGGGCTACAAATTCTGGTTAAGGCCTCATGCACACGGCTGTTGTGTGGCCATTCTGTGCATTGGGGACCGCAATTTGCGGTCCACAATGCACGGGCAACATCCGTGCGGTGGCCAGGACGGATCGAAACCCATTCAACCTGAATAGGTCCGTGATCTGTCCGCACCGCAAAAAAATAGAACATGGAGGCACGGACAGAAACACCACAGAAGCACTCCATATTGCTTCTGTGGGGTTCTTTTGCCTCCGTTCCGCATTCAAGTGATATTGCGGACCCAGTGTTTGCAGACCGCAATACGGCCACGGCCGGGCAATGGCCGTGTTCATGAGGCCTAATGGGAAGGGGCAGTGTCTGTGTCTTAACCCCTTCCTTACACAGCCATTTTTCATTTTCACTTCTGTTTTTTTTTTTTTTTACTTCCTGCTGTCCAAAAACCAAAGGCATTTTTTATTTTCTTGTTCACTTAGCCATATGAGGCTAATATTTTGCATGTTATGTAGGATTGTACATAATGTAATGGGAAGCTTGGAAAATATATTTTTTCTAGGTTTTTTATACTTTAATACTAATATTAAATATTACTGGGAATTTTATGAATTATATATTTATACTTATTTATATATATGGAATATTTTAATCGGTTGTTATAGCGCATTCATTCATTTTATAATATAAATGTATATGATTGCCGCCGGAGTAGTTACCGGGTGTATATTTAGTTACTGGTGTCAGGTTACGTAGAGCCCCTGACTAAGCCATCTGGCGAAACCCCGGGCAGTGTCGGGCAGTGACACTTTGAATGTTTTTTATACGCTGGATACAAGTGTATCGGTGTGAGTACAATAAAGTCGATATTTTATTACCAACATCGCGGGTATTGCACTATGTTGCTGCTTTTTTAAGGTACCTAGTGTCCTGTGGAGTTTTGGTCGTCAGTGAGGCGTGATACTTTGGGGACGTCTCACCGTGGGAATTGAATGATTGATTATCTAGAAGCCTATCTCCGATTATTCTCTCTGATAAGAACGGACCTGGACTATTATTTTTTCTATTGTGTGTTACAAGGAGGAAGGACCGACTCTGTTGCCTCTGGGACTGCTGCTTTAAGTTTGCTATTTTACACACAGACTTGCTGCTTCTATATGTATTTGGGAAAGGGTAAAGAGTTTAAAGAGTTATCCAAGATAAAAACATTTTTGTAAAAGGTGATCAAAATAATAAAAAGCAAAAGTCACTGATATGAACCCACTCCCCACCAGCACTACAACTCAGAGCCTCACTGCAGATACAGTCATAACTTTATGTTTTTGTGTCAACTGCAGACAATCACTTGACTCAACAGCAGGTGACCACTGAGGACAGTGATTAGTGTAATTTTCATGTGCAGTATACACCCATGTCATTGCTGCAGTCATGAAAATACAGCACTGTGGGGAGGATCAGAGTCATGGTACTAGAAAAGAGAGGGTTCAGAATGGAGAGTATACCTTTTTATTAAATTATTTTTGTGCCTTCCATGTGTTTTTATTCTCTCATCACCACTTTGACTCCTCCTGTTGGGCTTTGTTTAGCTGTAGCAATGACATACTTATATCATCCACATGACTGCTGCAGCCAATTACTGGCCTCAGCGAACATATGCCAAACACTACTGTGGCCAATCATTGGCTGTTGCAATATTTGGCTATACATGCACATTTTTGCTGCAGCCAAGAAGATGATATCATCATCGCTGCAACAACAGGAAAGATTGGAGTGACATTACTGAAAACTGGCAGGGGGTTGAAATTGGTGAATATATGCTATTTTCTTTTGCTTATTTAATGACAATTCCTGCCTGGAGGATCCTTTTTTTTTCCATAACTCTGGCAACCCCTTTAAGATCACTGAAGATAAATAATAAAGAACCTTTACATGAGGTTCCAAATAGGTAGAGACGTCCAAATGGAGTTATATAAGTAGAAGTTTAAGTGGGAAGTCTAGACTGTAGGAAAAGAAGGGTGTTAAATAAATAGGAAAAACATAAAAAAATAAAATAAAAAACCTTAATCTGTGTCTCTTATACCTCTTTAAGAAAAATCCCTGAAGAGTAAAATACATGGATTTATTTACACATACAATATTACTATTTGAAATGTGCCTTCTAGTTTGTCTTTAGGGATTACGAGGAAAGAAACAATGGTAAACAGTTGAGTAGTGACCATACATGAACCATAAAATGCTTTCTGCCCATCAACCAAGAATAAAACAAATCTACAGACATAAATTACAAAAATAGCATGTCTGTATTTCACTTTTCTGACAAATATTCCCAAGGGTCCAATGATTAATGTGATACGTTGTATCACATTTGATGTGTTTCATCAGGGGAAATGATATATCCGGCCTGATAACACATGATAAATGAATTATCTAAAATTGTATACAGAATTTCCAAATATGAGCTGGAGCTGCCTTTTTTTTTTTTTTTTAACTTTTTTTATCCTCTGTGTTTACATAAAAATGTTATTACGGTTTGGATGTCTGATTTTTGCCATTATTCTGCCTTTCTCACAAAATGGATTAAAAAAAAAGATACAAAAAGTAAAGGATATAAAAAGGACAAATATATCTTCAATAAAGGGAAATTATATATTCTCACAAAAATAACGATTTGTCTTCCTGAAGCATGATAAGAAATAAAAGAACAATATTACAGCAGCAAAAAAAAATGCAATTTCTGGACAGGGTTATTTTAGAAAAAAAAAAATAAGGGCTAGGGATGAGCAAACCTGAACTGCAAAGTTCAGGGTCATACTCAGTTCAGGTACCCAAACCCGAACCCAGACTTCGAAGTCCAGATTCTATGTTCAGGTGATTTTATTATCTTCCATTATAACATGGATATATCGGAAAATAATAATATTTTGCAAAACAATATGGCCGTTTAGGGGTTAAAAAAAAACCTCACCTCATCCACTTGATCACGCTGCAGCAGATTCTTCTATCTAAACTGAACAGGACCTGCCAAAGGACCTTTGATGTGTGCGATGATGTCACCATGCTCTCCCACCTGGTGACATCATTACACATATCGAAGGTCCTTTGGCCGTCCGCAGCATGGGCCCGGCCAGTACACGGTCATGTGCAAGAGGCCTTAGGGTATGGCCACACGGAGTGGCCTTGCTGTGGGTGCGTTGCAGCCATGCTGTGGTGAACAACTGTGCGGCCAATTAGCCTGCAGCTGCCTTTCATTTAATAATGAAGACCACACAGTATAGTCGGCCTTCATTGTTAATGGTAGCACAAAACCTTTAATAAAAAATAAATGGAAGGTGGCTGTGCATGTGCTGTTCGCCTTCCCCAACTTTTAGAGTCCTGTTCGTGGGTGGGACCTGGACCTATCAGACAATGGAGGCATATCCTAGCGTTATTCCCCCATTGTCTCTGATGGGAAAACCCTTTTAAAACTGATGTATACATTTCCGGTCTTAATAAATTAAGTCATTAGTATATTAATTGTCAACACTACTGACAGTACAATACCGGAAGACAAGAGATGAAAGAATTTCTTGATTTTAGATTCAGGTCAAGTTCCTATGAACCGGTCTACAGATTGGATTTGGGTTGGAATAAATTCAACCTCAATCAAAAGTGCCCCGATTGCCCTAAAACTCAGGTATGACACTCTGTGGTCTTCCAGTGCTGGATCCAACCCATCTTAAGCTCTTTAATGCCATGGCAGCATTAGTAAAGTCAAAGCAACAGTGATATATATGGGTAAACAGATTGCCTTCTGTTTATTCTTCTATGTAAAAGGGTGGCTGCCACTTTGAGAGCTTCATCCAAATTGAATGCAGTTTTGACTGAGATATGAATTTTTGGAAAAATTAATTACCGTATTTTTCCTTTTATAAGATGATAAGACGCACCCCAGATTTTAGAGGAGGGAAATAAGAAAAAAAATTTTTTATTAGACCTCATATCAGATCCTCAGATTAGACCCCCATAAATATCAGAACATCACATCAGACCCCCATATCAGCCCTCCATGTCAGAACCCCATCAACCCTCCATGTCAGACCCCATCAGACCTCATAATAGCCCTTTTCTTTCAGAACCCCATCAGACCTCAGATCAGCCCTTTTCTTTCAGACCCCCATCAGACCTCAGATCAGCCCATTTCTTTCAGACCCCCATAAGACCTCAGATCAGCCCTTTTCTTTCAGACCACCATCAGACCTCAGATCAGCCCTTTTCTTTCAGATCCCCATCAGGCCTCAGATCAGCCCTTTTCTTTCAGATCCCCATCAGACCTCAGATCAGCCCTTTTCTTTCAGACCCCCATCAGACCTCAGATCAGCTGTTCTCTTTCAGACAACCATCAGCCCTTTTCTTTCAGACCCCCATCAGACCTCAGATCAGCCATTTTCTTTCAGACCCCCATCAGACTAAAATATGAAAACTTCTCTTACCTCTACTGCGTCACGGCTCTGCTCCATGTCCAGCATCGCACTCCCCTGTCTTCTTTGGCTTGTGCTGCACTGTCACCTGACTGTGTGCAGTGTCATGTCATAGTGTGCGCACTATGTCCTGACGCTGTACGGGATCAGGACAGTGGAGCGCAGGACCTAGAAAGAAGACCAGGGAGGGTGAGTATCGGAAGCGCTTGCAGCACTTCATTCCTGCTCCTGGCATCTAATGCATACTAGTGAGCACTTTCATAATGGAAGCACTCACTAGTATTCGCTTTATAAGATGCACAGCCATTTTCCACCTACTTTTTTTGTGTGGGGGGGGGTGAGTCTTATGAAGCGAAAAATACGGTAATTTAGAATGGATTGGCTCATCTCTTCACAAGACAATTTACCTTTATATTTAAAATAAATAATAATATGTGGCTGCTAAATTAGGCCTGGTAAACAATAATGTGTTAAGTAAAATCTGCGCTCAGCATCAAAATGACCCAAGGGAGAACTAGAGGTAGAATTTACATGTTAGTTGGTAGGTTGAAAACATAACAGTATGCAAAAGGCAATTTGTTAAGAGAGGAGAAATTCATTCTTGTGAATTTACTTTAGTTAGACTTATTCAGAGATCAACATTTTGTTTTGTATTTATAAACCTTTTCCAATTATTTGAAACTGAGTAGGATAATTAAAGCTCTGTCTCATTGTAAAACACTATAGAAAGACCTAGATAAGCTGTAGTATCGGTAAGAACGTGCCAGATGAAGTTTAATGTTGATATGAGTAAAGTAATGCAGCTAGGTCACAGTGATTGTTTGGCTGCATACACATTGTGGAAATTAGCTTTGCAGTGATAGGCAAATATGGATCAAATACAGTCAGAGAGAGTGGCACAGAAGTCCATTTCAAACATGGCTTTGACTGTTTATTTTTCTCACAAAATAAAAATATATCCGGAGACATTTATTAAGATCGACAATTTATATGCCCGGCTTAAAGGGGACCTTCAACCACTCATGACACGTCTGTTTTAATAACTTCATGCATTACCCATGTAATAACAATTCTGGAGCATCTATTCTTATGGCTTTATGTTGTTATTGCTTTATTGTTTCTACTAGAAGTTATGAATATATGGCTAGCAGTCTGCAGAAATGGTACAGAGGGGTGGTAACCAGTTGGGGGTGTGTACCTGCACAGTCTGACTCTATTAAATCAGTGCTGCCATTTTCAGATTGTGCAGGTACACCCCCCCCCCAACTTACTATCAACCATTCATGCAAAATTACATTAACTTGTGTTACTTCACAACAACAGCAATGGTCCACTTGATCGAGTAACCTCAGTAATAGTTTCTTCAGACAGGTTCTGTCTCCTAAGATGGCTCTCTCTATTTAGTGTACACCTTGCACCTAAATAGCCCAGTAATGAGCTGGACTTGTGCTACAAAGAAAACGTGAACTGGCCAGGAAGGAAAAGATAGGCCCCTCTACTTACCTGCCCATCATTCCATAAAAATCCATGCCCAAAAGCAGGACTTACCAAAAGCCCTTATCAAGCTACTCTTTGCTATTGATACTCAGCTTTCTGGGTTCCCTACATCTCATCCAGATTTCCATCCTGGAGCCCATAACTAGTGATGAGCGGGAGGTGCCATATTCGATTTTGCGATATTATGCAAATATTTAATTGAATATTTGTGATATTTTCGTTGAATTAGAATATTCATCATTATTCTATTTATCGCAAAAATTATATGCAATTTAATTATTCGCGTATTACGAGTTGAAGTTTGAACTGCGTATGAAGGCAACTTTCCTATTGGTTGGCTATCTAGAATTAACGAAGGTAACGAATATAGCGCTATATTCTCTATATTCGTTAATTCTAGCAAGCCAAGTAATAGGAAAGCTAGTTGACTATAGTTAGCTTTAAGTTGGATGCACAATGCGAGAATATTACTTTGCCTATTTTTTGCAAAAAATAGAATAATGACTCAGTATTCTATTTAATGCAAAAAATAGGTAAAGTAATATTCTCGCATTGCTCATCCAACTTAGAGCTATCTATAGGCAACTTTCCTATTGGCTTGCTAGAATTAGCGAATATAGAGAATATAGCGCTATATTCGTATTTGTCATATTAGTTAATTCTACCCAGCCAAACAATAGTAAACTAAGTTGCATATACTCTGCTCTAAGTTGGCTGCGCAATGCGAGTAATATTACTTAATATTCTTGCATTGCGCATTCAACTTAGAGCTGTGTATAGGCAAGTATACTTGTCTTTCTAGAATTAACAAAGATAACGAATACGAATATAGTGCTATATTCTTTATCTTCGTTAATTCTAGCAAGCCAACCAATAGGAAAGTTATACCCTGTTCAAAGTTTCATTCACAGTACACGAATATTACATAATGTAATATTCACGTACTGCGAGAGGAACTTTGAACAGGGTATAACTTTCCTATTGGTTGGCTCACTAGAATTAACGAAGATAGAAAACATAGCGCTATATTCTCTATCTTTGTTGAAACATTCTCTATCTTCATTAATGGTATCTTGGGTTCAGATTGGAAAAAAAAAGAATATTAGTTTTTTATGGATATATAGCACTATATTCTAAATATTCGCGAATTAGCGAAGTGCCAATATTCTTAAAAAAAATTTGCTATTAGAATATTTGTGCTCAAAACTACCCATAACACATATGAGCTTAATGTTGGGAAAATATAATGACTCCCTATCAGTTTTCCTGTCCCTTTCACAACATTAGATAGAATAAAACTAGGGAGAACATAACAAGAGAAGTATTTGGCTATTCTACTTACAAGTATGCTAAGCAGCAGTACACAATGACAGACATGAGCTGCAATATTCAAGGGTATATAAAAAAAAAGAAATAAAAATCTGTGATCCTCAATGTGGTATGTCCTCTTTCTAAATCAAGATGTGCCCTTCAAGGGCTTTTTCAGGCTCCTGATATCAATGTGAATAACCCAGCATGGCCACTACACTTTTGACAAGCTATGCTTCTGGCTCAGTTCAAAGTACAGGATGCTGCTGGGAACAGTGGGATGGTCATAAATATAAGAAGCCTGGAATACTGCTTTAAAGGGATTGGCCTATCGGGGATATTGATGGAATATCACTAGGCTATGCTATCAATGACAGATAAGGGTGGGTTCCACATCTGGTACCAACTCTTATCTCCAGAATGGGTTCCCTGTAGTGAACAGAGAGTAGTCGCTCATGTGCAGCCACCCTCCATTCGCCGCTAGGGGAGTGCTAAAAGTAGCCAAGTGCCGACTCCAAGTGCCTAGTTATTTCCGGCAGTTTCATAGCAATGAATTAAGATCATGCCATGTAGGCGTGATGTGCTCTACTTCACTTTAGAGACCTCGTTCAAGAGATAGGAGCTGGTTCCAGAGGCAGGTCCTAGTGATTTACCATCAAGGTCCCAGACAGCTCACCCCTTTAAGTCCACATCTTGAATATGGGATATGGTTTTGGGCTACACCTTTTTAAAAAGCTTGGGGCATTCATTACATGTGGAAGAAAGGTATTTTAGGCATCAGTTTAGGAAAGGATTCTTTAGAGTTAGAGTAATCAAACTATGGAAACCCCAGGGGTCAGCAACCTTCTGTACTCCAGCTGTTGAGAAACCACTTCTCCCAGCATGCAAACTTGAATGAAGCATTTTGGTAGTTGTAGTTTCCGAACACCTAGAGTGTTGGAGGTTGCTGATCCTTGTCTTACCCCAAGAGACAATAATGGCAAATACTATGTGAACATTTTAAAGGGGTATTCTAGTTACATTATGTTATTACATTTTTTAAATATAAGTTATTAAATTGGTTGGGTTCCTACCGCTGGGACCCCCACCAATCACAAGAACGGGGGCCCTGTACTTCCTGTAGCCCACTGAAATGAGCAGATAGGCATGTGTGGGTTGCTCCATTAATTTTTATAGAAATGAATAGATAGAGGATACGTTTATGTAACAGGAATACCCCTTAAAAAAGGCTAGATGACGATCTAGCAGCGAATGGCATCAAGGATTATAATTATTCTAACAATTAATGTTGTATAGTTCATCTAGGAATGGTCGAACTTGATAAATATTCAACCAATATACCAATGTAAATGTTGCAATTAATCTGGAAGATCTATATTAATGGAATTATATGTCTGGGATAGATTTAAATCCACCCTTAGATTAGGACAGACCGTATGGACTGCTTTTCTCCATGACAAGTCAATGTTTCTCAAATCCTGACATATAGAACAATGCAAAGCAGACAGAGACCCAAGGAGCTTGAAAACCATTAGAATATGTTCTTCCGCTAGATAATCGCATGAGGCAGATGGAAGGAAGATCAGCTCTAGGATAAGACTACACATGGGATTTGTTGTAGTCTGTTACCATGGAGTGATTTTACTTCAACATGAACATGTATGATCATTGCAGCTAAATACTGGCAACAGTAGACACCACTGAGGTCACCACTGAAGCCAATGATCAGCTGCAGTGTTCATGGGTCCATGTCGAAAATATCATAATTGGAGACCAGGATAAAGAGACACAGGGGACCAAGAAAGCATTGGCATCAGAATAACATGGGATTAGTAAAGTTCCTAAGCTTATTATTTCATAAGTAAGCATTTGGTAAACAAAACAAAACAAAAATATCAAAGGGCTGTAAATTCCTTTAACCCGTAGAGGACCCGCGCCGTACATGTATAGCACTGGTGGATGTGACTTAAGAACCCGCGCTGTACATGTACGGCAGGCTGATCGGGTGAGAGCAGGAGCTGCGCCCACCTGATCAGTGGCACGGACCCGGCAGTCACTGACATCCAGGCCCCTTCTGCATATGCCGGCATCGGTGAAAACACAGTTGCTGTTGAGTTAACCACTTGTATGCCGCGGTCAAAGCTGACTGCTGCATGCAGAGGGTTGGAGGAGGGTATGGTGCCCTTTGCTTCCATATATGTTGCCCGCGGTGCAGTGGAGGGGACCCAATGGCAGAGAAGGCAAGCCTGATGCCTTCCATAGGCATCGGAGTTTGCCTTCTATGGAAGCCTGTGAGATCCAGCCCTTAGGCTAGGTCTCACAGGCAGGCTGTCAGCATAAAAGCTGACAGCAAATGCATTACAATACAGGTTGTATTGTAATGCATTGCAGAGGGGATCAGACCCCAGAAGTTGAAAGTTGGAAAAAAAGAGAAAAAAAAAAAGAAAACCAGACATATTGGGTATTGCAGTGTCCAGAATGACCAGCTCTACAAAAATATCACATGATCCAACTTCTCACCTGAACGCTGTAGAAAAATAAAATAAAAACTGTGCTAAAACAATCATTTTTTTTGTCACCTTACATCAAAAAAAGTGCAACACCAAGTGATCAAAAAGGCGTATGCCCCCCAAAATAGTACCAATCAAACCATCAACCTCATCCTGGCATTCTTTTTCTTCTACCCACTGCCGTGTGCCTGTACAGCAGTTTACAACCACATATGGGGTGTTTCTGTAAACTACAGAATTAGAGTAATAAATATTGAGTATTTTTTCGCGGTTAACCCTTGCATTGTTACTTGAAAAAAATGATTAAAATGGAAAATCTGCCAAAAAAGTGAAATTCTGAAATGTCATCTACGAAGTTTGTAAAATGAGTTTTGAATACCTTGAGGGGTGTAGTTTCTAAAATGGGACCATTTATGGGTGGTTTCTATTATGTAAGCCCCACAAAGTGACTTCAGACCTGAACAGCTACTTAAAAAAAATTGGGTTTTAGAAATTTTCTTAAAAATTTTAAGATTTGATTCTAAACTTCTAAGCCTGGTAACATCCCAAAAAAAGAAAATGTAATTTACAAAATGATCCAAAAATAAAGTAGACATATGGGAAATATGACTTTAATGAGGCCGAGCTGGGCCTAGGCCACATGACTGATTAACCAAAAATCACCCTTAGCAGTACAGAAATGGGTGAATAATGTCAACACCTCCAATATATCATAAATCTATTCCAGTGGTGGAATAGGCATTAAAATCTAACATTCATTAATTCATTAAAATGCACCAACTAAACAGTGAGACACCAATACGTGGAAGCACAACAGTGGCGGCCTTGTCTCTATATTGACTATGTAGCATGTATATGCTTTTTTACGGCCTTTAACCCCTAATTGGCATGTCCCCTGATGAGTCCCAAAAGGGACGAAACGTGGCACGTAGGGATTGTATATTAGGGGCAGTTCAAAGATGTTATAGGCCCCGTATAGGGACAGGTTCTGTACGGGGCTAACACAGGGCCCCTCCTCACCTAGTTTACAGGGAGGTTGAGATCAGGGCCGATTAGGAGCCACTACCTTTATCAGACACAAAGCGGCCTTCTTGTCCAAATGAATATACGAGAGATCCATTGAATTGGGCACAGGACCACGCTCATCTGGATATAAACAAGAAAAGGGGTGAGATCGAACCTTTTTACTTGGATTTTTGTATATTATGGTATTGGTGGTGCATATCAGTGCTGGCATAATGACTAGTACATAGTCAATAGTCAATCTACATAATCAATATAGAGACAAGGCCGCCACTGTGCTTCCACGTATTGTCTCACTGTTTAGTTGGTGCATTTTAATTAATTAATAAATGTTAGATTTTATTGCCTAGTCCACCACTGGAATAGACACATGACTGATTAACATGTTGTCACTGGCCTAGTGAAAGCAGCGAGAAGGCCACAGCGTTACTCTGAGCGCCATTGCCTTCTCCAACAGCTGATTGTGGGGGTCAGGGGTGAGGGTCCAGAGGATAGGACATCAGTATTAACATTTCAAAAAACCCCTTTAACCTTTATAAATATATGAATGGTTCGCAAAAAATATATCGTGAAAATGTGTCCAATGTAAAATCCCCTCAAAAGATTAGGGTGCACTGCCTAAAGCTGAAGAAGATGTTCAGTCTCCAAAGGCAACAAGGCCGATTGACCTTTGAATCTGTGGAGTACACTGGCTCAGAAGGTAGTCATAGCAGGAAGCTATGTGCTTCATAAAAGGCTTAGGCTAGAAGCTAGATGCTTCATAAAAGGCTTAGGCTACTTTCACACTTGCATTTACATTTTCCTATGACGGATCTCAATACCGGAGAAAAACGCTTCTGTTTTGTCCCCATTCATTGTCAATGGGGACAAAACGGAACTGAACAGAATGAAATGCTCCAAAATGCATTTTGTTCCATTTGGTTGCATTCCCACACAGGAGAGCAAACCGTATCAAGCTGCGGTTTTCTTTCCGTCATGGGATGCGCAATAAAACGGACACAGTAGAAAGCGTATTCATCCTCCATTGACTTTCAGTGGCGTTCATGATGGATCAGTCAGTGCTATGTCAAAGATAATACAACCAGATCCGTTCATAACGGATGTAGATGGTTGTATTATCAGTAATAGAAGCGTTTTGCTGATCCCTGCTGGCTCAGGCAAAAATGCAAGTGTGAAGGTAGCCTTAGATGACTACTTAGAACAAAATAACAATAACATTTACATGAATGGGTAGCATTCACTCTCCTATCCTTTGGCTGAACTTGATTGACACATACTGTTTCTTTTTCAACCCTAGTATGTAACCTCAAATTCATATTTATAGTTTTAGCATTGCAGCAATAGATCATGTGGAAGTGCAATATGTCTTTTTGTCTACAGTTCTCTTTAAGAAAATACTTTAGATTGACAGTTATGGTCTACCGTGTTTTAATTCCCACATGTAGAGGTGTAAAAAATGGAATACAGAGGTTATAATTCCACCTAGTCCCTGGGGGTTACAGAGTTGAAATTGCAAAGTGTTCCTACTATTACATAAGAGGAACAACAGTAGAGATGAGCAAGTCAAGTCGGAAATTTAAAAAGTCAACCCAGACTTTTTCAAAAAGTTCTGATTTTAACTAATGAGAATTTTTTTTGTGTTTCAGTTCTGACAAAGAGTAAAGCGTGAGGAGACAGACTTTTCCTGGAAGTCAGAGAACTTTCAATCAGGGCAGAATTTATTTGGACCCGAATCAAATTGGACGGGTGATTTGGCCATACCAGACCAGAATCAAATTTTAAGAAATTATAAAAGGTTAATGTCAGTTGAGAGGCCCTCATACAGTGCGGGCACAAACCCAGGAGCTTTACATTATACTTCTGCATGCTGTACATATTAGCAAGATCAGATATCTAACCCAGAAGAAAATGTAATCACATTTCAGCAAAGCTGTTGTTAAATGTGCACAGAGTGAAGAAATAATAATAATAACCCAAATACAAAGGATTTTAGATTGCCTGTTCTCTTAACCTAAAGAGGACATTTTTCAGCTTTCTTATGAAGACGGCAAATTAAAATTCATCACACCAGGAGGGGAACAAGAACAAGCTCTTTTCCATTCTTATAAAGCCTTATCCACAGTTCTTAATTGTTTTGTCTTTTAACATTTACGGTTCTACTTTTTCTATCAAAAAAATGACATCTATTATAACCCGAAAGGTGATAATTATTGTTACACAGCCTGACAGTCGTATTATTGAGTTTCTGAAGCTTTGCCTGTTCATTTACATTGGAGTTATTAATAATTAGAGAACTGACTTTTCCAATAAGGACAAAAAAAACAATACTTTGCAGATATAAAATATTATATTTATGTTTCTGCTGGGAAATTGATTGTAAGAGAAGGCGGTGACCCATTGTTAAAGGGGTTGTCCAAGTTATTTTTATTAATGACCTATTCTCCGGATAGGTCATCAATATCAGATCAGCGGGGGTCTGACCCTGGGCCCCCCCCAACGATCAGCTAAATGAAGAGAAGGCGCACGCCTTCCCTCCATTGTTTACCTGCTTGCCGTCGCAGCAGCAGCAGTAAACAGGTGTAACTACAAGAAGCTGTCCCATTCACTTCAATGGGAAGGCTTGTTCCTGTAAAGTGTATAGGAATGTTGACGGTGAGCAGGTAAGCAATGAAGGAAAGACTGTGCTGGCAGGAGCGCAGTTTTCTCTTCAAACAGGTCTGACACCTGGCACCACCACCAAACTCATATTGATGACTTATCCGTAGGATAGGTCATCAATAAAAATAACTTGGACAACCCCTTTAACTCCCATCTATAGCCATTGATTTTAATGGGTCTCATAACACATTTGACCATGGACTCCTTTGCCATATTTTTGGCCACTGCTTTAGGGTTTTTCTGCATTACAGGTGGTGTGTGCAGATTAAAGTGTTGCCTGAAATTTTGATGGCCTGTTTCGGGATAAAAGCAAAAACAACACAATGCAACAGCACTCTTCAAATGCAAATAATAAACTAAATACATATATGCCGTACTCATTATAGCAAGTGTACTAATACTAATGCTATGTTATAAATATGAGATTTCTTGGCAAATACATTTTGTACAAAATTATTTGTGCCTGTCTGTCCGCCAATGGCAAGGTGATCTCTGTAGGACAGGAACCTAAGCTAAATACTACCTCTTCTGGAGCCATTCTGGCCTCCATTAGAGGGAACCCGTCATCAACTTTATGCTGACCTCACTGAGGGCAGCATAAATTAGTGACAGAAATGCTGATTTCAGCGGTATGTCACTCATGAGCTATAAGTCAGTAGTGCTGGGGAATTTTAATCGCCAATATTGCCACTTTGAGAATTCGCGAAGATTCAGAATATAGTGCTATATATTCATATTTGCGAATATTCTAGTTTTTTTTTCCCTCTGAACCCATCATCCCTCCCTACTTCTTGTTTGTGGGCCAATGAGAAGGCTGCAATGTCTTTGTCTGAGCTTAGCAACATCCCTTCTCAACATCAGTTCTGAGAGAGACAGCAGTGTCACTGCTGTGCTCTCTGCTTTGCGGTGTCAATACATTAGATAGTTAGTTAGCTAGTATATATATATATATATATATATATATATATATATATATATAAAATGAAGATAGTTAGTGGGAGATAGTTAGTGTGGATAGATTGTGATATAGTGTAGCTGATTGACTTGGTTCCAGTGCAGGGTGTTAGGTAGTGTGATAGGTTCTGCTGTCCATGCAAACATGCTACATACATAGTGCTGTGATGTCACAAGTTCGCAACAATACTTAGTGCACCAATCACTAATATGTAGTCAGACCTGCTAAAATGTGAAATATGCGCATCATTAATTGACAATTTGCATATAAAGCAATAGTAATGTTCTGCCGTGGCAACCATTTTCTCCAGTCTCAGGAAACTTCTAGCATCTTGAAAAATGTAGCAATAGTGACCCACACCTGTATTGCGTGCGCAATTCGCGCATATTACATTGCCGATTTTTGCAATCAAGAAAATAATAGCGAATTCTCGAATTTACAAATTTATGATGAATATTTGCCCAAATATTCGTGAAATATCGCAAATTCTAATATTGCCCCTGCCGCTCATCACTAAAAGTCAGTGGTTGCCGAGAACCAGCATCATAATCATTGCAGCCCAGGCCTTAAAAAGAGTCAAATCTACCTGGGAAGAGTCCTGGTTATTTATAATCTGGAAAAAGCTATGGATATCGCGCTCACCCTATTTAGGTACCAATAACCTACTAAGCGAGGTATTGTCTTGATCCGCAGATATTTGCCTACCTTGATATCCTCACTTGTGATTTCTTTTCCTCCTAGGCCGTTGCAGGTGATTAGGTACTTCTGAAATCAGGCGTCTGTATTCCTTTTAGGAGCGTGCTCCGGCGGTAGCACTATGCTCCGATTCCGATATGCTCGCGCTCCGTGCAGGAGCGAGTGACATCACTATATGAGCTACGGGTTGGTAGTGGAGGCAAAAGACTGCTTCAATTCTACGCGTTTCAAACGAAAATCGTTGGTCTTCCTCAGGGATACATAATCTCCTGCTCTCCCGCCCATCTGCTGATGATTGGCAGTTCTCTCCTAGAGAAAAAGGGAGAAAACTAGGTGGAAGACCGTCAGTCATCAGCAGGTGGGCAGGGAAAGCAGGAATTCATGAATAACCAGGACTCTTCTCAGGTGGCCGTGACTCTTTTCCAGGCTCAGTCTGCAATGATTGTGATGTTGGTTCTCAGCAACCACTTACATTATATAACTAATAAATGACAGACCCCTGAAATCAACTCACCTGTCTCTACTTTATTCTGCCATTAGTATGGGCAGCATAAAGTTGATGACAGGTTCCTTTAAAATTCAGGGAAAGCAGGTTCCACGTGCATGCTGATCCCACACTGTATTAATAAATTATATATTTATTAGTACATTTTCTATAGTGAGTATGGCACTATTGTATTTATTTATTTATTATTTATATAGTATTCACTTTACTTATTATTTATAGTATTTACTTTACTTAGTATTTGTTTTTGCAGAGTGTTGTTGCATTGTGTTTGTTGTTGCTTTTGTGCTTTCAGCCATGTTGACAGGCACCTGTGCACTGGGATGACTAACACCAATCTGTTTTCAGTATAGGTCATCACTATCAGATTGGCGAGGCCCGACTCTTGTTACCTCAGCTGATCAGTTGTTTTACGTGGCCGTGGTGCTCCAGTGAGTTCTGTGGCCTCTTCCTAGTTCAGTGATGTCACGTTTAGTGGTCCCATGGCCTAGGTGCTGCTTGGTCCTATTCAAATGAATAGGGCTGAGCTGCCCTACCAAGCACAACTGCCATCCAATGGACGGAGCTCTGCTTCGGAAGCTGCAGGAGGCCACAGCATTCTCAAGAATGCTGCGGTCTCCTCAAACAGCTGAGCAGTGTGGGTTTCAGGTGTTGGACCCCTTAAAATCTGATATTGACCGACCATCAATATTAAAATCTTGGTCAACCCCTTTAATGGGTTGTTATCCACCCAGGGGAAATGGTTACTTAGTGTACAGTAATATAAATTTTCTAAGGGCTAAGGTCTTATACTGAACATAGCGACATTGGCAAAAAGTTTGGATGTTCTTCCATAGCTGCAAGGTATCAGGCAAAGCAGGTGTTATTGGGTCCGGTAGTTAGGAAGCTCCGCTTCGCTCAGAGATGAGGTACTGTTATGGATCATGGTGCAAGAGAGATGGTGAGAATGGGTTGTTGGGGGGTACTGTAGAAAAAAGGCAAGTCAATAGGGAAAAAAAATGACATGGGGAAGAAAGGTAGACACCAAGAGTATCACAATTTTTTAATGTACTGAGTTCACTTACTGATGAAGATGCTCATACCATTTACCTTCTATGAGTCTTCATTTAAAAGGGCTAAAAACATGACCTTCTACTGTAATTTTCTTGTCAAACAGGATAGTCTTGAAACTAAGACACTGAATAGTGTGCCATACAATACGAAAGAATACTCCTGAAAACATTTTTTCTTCAAGTTCAGAAAATTATAGCATTTATTACAAGCTTAGTCACATATGATAATGAGATTATTCCACCAGGAAAGTTCAGTCTAGAAGGCACAGCCACATCTAAAGCTTATCTAGAGCACTTGATGTCGGTTGTGATGTGGTGTGCATGCTTCAGTGTTTCTTCAATTAGTACAACCAAGTGTCGTAGACCAATCATGAAACAATTACATTCAATTGCCTTTTGAAAAACCTCGGTTTTAAGTAGCTGCTTTTCATTTTTTCCCCTCCGTTTTGAGATCAGAAGAACATGATGTGTGCCTACCTAATTAGGTTTTTACCAGAGAGGAAATTGAATTGGCAGTATGTTCTATTACAGTGACAGTGAATCTGAGATGCCTTCAGCTCAATTTCATTTCCCTTTGCTATGAACGAAGATTCTCTCCTATGAGAGAGTTTTGGATCTTGTTATGACACCTGTAACATGCCGCAATGTGGAAGAACAATTAAACTCTGCCCTTGGCATTATTAACAGTGATACTACCGAGGATCTTCAAATTCTTGGCTTGCTGTATGTACGAGGAAAAGCATTCCTTCTAAGGCTTGTCCTTGTCTTTACTATGCTATGTATATTACAACACCCAATTTAGCTACCTAAATCTTAAAGTTTTGGGTTTATTTTAATTTGTATCCCAGCCTGCAATACCTGTTGAAAAATTGATATTCTCCTTCCCCCCACCATTCTGTCCTGGCTTCCTCACTGTCTTTGCTGGTCTTCTGGTCCCTATATATAAACTTCCAAATGGACAAGGTTATGCACACGCAAGCAATGACTGGCCTCAGAGGTGAGGTGTCCCCAAATGTCATATCACTGCTGGGTCACGTTCTGCACTGGTACACATCACTGCTAAGGCCAGTCACTGGCTCTATTATCGCATTTAACCCCATCCATCTGGAAGTCTAGAATTTTGTCTGTTACATTGGTGCTTGAAGGTTTGTGAACCCTTCAAAATTTTCTATATTTCTCCATACATTTGACCTAAAACCATATCAGATTTTCAAATAAGCTCTAAAAGTAGATAACAATTACAGATGAGTGAATTTCTCAAAAATTTGATTTGGTCGGTTTACCGAATTTTCCAAAAAGATTTAATTCAATCCGAATTAATTTGTGGTGAATCTTGGTAAAAAACAGCTATTTCCTGGCTTCAGAGAGCCTGTATAGTGGTGTAGAAACTGTGCCTTGCAGTAACACGCATAGGGAGTCTGCTGTGGTAGTGAAATAATACTGTGAGTCAGTGTGACATGCAGATGACAGAAGTCTATCTTATAATCACTGCATACAATACTTTACTCATTTGGGCAGTCACAGGGCCAAAACTGACCAAATAACTCAAGCATAGGTCGATCTTAGCGCCAGATATATAGAACCGTGCAGAGGTCCAAGATCCTACTATAGCGTGAAAGAGCGCATTTCTTTTACACCGCCGTCAGCTGATTGCCCATAGATGTCTACATAACTTGTTCTATTAAACGCTTATACAAGTAGAGTCCCCCGGTAATTATGGTTTGAATACCTGAATATTTATATAGGGTTGATACTTCTGAACATTTATATAGGGTGGAGTCTTTTGAATTGGACACTTCTGAATTGGTGACATTTAGAGATGTACTTGTACATTTATATAGGGTTGACATTTCTGAACATTTATATAGGGTTCATACTTCTGAATTAGGAAAATTTACATAGGGTTGATAGTTCTGAATTGGTGATATTTAGAGATGTACCTGAACATTTATATAGGGTTAATAAAGGGTTGATATTTCTGAATTGGGAACACTTATATGGGGTCAATACTTCTGAATTGGTTATATATAGAGATGTACCCGTGCAGATGCCATCTATTTATACCCCTAGGAAAATGCTGGGAGACTATAGGACCAGTATAGGCTTAGTAGCAATGATTTTTAGAATAAAGTGAAAATACATTGCGGCACAAGAAGCGTATTGAAACCGCATCTAGGTATACAGTATATGTGTATACAGCATCATGGTTGGATGTTATAGTCCTGTTTGCCAATAATGTACTGTAATGCCTTGTGTTTCCATGACTATTTTACGGAAGCGGATAACGCTGATATAAAGACTACATTGATATCAAGAAATTGATCCATTAATCACTTTAAAGGCTGCCCGGATTAAACCTACGCCCAGGGGGGTATTTAAACTGGCAAAAGTGAGGGGGCTTCTGACCACTGAAGAAGGAGACAGATGCGATCTCCGAAAAGCGAATGGTGAGAATAAGCCCCCGTCCGCAAAACACAGTTACAAAGACGGAAGAATTTGAATAGACTGTTTTGGAGTGCTCCATATATAAATATAGGATTCCTGGAAAAACCCATCTGGGTACAAATAGAAAAGCAGCACTGAGCCCAAATACCGCACCTGAGGCCTGACATCCTAATCAAAGCATCAAACATAATACACAACAGTGCAGTGTTCACAAACCAGCAAGCGGGAGTAAGAGATACAAGTGCTTCTATCCACTGCACACAGATGCCGTGTCACCTGGCCGTACTGCACATTAACTCCCTGAAAAATACAGAGCGGTTTTGTTTGGGCCTCATTCACAATAGGACATCTAAACGTGAGTAACCAACAAAAACCAAGTAATGTAAAGGATTTGGTTTAACCCTGTCAAATCTTGACTAACCAGGACACTTGCAAGTAATAAGATCTATATGAAATATATGCCGAAACTACAACAATTACTATACTGCTTGGCAAATAACTGGAACACTCTGTAAAAAGTATCATAACCGCCAGTATTATAATTATTATCAGACATATACTATTATCGCATCAGCATGAACGTTCTGGTGCAGATGTAACATTGAGAGCCATCTGAAGGACTTACAGGAACCTAATATTTGATGATAACGGTTTGCAGCGATATATGCAATGTGTGACTCACAATTTTGGGAACCATATATGGTGAAGTGGAACCACAATATCAGCACAACGTTTTTGAGCAAACATATTTTAATTAAATATTTGGATCCAATTGTGTTTTTTTTTTTTCTCCAAAATTCAAGAATTTGGCTACAATAGGAACTGAAACCAATAACTAATCGGTACCGGTTTCATTGGAGCATACTTTGAGATTATATATGGCTATACTCCGTTATTGAAGGTACCCATTCACTATTGGTAATCATTAGATTTGACCAGAGAGTTATTGATACAAAATATTCATAATATTTTGAGAATATAAGAGCAACAATTTAAATTTTATCATATTATTTCTTAGTATCTGATTTTTTTATCTGATTGGTTTATTTTATTGTTTTTATTGTATTTATTATTAATTTTATTATAATAAACATTAGTAGTGTTGAGCGAGCATGCTCGGCTGAGTACCGGTTGGGCTCGAGTATCGCTATAATCCGCAGATCCGAGCACTCGGCCGAGTACCACATGTGCTTGAGCGCCATGCTCGAGTCCCCTCCCCGCACGTTTGGCGCTTGCTAAGCAGCCAATATACGTGCAGGTAAGTATTGCCATCACTGTAATGCCATTCGACATGTTTTCTACTGGCATTACATTGATTTGCTATCCGGAACGCGTCATCAGGTGCTATATAGCACTCGGTCAAGCGGGTTCAGCTCATTGCGGGTCAGGAAGAGCTGCTGTTAGGAAGGGACAGTCAGTATAGGGCGAATTTCATCTAAAAATTATTATTAAGAAGACGTTTCTAAGAACTAACAGTCCTTTTAAGGACTATTGTTAGAGGTGGCAGGCAGCCCAAGTTGTTTTGGGGGAATTTATTTTTTTATTTTATTTCAGGGCGACCGTTAGTGACATTTTCTGTATTCCACAAACTCTGCTTGCTGTATGCAGTGAGACACAAATCTACACTTATATCTAGACTCTGTGCGTCCTATATTTAATTCAAATAACAGTAACAGACAGTCATTTTCTGTATTCCACAAACTCTGCTTGCTGTGACCAGTGAGACGCAAATCTACACTTATTTCTAGACCGTGTCAGCGTCATCAGTGATCCCTCAGTGCCTTACAACTACTAGGTGTCCAAGCTTGGAGGTACTGGCCTGACCTGCCGCCAGCGTTTTGTCTGAGCGGGTATTTAGTGCTGCTGGTGGCATTATATCAGATAAGCGTATCTGGCTGTCAACTAAAAATGCTGACAGGTTGACTCAGATATAAATGAATAAGGCCTGCATTGCCCCTGACTTCTCCACTCCACCAGAGGAAAGCCACGACTGAACATCAAGGCACTTTAAATGTGTTGTTTAGAATGTACTAAATACTCTGTATTCCCATCCACCCCTTCCGCCACAAAAAAGGGTATATGGTTGAATCATCCTTTTCTTATCCTCCTCCTCCTCGTCCATCATATAAACATGCTTAAAATGTCGCATTTAATGCCATCGCTTATATGCCTTATCATATAATTTTTCAGATGGTCAACTCATCCCCAGGCCCTTGCATAAATAATGTTTTCAATGGTCAGCTCACCCGCAGGCCCGCGCATAAATAATGTTTTCAATGGTCAGCTCACCCCCAGGCCCTCGCATAAATAATGTTTTCGATGGTCAGCTCATCCACAGGCCCTCGCATATAATGTGATGGTCAGCTCAGCTGAAGACCTTCACCCCTAATGTTTTAGTGGGTCACCAGCAGGCCATCAATCATACTTTACCTCTCCTCCTTTATAACGTTTCCTCATCCTAAATACCCATGACATTCCCTGTAATTTTTGTTGTACTTGTTCCAATGACAGGCTCTCTTAAGAGTTCTGTATTGTTATTTATCGTCACTACCTCACTGAGGTGGTACTGGGAAATTGGAGCGCCCCCCGCCTGCCTTTCTTGGAAGTAGTAGCCATGGCCATCCCTCAGGCTCCCGCTCCGGGAGCGAATCCTGAGTCCCCATTAGTCGTGGTCACCATGATAGGCGCATAAAAGAACATTGAAAGTTGAATGAGCAGACATCGATAGATTGTCAACATCACGGAGACGTGCGATCGGCTTAGAAGTTATCTACAGTTAACAAAGCGGCAGCAGACCCTCACCTACAATTTTATATACATGGTCACTGGTCAGCCCAACGTCCACTCTGTTACTCTTACAAGTTCATTATAATCAGATGATAGTCCAGTCAACACAATCGAAGCCACCGGCCGTCCCTCTTAGTCATGGCCTCAGTTCTGAAAATCATGAAAATTTTTGTCTGAACTTGCTATTTATATAAAAGTAAATATACAGGAAAGAATGTTTCCTAACAATTTTTCATCTAAAATTGCTTTTATCTTCTGTTTGGTGCGTTTTATGGTCAGTCTGTAAAAGTGAGGCACAGTTCGGGCAACATTGTTCCCAGCAGCAACATTGCAGTCCAAGATGCATTCAGACATCCTCCCCATGCTGTCCCCGACCCATTCCACATTTTCCTATGAACCAGGCACCCTCCCCTCTTCAGAGCAGGGGGTGCCTGGTTTAATTCTCAGGTTCTCCCATTGACTTCTATAGGGCTCAGGTGCTCAGTAAAACATCCGAGCATCCCGATGTGCTCGGTAGAGCACCCGAGCATCCCGATGTGCTCGGGTAGAGCACCCGAGCATTGGGGATCTCAATCATCACTAAACATTAGTATTATTATTCTAATTCCAAGTGTGGTGTGCCCACCCATACATATGTATTATTGAATAGTTTGGAGGTGGCAGCAGCATCAGGAGACCACAGAGTGCCACAATGAGAGAGTGTGGAGGTGGCAGCAGCAGCATGAGGAGGCCACAGAGTGGCAAGGTAACATACTGTAATGTTGAGGTAGCAGTAGCATCAGGAAACCACAGAGTGGCAAGGTGATATAGTGTTGAGGTGGCAGCAGCATCAGGAGATCACAGAGTGGCAAGGTAACATAGTGTGGAGGTGGCAGTCGCATCAGGAGACCACAGTGTGACAGAGTGTGAAGGTGGGTGGCACTAACAGTATGCACTGACGATAGTGACTGTAAAAAGGAGCACTCAGATGTGTGGCATCCGGTGGATGGCAACATCAGAATAGTAGTTGAGACAGGTAGCCAAAAGAAACCTGTCTCTTTTGTCAAGGTTTGGGTGAGGCAGCATGGATGTTTTAATCTAATGCATCAGACATTGGTGGGTAGAAAGCCTGGCTGATCCACTCCTGATTCATCTTGAGAAAGGTCAGTCTTTCCACGTTTTGGGTGGATAGGTGAGTTCTCCTTGGGTAAACTATGGCCCCCGCCGCACTAAACACCCACTGCAGGGCACATGGCTCAGCCCTCCTTGAAGCAGCGACGACACCATGTTCTTCCCGTTGTCGGTCACCATGGTACCAATTTTGAGTTGTCACTGAAAAAGCCAGGATTCGATTTCTTGATGAAGGGTGCAGAGCAGTTCCTCCCCTGTGTGACTCAGTTCACCCAGGCAAACGAGGTGCAGAACACCCTGACACCGCCATTCCCTGCACATGTGGTATGCTGGTAAGCCACTGTAAATTGTCCTTGCAGTGGAGGCCGAGGACAAGTTGGAGGATGAGGAGGCAAAGGCGGACATGGTCACAGGACCAAAGGCGTGACAACATGAAGGCTGAAGCGGCGTCAACTGGCCAAGTTGCTGGTTTGGCTGGGCAGGAACCACATTTACCCAGTGGACCATAAAGGACATATATTGTCCTTGACTGTAGTTACAGCTCCACACATTGGCGCTTCCATGCACTTTGGCAGACACTGACAGGCTCAAGGATTGGCCCACTTCTGTTCTACATACTCGTATGTGTGCAGGGCTGGTACTGCCTTTTTGTCAAAGAAATGACGGCTTGGGACTCTCCACCACGGCTCGGCACAAGCCATCAGTTTTTCTGAAAGGTGCAGAGTCCACCACTTGGAAAGGGAGTGAAGCAGCACCATCAACTTAGTAAGGAGCACGTTCAGCTTCTGTGCCATTGGATGAATGCACGCATACTGTTGTCTCTTGGCAATTGCTTCGGTAATCGATTGCTCATGGAAAAAAATGACTAGAAGGAAGAGGAGCAGGAGCATCAGGAACAGCAGATAATGGGGAGGACAGACAGCTTCCTTCGGCTGATGTGGTGGAGCCTTGACTGCCTGAAATCGTGTGTGTGCCACTGGGTGATGCAGTGGTTGCGGCAGGCTGGACCACCACATTGGAGCCACGGTTCTCGCAGGCCACTTTATGGGGACGCTGCATATGTTGATGCAGGGCCAGGGTACCAACATTGGCACCCTGACCACATTCTCCTTCTGCCCTCATATTCAACAAATGGACATGTTCACCTGCCCTGGCGGCTTAACAAAAACTGCCAAACCGACGAGTAGGTGATTTTACCCCCAACACTCCACACTGACTAACTGACTGGCGAGAGCACTCCTCAGAAGAAGCAATCGGAAGCCAAACCGTGTCGGGATTAAGGAGAGACGGTGTTACTTATGCACTAGATGTAAGTGGGACGAATTATGATTTGTTATAATGGAGACTGGTGTTGTTTGTACTAATATGCAGTCATCTTTTGCACTATGCATTTGCAATTTAATTTGACGCTGCTAATTATAGACTAGTAGTCAGTCTTTTATGCTTCACTGCCATTTGACTATCCCCACTGCTTGTAATTGATTGTGCCACTGTCACTCCTGCTATGGGTTGTATTATAGCCTTTTATGTAGTTCTCAACACCTAATTTTTTTTTATGTATTTTATATTGTGTTGTTGAATAAAGATATTTTTGATTAGAATTGTATTTGCCTATTTTGGTGAAGGTCCACTACTAACATGTGCAGCAGCCATTGTATGTGTGAGGAAATTTGAATAATCGAATAATTCTGGAAATTCGGATCGAATTCCAGCTTCGATTCGCTCATCTCTAATAACAATAACCAAATCAAACAAAGAATTTAAAAATGTTGACTTGTTTGTTTATTTATTAAAGAAAATGATCCAATAATAGATGTCTGTGAGTGTCAAAAGTATGTGAACTTTTGCTTTCAATATTTGGTGTGCCACCACAACTGCAAAGAAACATTTGCGGTAATTGTTAATTAGTCCTGCACAGTGGCTTGGAGAAATTTTTGACTCAGTTTTAATACAGTTTATTTATTTGTTCAATTTGGTTATCTTTATCTCCTTTTAGGACCTGTGTAAAAATCTGATGAAGCTTTAGATAAAATTTATGACGAAATATAAAAGATTCTGAAGGGATCACAAACTTTCAAGCATCACTGTACTTATTGAGGTTCTTTGGTTTATAAAATAATTTTGGTGACTGAAAGAAGTCCTCTAGTTAGAACCATTATTAATTACAGTAGCCAAAACAGAGTGTTGACACAACAACAGTCTCTCTGGAGACCTGTGCATCACGCACATGCAAAGAAGTGTATTACTTAATTTGCCCTGTAGTGGCACTGCAGAGTTATTGAACACTTCTGATCAGTTCTACCACTGATGATCGCTGATCATTGTGGCTTGCACCTTCTCATCAGTTTTTTTATTACATGAAACTCCTCTAACAAAAATGAAAACCCTCCTTAAAGTGCATCTCTGGTGAACACTTTTTTTTCATAGTACATCAAATAGGTATAATTTCATAAGATAATTCATTAGTTATCTTTCAGTTCTTCTGATGTCACAGGAATGTCGTAGTGTCGCTAGAGGACGCTATTATAATGAGAGAAAGGAGACAGAATGAAGACTTCATCTATATTTACTTTGCATTACTTTTTAGACTACACAAGAAATATATATAATAGTGGACAAAGAGACAAATTTACATATATATATATATATTATATATATATATATATTTGTAAATTTGTCCACTATTATTGTAAGAAATACAGATGCAAGAGAGGGAAAGAGATCAAGAAAAGTACAACCTCTGATGTATAGTTCTCAAAGGCTACATATAGGCACACCTCCTAAAACAAAAGGGTACTGTACACACCATTTTTTATTCTTTTATAAGTTATATTGGTATCATTGCAGACACAAACTGTTTTAGGGTTTTCTAAGAATTGATGTTCTGGAATATTTCAATGAAAATAAGAAAGTATAACACCATATCAGTAGGGTTTCATGAGAGATCAGTCCTGTCAAACTAATTTTGGGCCGATTCTCACCAGTGTAAGGAATTCTTTTATAGGGTTCAGTTATAACAGAGTTTTAATGAAATATAACAGAATTTTAGTATGGGATGCAAAACAGAACCTTTTAAGAAGCATTCCATTTTGGCCCGTAGACATGTATTAGGATGAAGCAAAATTGAATGCTTCTTAAAGGGTTCTGTTTTGTATTTTGTCCTAAAATTCCCTTATATACTCTGTGATAACGAAACTCTATCCTTGAATTCCTAGCGCTGGTAAACACCTGCCCTAAATCAGTTTCTATGAGGAGGTGAGTTCTAGACTTGACCGAGGTGAGACAATGGATGTAATATATCTTGACTTCTCCAAAGCAATTAATACTGTGCCACATAAAAGGTTAGTACATAAAATGAGAATGCTTAGACTGGGAGAAAATGTCTGTATGTGGGTAAGTAACTGGCTCAGTGATAGAAAACAGAGGGTGGTTATTAGCGGTACACACTCAGATTGGGTCACCGCTACTAGTGGAGTACCTCAGGGGTCAGTATTGGGCCCTATCCTCTTGAATATATTTATTAATGATCTTGTAGAAGGCTTGCACAGTAAATATAAAATTTGCAGACAACACTAAACTATGAAATGTAGTTAATAGGAAAGAGGAAAGTATACTGTATATATATAGACTACAGAGGACAGTATACTGTATATACTACAGAGGACAGTATACTGTATATATACTACAGAAGACAGTATACTGTATATATACTACAGAGGACAGTATACTGTATGTATGTATATATATATATATATATATATATATATATATACTACAGAGCACAGTATACTGTATATATACTACAGAGGACAGTATAATGTATATATACTACAGAGGACAGTATACTGTATATATATATATATATATATATATATATATATATATATATATATACACTACAGAGGACAGTATACTGCTACAGATGGATTTGGATAGATTGAGGACTTGGGCAGGAAAGTGGCAGATGAGGTTTAACACTGACAAATAATGTAAGGTTATGCACATGGGAAGGAAAAATACAAGTCACCCGTACATAGTAAATGGTAAAACACTGGGTAGCAATGACATGGAAAAGGACTTAGGAATTTTAGTGGACATCAAACTAAGCTGTAGAAACCAGTGTCGGGCAGCTGCTGCCAAGGCCAATAAGATAATGGATTGCATCAAAAGGGGGATAGATGCTCATGATGAGAACATAGTCCTACCACTTTACAAATCACTGGTCAGACCACACATAGAGGACTGTGTAAGGTTTTGGGATCCTGCGAACAAGGCAGACATAGCAGAGCTGAAGAGGGTTCAGAGGAGGGCAACTTGAAGAGGGTTCAGAGGAGGGCAACTAAAGTAATAACTGGAATGGGTGGACTACAGGTCCCAGAAATATTATCAAAATTAGGGTTATTCACTTGAAAAGGACTACTGAGGGGTAATCTAGTAACTATGTATAAATATATCAGGGGTCAGTACAGAGATCACTCCCATCATCTATTTATCCCCAGGACTGTCACTGTGACAAGGGGACATCCTCTGCGTCTGGAGGAAAGAAGGTTTCTCCACAAACATAGAAGATTAATATTTATGGTAAGAGCAGAGGGGCTATGGAGCTCTCTGCCTAAGGAGGTGGTGATGTCAAGAGTTCAACAGGGGCCTGGATGTATTTCTGGAGTGTAATAAAATAACAGGCTATAGCATTAGCTACTAGAGATGGGTCGTTGGTCCAGGGAGTTATTCTGATTGCCTGATTGGAGTCGGAAGGAATTGGTTCCCCTAAGATTAAAAAAAATCGCTTTCATATCATGGAGTTTTTTGCCTTCCTCTGGATCAGCTTGCTGGATAACAGGCTGAACTGAATGGACAGATGTCTTTTTTCAACCCTATAAACTATGTGACTAAAAACATAGGCTAAATAGTAAATATGGACTAAACCCTGAATCAAACAATATGGACTAAGATTAGTTTATCTGTCCAGTGAAGGGCCATGTGGCGCTGCTGAGGCTACTGTCTGTTATCATTTTAATACTTGGGTCCACACATGGTATTCTCTGTTGTGACAGTTACATTTTAGCTCTTTCTATTTAATGGTATTTCCACAATCCCCATTTATCACCTATCCCCAGGAAAGATTATAGACATCTGATCACTGTGGCCCTAATGCTGAGACCCCCACTGATTATTAGAGTGGGAAGTCTAGTCTGGGTAGCAGTTTTATTGGACATCTGTCAGCAGATTTGTACCTATGAAACTGGCTGACCTGTTACATGTGCACTTGGCAGC
Organism: Bufotes viridis; assembly: GCA_033119425.1. Lineage (NCBI taxonomy): Eukaryota > Metazoa > Chordata > Amphibia > Anura > Bufonidae > Bufotes > Bufotes viridis. The sequence continues at coordinate 83,612,557 of CM065598.1, read as the reverse complement.
TGACAGCATCTGTGTTGGTTCCATGTTCATGTGTGCCCGCATTGCTGAGAAAAATTATGTTTAATTATATGCAAATGAGCTTCTAGGAGCAACAGGGGCATGGCCATTACACCTAGAGGCTCTGCTCTCTCTGCAACTGCAAATCCCTCTGCATTTTGATTGACAGGCCCAGGCAGTGAAAACATCATCAGACCAAGTCCAATCAATCAAAGTGCAGAGGGCACAGCAGTTGCACAGAGAGCTGAGCCTCTAGGTGTAATGATACCACCCCCGTTGCCCCTAGAGGTTATATTTTTTTTACCAATGCGGGCACATATGAACATGGGACCAACACAGATGTCTTCAGCTGACAAGCAAACATGCAACAGGTCAGCCAGTGTCATAGGGACAAACCTGCTGACAGATGCCCTTTAAATGAAGCGTTGGTCAAACGCGTGCTGCCACTTCAGTCAGAGTTTATGAGCAGAACAAAGATAGCCAAGTGCTGTCCACAAATGTGGATCTTGACATTGTGTTAATGAAAACATATATGGATTGAATACAAATTAAAATATATAAAAAATTTCCTACATAAATGTCATACATATAATATACAATAGGAAAGATATCATTGTCCCACTATAACAGATCAATAAACAGAGACCCTCTTCTATAGCTTGGGTAGAGCACTCAGCATAAAGGAGCATTCATGTCAATCATATTCGGGAAAGGGGGGGCAGGATAGTTGTGCCATAAAAAAATTTGCCCTGGAGTCGACACAATAGGCACATAAGGCTGATGGCTTATAAATTGGGCAAAGCCAATAACCGTTAAATTATTAAATAATTTACAGATTAAGCAGAGACCATTGGATTAATGGCTCCTGGAATCTAGATAGTTGGCACATTAACCATGGACCAAAACATTCTAATGATATGCATTATGTCTACTGCATCTGTACATGCATTTTTATTGTTGACCTTTATCTATTGTGATTAATTATTTTATTAAATGTGATATTGATAAATTACTATTTGAAGTGGATAAGGCTGGTCCATTAGCATATTCCAATTTTCCGTGATAATAATTTCACACACTTAAAAACTCTAACAGTCATGAAGAGATTTTTTTTTCCGTCTTTTTTAGCTTCATGACCAAACTGAGATCAGTATAAGAATTAATTATGACAGCCATATCAATTAAACGTACAAAAATTCTAAAGATAATTGCGTTCAAAGATTAGATAATTTGATGTCTGTCTCTGTGTAATATGTGCTTTATGTGGAAAATTAATGCAATTAGGATTGAATCATTAGGAATTTCTACTTTCATAGTTCTCAAAGTTTTTAGATGACATGGTACATTTGAATGATAAATGATGGAAAGCGAGAAATTTCATGTTTCCAAGGTGTCTACACTAGGAAACCTATTATTAAATACTAGAGTGGCAGTAACCTGTTTAGGTAGCATTAATTTAATTACATTTTTAGTAATTACTTGACATTTAGATTTTTTTTTAGATAACTGAATGTCTTGTGTAAATGTTTCACAAACTAGAAAGAAGAAAAGACACAGCACTGGTAATTACGTCCAAACCTTACGGTCAAATAACCTCACCTTCTAAGATGAAAGATGCTCACCTGAGAGTGTGGTATCCTCTCAAGGACGAATATTCAAGACATGAAGAAAAACTGAAGAAATAAAAAGGGGCCAAGGATGGTGCACTTCCCAAACAATACTCCATTTGTTCCAATGAAGATAGGGACATCCATCTTTATGCAATACAGAATACTAACATTTAAGTCTAATAGACATCGTGTTTTCAGAGTTAAAACCTCATCATCACGTCAAATGGACATTTGACCTGATGATCGGGTTTTAACCAATAAACTCATTGTCTATTTGACTTAAATGGTGGAGCGGCGTATAGTATAAAGATGGATGTCATTGTATCTTCATTCATTGTATCGCGTGGAGTATTTTTCCAAAAGTGTACCATCCTTGGACCCCTTTTTTTTCTTCAGTTTTTCAGGTGTGTCTTGTGCAAATGTCAGCTTTCATTTTCATCTCTTCCAAAAATGTAAAACTATTATGAATAATGCTGATAAGAACAAAAGGTATCACACTTTCTAGGGCTAGTTAAAAAAGTTAATTGGCTGGGCGGGGATTGGAGATGTGGTTACCCATTAAGCATTAGAACATTAACATCTTGGGGGAGGGGGGGTAATTAGGTGAGATGAGTATTATATCTATTACTTTATTTTTAAAATCCTTTGGAATTTTTTTTTTTCAAAAAGAGGTTGGCCTGCATTCACTGGCAATAGTTCATAAATGTTTTTGTGGGACAACCCCTTTAAGGTACAACAGAAACCGGCATAAACAATTACTGAAATCTACGGTAGCTACAAGCTACTGTAGATTTTAAGGCTGGCACCCAGGCTGCTGGACAAGGAAGGTAAATTATGACGAATCCAGCACCTCAAAATAAATTGCATGTCTAAATGTATACAACTCTGGATAATAAATTAGAGAAATACAATTTATTAAAGCTATAGTTTTATAAACTTTTCTGATATTCCAGAATCTGTTATTATTCTGGACCCTCAGTTCCTATTTAAGATGGATATATAGCAGGGGCAGACTGGGAACTTAAAGTAGCCCTGGAATTTTTTTTTAAGTGGCCCCATGTTGTTAGGCGGGACTAAATTGATAGAAGACGGGGCAACATAGGTAGGCAGTGCCAGCAATGCCATTGTGCAGCACAAAGCACCCTCAGCAGAACCAGATAACACAGTGCAGCACACAATACTGCCTCCCCAACCACAGTATTCAAACGTATTACTGTCCTGAGGATGGTAATACAGTTGAGTTCAGGAAGGCAACTGTGGTTGTTGAGCTTCAGACTGTTATGTACCTGGCCTGTGGCCATCAGGAGAGCTCGGGTGGCCCCCTGGGCATCGGCTCATCATAAAATTTCCCTGTGGGGTCTATGGCCAATCCACCCCTGATATATAGTATTCATCACACAAAGTGATCGCATATTGCTGTGACATCACTTTCTGATCAGCAAAAATCGAAATGTTGGGATTTCGCACAGCACCATCACACAGTGGAGCTCTCGACCCTGGACTCTACAAACAAACAAGACAAAATGGAAAATATACAAGAAACTAAAAAAAGACTATAAATCCGTGTTCCGGGGTGTTCCTTCCGATGTAAATCTCTACCTATCACAGCTCAGGGGGTGTGTCACTTCTCAGTGGGTGTGTTCTTTCTGCTGCAGCTCTCTCCTATCACATCTCAAGGGGCATATTCTTTGTGTTGACGTTCTTTCCATGTGACTGCCACAGTTTCTAACAGTAGATATGGCTGGTGACAGTTGAAGTATGAGACTGAGCATGTAAGACCACCTCAGTAGGTGGACGTGCACATTTCTACACAGATTAAACACATGAGGGGGCACAATTACAATGCAGTAAAGAAAATATCTCACAACTGGAGAATTTTTTAACAGAAAATAATTCACAAAAGTTATTTTTTATAGAATTATATTAAATAACTTTTAATGGTGGCACAACCCCTAATGCCCAAGTGGTCAGTTTTCCCTATTTTTCTTCACTGATCATCATATGGGCCTTACATCTAATACCCTCCTAGCTTTCATACCTGATCCTTGCATTTATACAGTTTTTGTGCAATTTATTTTAGGATATTGCCAATTTAGAATACATTTTTTGTAATTATTTTGTAAGCCTCCTCTATCATTTTCTTGCAGTCAAACATTCTCTTTTCCGCTATGCAACGCTCGGTACATCTCTTGGTTTTATTGACTCACTGGCTCCTATATTTATGAAAACGCTTTATGCCATCAAAGGACAAGTGGAAAACAGCATTAAAAGTCGCCAGCTTGGATAAATTGAGGTTAGAAATGACTAATATAATGATGTAGACATTTGACAAATCATTACTAATCATGGCTTGTGTGTGTTCCTGGACTTCGAAATGGAATATGACAGCAGAATAGGCTTTCCGCTGCTAATTGCCATAAAGTTGCCAGATGCTGTAAAATTCGCTCCATGTCCCCTGTAAAAAAAAAAAAAAGCAAATTCAATATGGATCTCGCATTGCCTGATTTAATGATGTAATCTATAGTTTTGAATTGACTGGTCGGAAAAGACGTAATAAAACATTGAGGTTTTATTAATACAGAAAAAGGTTATTCCCTTCTATATAAAAACTTTTTATGTCTTGCTTGTAATGGAGATGGGAAGAGCTTAAAATTTATACACCTGCTCAAAGGGCATATGTCTATTAGATGATGGGAAATTCAATTTTATGTTTTCTTTACTTTTTTTTTTAGTTCTAGGTTGCTGGTTTTTGACATGTGAAAGGGCTGTTTAAAAAAAAAAAAGTCAATTACTCGTAATACTGAAATTGTGTTCTCAATTTAGGGAACATAAATGGTCAATGTTGATTTTGCTATATTGCTAGAAAACACATAAAACTCACAGTCACAAGGTTTATAAGAATAATGGCCATGGTGCTGGTAATAGTAATGCTGACCCCAGCACCCTATATTTTAGTTCCAACCCCAATGCCCACTGTATTATTCTCAGCAACACTGCTCCATCTCTAACCTGTGATAGTGTTTCCATTAGTTTACTAATGGCTGTGTGATGGCGGGTGTAGGGTGCAGGAAAGTGGAAGATTGTCAGAAAGGCATTTTGCAACATAGACATGAACAGTAATGCCTTTCACTACTTACACAGCTATTAGTCATTACCACTTGGACAAAGGCAAACAACTTGTCAGTTACATTCAAGTAGAGGCGAAAACCTTGTGAGTTGCTATTAAAAAGGTTCTCTGGGCTTTTAACATTGATGGATAGACATGAGTGAATTTTTCATAAATTCAATTCGGCTGATTCGCTGAATTTTACAAAAAAATTCGCTTTGCGACAAATTACTTTTCACAAAGCGCATTCTTTTGTAGATAGTGGGTGCAATAACAGGGAGCTGAGATAGCTCCTCCCCCCGTCATTGCACCCCTCAGATGCTGCGTTCATACACGATCGCGGCATCTGAGTGTAAAAACTGTGTGACATTAACATAAAAAAATAAATAAATCATACTTACCACCTCCATTTGCTCGCAACGGGCCGGCCGCCAATATCTTGCTTGAAGATCTGGTGCAAAATCTTGCGCGGCACAATATTGCGTCATCACGCTAGCCGACATGGTGACCAAGCACAGGATTTCGGTCGAGATCTTTAATCAAGATGGCAGCTGGCAGCCCATCCCAAGCAAATGGAGGAGGTAAGAATGATTTTCTTTTTGTTTTCTATACCATTTCAGGTTAAATCGATTCGCTTACACAATGCACGAGAAAATTCGGCTTGGAGGCGAATCGAACTTATCCTGAAATTTGGATCAGATTCCACTTTGTGGGATTCGATTCGCTCATATCTTTTGATGACCTATCCTCAGGGTATGTCGTCAATATCATATCAGCTGGGGTCCGACACCCAACACCCCCGACGATTAGCTGTATGATTATCAGCTGTCTCTCTTCCTGCTCGCTACTGCTATGTCTACATCCAAGCAGTAGCGATCAGGAAGCGAGACATGAGATGTTACGTGCACACTGTGCACACCTTCCCTTCATACAGCTGCGTGGCAGGGGTGCCGAGCGTTGGACCCCGACCAATCTTAAATTGATGACCTATCCTGAAGATAGATACTAAAATACTAAATACTAAAAGCCCGGATAACCCCTTTAAGCAGAGGCACAAACCTTGTTAGTTAATCTTAGGAAGAGGCACAAATCTGGTCAGTTACTCTTAGGGTCCATTCACACGTCCGCAATTCCGTTCCGCATTTTGCGGAACGGAATTGCGGACCCATTAGTTTCAATGGGGACAGACGATGTCCCGGCCGGGTCCGCAATTGCGGATCCGCACTTCCGGGTCCGCAATTGCGTTCCCGAAAAAAATAGAACATGTCCTATTCTTGTCCGCAATTGCGGACAAGAAAAGGCATTTTCTATGAGAGTGCCGGCGATGTGCGGTCCGCAAATTGCGGAACGCACATCGCCGATGTCCGTGTTTTGCGGATCCGCGGATCCGTGGATCCGCAAAACACACACGGACGTGTGAATGGACCCTTAGAGAAAGGCAAAAAACTTGTTGGTTACACCAGTGCAGTCGTTTAACACAAAGCAGTAACAGAAGAAAGAAAATCTCTGAACCACTAAACCACCTCTACAGCCATGAATCCAGTCTAATATGGGTGTCTCATTCCTCTTCACACCGCTATTCAGCAATACCCAACTGTGCACTGATGCAGCTGTCTGCTAGATATTTTAGTCTGACACTGCATCACCTTACTGGCTCCATACATAGAAGATGTGTACTTACTCAGGAACACTTCCAACCTATTTGCAGCCAATTTTTAAGCTACGGTATCCAGAAAATGTTGCAGCTCAGTGTCTAGGCACTCATATATTGTGAGATTACTCAGGTATTCCCTAGCAATGATCCCTTGAAGTGACCAACACCAACAGGAAATGAGAGATGGGACACCATACCCTCTGGCACTCCACTGGCTGTATATATTGTTATCAAGCTCAATAAATGAGAGTTATCCCAAAGGCAAAGCCTTACACTAGAAAGAAATAGCATTGGTCCCTGCTGCCTACACAGTTCCAATTGTGCACAGAACATGCTACTGGGGAGACATGAGGGACATGCTGGTCACTGATGCCATCCCTAAATCACCAGCTTAGTTACTGGTAATCTAGATAAATAGTTCACCCTTCAGGCATCTGGGAGATTTACTCTTTTTCTGCCTAATCAACATGCTCTCTTGGACTCAACAGTAGACATGATTTACTATAAGGTGCACATGCGGTCGGCTATCTCTATGACCTATGTGCCTCTATGGAATCCGACTATAAACAAGCTCGGGATGTAGTCTGATCCTGTCGTTATATGTTATTTTCTGCCATTCTTACCGCTATTCTACAGTCTGTAGGCTAACAGAGATGAGTGAGCTAACATATGAATAAATTTTTTTTTAAAACACATCTTCTTTGTAGTCTGTAACCACAGAGTCATATTTGTCTGCAAGTGAGCTGTATACACAATATATATATATATATATATATTGTGGTAAGGTGCAGGGTGCCGTCGTGGATGGCAGGTATGTGTCACCGAGGTTCATAGCCTCGGTGAGGTAAGAGCCCGTTTTTGTTGATGTCAGCAGCAGCTAGTGCTACTGACAGAGTTTAAATAGCATGACTGCAAAGCCGATCCGGGCTGGCTCTTACCGGGAGCAGCTAAAGTGTAGGGTGGGTGGCTGCTCCCCACGACCCAGCTGGAGGCTGTGATTATCCTGGAGCTGCTAACAGGGCTGAGGAGTTCTCTGTCCTGGAGGAAAGAGCTCAGCAAGGAGGTGTTTTGTTCCTGGCTACCTGAAGCTGGATTCTCCTGCGGCTGGGCCGACAGCGTGGTGCGAACCTGCACCTACACCTCCCAGGTGACTGAACCTGTGTTGGCCTGTTTTTGTTTTGCCACGTTATTTCCGTTGTGTGTGAACTGTCACCAAAGAGACTGTTTTTCATTTATGGTGTGCAAGTGTGAATAAAACACTGTTTGTTGCACAATCTGGACTCCTTGTTTTGCCTCTAAACTGCACCCGCACCGCTGTCTACCAGAGCGACTCCCCACAATATATATATATATATATATATATATATATATTATATATATATATATATATATATATATATATATATATATATATAATTTTTTGTTTTTTCCTTGAACAGTTCTCCCACCATTTATTGCCCCAGCAGGAGAAACAGGAAGTTGATAAAGTTTCAGAAAGCTGTGAAAAACGTCCTTGCTGAGGCTAAAATCATCTCCAACTGAATATTTTGACACTAAATATTTCCCTCTGGAGCAGGGAGATGAGCACCGCTGTGTTCACCGCTGACAAGTATATCCGATGGTTTTTGTAAAACAATGTTCTTTTTTTTTTTCATACAGCTGTTTTGAAATGAAAATCTGAGTAGGTACAAAATATACAAAGAAACCAAACAAAGATCTTTGACCCTTACATATGATTCGCGGTAACAAATTCTGAGAATAATACACATCTTTTATTACTCTACTTCCAATTACATTTTTTTGTGAAGAAAAAAAAAACTGAAAATTGCTACATGCCGCAAGAACAAGCAAAATTGACAACTCCAGAGATTCTTGAGAAGTAAATATCTGGAAGTATTTAGTTGCCACTCAAGATGAACAATTTTTTCCCCAAAATGTTCTGTAGAAGTTGACCAGGGTTCAGGGGCAGATTAAGTTTATTTTAGGTTGGGGTTTTTTACCCATCATGGGCTCTTCCATCCATTTTCACAGACTATCAGACCAGCACTATTGTGGCCAGAAAGAGTCCCTGTGGGTTTTAAAATTCGCCTGCTTATTGAAGTCTATGGCGGTTCGCCCAGTTTGCCCATTCGTGAACATTTGTGGAAAATCACGCTCACCGTTCGCGAACGGAAAATTTTATGTCTGCGACATCTCTATTCTCTCGTCCTCGATTTGCTCCAGTATGAGAACTTGGAATATCTGTAACTTTATCTGCAGCTTCATGTGTGAACTCCAATAAACTGCTCACTGGTGATAACTCCTATTGCTCATCTTTCGTTGGTCACAAGCTGACAGGGTCATTTTAGGCCGCGATTAGGCGCAGAAAAACATCGGGCATGGGGCTACCAAACCAAATGCCCCTATTATAATCCGCCATTGCCAGGGGTATACATATTAAAGAGGCAGTCAAGACAGCTTGTGAAGTGGGCACACCTGTGGAATGACAGAGACTGTCGAGGTTGAATAATTAAAGTGATTCTCATTTCAGCAAATGGCATTTATCATAGAGAGAAAGTTATTACAAGCCACTTACTAATGTATTGTGACTGTCCATATTGCCTCCTTTTTGGACTCGGTTAATTTTTTTCATCTCAATATACACGGCTCGTAGCTGGGGGTTATGACCACTCTGCAATCAAGTAGCGGCGGGCGTGCTTGCATACTATTGGAAAAAGGGCTGGCCAGGACTGTGGAAGTGTGCATAGGTACTCATGTGCAGCAGCTCTCATCCTGGCCATCTCATAACTGCATTGCAGCTGTAGCTGTATCCCCTGTAACGAGCAGTGTATAATGTAAATGAAAAATTAATCAAGCCAGCAAAGGAGACAATATGGACAATACCAATACATTAGTAAGTGTCTTGTATTAACTTTGTCTACATGATAAATGCAATTTGCTGAAGTGTGACAACCCTTTTAGCTGTATTTTTATAAAAGTGGCACAACAATTTTTGAGCTGTCTTTTTATACTGGGGATGGACATCTCCCTGTGCCAGTGAGAAGAGGTGAGTGAATTTCTTGAAGTTTGTTTCAAGCCATATTCTAACAAATTAATCAGTGAAAATTTGATTTGGGTACAAATACATTCGACCCAAATTGAAAATGCTCAGATTACCCTGAAAAATTGTATATGAAACTTCAATGTCTCCTAGGGCTGTATCCAACCCATTTCAAGCTCTTTAACACTTAGGTAGCATTAGTAATATCACAGTGACATATATGGCTATGGGTAAACCGATGGTTGACGGTGGTAAAAAATACAGCCTGCTTAATAACACTTTGCACTTTTGGATTTTTTTGTTATATTTAAATTAAAACATGGTCCACATATCATCCTCTTGTGGTGTCATAATCCTTCTTCTCAGTTTTTTTGACCTGCAAAATGGAGCCAGCCATTATGAGAAATTAATTTAAATTGAGACACAAAATATTTTGATTCGGTTGGAACCTGAAATTTTGGGGAATTTGAGAAAAATTTGTTTAGTTTAGAATCTATACCACTGAGGTACCCTCAGAGCCAAATTGTACCAACGTGACTATCAGTTCCTACTTGAAGTCTCAAATGTTGATAGTAACAGCACTCAAATTAAAATAGCAAATAGAAATGGGGAACTTCTACCAAGATGACATTGACATTGACAATACCAATATAATTATAACCTAAACACTAGTAAATGTGTTCACCTAGAACAAAGAGGAACCTTACCTTTGTAACACAGTAGGAAGGATAACTTACAAATACTGAAATTGGTCTTCCAATAACACACTTGGAACATTAATGTCCTTCCTTGCCCATACATGCACTTGCTCAACACAACATGGGTCAACAGGTAACCAACCACCTCAGGACCAGATGCAACTGTTACCTCTGCAACTCCTGTAACTACACCCCCGCAAGGCTTCCTCTTGACATTGATCTCAATATTAGGAGCCTTACAGGCACATGTGCAATACCTGAGACCTGAGGATATCTAAAATTGTTACAGTATGTGTAATAATAGTATTTTGTTATGTGTTGTTATGTCCTGTACACCAGCAATTGTGTTGTTTGGTTGTAGGAGTGGACGGGACATGCTTCCTGCCAAGAAGGGGATTTCTAGCTAGGAAGAGAAAGGAAGCACCTCCTATTGCTCCTACTCCTAGGGTCTTTGGGACCAAGAAGAGATCCTATTCTCCAGTGAGGCTGCAAGAAGATCAAGAAACCTAAAAAAAATGCAGCTTTTACACCACAACTTTACAGAACTTGCTGCAAGTGTGGGAATCCGGTTCAGACACCCATCACCTAGACCAACTTACAAAGTAGCTAGCCTGCATTTCACAGTGGACACATAAAGTGCCGGCATATAGCTAACTGCAAGTTATATTGCAAGTGAGACTCTGTTACTTACTTCTGGCTTGAACCTTGAGACCACCTTGCCACTGAGCTAATCCCCATGGAATAACGGCCTGAAGAAGAACACCGTGAAAGCTTCTGGAAATATATTTTGTGCTCCTGGGCAGTATTTTATGATGCACTGTGGTATTTGGTTTAGCTTAGGTAGTATAATGTGCTGCAATATGGTATTGCTGGCCCTGCCTACTCGTGTTGGCCACACCTTCTGTTAATATGGACCCAACTACAAAATGTGGACACTTAGTTTTTTTCAAGGGCCACTTTAAGTTCCTAGTCTGCCCCTGAATAGGAGGAGTGGCAAACACTAGACTGCCATGTTACAAGGTTGGCACAGTGACACGACTACTCTCATTCCCCTTGATTTGTAAAATGCTATTTGTACTGAAGTGTGGGGACAATCAATTTTTTGTCACTTTTCCTAACCTAAAATAGGTGTAGATGCCTGCCTAACCAGAGACCAGGAATCCCACACCCTGGTTTCACCAGATAAGGTGATAGCCACATCTAGGCAGAGACAAGATGTACTGTATCCTACAAACAAAAAGCTTTCCAGAATCTTCCAATGATAGTCCTTACAAGAATAGTTGCATTTTTTTATTCAAGCTTGCAAAATACAAACTGCCAATGAAAAGTTCTGTGGCGTTTTCTACCCCCTACTGGTACAGATGTAGCCGAGGTAAACTTGATGGTTAATGTGTTAAGTAAACCACTGCAAGAAAATTTAATTTACCTTTTCAATGGATTTTGTCATGAGATAACTCATGTGTTATAAAAAACAATTTTAGCTCGGCTAAATGTACATTTCCTTTTCCATTGTGCCTAAAAACCCATACATCCTTCATTTAGGAACTTTCTGTACAACTGTAATAGTTATTAATAACATGTATCTTGAAATAAAGGTTTCCATGACATTTTAATGATGGTGCTAAGTATACAGTTGAACTCCTATAAACTGCAACTTGCTGAACCCCAATTTGGCATATGTTGTGAAAGCAAAAGCCACACATAGACGTTAAAGAGGTTTTCTGAGTGTTTTATATGATGACCTATCATTATTATAAGTCATCAATATCTGATCCGTGGGGGCCCAACTCCTTACACTGTTTAAACATCTAGGCATCCTTACAGCTTACCAAACACAGCACAGTCCAGTGGATAGCAGCTGTGCTCTGTATTGCATCTAAGCCCCATCTACTTGGGTCACATGACCGATGTATGTGACATTACTGGCCTATAGGAATAGGCCGTAGTCCTCATTGGAGTCCTGCGGATTCTTTAAGCAGCTGATCAGTGGGGGTTCTGGGAGCTGGACCTCCACCAATCAGATACTGACGACGTATCCTGAGGATAAGTCTTCAATATAAAACACTCACAAAACACCCTTAAAACTAAAGTTTAAAAAATCACTGTTGCATACCTGAATTTGTTGCTTCCCCTAAACGTCTACTGGCATACTTCTATTATTTTCCATTAAAGGGTTTCTTAAGGTTGCAGATCTCAATAACCAGTCCTCAGGATACATCATCAATATCAGAGTGGTCGGTGTCCGAAACCCGTCAACCTGCCTCCAACTCTTTACATTGTATATCTTTTGACACCACTCTGCTTGAAATAGCTGATGGGTGAAGTTGCCAGGTGTTAGACCCCCACCTATCTGATATTAAAAACCTATCAGGAGGATAGATCATCATTATCTGTGGCCCCGAGAACCCCTTTAAGTCCACAAAGCCATTATTCAAGACAATTCCATTGAGGTAGCCTACAAGTGCACCATCTTAAAATGCTTTGAATACAGACTATGATGAGATATACTACCATATAGTGACAATATGCCATCCCATTACAAAGGAACTCTTGCGTACCTAGTCTGAGTAAAAATAAAAAAAAAAGTTGGAAAATAAAAATATGAGCCTGCTACAGATTCAGATGGTGTACTGCAAAAAAATTAATTCTAAAGCGATACAATTTCTGAACATTAGCACAGATTTCAATAAAACGCACATATGACTTATAATAACCTGTGTGATGCAATTATAATAAATAATTTCCATAGACGTGCAGCACTGAAACCGGAAAGTTGGATTAAAGGCTTTAAATTGCACCCGTCATACACTATTGTGCACTGAACATGTTTAGTAATGAAAAATGCAGAGCAATGTGCTACATGGGCAACAATTAAAACAATATATTAGCAACACAGTATTATGAAATCGGTATAATATGCAAAAGCTCACAGCATGAGAAGAACGTATTACTGGAGATTATGTTCCCGAGACATCAATTAGCGTAAGTGCATTGACTTTCCAGGTATTTGCAGAGAAGCAAATACAACAGTGTGCTGTCAGCACAGAGACAATTAGTGTGTACAACATACATCTGAAAAATGCTGGCTGTATAATAAAGTGAGCTGCTCAAGGAAATATTACAGGGCGCTCTGCTAGGAGATAATGTGGAACGTTCAACTCATCCATTTTTGCTAGGCCCGGTAATGCATTGCTCAGATACCACAACACAATACTGTTACCTCATCGTCAACATAAAGAATAGACCATAGAATTTTCTGCACTTGAACAAATGCTGGTTTCTCTGTTGTCTGAGTAATATACACTGTGCCTCTGATTTATATCTTTATATCTTATCACTAGAGATGAGTGAATCGAATACCACAACGTGGAATTTGATCAGAATTTTAGGAATTATTCGATTCGCCTAGAAGCCGAATTTCCTAGTGATTTTTGTCAGCGAATTGATTAATCCGAAAAATTCAAACTTACTGCCTTCATTTGCGCGCAAACGGCTGCCAGCCTCCATCTTACTTGAAGATCTCGGCCGAAATCCCATGCGGCGTGAGATTACATCATCACACCAACTGGCATGATGACATAATCTCGCACCGCACAGGATTTTGGTTGAGATCTTCAAGCAAGATAGCGGCGGCCGGCCCATTGCGAGCAAATGGACGTGGTTAGTTTGATGTAATTTTTTTTAAATGTTAATTTCACACTGTTTGTACACTCAGATGTTGCGATCATGTATGAACGCGGCATCTAAAAGGTACAACGATGGGAATGGCACTATTGCAGCTCTCTGTCATTGCACCTGCTACTTACAACAAAATGCGCTTCGTGGCAAAGTAATTAGTCACGGATTGAATTTTTTTCGTAAAATTCGGCGAATCAGCCGAAGATGAATTTTCATGAAATTCGCTCATCTCTACTTATCACTTTTATAAAATCTAGATGAATTAGGCTACTTTCACATTTGCAGCACAGCTCGCCAGCAGGCTATTCCGGCATAGAATGCCTGGAATCGTCTGGACAAAAATTGTTGTGTGCAGTGGTTTTTCTCCAGCTGGATTCCAGCATATGTGCCAGGTAGCGGGCAGATCTCAGCTGGACCTCATTATAGTCAATGATGCCTGGCACTCTAGTAAAATCTAGCAATGCCAGGTCTGGAGAACTCTGGCAGGCTATCTGCTGGAACAGACTTCTGGAGAGCTGTGTCGGAAATGTAAAAGTAGCCTATTTAGCCTAGTTATGTATTTAGGTCAATATATTTTACTGTTATTAAATCCATGTAGTTTGGTGTTCCAGAAACTAGGGGTGGACTGGGAATTTAAAGCGAAAAAATAAATGAAAGTGTCCTCATATTATAGGCCGGTCCAAATTGACAGATGACAGGGCAACACAAGTAGGCAGGGCCAACAAAAGTAGACAGGCTACAAAACCATAGTGCTGCACAACATCCCACCATAGTAGAACCAAATACCATAGTGCAGCACAAAATACTACCTCAAAAGAGCCAAAAAACAAAGTGTCACTGGGTCAGGTACCTATTTTAATTACCTAAATGAATAAATTCTGAGACCATCAGATAATTATGTACCCAGTCGACAGCCATGAGGTGTAGTGTCTACGCCCAGGCCGTCCCTGGTAGGAACAGTCTGTTTTGACATTTAACATAGCTTTGACAATGCTTAAAGGGGTTGTCCTTAAAAAAACATGGATACTTCCTTCTGGAACTAGGTACCAAGCTTGTCCATGGGTTACTGCTCTTCACCGCTAAAGGGACTAGAGCTTAGTTGCAACACTAGGCATCACCTGTACACAAATGTGGCACTGTTTTTGGTAAAAAAAAAATCTGCTTTTTCATGATCCTTGACAACCCTTTTAAAGATGAAAAGCAAATTTATAAGAGATGAGTCCATGTTTGTCCATGAAATTAGACAAACAACATTTTAGAGGAAAGTGGAGAAAATGGTCAGTAATGGTCAGGATTTTCTCAGTACAAATATTGATGATATTTTTCTAAGGCATTCCATCAAAGTCCAATAAGTAAGTATATGACCTCGGTGATCACACCGATTGATAGTACACAGTGGCAGCAGTGAGATGGGAATGACTGCTTTTTTGCCCTGACCTTGGACTGCTTTTTGGATTGTATGTTCTCTGCATGCCCAGACCTGGGCCTATCCCTGACTATGGTTTTGCCTGATCCTTTGCTGCTCCGTATTGGTGTCTGTTGACCCCAGTCGGTCAGTTGCCAAACAGAAACTGATCCAGGAGACAGCAGCCTGGTGGTTCCCTGGCAGCAAAGTCCAGATTCCTGTATAGGGTTTAAAGGGGCAAGACCAGGAGACTTCCAGGATTATGCCCTTAGGAGTAGCCCCAAGTCAAATCTGTTTGGTTGACACAATGTTCTATAATCTATGTGTTACAGAGTCTATCAAATGGTGGCCACCATTTTGAAAGATTTGTCCGAATTGAATCACAAAAGAAATTCAACATGAATCCAATCAGTTTTGAATCGATTCACTCAGTGTCCACACAAGGACAAAACAAATACATGTAAAGAAAATGAAGGGTTAATACATCAAAAAATTACTTGCAGCTTTCTAAAGTATTTTTAATTATACTGATAAAGAAAATTTTTGATGTGATGATTTCAGCTGGCAATAATTACACGATTAAGCTCAAATGAATGGTTGGAAATAAATATGTTTTGATCGTTAAGTGACAGTCGAGAAGACATCTGCAACACTATTAATCTCGTCATGCATTATTTAAAATGAAAGATGGCATGGATTTTAAATTGTTTAAAGCAGATTAGTTTTCAGGTCTGAAAAAAATGTTAAAAACAAAACTTTTTCTCTGTTAAAATTCTTAATTTAAAAAAGAAAATGGCTTATGACTCTAAGATTGATAGGAATTCCGTGAGCTATGGTATTTGATGTCTTGGATGAAACATGATATGCAGAGAGCAGACCTGGAATCCCATTTTAAAGAGGATCCTTGGTGGCAAAGCCTTTAATTCACTACTTTACTCTGTCAAGATTTCTAATACCTCCAGCTGGAGTTCTTGATATGCCTCAAGGTAGATTTTACTTGTTCTCATATAATCAAACACGTAGGGCATCATAATGAGTGCATGAAAGATTGACCTCCATAAGGTGCCCCCTGTGAAACATTCCTCCGAAGTCTGATTACTCCAAAAGCCCAGGCATCACAGTCACAGTTAATGATATCAGTTACCACAGCAAGGTGCCTTAGGCATTGCTTCCCAAGGTCACCCAGCGCTGCGGTACACTTTGCTTTCTCCGCTCCGTGTTTATTGTTGCCTTTAAGCAGAAACCCAATTACAAGTGCCTGGCATGTCAGTGGATTCTGTGATGTTACAATACAAAAGTTAATAAATACAAGTCCTCACTTCTGAAAAATCTAGAACCTTGCATCACATATAGAATTTTTCTTTTTTCTTGTTATCAGCTGTATTTGTTATAATATGCATCTTCATATATGTAAGAAGATATAATGCAGGCAGCTGTGTGGTGTTGCTGAAAAAGTAGTATTAGATTCTGGTTTCACAGAGGTTTATTGATCATTGACAAAACTAGTGGCTTATTAGTTCAGCAATAAAAAAGGAATTTTATTTTTTGTGCATTTCTGTATATTTATGAAAAATATTACCATATGCTTTTCTCTATTTTTGTTTTATTAAAAAAAATAACATTTTGGTTTAGGCTACATACAAACGAACATATTTTTTTTCCGTGTCCGTTACGTTTTTTTTTGCAGATAGAATGCAGACCCATTTATTTCAATGGGTTCCGCAAAAAATGCTGACAGCACACCGTGTACTATCCGCATCCGCATGTCTGTTCCGTAGCCCCGGAAAAAAAAATTGAGCATGTCCTATTCTTGTCCATAAAGCATAGGCATTATTACAATGGATCAGCAAAAAAAAAACAGATCCACAAAAATAATAAACGGATGTCGTACAGACGCTATAGTTTTT
Source organism: Bufotes viridis (assembly GCA_033119425.1). Classification (NCBI taxonomy): domain Eukaryota; kingdom Metazoa; phylum Chordata; class Amphibia; order Anura; family Bufonidae; genus Bufotes; species Bufotes viridis. The sequence goes on along the minus strand of CM065598.1, from coordinate 83,595,462 downwards.
TTTTTTTGTGGATCCGCAGTTCGCGGACCACAAAATGCATACCTTCATGTGCATATAGCCTTATTTTATTATTTTGCAAACATTTTATACATTATTAATAAGGGCATGTTTTTGTTTGCTTTTTAATTGCTTTTATTTTATGCAATTTTATATGTCTTTTAGAAAGACTTTGTGTGACCAAAAACATCACAAAAATATGCTTGTAAAAAAAAGCTGGAATTTTCATGGACACTTATAATGGGGGGAATTATTTCGTTGTTTTGATGGAGGCTATGTTGCCATAATTTCTGGCAAATATATCTAATGTTGCACAATGTTTGACACCATTAGTTTATCTTAAAGTCTGTCTCTTGCATCTTGTCATTTAACTCCAGTTTTTATGATACACGTTTACTGGAGTGAGATTGAGACAATTTTAGCTAAAAAAAAAGAATTAGAATTTTTTATTTATTGCAAATGATAAATCTGTCTTAAATAAGCTCAGAAGGATAACCACGCCCATTTTGTCACCCACTTTTTCAAAATTATGAGTAGTGTAAAAATTCAAAAAGTTTCAAATTGTATTGAGCAAATAAGCCCAAAATGCCACAAAATGCCTTTTTGCTAAATTTTCTGAACATTATTCTGGAGTGAAGGGCTTGATAAGCTCCTGCACCATATGTAAAGCATTTAATGGGTTATTCATCCCTGGACCTCCTTCAATCAGACCTCCCAGTGTGGCCAGACCTGTGTAAACAATCATACCTACCCGATCCCTGCCGCTAGGATCCAGCTCAGTGCTGATTTCTGGTGTCCTTGCTTCACTATCTGGTTGGTCAGAAGTCGCATCGTCACTGCAGCCAATAACATTTCCCCCAATAGTCACCTGACCCAGTAACATGCTGTTTCGGGGACACATCATTGCTGAAGCCATTCATTGGCTGATGTGGCCATGTGACCCCCACCAAACTGGATGTTGACACAGGGAGACCAGAGATTTGAATAGAGGAGCTGGAACCCAGAAGCGGGGATCAGGTAAGTATGATTCCCTCAGCAGGTCCAAGCAACTTGGGGGGAGGGGGGTCTGCCTGAAAGGCCCCTGGGGATTAATAACCCCTTTAACACCTTAGTGTCCACCCATATGCCATTTACAATGGTCACTAAGGGGCCATAGGCTGGGCCGCCTCCCTTTTACAGCTGCCCAGTCTAAGCGCTACAAGGGTCTCCCATGCTGTGGAGAGCGGAAGCTTGGCTCTCACATAAGAGCTGTTCTTCTGCTGTAATGGCCCAGACTAGCTGTAGGGCTGATCGGGCTGTTTAACCGCTTACATGCCATGGGCAATGGCACCTGCTGCATGTAAGCCGTTACAGAGAGAGCAAACTCTGTCTTTTAACCTTCAGCACCCCGTAAATGATATTGTGGGGTGTCAATGTCAGTGCAGGCAGGCTGGGTAGGCCCCAAGCCTGCCTCTAGCATTTCTCAGCAGGCTGAACCTTTCTCTTTTGCACTGCAGCCTGCTGGTGAATAGAGATGTCGCAAACAGAACGTTAACGGCGAACGCGAATTTCCGCAATTGTTCGCGAACGTGCGAACAAGGCGAACCGCCATAGACTTCAATAGATAGGCGAATTTTAAAACCCACAGTGACTCATTCTGGCACCATAGTGATGGAAAAGTTGTTTCAAGGGGACTAACACCTGGACTGTGGCATGCCGGAGGGGGATCCATGGCAAAACTCCAATGGAAAATTACATAGTTGACGCAGAGTGTGGCAAGGTGAATTCGCAATGCGATTAATATAACCTGCATTAATCGCATTGCGAATTCAACTTAGAGCTGAGTTCCTAATGGTTGTATTGCTAGAATATAATGAAGATTGAATTCTCAATCTTCGTTATATTCTAGCAATACAGCCATTAGGAACTCAGATCTAAGTTGTAATCGCAATGCGAATAATACAGGTTATATTAATCGCATTGCAAATCCAACTTCTATAATGCACTATTCATAGATATAGCACTGTATTCGTTACTTCCTACTTTCCCACCATTAGCAAACTCGGCAAAGTTGTAATCTCAATTTCTCAAACCGATAATACTTACAATTATTAATCGCTTTGCAAATCCATTTGATGCCTCTATTTGATTGTATATGACGGTTAAATACCACCAACTTTCTACTGCCTCCGAGGCAAGATATCTGAACCCCCCAGGGGCCATTTGGGCGTTTTTGATAGAAAACACATCAAAAACGCATCTGCGTTTTTATAATTTTTTTATTTTTTATTTTATTTTTTTGTGTATTTTGCCACATTTGGTTGCATATTTACATTTGGTATAGGCAAATATGGTAGTCTAGATTATTACTCTGCCAAAATCTATATTCAGCTACATGGCTTAGAAAATATGCTGTCAAACAATGATCCTAGGTTTTGGTATAGACACATGATCTAGACTACCATATTTTCCTATACCAAATGTAAATATGCAAAATACATATTTCATATGTAGCAAAATTCACAAGAAAATAAAATAAAAAATAAAAAAATTATAAAAACGCAGATGCGTTTTTGATGCGTTTTCTATCAAAAACGCCCAAATGGCCCCTGGGGGTTCAGATATCTTGCCTCGGAGGCAGCAGAATGTTGGTGGTAGTCAACCGTCATATACAATCAAATAGAGGCACCAAATGGATTCACAAAGCGATTAATAATTGTAAGTATTTGAGATTATAAATTTGGCGAGTTTGCTAATGGTGGGATAGTAGGAAGTAACAAATACAGTGCTATATCTATAAATAGTGCATTATAGAAGTTGGATTCGCAATGCGATTGAAATAACCTGTATTATTTGCATTGCGATTATAACTTAGAGCTGAGTTCCTAATGGTTGTATTGCTAGAATATAACGAAGATTGAGAATATAGTGCTATATTCGTTATCTTCGTTATATTCTAGCAATATATTAGGAACTCAGCTCTAAGTTGTAATCGCAATGCGATTAATACAGGTCTGTATTGAGGGTCTGGGAGGGAGACTGATGTACTAGCCCTAAAAAAGGACTTTTTGGGGTGCTGTCAGATAAGTCTTTCAGGACTGGAGTGGACACTGAATACACTAGCCTAGCTATCGATTTCTCTATTAAATCAACAGCAGCTACACTCTCCCTCCTCTCACTAAAACTGCAGCTTCCAAATAATTCTAAAATAGATGCTGTCCAGGAGATGGGAGGGTCTGGGAGGGAGGGTATGCTGCTGATTGGCTGGAATGTGTCTGCTGACTGTGAGGTACAGGGTCAAAGTTTGCTCAATGATAAAGTATAGGGGCGAACGCGAACATTTCATATGTTCGCCCTCCACGGCGGACGCGAACAAGCTATGTTTGCCGGGAACCGTTCGCCAGCGAATAGTTTGGGAAATCTCTACTGGTGAATGTCAGTATAGCACTGACATTAAAATGCATTGCACTATAGAAATAGATGTAATGTATTTTAGAAGAAATTAAAATATTTCCTATTATCGTACCCTTGTGGGACTAATAAATAGTTTAAAAAAAAATTAAAAAATTAAACCAAAAATTCCAAGAAAAAAAAAATTTTATCCATTGAAAAAATGCTTTGCAAGATAAAATCTCCTCCATATATCGTCGCATCCGTAAAGACCCACACTACACAAACATCATGTAATTTAATAAAACAACAACAAAAAATGCCAGAATTGCTGATTTTTGCTTAGTTTCCACCAACAAAAAATGGAATACAAAGCGGAAAATTGTATTTACCCCTAAATAATACTAATAAAAACTACAAGCAAAAATCACATCCTGCCACAGCGCCGTAGAAGGAAAAATAAAAATGATCGGGGTTTGGATGTGGTGATGCAAAAACTTTTCTTTTTTTTATGGGGGTTTTATTGCGCAATAGTAGTAAAACATAAAAAACCCTATATGTATATATGTAAACTTATATGTATTTATTTGACTGTAATTGTACTGTCCCAGAGAATAAAGTTATTTATGCAAAAAAAAATTAAAAAGTTATAGCTCTTGGAAGGCAAAAATGAGAAAAATGAAAAAAAAAAAAAATTGCTTGGTCAGTAAGGTCCAAAACATGTTGAACACTAAGTTCCCTTACAGACGACCGTCACAAATTAGGTCCGGATGCGTTCCGGATGCACTCAGTTAAAAATGCGCGATTTTGCAAGCAAGTTCATTTAGTTTTGTCTGTGAATGCTTTCAGTTCAGTTTTTTCACGCGGGTGCAATGCGCATTGAGTGATAAAAAACTGAAGGTTTACAAACAACATCTCTTAGCAACCGCCTGTGAAAAACGCATTGCATCCGCACTTGCTTGCGGACGCGATGCAATTTTCACGCAGCCCGAATCACTTCTATGGGGCCAGCGTTGCGTGAAAACCGCTGAATATAGAACATGCTGCGATTTTCACGCAATGCACAAGTGATGCATGAAAAACAACGCTCATGTCCACAGGCCTATTGAAATAAATGGGTCCGGATTCTGTGCGGGATCAATCCGTTCACATTACGCTTTGTACCCGCACGGAAAACTCGCTCATCTGAAAGGGGCCTAGGGGGTATTGTGATAAGTTGTGATAAGTTATAAGTTATGTATTTGTAATTCTGTACATTTTATATATTTACGAAAACTTTTTTTTATCTGTTTAGTGCAGTCATTCATTGGTTTACTTTTTTCATTTGACTTTTTTTTTCTCTTCCTAGTTGCTATCACTGTTTAGGAGCTGTCCAGACATTCAGCAGTGCGTACAGTAGCTGACACATGACATAACGATATCATCTGTAACAAGACTTATTGCATTCTGTAAGGACCTGTCATTTTGAACCTGAGTTAAATAAATGGTATTTACACTTATTCTGAAAGCCTGGGGGAGTTATTAGACACTGTCCATGGCCTAGATTTTTTAGGTTCTGTTAAATTAGGGCGAATAAAGCTAAATGTGGAATGACCTTTTTTTTTCTTTCTTTTTTTAGGTAGCATTTTTTTTTTTCCGTTAAGCCACAATTTGCATTTACACCTACGTCAGCTTAGGGTATTTGCTTAGGCTGAAAGCATTATTGCTTCAAGATGACAGCTCATTAACTTCAAGTAAAATATTGCGATTTTATAGAAAGGTAACTATCGCTGAAATGATTTATGCTTGTTTAGAAACATAATTATTGGGATAAATAACGGCATGGGAATGATAGCGGGCGATTCAATGTAGATAGTAATTGAGACGTGCAATGATGCAACAGTCATTGTAGCTCTATAGAATAATGTCAGATGAGGAACTCTATTGACGTCTTTGAATAATCTGTATAATATGCTGAGAGCTTTTGCTGCATGAATTTACAGAGGTGACTACACTATGCCAACACTTTAAGTCTATGACATCTACCATTGAGTTTACATAAACTAATTTGGGACTCACTAGAAATGTCAATTTTCCAACTAGAAATGTCAACTTTCCAACTTGAGCTATCTGAATTTTCTCTGCATGTCAACAATGGATTATCATATGAGCAAAAGCGGTAATTTAGTATATATATGTAGATATGTCCTATCTTATCGTTCTACAATATACACTGATGAGCAAAAGAATAACAATTAGGGATGAGCGAACCCGAACTGCAAAGTACCCGGAGCCGAACCTGAACTTTTTCACTGAAGTCCGGGTTCAGTGTTTGGTTGATTTTATTATTTTCCGTCATAATATGGTTATATTGGAAAATAATAGCATTCTTAAGACAGAATGCAAAAAATATGGCCATTTACAGGTCACCTCACTCACCATGTAGGAGAGCACGGTGACGTCATCACGCACATCACAGGTCCTTTGGTAGGTCCTGCTGAATGAAAATAGAAGAGACTGCTGCAGCGCGATCAAGTGGATGAGGTGAGGTTTTTTTAACCCCTAAATGGCCATCTTGTTTTGCATTCTGTCTTAAGAATACTATTATTCTCCAATATAACCATGTCATAACGGAAAATAATAAAGTGAAGTTCTGGTCCCCATTGACTTCAATGGGGTTTGGGTTCATGGTCTAGTTTGGGTCTCAAACCTGAACTTTGACTTGTTGTTCGGCCGAATCTGGCAAACCCAAACTTCCACAGGTTTGCTCATCCCTAGTGAGAACATTTTGAACTTTTGACTTTCAGGCTCCATATCTCACCATCCACTACACCTTTGAACATGAGATGACCATCATTTCACAGACAACCATCTTGGCTATCTCATCCATAAACTTGACTTTTGGCTATTTAGCATATGATTAGTTCTGCAGATTTCTTGTCATAAAACTGTATTGTTACTGTTTTGCTCCTGGTGGTGGAACAATCTTTTTCTTCTTGTATACTACAAATGACAACCTGTTCTCACATTCCCTAATAGCTCAGTGTGTTATTACTTTGATTTCCAAGTGAAAGGTCACTGATTTGAATCAAGGAGCAGTTGTGAAGAAGATTTCCCGAGAAAAGAGAAACATCATAATCCAGCTCATGGGTAGCGGTATCTCGACCAAGAAAATTGACAAACTGTATCATGTAAGTGGCATGAAAGTTGGAAAAATACGAAATTAAGTCTTTCCATCCATTCCAAAGCCAAGAGGTGGACATCCAGGCAACAATTTGGCTCATCAGAAGGTCTATTACTTCTGGTGCAACAAACACGAGAGTGGAGGTAGCTCATATGCTTCGTAATAGTGAGATTACAGACGTCCATGTAAGCACCGAGCGACGCACATTACATAAGTCTTTAATGGTGGCTCGAAAAAAGGTGAAGAAGCCTCAACTTCAATATCATCATAAGAAGCGTCGGCTCGAGTTTTAATAAAATACAAACAGTAGACAGTAGAAGATTGGAAATGGGTGAATTGGAGATAAAAGTCAATAGACCGGGCTCTGCTGGGTGCAAATGAGTCTGGAAGAAACAAGGGAAAAGGGGCTAACGGAATTTGGAGAAGAAGATAAGGAAATGGATAAAAAGAAGGCTGAAGCAGAAAGGACACCCCTTAGAAAGGACACAACCCCTGGGCCTCTTAGATTGTTATGTACGATACAATGTTTGATTTTTTTTAAAAAATTTTTATTAATCTAGTTATAACCTCTTTAACTTATTTAGGACATATCTTTATCTACCTGCTTTTGGCAGTGATGCTCTTTGCCATTTTGGCACTGTATTACTCTATTGTTAGATATTCTATGGAAGTAATATTTGAGTTGAGTACCATATGTCACAGTTCAGTAAACATGCTATAGGGCACTATTATGAAGATACAACTATATGGCACTGTTATATAGACATTATATACTGTAGCATAAAATATTGAGGACTGAATAAAGTTTTAGCCTTAATTTAGCGCACAAAATGCCAATTATTCCCAGGTGTCTGTGGTTCTCTCTTCTTATGTGGATGACACTGTTTCTTGCTAGTTATATGCTATAGGTAATCAAGAGGGAGAATCCAAGATATTGAGGCAGCTCTGGAGTGCACATAAGCAGGACTTGAGTGAATGGGTTGAAGTTACACAGAAGACAGCAATTAGTCTGCAGCTACAGTACCTTCCCTGATTCTACTGTAAACATATTTATGGATAAAGGAATAAGACGAGAAGCTGACGTCAAGTACAAGAGGTTTTCCACTCTTTAAATATTGATGACTAGAAATTAGCAAAGTTCTTATTGGATTGGATTGGGCTGATTAGCCGAATTTTACAAAAACATGTGCTAATTACTAATTACTTTGTCACGAAGCGCATTTTTTTGTAAGTAACGGGTGCAATGACAGGGAACGGTAATTGCCCCGCCTCTGTCATTGAACCCCTAACAAGCAACGTTCATCGCTGATCATGGCATCTGAGATCAATATTAAAACATTTTAGGGCTCCAACCTTCCCTCATCTATCCCGTTACTAACCAAAGCACCCCTCATTGTATGGGCTGAGGTTCACAAGGCAGCAGACGTTTGGCAACACCCTTCCCCCTTACTGACTCTAGGTGACCTACTAGGCCTATCAGAGCCCTTTGGCTCCCACTGGTTAGACAAACAACGTGCCTTCAAAAAATATAAAGTGATCGGCATTGTCTTAGATGGGAACTTCCCAGATTTTGACGCCTTAAAGACACGTCTCTCTGACTCCCCCCTAGATAGGCTGACTTATCAGACCCTCGCTCAGGGATTTCGGAGTATCGAGTCCCCCAAATTATTGGAAAGGGACCTTCTCAGCTTTGAGAAACTGGCTGCCGTTTCCTCCAACCCACCTAAAATTATTTCTGCTCTTAGTAAACTACTGGTTAAGCCATATACCGAAGTTGCCCCACCCTACATAACTGCCTGGGAGAGGGAACTCCAAGTAACCTTTACATCGGATGATGTCTCTGATATACTTGCACAGGCCTGTGGTCCCTCCCGGTGCGTCACGCTCCAAGAAACGTCATACAAACTAGTTAGCCGCTGGTATAAAACCCCGGCTTCCCTTCACCAAATGTTTCCACTTGTTCCTAACTCTTGTTGGAGATGTGGAGCAGCGGAGGGACGTACAGGCATATTTGGATGGATTGTCCGCTGATCACGGACTTCTGGTCGAAGGTATCTGGGGTGTTGTCGCTGGTGTGCCCAAATTCTCCGGTGCTTACCCCCATGATTTTTCTAAATGTTCTTCCAGAAGCAACGCATGTTTATAATGTAGATCTTTGGAGATATCTGATTCTTACTGCTAAGAGCATGATTCCTCTATATTGGAAACAGTCAGCTTCTCCTTCACTCTCTCATTGGTTGGCGAAGACACAGCAAGTAGCGGTTCTGGAAGGTATGTGCTCACACACTGTCAAAGCTGAGAGCAAATACAAGACAATTTGGCAGACATGGCTCACATACTACAATAGCATCGACATGCATCGACTCGCTCTTTGCGATTCAGGTTCCTCTGAAGTTGCCCCCCGGACGTTGCAGGAGTGATCATATCCTCTGTACTTTGTTGTTGTGTCTCACCTAGGGATGCTGTACACCTGATAGCACTTTCTCTCAGCTCTGCTCAACATTGGAGCAGGCAATCCTTATTGTTCCTAGACTTGCACCTATACTGTAGTTCACTGGCCGTTACCTCCCGATGTTAATACATTTGTGTATGTATTGCCAATTTGTGCATTGGTTGTTGATATCTTTGATTTGTATGTCCATCTCTTACAAATAAAGAATGAATAAAAAAAAAAAAAAAAAAAAAAACATTTTAGGGGATGCTCATTGAAAAAAAAGTTAAAATTGTACCTCATCCATTTAAGTGAGAAGAGGCCGCCTTGGCCATCTTGCTTGAAGATCCAATGCAAAATCTTGAGATTTTGCACAGGATCTTCAAGCAAGACGGTCATGGCGGCATCATTGTGCTGAAATGGATAGATAAGTATGTTTTTTTGTTTTTGTACAGATCTCCGTACAGTATTAATCTGAAGTTTAAAACAAAGCGACTTTGGATGTAACATTCGAAGCTCGCTTTGCTCCTGACTAGTCGTCGTTAGGGATTAGCAAACCCATGGAAGTTCGGGTTAGCCAGGTTCGGCCAAAATTGACTAGTGATGAGCAGCAGGGCAATATTTGAATTTGCGATATTTCACGAATATTCGTTAGAATGTTCATCATATATTCGCAAATATTCGTATTCGAGATTATTCTCTTGATTGCGAAAAATTGTCAATGTAAAAATCGCATAATGTGAATTCGGACCGCACAATACAGTTGTGGGTCACTTTGGCTACATTTTTCAAGCTGCTTGAAGTTTCCTGAGTTTATCCTGACTGAATTAGAATATTCTTCATTTTTTCATTTATTTCTAGTAAGGGCAGGTTAATCGAATAAGGGCGGGTTATAGGCAACTTTCCTATTGGGTTGGCTTGCTAGAATTTGAGAATATGGTGTTATATACTGTATATTCGTACCGATTACATTTACTACTCTAATGGGTTCTGATAAAAAAAAGCGAATATTCGTTTTTACGAATATATATCACACTATAGTCTACATATTTGCAAATTCTAGCAAGCCATCCCAATATGAAAGTTGCCTATAACCCACCCCTCGATTAACGCGCATATTACATTGCTGATATTTTGCATAAGAAGAAATAAATTAAATAATAAATCAGATTCTAATTCACTAGATATTGCAGCCTTCTCACATTGGCCCAAAAGTAAGAAGCAGGCAGATAATGGGTTCAGATGAAAAAAAATTGCCAAATATTCATTTTTACGAATATATATCACTATATTCAAAATATTTGCGAATTCTCAAAGTTGCTATATTCGCGTTTAAAATTCGCTATTCAAATATTCGCGCTCAACACTAAACTTGACCCGAACTTGATCCTAAACCCTATTGAAGTCAATGGAGACCCGAACTTCACTTTATTATTGTCTGTTATAAGATTGTATATATCGCAAAATAATAGCATTCTTAAGACAGAATGCAAAACAAGGGGTTAAAAACAAGCAAAAAAAACCTCACCTCATCTACTTGATCACACTGTAGCAGATTATTCTATTTTCACTGAACAGGACCAGCCAAAGGACCTGCGATATGCATGATGATGTCACCACGTTAGAGATCACGATGACATCATCGCGCACATTGCAGGTACTTTCGCAGGTCCTGTGCAGTGAAGATAGCAGAGACTGCTGGAGCGTGATCAAGTGGTTAAGGTGAGATATGGCCATATTGTTTTGCATTCTGTCTTGAGAATCTTATTATTTTCAGATATAACCATGTTATAACGGAAAATAATAAAATCACCCAAATTCCAAATCTGAACCCGGACTTCATTGAAAAAGTCCATCTTCAAGTCCAGGTACCCACATTTGTAAAGTTTGGTATGAACCTGAGCTTTGCAGTTCGGGTTCGCTCATTCCTACTCATCATCAATATCTAAAGACTGGAAAATTCTCTAACCAAAAACATTAAAAACTTGGAACTAATTGAAAACCATTGAAAATAAGCCAAGTGACTATTGAAGTGAGGTGCAAATACTGGGGTGACTAGTACAAATCCTGTGATATCATCCTGTAGGGTTCAAATAGAAGACTTTTCTAGTCATTGAATTACTTTAAAACTGGAAATGGAAATGTTTTAATATCACTTTAAAACAGTCCTTCGGTGTAATCTGATGAAAAGAATGCATATTTTATGTGAAGACCTATCAAAGCGTACAGACAAAAAAAATCAGCAATAAAAATGCAAAATGATGCAGTTTAGTGCATCAACAAATGCTCAACTCTGTTACATCAGCAAAGATGGTCTGATTCAAACAGACAAGCATAAAGTGTGAGTGGCAAATGAGAATATATTCTATGCCACCCTGTCATCTGCTGCTGCTAATACAATGCAATTGCCAGGTTTCAGCTAATTTATGACAGACAGTTGAAAATACAAAAGGGAACAGAGCTTTGCTTTCAGTATATGAAAGCTAATGGTTGGTTACATAAGGGAAGAATGACATTGGTGCCTTGAGCCAAAAACTGTCAATATTGAGAGATGCTGAGGACCACGGGCACCTGGCTCATCCCCAATGGTCCACTTACAGGACATTAGAGCGGCAGCAGAGAAGATCAAGTTGCTTAAACTGCATTGCAATTAATTTTGGGATAAAGTTATGTTGAATAAAATGAAAAAAAAAATGAAAAAAAATGAAAAAAAAAATGAAAAAAAAATGGATTGTTGATAGCGGTGATCATAAGTGGAAAGAAGCATTACATAACACATGAGGTTTATGAATTAATTTCTGAAGAGTTCATTAATTTGAGGGATTTTAATGTAGATCTCCATCCAAATGTGATCCAGAAATAAACTATTTCCTACTGAAATTATTTAGAAGGGAGTCTTTTATAGCCTAATCCCTTAAAAGAACCCCTAAAATAGTCCCCACCCCTGAGGAACTCCTACTACTTGTCCACCCTTTGTCCACCCTTTCTAGAAAATAATGGGTCCAATTTTTTGAAATACAAATTGAATAAAATACTTTGACATGCTTCAAAAATGGTTGTTGGGATATGTTGAGCCAAATGGAAAGGTAAGGAAGAACAATTCTGTACCTCATGAGGGATGAGGGATTTATTGTTACTTCTCTTTCAAGTATGATAAAGGTTGTTGCCATCTCTAATCTATACTAAAGGACATCATACTAAAGGTCTTTCTGAAGTTGTGTTTGTGGGGATTCGCATAAAACTTTGTTTCAATACTGTACGGAGTGAGCGCTCTATACAGTATTAAAATGTATTGGCTCTGATGAGTCGAAGTTATTGCTTTGTAAAGTCTCGCAAAACTTCACATAATAACTTCATAAATTGATTTTGACTGTAAAAAAACATTTCCCAAACTCGGGTTCGGTTTCAAGGTACCACTTGCAGTAGAGGTCATGTATCAAAAACCATACAGGTGAAGAGTCATCAAATAGTTTTATTTATAACTTTATACATGTGCTGCTCTGGATTGGAATTAGTCAATCCACCTGCTTCACCTGTGTTAGCGTCACCTTAATCAGGGTTCTGAAAGATATGTCAATTAGAGAACACACCTCGTACTGTCTCTAAGGCTAGTTTCACACTAGCGGGAAGGAACTCTGGCAGGGTGTTTCAGCGGGTGAACAGCCTGTCGGATCCGTGCTGCCACTAGTGCATGCGTGCCTCCGGCCCCATTGACTATGATAGGGGAGGGTCGGAATTCTGGTGGCAGCATGGCAAACATGCCGAGAGGCGGCCGGAATAAAACTACGACATCTGCCTAGCAGCAGCACGGATCCGACAGGCTGTTCACCAGCCGGAACAGCTTGCCAGAGGTATTTGTATGTCCTTGTATTTTTACCTTTTGATAACTGTATTTTTTTACTCACTATCCTTTAGATATTAAAACTTCACTTTAATAAGAGCCTTCTTGTTTTCTAAATGATTCCACAACCTCAGAAGAGTACAATTTTATAATGTATGGACTCCGATGAGCCGAAGTTAGTTGTTCACGAAGTCGTGCGTTGAATAACTTAGGTAGTTGCATTTTAAACTGGAAAACCACTTAAAAACTTAAAACCGAACTTGGCTTTGGTTCTGACTGGTACCTCGGAACTGAAGCCGAGTTCGGTTTCAAGTTTAAAAGTGGTTTTCCACTTTAAAGATCAATTACCGAAGGCATGGGTGACTTTGCGAATAACTAATTTTGGTTCATCAGAGCCCATACATTCAAATACTGTACAGAGACAGATCTCTGTACAGTATTGATCTGAAATTTTGAACTAAGCAACTGCTGGTGGAACATTAAAAGCGCGCTCATATCTAAATATGTTCAATTGCATGGTTAATAACTGTTAGTAGAGTTCTTATGGACAAGTGGAGCCAATGGATGAGACTATCTAGTACTAAGTCTATTAAGGGTGAGATAAATCACTCTGGAATTTGGAAAATTCTTCTATCCTGAGATGTCCTAAAATGACTTTTACTGTCACAGGGTGCCGGCGACGAGATCTTCCTGCGCTGCGCCGCCGGCATCCTGCCTCTCTCCCTGAGCAGGGATGCACGAGGCATCCCCATCTCCCAGGTAGCAGGGGGCGGAGTGGACCCCACCGCACTCCCGCTGTCTGTGTGGTTGGCGTCCTCCGTTCCCCTGGCAACAGTTTCAGACTGAGCACCGAGCTGGCCACTTGGTGCTCGACTTCTGTATCTGAGTGGGTCATGTGACGCTGGACACAGGTTGCCTGCGATTTTGGTCCTGTGCCTAACTGTTACTACTCAGTGCTTCAGCTACTCTGGGTTTTGACCCTTGGCTTTTGTTTCTGACCCGTCCTCGCCTGCCCTCATGTACTGATTTGATATCCTGGTTTGACCCTTGGTGTGTTTGTTTACCATCCTTGTTACCCCTGTTCGCTTACGTTAGTGTTTATCTCTGGCAATTCTGTATTGCTCCTGACACTTTACGTGACTTCGGATACATCTGCAGGGTTCCTTCCTACTGCCTCTGCCTGGCTATATTCTGTCTCTGTCCGCTCTGCCTCTCTGCACTTATAGAGTTTAGGGACCGTCGCCCAGTTACGCCCCGTTGCCTAGGACGGGTAGTGTAAGTAGGCAGGGACATAGGCGTGGGTGGCAGCTAGTGGGTACGCTTCCTCTTCCCCACTTCCTAGTTCATGACATTTACACTTGTATTTTAAAGAGCATCTGTCAGCAGTATCAACTCTGTTAAACCAGACATACTGCCTAATAGGCTTGATCCTTAATTCTAAAGGCCAGCATTGGAAAGCTGAGGTGATGAGGTGCACCAAAGTGATAGTCCCCATCCCTTGGTGCTCTGAAGCTCTGACTTGCAAAACAAATAAAGCTATTTTTCCCTGGAATGCTGCAACAAAAATATGTGATTGTTAGTACAGTTATTTCATGGACAAGTACAGCCAATGGATGAGACCGTCTTTTACCAAGTCTATAAAGGTAGACTTAAAATGTTTTTCCAGGATTTTTTCACTGATGACCTATCCTCTGTTATATCTTACAAATTGTCAATAATAACAATGCAGAACTTGATAATTTCTTTTTGATGCAATGAAGATTATATTTGTAACTGCTATACACGGCTACTTTTGACAAATAAATAAAAAACATTCTAAACAAAAAAACTAGGGGGCTCATTTACTAACATAAATTCACCTATTTTTGGCATATTTCTGGCGCAGATTGTGGCACAGAGATTATTTGCACCGATATCTGTGACTTTTCCCTGCTCACGGCCGGTCTAAAAAAGAGGGCCTGGCGTGGACGGGGAAGGTTATTTATCATTTTCTTTTGTGCGTAGAAATGGTCTAAATTTAAGCCAGAAAAGAAGTTATGTAGAGTCCGGCGCCTCTTCATGACTTTGTCGGATCCACCGCTAGACACAGGGTTATTAAGACCAGTGCTTAAAACGTCAATCTTAATAAATGACCCTCTATATAACTTGCTGCCCGTTTGAAAATCTGAAACTTTTGGAATATTCTTCTATCCAGAGCTGATTGCATTTTCATAAAATGACTTTACTCTCATGCAGGTTAGAGAACCTTTGATGGAGCTAATACTCTGGCATTAACTAGATAATTCTCTTATTATTTTGTCTTAAATGTTCCGGGGTGCTAACAAGCTGAAGTTATGAAATTAGCATCGTTAAGTGTGTCCGACAAGTGACAAGCTTTTCTTATTCATTCCATTTCCTTGTTAAAATTTGAGCAGTGATTGCAATTGCATAAATTAAAGGAAGTTCATAAATCTGCAATACCAATTTCATTCCAATCATTTTACTGTCGGTACTTACATTAATAACCAAAGGTAGCATGATAGCACGAATGGCTTTACAGCTGACAATAAGAAAAGCCTGCCTTGATGGCATATGGCAGATGATGACTCTTTGGAATGTACTTCATAGGGTGGCAAATGCAATATATTAAATAACTTAATAATATTTCACGATTCTATTCTATTTCTATTGTTAATTACATTAAAAAATCCTCAAGCATTGTAGTGCTTATTAGATTGGATAGATTTCAGTGGATGCTAGTGACTAATTCCTGGTGATGTTACCACGTGCCAATAAATTAAAGGGGTTTTCCGGTACTTTTATTTTGATGACCAATCCTCAAAATAAGCCATCAATATCTGATCGGTGGAAATCCGTCTCCATTCATTGTGTAGTGGATAGAGCGGGTTACTGAATCATTGCTCTCAGTCACTTTAGTAACCATCTCTGTCCACTACATAATGGATGGAGCTATGCATGGTGTTCCAGCTCTAGGGGTACTACGGAAAAGCAGATCAGAAAAGGTGCCAGGTGTTGATCCTCAGAAGATCAGACATTGCTGGCCTGTCATGCGGATAAGATCATTAATAGAAAGTGCCAGAAAAAGTTCTGGTGCAACCAATTACCTTCAAATATCACATAATTAGTGAAATAATGTCCACTTGTGTGCAAGCTAAGTGTCACATCATCTGTCATTAGCCATTACATATACACACATATTTTTTAAAAGGCCACAGAGGCTGCAACACCTAAGCAAGAGGCATCACTAACCAAACACTGCCATCTCTGGCGTTGCCTGCTGGTAATTGTCAGAATAACATTGCCAATAAAATGCAATACATTATTCTGAAAGTGTATTGCATTTTAAAAAAAATAAAAAAGCTGTCTGTTATAGTCCTGTGGGACTATTAAGTGGTAAAAAAAGTAAAAAAAAAACTAATTTATTCAATAAAAATATCCCATAAAAAATACGCTTTTTTCCATCAAATATGCTTTTCAATGAAAGAAATTTGTAAAAAAAAAAAAAATCTGGAAGAACTAGAGAACGATAGAATATAAATTATATATTTTGTTTTAGGTACTGAAGGAGATGTCTTCAGCTAAGCCAAGTTGCTTCTATTTTGAAGATCCTCCTCACCGCATGTACATATTTAGGTTAAATCAAAATGACTACAACCACCTACTTCCTATACAGTTGGCGTCATTTCATGACCACTTTCAAGGAAGTGTGATGATTCTCCTTTAAGTATGCAATAATTACATTTTTTGATTATTTTAGTTTTCACTTTAGAGATATTAGTGGTTCTACCTGATCGATAAGGGCCAGGCCAACACTGATTATGCATTACTGGCAAATCCATGGTAAGAATAAGTTGAGCCAATTTTTTGAAATTCATTTTGGGTCCAAATAGCCAAATTAAAAAAAAAAAAGTTTCCGTTCCGAATCAATTCTACCCAAATCAAATATGCTCCAGTTGATCTGCAATTTGGAATATAACACTTTTTGGTCTACTAGGACTATTTTTTTTTGGAAAGACTGGGATGAGAGAGAGAGCAACTAGTATACTACTGTGGGCTTCTTGGCAATATACTTGTCACGACCTTGTGTTAAGGTCGCAGCTTCATCTTGTTGCCAGCGGCAACGTTTTATGGTTGCTGCATGTGTAGCTTATGTATGTCTGCCTTACATGTGGTTGCCGTTGGCAACAAGTGTCTCGGCTGGTTGTTTTGGCCGAGGCGCTGTTGTCGCGCATGTGGTTGCCTGGGGCAACATGTTGTTCTCATGTGCGTGTCTTTCCCTTTTTTGGCGTTTTCCCTGCTTTGGTTTGCCCGGGGTTAAAGATGTTGGAGTGTGTTGGAGTGTGTTGGGTGTGGCCTCAGGTCTCTTTCTATTCTGGTTTGTTGGAGCCTGAGGTCAGTTTGCTTGTTGTCAGCTTGGTGTGGCGCTCTGCTCCTGGGCTGTCTGTGTACCTTCTGTGTGAGCCACCCTTAGTTGTCATTGTTGTTATCTATGTCCTTGCTTACCCCTCTGTGTCTGTTCCCTGGACCCTTCCTCTCGGTATTGTTGTCTGGTGTGGGTTATGTTGGGTTTTGTTGCATGTCAAGTGTGGTGTGCCATGTCTGGTATTTGTGGTGCTGTTACCAGCATTTCTGCTTGACGTTTTCCTTTTGGTGTGTGTATGTTGCTCCGGAAGGGGCTTGCTTTTCCAGAGGGGTTTAAGAAAAAGCAAGACTGTATGCTTCCCAGCCAGGAGCCTCCATGCATCTTGTAGCCGCAGGGAGGTCCGGGTTGTCGTTTGTGCCATCCTTCCATCTCGGATGCGGCAGGTAAGTGTTGATAGCATTTATGTTGCTGTGTTTCTTACCTGCCATACTGTTTCTCCTATAGTCTTGCACCCTGCCAGCTACTGGGCCTCTGGAGACGCCTGTCATCCGTGTTAGTGGATGAACAGGTGTTCTCTGCCCTGTCACCATCTGTAGGGCAATGCAGGGATTCCTAGGCTTCTAGGCACGTGGGTATGAGTCGCCTTACCTTTGAAGGGGGCTCATACAGCTAAGAGACTAGGGCCTGTTGAGGGAAGCTTTAGGAGGTGATCAGCTCCCTTTTGCATTGCGGCCCGGTAGCCATGGACATTGCGCGATGGGGGTTTCCCTCACTCCCCATTGTGACAATACTCTATACTATACTATACTATACTATATGCATCGGCTGGGAGGGTACTCTTTCTCATATAGAGAGTGCCTAGCATGCCTAGTACTCTTTCTCTCTCATTCTCCTGAAACAAATAAAAAAACATTTGAATTTCTTATGATATGAACTTTTTGGGAAATTAGGTATGAATATAATCATCCTTAGTAGCAATCTTTAAAGGCAGGGAGCATTTAAAGGCATACCTTACTGACTATCAGAGATTGGTATAAAAAAAAATCTAATTCTTCCAAATACTTCAGTACAGATTTTTATACTCAAAACTAGAATGGTTGGGGTGATTTTGATATGAGACACTACAATTTATTTCTATGATCTCAGGTTTTCCCAAAAAGCCCAAGTCTTTCATCAAATGTTCTTCTTCTGTGTAACTATGGATTGATCAAAAATCGATGCAATGTGTACATTTATTTTAATCTGCTGTTGCTGGATTAGGTACTTGTATCTGACATTATTCATTATCTTCCAACTACAGTTTTTAATAGATGGAAAGGCAAAAACATACCCCTTGGGGATACAGGACTGCTGATGTCAATCACTGGCTGTATTGGTGTATGTGACTCCATCCATACAGAAAGTTTAAATGTTGGGACCGGAAGCCTCTTGAAGACAGCCTGAAAGCCATGGATCCAGAATGGAGCAGCAAGGAAAAGGTTAGTATATAGGTCCCCAGAACATTAAAAAATATATATTGGACCATTTCTTTAAGACCTTACACATTACTATATTGTGCCACTATCCAAAATAATTGATTCTTGTAGAACTTGTCAATAATTGGCAAGTTTGTCACTCAGCAATTATAACCTAAGAATCATGGGGGTTATTTTAGAGCCAAAAAAACAACTACTCATACAATTTACTAATCAAAAGTCCTGGTTCATAACTCAGTGGATAAAATATGCAATAATGTGAAACATAAACCTGACTTTGTGCTACACTTCAGAACTTGTTTCAGTCTTTGCTCAGCATCAGTAATATGCATAGAAATCACAATATTTTTCTTCTGTTTTTGCAGCAACTTTTGCTTTCATAAATCTACTCATCCCCACAACTTATGTTCTTCCACATCTCAAATGCAAATCTCAATGATCGGAATAACAAACTCAGCTGACAAAACATTTTGATTACATTACAAGCACATCTATTAGTTATCCTCAACAAGTTGATTAAGAGAGAAAAAATGTCACTGAGCTCACAGAGCAGGCCGTATAACTCAGAGAAGTGTGATATTTCTACCTCGGAACACAACTTGAAAATCAAATTTTATTTATCACTCATTAGTTTTCTATCAGATTACAAGTCAATATTTTCTTTAAAAATACACAAAGTTGGCCTTGTCTGGAGATTGATATAATAAATGAGGAGAAAAGGGATAACTACCAAAATACATTTGGGGTATTTGTGCTAACAGTCTTTTAAGTCACTTAAAGCACATATGTTATCATATCACTCCAGTACTACCATTCCAGTCCCACTCTGGCAAGAGCAGCAGCACTAGAGTAGCAAAACGTTTAAAGGGTAATTTTTTGGTTCTGCATTTTTCAACATGTTCTTGTTTTCTACCAGTTTTTGAAATTCGTAGAAAGATTAAGAGATCAAATTTTTCATTAAATAAATTCAATACATTTATTGCAAATTGCTAGCAAAACCCTTGACAGGTTAGAATTCCCAATACAATAACTGGGTGGTCACACACAAACAGATACAGTACATCTCATGAGGAGCACATCTGTATTAGTGAAAAAAGGCTTCTAATGCTCCAAGCCTATTTAGCATATACTTAAAGGAGTTGTATGGCTGATTAAACTTTTTTTTATTTTTATTAAAAGGCTCACAATGATGCAAAAGTAGTAAAATAAATCCTAGTCACCTTACCGATTCCCCATGACTAACATTCTGACATTTCCTCATCCCCTGATATCTGTCTTTTGAATATAGTAAATGACCACTCAACCAATCAGTTTAAGCATTATGTATCATACAGCTGGCACCCGTAAACAATGGAGCAGGCTCAACTCTTGAGCCAGCACATAATGTACTTTCTATTTATCCAGTAAATTATGTTTGAAGGAGGAATAATCTATAAATTAAGGGGGTCATTTATTAAGAACTGTGTTTTAGACGGAGTTCTTAATACTCCTTTAGCTGGAAGTGGATGCTCCGAAGACGGCCTCTTCATAACTTTGGCGCATCCACCACTTGTCTAAGTCAATGCCAGCATCCCTGCTTGTATAGATTTAGACCATTTTCTATGCCTAAAACAGGCATAGAAAATGATAAATGAGACAAGAGCAGCCGGCCCACTCATACAGGACCTTGGTCAAAACCTGGCGTGAGAGGGTAAAAGTTGCACATCTGTTTGTAAATGGGCCGCTAAATTTCAGCACCCAATGCCAAGTTGCTGCTGCAATGGTGATGATACTCAAGTACAAAAGCTAAACATAGTGGAAATAAGTATCATTGTGTAGGTCATTGAAAAGCTAACATTTCAAGCCTAAGTAAATTGTGGGTACCTACTGTATATAGAACAAGGACAAGCAAAAGGACAAAGTCCATGGTAGGCAACCTAATTAACTAAGTGGATGGAGAGGTTATATTTATAAATAGAGATTTGATAAATTACTTTTGTACATTCAAATTACCTTAGAAGTGACCTAATTACTTTGCTTAAATATAGCCAAGTCAATGAGCTTTTCATACCCAAGACTATACAGGTGTTAGGGGTGAGGCCCAGGAGGTCCACCATTAAAAACAGAGAATGTTCTATTATACGGTCAACAGGAATAAGGGACTGTATGACAAATCTTAAACTGAACGTTTAGAAAGCCTCTTTACAAGAAACGGTGTGATTTTTTTGGAATATTTGACCCTATTATGTATGGAATTGATGCAGGAATGTTTTCCAATTGTGAAGCAGGTCAGAGGAATGTTTTCCACCATTGATATAGTAACATGCATACAGAAATATACTGGTTATCACATTATCATTAAGATGATTATGTTTAGCCTTACTAATAACTATGTGAATAGTCTCCAGAAAGTTTTCTCCAGTGTTCTCATTGAATCTTCGTAATATTTCCAAATTTTGGGGTCTGTGATCATTTGTGTTATGGCTCCAAGTCTTGATTTAGTAAAGGAATATTTGCCTATTATGTTAACATTATTAACAAATGTTTTCACCATCAACAAAGGTCAAAGCCAACAGAATAACATGTAAGACTTTGTTCACTCTAGCATCAAGAATAGAGATGAGCAACGTTATCAAAAATTTGATAAAGCTATTTCGCCAAATTTCAGTTGTGAGAGTTGCTGTGATGGCCAAGTGGTTAAGGCGTTGGACTTGAAATCTAATGGGGTTTCCCCGCACAGGTTCAAATCCTGTTCACAGTGATGACCATCTCTGTTCACAAAGATATTTGCTTCATGGCGATTTACTTTTAGTGGACGCAATGATGGGGAATGGCAATCGTGCTGCCCCCATCATTGAACCCCTTCAGATTCCGAGTTCATCACAGATCACAGCATCTGAGAATAATAGTGAGGGCTTAATCTGGTAAAAAAAAAATACTAACCTTATCTATTTGATTGCAGAGAGGCTGCCTTGGACACCTTGATTGAACACACTGCGTGAAATCTTGTGTAGTGCGCGATGACAGCATTTCACCGTGCATGAGATTTTGCAGGGGATCTTCAATTAAGATGATCGAATTGATGAGGTGAGTATGTATTTCTTTTTATTGTTACCACGAAATTCAGCTTCTCAAATAACTACCTGAAGTTCGGATCAAAATCCACTTTAGATACTTCGATTCGTTTAACACTAATCAAGACCTTCACAATCATGGCAGCCAAGACAAATCCCTTTTAGAATGTGCCCTGGTGGATCCAATTGACTTATAACAGTCTGTCGGTATTTCACCAGGTTTGGAGCATTTCTGACAACAAAAATTATTCTGTATCCTACTCTGTTTTTGCTATCAATACATTGGAACTTCTAGGTGAAAAATTATGCTGACTACATCTATCACTATAATATAGTCAGTAGTCTTTGGGTCAATGGTTTTAGATACCACACAGAGGTTTCCAGTTACCTTTCCTTAAAACTGCTCTTACTTTTGATCTATATAAAATATTATAATTAAGTTAAATCAAGATGAACAAATTTCCTTAAATTTATTTCAGTCTAATTTGTCCAAATCTGCCACCCTACCTCTCTCGCTACAAAAATTGTATCCAAACAAATCTATGAAATCAGAATTTTTTTCAAAAATTCAGGTCACATTTAATTCTAACAATAGTTCCTTTTAACTAGTTAGAAAGAAACTATTTGATCCTATGATAATTCTTGAAAGAGAGAACAACCTGAAGCAACCTGAGCACAAGTTGAAATTTTGCCACTACTGCTGTTGGTGGTCCATTAATTTACATAGCCCTAGTCTATAATGATTTTACATGCTCTTACTATTCCATCACACCACATCAAGGGTATAGTGTTTTCTTCGAACTATATATAACTATTACTTCAAGGAACAAAACAACACATTATTTAGTAATTTCTTCTTATTGCCATGTCATTTTCTTCTCCCTATGTGGCCAGCAACCAGCAGGTACCATCTGCTCCATTGTAATTTCTATGTATAGCCAGATGTGGTGGAGGACATAAAGTACAGTGATCGCCTGTGCAGTACTAAGGATTGGAGCTGTTGTCATAATAACTGAGGATTTACAAATATATACAAATTCTCCTGTATCTAATCAGAATTCTGAAAATTACCCATAAATTAAAAGATCTCAGGCATTGCCTGCTATAAAATAAATACACAATAGGGGCAATTTATTATTTATTATCTTACACTTCATATATCACTTTGAAACTGATGTTTGCTGCTTCTTATAGTAACACTTCATATATCACTTTGAAACTGATGTTTGTGGGGTAAATGGTAAGTGATGGCAAATTCGGTTATATCATTTTAAACTTCATGATCACTTGCATTCGAAACTTACCTTTGAGTCCTCTTCATTATGTGCATGAGCTCAGGAGTCTTCTCAATACATTTTACTGATGGTTTGTTGGAGCACATTGTCAGAATGCAAGTGAGTATGAAGATAAAAATTTCATAACCCGGACTTGGCGTCACTTACCCTGTACACTGCTTACCCTAGTTTGGGGGTGTTCAGAGCTAACAGATTCCCCAGAATAAATTTGATGCTTCCTGGGCTGTCATATAGACAGGATTTGAAAGTAGGTGCGGATTTGTACTAAAATGTGCAAAAAATTTTGCCTTTAGGAATAAAAAAATCTCTTGTAAAACCAGAGGCTATGACCCTCTCAGTTAACCCCATCCACTTCTCTCACTAGCTTTAAAAGTATGTAATCAAATTCATGTCTTATCATGTACACTAACAGTGGGTGACTGTTGAACAGCACCATCTTTAAAGACTTATCTTTTGGGCTGTACGTGTACAGGAGTATTCAGGAAAGGGGTTAAAATTGGTGTGTGTTGAGAAAAGTCACAAATATAGTATAAATATGATGAATCCCAACTTTGGAACTTTTTTCATGACAAAATATTGGTGCAAATCACTTTCAAACTGGTATTAAAACATCTGTATCAATTAAATGATAGTAAGGAAGGTACAGTATACTAAAAATATATTTCCTTGTAAAGAAAAATACAGGATCACACAGGATAATTTGCAAAAGTGCTTAATTTGGAAGAGTCTTTCAGAAAAAGTCCCTGATCAAATTGCTTGTTAATTTATTAATTAGCACATCATCTTTCTGGTGCTTAAACAAATATTCAATTACAATATATAAAAATAAACAAAGTACCAGTATGTGTCTGAATGCTCACTAACTGATACCCTCACAGCTCAGAAATAGAAATGTTTCTTTTTTCACCCTACCCAGCTCTGTACAACTCCTTTGTTTTGATGCTGCTAGGGCTTGCAGCAGGTGGGATTAAAGAGGTATTCCAGTTTTGTGATATTGATTACCAATCCTCTGCCTCTCCGATCGGCTGTTTGAGGAGACTGTGGTGCTAGTGCAAGAGCTGCGTTTTATTCAGTGTTTATCTGCACACTGTCTACATTGTAGAGAGGGAAGAGTGTAATTACAGCTTCCTCTTCCATTCATTTGAATGGGATGAACAATTATAATTACCCTGCTAAACCACTTTAATATAGATAGTGGGCAGGTAAACATTAAAACCATGCAGATTTTGCACTAGTAATGCAGCCCCTTCAAACAGCTAATAGGCGTGGGTGCCAAGAGTCATACCTCCACTGATCTGATATTGGTAACCTATCTTGAGGATAGCTCTAAGCAATGACGTCAGAATCTCCAAAACCAGTGATTTTATTGGGTCAATCCAGCATGTACAAATCTGCAATGTTTCAGCTACATCTCGTCGGACGTATCGGCACGACGTAAGAAAGTGAGGAGTGTTGAGCTGTTGTCAGCTTGAATTATGGATATCCTGAGGATAGGTCATCAATATCAGGTAACCAGAATACCTCCTTAACAAGTTATACAACAATGTTGACGATTTCTCTCCCCTCTTACAGACACTTCTATCTACAACTGTTTGCATTCCCCTCCATGACAATTTGTAAGCTAGTGTTATAGGGACTCACTGTCTGCTCTGCTATTCTGTTTTGTTCTGCATTATCTGCTGCCCAACATGTGAAATATCATCCCTTCTGAGACAGAAAGGGGAGGAGGGCTCTGGAGCAGTCAAGACGAGGCATGTGAAAATCTCAGACTTAGAAAATTTTTGATTTGACCCCAGTGAAAGCTGCCCAGATGCACAACATCATACATAAAATAAGTTTGCACTATTCCATGCATATGTTCTTTTTCCTTAATTATACATGAGGGTAAATACAGATTTATATGGCCACTTTTGAACTCGGTGGCAGCTGGAGATAGCATTTATGATTTTGCAATGGTAAACAGAATGTTCAGTTCAGTGCACAAACGGCCCCGTAGCAGTCTGTGTGTCTCACCGCTAAGGTAGATATACCAATGATGATATGTAATAAAAAGATCTGCCAATACTAACTGTTACTAAAAACACTTGTATGACCATGTCTAAATAGGATAGATATACATAAAACAATGCAGAAGTCACTGTCATAGAATGTCCATCTGCAATACATTTTTATATCGAAGACTGCAGGAGAGTGAACGTGGATGGTATTTCTTAGTCGTTGAAAAGTTATGGGCATATATCAACGGGAGGAGCAGCAACAAAAAGTGACTGGTGCATCGTGAAATGATCTATTATGAAGGATTTAACAATTCATTGGCTGCAATAAATCTGCTGAATTGCAGAAAACCTCTCTCTACCACAGTTCACAGTTCAGTAGTTGATTTTTATACGTCTTTATTTGACATTTGTAATAAAACAGTTGGCAACTGTATTTTCTAGAGGAGTAATTTCTTTCAACTGAATGCACATTTGAAATTATCGCTAGAATTTTAATTAAATTGGACAGTTTTAGGCTTTATCCTATTTGCTTCAGTCTCCAGGCAGTTGACTGTGAGAGATTTTTTTTCTTAGTTATCTTAATAAGTTTTATTGATAAAAATGACAATTTACTAAACTTGATATAAAAGTTAAGACCCTCAATGATTGATGAAATGCAGAGGAAGAAGGGCTTAGCTGAGTGTTATGTTCCTTTAGGTGTGTTTGGCCGAGCTTCACTGGTTAATGCAGAGGGGAAGTAGTAGCACGGGTCATAGAAAGTATATGAGTCAGTCCACCACTCTGCTTGCGTCTCATAGGATCAGTTGAGCAAAATTGTCCCTTTGTTTCAGCAATCAATGAGGTATTGGCATCCAGACTAGAGATGAGCAAATTAAAGCTCACAAAGTGGAATTTGATCTGAATTTCAGAAAAAATTTGATTAGCACCGAAGATGAATTTCCTCACGCTTCGTGGTAACTTATTGCATTTTTTCCTAAAATGGCTGCTACACATGTGAGGACATGGAGCAAGGAACTCTGGGAAGGCGGGATCACCCATTAAGCCATGCATACAGCCAAACAGCAGCCAGCCCTATGATGTCACAGCCCTATAAATAGCCTCAGCAATCTTGTATTCTGCCATTTTCCAGTGTACTTAGTGTAGGGAGAGACGTCAGCAGGCGCTGGGGACAGTGATAGGAAAGACTTGATTGTGGAAAAACGATTTTTAAGTGCAGGAAAAGTATAGGGAGGAATGATTACACAGCATTTATATAGAACAGGGTTCAGTAGGGGAAGTTACAGACTGGGTAATGGGAACAATCCTATTACACCTTGCTGCACTGACTGGGGATCCAAATTGCCATTATACAGCTCTGTCATTCCAGCAAACCGTTCTTGTTATTGAGGTGAAAGTTCTGTTTGATACAGCCATTAACCGGGT
Source organism: Bufotes viridis (assembly GCA_033119425.1). Classification (NCBI taxonomy): domain Eukaryota; kingdom Metazoa; phylum Chordata; class Amphibia; order Anura; family Bufonidae; genus Bufotes; species Bufotes viridis. Next base: position 83,569,056 of record CM065598.1, on the reverse strand, counting down.
TTATTACAAGAAAATATTTCTACAGTCCTTCTTATTTGCCCTTGTGGGGTGCAGTTATATGTTGTAAAGCACTTTTTGCTGTGTATTAGTGGCAAAAGAAAAATATATTTTCCCTTGTGTGGTGCAGTTATATATTCTAAAGCCCTATTTGCCATGTATTAGTGGCAAAATAAAAATATATTCGCTGTTCAGCGTTGCACTTATATGTTGAAAAGCCTTTTGTGAAGTGGAAAAGTGGAAAAAAATTGGAGCTAATTGCCGATCAGCGGTGAAGTTATTTATTCTAAAGCCCTGTTTGCCGTGTATTAGTGGCAAAATAAAAATATATTCTCCATTCAGCGTTGCACTTATATGTTAAACAGCCTTTTGTGTAGTGGAAAAGTGGAAAAAAATTAGGGCATAATTGCCAATCAGAGGAGTAGTTATATATCCTAAAGCCCTGTTTGCCGTGTATTAGTGGCAAAAGAAAAAGACCGTTGAGCAGGGCAGTTATATGTGGTAAAGCCCCTTTTGCGGTATGGACCGAATTATGTTGTGGTGAAATTTTTTATGTGAAACAGGCTTTTTTTGGGGAAAATTGTTGAGTTATTGTAGACTTCCTTTTGCTGTATGGACCAAATTACGTTGTTGTGGGTCCTGAAGTAAACATAACGAAGACACTGATGACAACAGCAGACTTTGCCTTTACCATCTATTCACAATTAAATCAAGCAGCTTGATTTAATTGTGAAAATCACAAATTTAATTGTGAAAATCAGTAACTTGAAAATATTCATGTGTTTTTATTAGTGTTGAGCGTGAATATTCGAATTGCGAATTTGTTTTGCAAATATCGTCAGTTTTAGAATTCACGAATATTGCGAATATAGTGATATATATTCATGAAAACAAATATTTTATTTTATTTTATTTTTTATCTGAACCCATTACCTAGTATATCTACCCGCTTCTTGCTTGTGGGCCAATGTGAGAAGGCTGCAATATAGTAGTCTGTAGTGAATTAGAATATTCTTCATTATTTAATTTATTTTCTCTTATGCTATTTTTTATTATAAAATCAGGCAAAAGGGGCATTTTTTCTTTTTTTTAACTTGAAACGTTATTTTATTTTTATTGAAAACACTTTTTTTTGCTTTTTTTTACTTTATTTCTGTCTCACTCTGGGACTTGATCTTTTGGGGGTCTGATCCCCTCTGAAATGCATTACAGTACATCTGTATTGTAATGCATTGCCTGTTAGTGTATTACACTGAGTAATACACTAACAGGTTGCTTAGGAGACCCAGCCTGAGGCTGGATCTCCTGGGCACCTGTAGAAGGCAGGCCCCATGCTGTGCAAGGCATTGGGCAGCCTCTGCACGACATTGGGCTGCCTTGTCACACATCGGGTCCCCGCCACAGCAGTGCGTGGACCCGATGGGCTCCTTCACCTGCCACAAACCACATAATAGGGGTTAATCCACCGTCATTGCCGATGTCGGCAGATACAGCAGGGGCTGCCAGACCCCTGCAGTGATCGGGTGGGCGCAGCTCCTGCACTTGCCCAATCAGCCCGCTGTGCATGTATGGGGGAATGCATTCTGGCACAGCATCCCTTGCCGTACATGCATGGCATTTTGCGTTAAGGGGTTAAAGAAGAATGGAGGAGCAGGAGATCCAAAGGAATAACACACTAGCTCAACCAACTCCAGCAGGAAATATCAAACGCATGGTAAGCAGCGTGAGTCAGAACTAAAAAGAGCCTCAGTAATGAAAACAAGCTGCACCTGTCAAGAGGTATGGTCATTACCAAACAACAAAACTGCAAGATGAAAACAGATAGACTGTCAAATACTCTCACATGCTGCCAGTCTCTCAGCTCTTTTCACCTCTGTCATGGGAGCGACCGTGACAGTATCCCCCCCCACCCTCCACCCCCACCCCACGCACCATTACTGGGGACCTCCGGACACCCAGGGCTGACTTTATCAGGATGCGTCCTGTGAACGGCCTTTACACTGGCATTAACATCGGTCACAGTAATCCACATTCTTTCCTCTTGAACGTAACCTTTCCAGTGCACAAGATACTGGAGAGACCTACGGAGAATTCGTGAGTTCACTCTCCTGGCAATCTCAAATTCAAGATTAACGTCCACCAAGATAGGAGCAGGAGGTAAGGAGGATGGCTCAGCAGGTTCGACATATCTTTTCATCATTGATTTGTGAAAAACATTATACATTTTTAAATCCTGCGGACATTAAAGACAAAAATCAACCGGATAAACAATGGAAGAGATTTTATATGGCCCAATAAACCTTGGCCTCAACTTCCAAGAAGGTCCCTTCAAATGAATGTTTCTTGTGGACAGCCACACAGAATCACCCACTGTCAGGTCTGGACCACTGATACGTCTCTTGTCAGCCATATGTTTATCAGTGGACTCCTGTCTACGGTTATTTATGGCAAACTCGTCCAATGATAAAAATGAAGACTACTCCTCCTGATTCTCCGAGACAAAACATCTGAAATAAGTCTCCAGATTCTGGTTTGTGTGTTCTGTCTGTCCGTTCGACTGAGGATGACAAGCCGAAGAGAAGGATAATTGGACCCCCAGGCGAGTACAGAACGCCTTCTAGAATCTGGAAACAAACCCCTATCAGACACCACAGAGAGGGGATACTGCGTAGCTTCACAATGTTATCAACAAACACTTATGCAAGAGTTTTAGCCTTAGGCAGACCTGATATATGCTATAAAGTGCGACATCTTGCTGAAGTGATCAATAACCACCAGAATTACAGTTTTCCCTAAGTAATTAGGCAAATCTATGATAAAGTCCATGGAAAATTGAGTCCACGATCGGGACGGGATAGACAAGGGAAGTAAAGATCCTGAAGGCCGAGTATGTGTCACTTTGGCACGCGCCAAAGTCTCACAAGCTGACACATAGCCCTCAATACATTTACACAACCCTGGCAACCAGAATGTCTGGGAAATGAGATCAATCGTGGATCTGCTCCCAGGGTGTCCCGTAAGAACAGTCCTGTGATGTTTTTCAAACATCTTGTGCCTTAGTTCCGAAGGAACAAAGAACTTCCCTGGAGGACAAGAATCAGGTACATCTCTCTGGACATCCAACGCCTCTGCCTCAAGTTAAGGAGATACAACCAACCCATCAGCTAATATCGGGCCAGGATTCTCCGAATAACCCCCCTCCCCGGAAAAGCTATGCAACAAAGCATCCGCTTTGACGTTCTTAACCCCAGAGCGATAGGTGACAACTTAATTAAATCTGGTAAATAATAATGACCATATGGCCTGCCTTGGGTTCAGACGTTTAGCCAACTCCAGATAAGATTTTTGTGATCAGTAATTACCGTAATGGGATGAATCGCTCATTCCAACCAATGACGCCATTGCTTAAATGCCAACTTAATGGCCAGCAACTTTCTATTACCTACATCATAATTTCTTTCAGCAGTAGAGAGTTTTTTAGAGAAAAAAAGCACATGGGCACCATTTGCTATAGCTGCGACAAGACTGCTCCAACCCCTACCTTGGATGCATCAACTTCCACAATAAATGGCTGTGACAAACCAAGTTGCACCAGTATAGGAGCAGAAGAAAAACATTCCTTTACCGCTGTAAAGGCATATAATGCCTCAGATTCATCAGACCAGACTGAGAAATTTGCACCTTAGTCATATCTGTTAATGGTTTAACAGTTGAGTAATTCAAGATAAATTTACAGTAGTAGTTGGTGAACCCCAAAGATCGCATGAGCGCTTTCAGATTTTCGGGTTGATCCCAGTCCGACCCAGCACGGGCTTTTTCCAGAACCATACGAAAACCTGAAGATGAGAGTAGGTAACCCAGGAATTGCACTTCCGGAACCGCAAATACACACTTTTCCATCTTAGCATACAATTTATTCTCCCTTAGGATCTGTAAGACCTGTCTCACGTGATCCTGATGCATCTCCATGTATCCATGTCAGGGAAATAAATTATAATATCATTCAGATACACCACCACAAACCTGCCCACCAGATAATGAAATATGTAATTGGTGAAATGTTGAAAAACAGCATGAGCATTGGTTAACCTAAAAGGTATGACCGAATTCTCAAAATGACCTTCAGGGGTATTAAAGGCCATCTTCCATTCATCTCTCTCCTTGGTCCTTATTAGATTATATGCCCCCCTCAAATCCAATTTAGAGAACACCTTGGCACTGACAATCTGACTGAACAAATCTGTGATCAAAGGAAGGGGATAGGGATCACGGACAGTAATGCGATTAAGCTCACGGAAGTCCAAACTTGGCCTAAGCGTTGCTTTTTTTTAACAAAGAACCCTGCAGCCACTGGTGATTTGAATGGTTTAATATGACCTTTAGCCAAACTTTCGGTGATATATTCTCGCATGGCTACTCTTTCGGGTTCAGAAAGATTATACAACTGAGACTTGGGCAACCTAGCTCCAGAAATAAGGTTGACGGGGCAATCATACTCCCAATGTGGAGGTAAATCCTGGTCTCCACTTTCATAGAATACATCAGAAAAATCTGAAATAAAAGAAGGTACTATTTTAGTGGTTACAACAGAAAGCGATGTGTATGACAGTTGTCTCTGCAAAACTCACTCCAATCAAGAATCTGTCTCACTTGCCAAACGATGGTAGGGTTATGTTTGGTTAACCACAGTAAACCTAGCACCAGAGGAGCAGGTGGACCCCATGCACAAAACACAAAATGGATTCTTGATGAGAATCTCCCACCATTAGGCAAATGTCCTGCACAATTTGTCACAAACACTTTTGTGAGAGTGGGGCGGAATCAATCGCAAACACCAAAATATTTTTGTCTAATGTGCTTGTCAAACCATGCATACAGAAAAACTGGCCATCCAATAGATTAACCCCTGCCCCACTGTCCATAAGACCATAAATATTACAATTCATACAGTTTTGGAGTCTACTGCCATCTTGGCAGGCAGGAGAAATTGGGTACTACTGGTAAAATCATAGTGCGTCCCGAGCGAGAGGAACCTTAGATCTTTCCCTCAGGCGTCTATCAATACGTAAAGCAAGAAACATGGCTGCATCCAATGACTCTGGATATTCGTGAAATGCCAAGGCGTTCTTCAGGTTCTCGGGTAACGCTTGACAAAATTGACTATGGAGGGCTGGGTCATTCCACTCAGTAACAGTTGCCCATCTCCTAAATTGAGATCAACAGGACTCTGCTGAACGCTCTGCCTGCCATAAGCCACGCAACTTAGTCTCAGCCAGGGAGACCTGATCTGGTTCATCGTAGATAAGCCCCAGAGCTCTTAAAAATTCATCTACCGACAAGAGGGATTGTGATCCGGTCGGTAAATAAAAAGCCCAAGATGAGCGTCACCTTTTAGTAACAAAATAATAATTCCCACTCATTGACTCTTGTCCCCAGAAGAGTTAGGACGTAGTCTAAAATATAATTTGCACGACTCCCTGAACTGAATAAAGTTGTCACTTCCCCCGGAAAACCTATCCGGGAGAGCGACCTTAGGTTCAGGGCAGGCCTGGTTCCCGCTGTTGGAAGCCGCCGCCCTTGGTCTCTGAAACTGCGAGACGGCCGTGCGGAGGTCAGCCACCTCAAAAGACAGTCCCTACATGAGATCGACCAGTGCAGAAACAGTATCCGTCGCTGCACTGACAGAAACAAGAGAAGGCTGGTGACCTATTAGGAATCCCTAGACCTCTCCCTGACTCCTGCCAGTATGAGTAAACCCTGAAGGTGGAAATACTCATACACCGGAAATGTAGCCCTGGAGACCCTGGAAGGCCTTAGGAGTGTTGGCAGGGAATGAGACTACTGGTTTCTTCCCAGATGAAGGAACCAGCATCTCCCCGAGTCCTAGACAACAACACACACAAGTGAACAACAAAATGCAAAACAAAATGCACTTACCTCAAAGAAGAATAGGGGAGCAGGAGATCCAAAGGAGCAACACAGCTCAACCAACTCCAGCAGAGAATATCAGCCGCATGGTAAGCAGTGTGAGTCAGATCTAAATAGAACCTCAGTAATTAACACAAGCTGCACCTGACAAGAGCTGTGGTCATTACCAAAAACAACACTGCAATATGGAAACAGAGACTGTCAGATACCCTGATACCTCACATGCCGCCAGACTCTCAGATCTTCCCACCTCTGTCATGGGAAGGACCGTGACACCCCTCTCATCACTCTCACGCTGTTCTGCACCTGGTCGGCCTGTGCGAACGGAGTCACACAGGGGAGGAACTACTCCGTGTCCTTCAGCAAGAAATAGAATCATGGCTTTCTGCGTGACAACTCAAAATTGAAACCATGTTGACCGACAACGTGAAGAACATGGTGTCAGTGCTGCGTCAAGGATGGCTGAGCAATGCGCCCTGCATGGCACATGTGTTCAATCTGGTTGTCAAGTGGTTTCAGAAGTCTTCCACCCATCTGCAAGACATCCTAAAAATAGCCAAGAAACTTTAGCTGCAGTGGCAGAACAGCATCCCACAATATAGGCTGATATGTGAGGTTTCCACCCGTTGAAATTCCACCCTCCTTATGTTGGAACGATTATATGAACAGAGAAAGTCCATCAACGATTTCTTGATTATCTAAGCGGACAGGCGTACTCCCCTGTGTAACTTTGATGTCAGCCAGTGGCAGCTCATGCAAGAAACCTGCCGTTTGCTCAGGCCCTTTGAGGAGGCCACGTTATTAGTCAGTCGCCAGGACTACGGGATGAACAATGTAATTCCACTGCTTCATGTTCTGAAACAGATGCTGGTAAATCTGGCTGGTCAGCAGACTGGAGACGTGGCGCCTAAATCTCACGGCGACATGAGCCCTGTGGGGCTAAACTGGAGGAGGAGGAGATTGGAGCACAAGCAATGTGTAGCGAAATGGGTGGTTTTTACACAAAAGTCACAAGAGAGGAGGACCAGGACCAGCCAGAGGAGCTACAGGGCGATGAGGAAGATGAGACAGAGGACCCAGATACACTGTGTCAGTATGCAGTGGAGATGGAGGCAGGGAGGCCCCCGAGTCACTTGCACAAATGGCCCGATGCATGCTCACTTACTTGTGTAGTGACAGCCAAATTGTCAGCATTTGGCAGAGGGATGACTTATGGCTCTCCACCTTGTTGGACCCTCGCTACTGGTCCAAAATGGGGGCCTTTTTTACACCCGCTGAAAGGGAGGAGAAAGTGAACTACTATAGAGTTATCCTATGTAGTCAGTTGGCCGCTGCCTAACTGCACCATCGTCCATCCTCTTGCAGGTCTGACCAGAAGGGACCCTCTGCGCTCATGTTCCTCTGCCATGGCTGCTGTGGCAGGGTGGGGGGGTAAGGGGGGTAAGAGCAGTTCCAGCTCCATCTAGAAGCAACTTGAGTCTAGAGTCAATGATGAGCAGCTTTCTTCACCCCCCTAGTGAAGAAACTACTCACCAGCAGCAGCAGGTAGACCTGGAGTAGGACCTGAACCAGCAGGTGGTGGCATACTTGGACAGCACCCTGCCATCCCACATTGAAGATCCGCTGGACTAGTGGGCAGCCAAACTGGATTTGTAGCCACAACTGGCAGTGTTTGCCCTGGAAAAGCTGTCCTTCCTGTCCAGTAGTGTGGCATCAGAGCAGGTGTTTAGTGTGGTGGGGGCCATAGTTACCCCAAGAAGAACCCGTCTGTCCATCAAAAATGTGGCGAGACTGACCTTTTGTCAAGATGAATCAGGCGTGGATCAGCAAGGATTTACACCCACCAATGCCTGATGCATCAGGTTAGATCATCCATGCTGACTCACCCAAACCTTTACAAAAGAGACTGGTTTCTTCTGGCTACCTGCCTCAGCTATTATTCTGATGCTGCAAACCTTCTGATGCCACACATCTGATGCCAAGTGCTTCTTCTTTCACCCACATCTTCAGCTGGTATTCGCATTTCCACCCACCTCCCCACTCTATCACCAGGTCACTCTGTGGTCTCCTGATGCTGCTGCCACCTCCTCACTATGTCACCTTGCCACTCTGTGGTCTCCAAATGCTGCTGAAACCTCCACACTATGTCACCTTGCCACTTTGTGGCCCCCTGATGCTGCTGCCACCTCCATACTCTGTCACTGGGCCATTATGTGGTCTCCTTATGCTGCTGCCACCTCCACACTATGTCACCTTGGCACTCTCTGGTCTCCTGATGCTGTTCGTCACCTCCACAGTGTCATTGTGCTACTCTGTGGCCTCCTCCTGATGATGCTGCTACCGCCACCTCCACACTCTGTCATTGTGCCACTCTGTGGCCTCTTCATGCTGCTTCCACCCTCCCCACTTCATGACTGGTCCACTTTTTTGCCTTTCAGCCTGGCTGACATCAATATTTATTTGACCCTTCTTCTGATCTGAAGGAAGGAAAAATGAGACACACAACGGATCCTGTCTGTGTAGTAGCTGTATTGCCTGTATGGTCCCATCAGCATCGGCTTGTGATTTGATAAGCCAAAAGTAGGAGTAGGTACAAAACACATAAGACATGCAAATATTCCATTCACGTGTCATCTCTGTTTTGGATCAACTCCTGTTTTTTGGCATTAGCAATACTGATAAATTACTGACCAAATCCTGACCGAGTGTTCTGACGGATCAGAAGAAGGGCAAAATAATCAGTGACGTCAACACAAACTAACTGCTGACACCCTCTCCACTCTGTCGGGGGGCTCTTATTTTATAAGCGTTTAATAGAACAGGTTCTGTAGACATCTATGTGGAATCAGCGACTGTGTAAAAGGAGTGCGCTTCTTCTTGGCGCTAACATCGACCTGTAAGGCTGAGTTCACACTTGAGTTATTTGGTCAGTTTTGGCCCGGTGACTGCCTAAATAAGTGAATTGTGCAGTGATTCTAAGAGCGACGCCTGTCATCTGCATGTCATATGGACTCACAGTATTATTTCACTACCAAAGAAGATTACCTACTGTATGCATGTTACTGCAAGTTACAGTGTTCTACACCACTATAAAGGCTCTCTGCAGCCAGGAAATAGCTGTTTTTTAACATAATTCGCCGCATATTTTCCAAAAGTTCGGCAACTCAGTGAATCAAAGTTTTTAAAAATTCGCTTATCTCTAATCCAGACCTTTAAGGGTCAAAACATCTGACTTATCACTATTAGTGATGAGAGAATTTCTTAAAATTTGATTGGGCTATGATTTTATTCAGAACTCTCTCTCAATTCTCCTGAACTACAAAAATGTGAACATTTAAAAAAATGTAATTTTTTGGAAATCCCAAATTTTAAAATTATTTATCTGTAGTCACTATGCAATCATTGTAGAAGCTGTACAGACTGGATACCTGCATAAGCTCTCAACACTTAGGTTGTGCCTCCTAGATGCCACATAGTAATCACATAGACTATGGTATTTATGCAATTGCATTCATGCTTTATTACCAATAAAAAAAATTACAATCCAAAATGCAAATTCAGCCATACAGTTCTGTGCCTATGTATAAGTGCCACAAGACTATAAAATAATACTGCTGTACAGTGCTTAAATAACAGTTTTGTGATACAGAACTTTAATGACATTGCTATGCAATGGCTAAATGATACTGTTATATGATTGACATTAAGATTTGTAGTAGTCACCTGCCTAGGGTGCCAGGTCATATGTGGTAACTAGTGTTGAGCGAACAGTTCGAGAATAGTTCGGGTTCGTACCGAACTTTGGGGTGTCCGTGACACGGACCCGAACCCGGACATTTTAAAAAAAAGTTCGGGTTCGAGTTCGGAGTTCGGCATGTTCTCTCGGCGCATTTTGAAAGTACTATATAGCAGAATAGTACAGGCTTAAAGCTGAAATCGCATTGCGATTACAACTTTGAGCTACCGATCACCATGGGAACGCCTCCTCCAGTAGAATGTACTGTCGGATCTGAGAATTAAGTTGAAATCGCAATGCGATTATTAGAACTCAAATAAATCGCATCACACTACACGCTCTAATTGCATTCGATTTTAACTTTACTGTTTGGTTTTGTATCGCGATAATACAAAATTTTGAATAATCGTGTGCGTGCTGTTCTAGCACGCAGTGCTGTTCAGTATCTCACTATTGCTGCTAATCGCATCTCGATGTTAACTTATGCATTTTTTTTTTTTTTTGCCAGGCATCAAATAGAATGCGATGCCTGTCAAAAAAAAAGCATAAGTTAAAATCGAATGCGATTAGAACTTAAGAGTGGGATACGAATAGCACTAGTGTTGTGTTGTTGAGCGCACATTTCGAGAATAGTTCCGGTCCATACAGAATTTTGGGGTGTTCAGGATACGACCCGAACCCGAACATTTTCATAAAAATTCGGGTTCGGTTTTGTAGTTCGTCATTTTTTGTGGCGCATTTTGAAAGGCTGCAAAGCAGCCAATCAACATGCATCATACTACTTGCCCTAAGATGCCATCGCAGCCATGCCTACTATTGGCAAGGCTGTGATTGGCCAAGTGCAGCATGTGACTCAGCCTCTTTATAAGCTTGTGCGCACGTCGGGACGTGCTCACTCCCGATGTGAATAGAACAGGGATAAGATGCAGCTGCTGTGAGGGCGAGATAGGCAGGGAATAATCGAGGAAAAAACCTGAGAAGAAGTGAATGATCTAAACCTGTGCATCAGAACAACTCAGCTGAGCTGTTCACTGAAAGTTTATTTTTTTTACACTGGCCAGATCGATTTTTACCGGCACATGTAACTGGGCTGACCGGGCGGCGGCCATTTTGGGACCTGTGGTGGGCCAGCCTAGCTGCCACAGAGTCCAAAGAAAAGCTCCAAAGAATTGAAAAATCTACTCCTGTGACACAGAACAACAGCGATTCAGCTGCTCAGTCAAAGTCAATTTTTTTCTGGCTGGGCAGACCATTTTCTGGCACATGTTACTGGGCTGATAGGCGGCGGCCATTTTGGGACTTGTGGTGCTACAGCAAAAGCTGCCACAGCGCCCATTAATCTCATGTAATAGTCGATTTTTTTCATAGATATACTACATCAGGGGTTTGGCTGTGCTTGTGTCACCCCTACCAACTGCCAATATATTTAATATATCAGTGGTGAAACTGAAAGTAACCCACTTGGATAGCAAATCCCATGAATGTGCTGTTCCAGCTAGGCTAGCCAGTGTCACTACAGCCAGGTCCAATACTGTCAGCCAGAAATTAATTTTTTTTTTTTTTTTTTGCCAGAAATATAAATTAAAAAAATCTTTCCCTGTAACAAACATAATTCTGGTGTTAGACCAGAAGAAGCACTCCTTCAGTAAATAAAACTGTAAAAAGGTTTAGGCAATAATTCTCCCAGTGTGGGCAATTTATGTACCAAAACGAGCATTTTAAAAATTCCGGTGTTCTGAAATACCAGCAGTCCTCTTGTAATTAATACCAGAAAAAGGCATTATATATAGTGTCCAGTGTTGTCATTTTGGTTCCAAAAAGGCCAATTTAATCAATCTGGTGTTGGTGACACCGAAATAGTACGCCGCACGTTGTTACTCCTGTAAAAGGAAATAGTTCTCCCACTGTGGGAATTCATTTAACATAAGTAGCATTTAAAAATTCTGGTGTCCAATTTGCAGCAGTCTTCTTGTAATTAATACCAGAAAAAGGCATTATAGTGTCCAGTGTTGTCATTTTGGTTCCAAAAGGCCAATTTAATCAATCTGGTGTTGGTGACACCCGAAATAGTACGCCGCACGTTGTTACTCCTGTAAAAAGGAAATAGTTCTCCCACTGTGGGAATTCATTTAACATAAGTAGCATTTAAAAATTCTGGTGTCCAATTTGCAGCAGTCTTCTTGTAATTAATACCAGAAAAAGGCATTATAGTGTCCAGTGTTGTCATTTTGGTTCCAAAAGGCCAATTTAATCAATCTGGTGTTGGTGACACCCGAAATAGTAGGCCGCACGTTGTTACTCCTTTGAAAAGGAAATAGTTCTCCCACTGTGGGAATTCATTTAACATAAGTAGCATTTAAAAAATTCTGGTGTCCAATTTGCAGCAGTCTTCTTGTAATTAATACCAGAAAAAGGCATTATAGTGTCCAGTGTTGTCATTTTGGTTCCAAAAGGCCAATTTAATCAATCTGGTGTTGGTGACACCTAAATAGTAGGCCGCACGTTGTTACTCCTGTAAAAAGGAAATAGTTCTCCCACTGTGGGAATTCATTTAACATAAGTAGCATTTAAAAATTCTGGTGTCCAATTTGCAGCAGTCTTCTTGTAATTAATACCAGAAAAAGGCATTATAGTGTCCAGTGTTGTCATTTTGGTTCCAAAAGGCCAATTTAATCAATCTGGTGTTGGTGACACCGAAATAGTAGGCCGCACGTTGTTACTCCTGTAAAAAGGAAATAGTTCTCCCACTGTGGGAATTCATTTAACATAAGTAGCATTTAAAAATTCTGGTGTCCAATTTGCAGCAGTCTTCTTGTAATTAATACCAGAAAAAGGCATTATAGTGTCCAGTGTTGTCATTTTGGTTCCAAAAGGCCAATTTAATCAATCTGGTGTTGGTGACACCCGAAATAGTAGGCCGCACGTTGTTACTCCTGTAAAAAGGAAATAGTTCTCCCACTGTGGGAATTCATTTAACATAAGTAGCATTTAAAAATTCTGGTGTCCAATTTGCAGCAGTCTTCTTGTAATTAATACCAGAAAAAGGCATTATAGTGTCCAGTGTTGTCATTTTGGTTCCAAAAAGGCCAATTTAATCAATCTGGTGTTGGTGACACCCGAAATAGTAGGCCGCACGTTGTTACTCCTGTAAAAAGGAAATAGTTCTCCCACTGTGGGAATTCATTTAACATAAGTAGCATTTAAAAAATTCTGGTGTCCAATTTGCAGCAGTCTTCTTGTAATTAATACCAGAAAAAGGCATTATAGTGTCCAGTGTTGTCATTTTGGTTCCAAAAAGGCCAATTTAATCAATCTGGTGTTGGTGACACCCGAAATAGTAGGCCGCACGTTGTTACTCCTGTAAAAGGAAATAGTTCTCCCACTGTGGGAATTCATTTAACATAAGTAGCATTTAAAAATTCTGGTGTCCAATTTGCAGCAGTCTTCTTGTAATTAATACCAGAAAAAGGCATTATAGTGTCCAGTGTTGTCATTTTGGTTCCAAAAGGCCAATTTAATCAATCTGGTGTTGGTGACACCCGAAATAGTACGCCGCACGTTGTTACTCCTGTAAAAGGAAATAGTTCTCCCACTGTGGGAATTCATTTAACATAAGTAGCATTTAAAAAATTCTGGTGTCCAATTTGCAGCAGTCTTCTTGTAATTAATACCAGAAAAAGGCATTATAGTGTCCAGTGTTGTCATTTTGGTTCCAAAAGGCCAATTTAATCAATCTGGTGTTGGTGACACCCGAAATAGTAGGCCGCACGTTGTTACTCCTGTAAAAAGGAAATAGTTCTCCCACTGTGGGAATTCATTTAACATAAGTAGCATTTAAAAATTCTGGTGTCCAATTTGCAGCAGTCTTCTTGTAATTAATACCAGAAAAGGCATTATAGTGTCCAGTGTTGTCATTTTGGTTCCAAAAGGCCAATTTAATCAATCTGGTGTTGGTGACACCCGAAATAGTAGGCCGCACGTTGTTACTCCTGTGAAAAGGAAATACTTCTCCCACTGTGGGAATTCATTTAACATAAGTAGCATTTAAAAATTCTGGTGTCCAATTTGCAGCAGTTTTCTTGTAATTAATACCGAAAAAGGAATTACGGTATATCTTCCAGTGTGTGAATTTTGGGGCTAAAAATAATATATTTTATTGTGGTGCGAGTTGAATCGCAACAATGAGAAAACATTCTATTAAGGGACGAGGACGCGGTCGTGGTGGGGTCCGTGGAGTCTCTGTTGCTGGCAGAGGACGTGGCCGCTCGGCCTCAGGCGCACAAAGTAGTGAACCAACTCCCTCAAGTAGCCGGCAGAATTTACAGCGATATTTGGTGGGGCCCAATGCCGTTATGAGGATGGTAAGGCCTGAGCAGGTACAGGCATTAGTCGATTGGGTGGCCGACAGTGCTTCCAGCACGTTCACCACATTGTCTTCCGCCCAGTCTTCTGCGGAAAGCGCACAGGTGGCACCGAAAACCAAGCCCATCAGTCTGTCACATCACCCCCATGCATATCAGGGAAACTGTCCGAGCCTCAAGTTATGCAGCAGTCTCTTCTTCTGTTTGAAGACTCTGCTGGCAGGGGTTCCCAGGGGCGTCCACTCTAGCCCTTCCCTAGCGGTGGAAGACATACCATGCACTGACGCACAACCACTTATGTATCCAGATGATGAGGACATGGGAATACCACCACAGCAGAGTGACCGAGTGTCTGATGATGACGAAACACAGGTGCCCACTGCCGCGTCTTATTGCAGTGTGCAGACTGAACAGGAGGAGGTCAGGGAGGAAGACTGGGTGGAAGACGATGCAGAGGACGATGAGGTCTTAGACCCCACATGGACTGAAGGTCGTGCCGCTGACTTAAATAGTTCAGAGGAAGAGGCAGTGGTGAGACCGAGACAACAGCGAAGCCAAAGAGGGAGCAGGGGGCAAAAGCAGAACACCCGCCGTCCCGAGAGTTCGCCTGCTATTGGCCAGTGCCAACAGGGACCCAGCACCCCAAAGGCATCTTCAAGGAGTTCCCTGGCATGGCACTTCTTCAAACAATGTGCTGAGGACAAGACCAGAGTGGTTTGCACGCTGTGCCATCAGACCCTGAGGCGAGGCATTAACGTTCTTAACCTGAGCACCACCTGCATGATCAGGCATCTACATGCAAAGCATGAACTGCAGTGGAGTGCACACCTCAAAAAAATGAACCCGCTCAGGCTCCCCTGCTCCTCTACCGCTGCTGCCTCGGCTTCCGCCTCGAGAGGAATGTTGCCACCTGCCGAGCAGCAAACAGAGGATGTGCCACCGACACCACCACCACCACCGCCACCGTCACCTTGCGCCTCCACTATTTCACACAGCAGCGTTCAGCTCTCCATCTCTCAAACCTTTGAGAGGAAGCGCAAATTCCCACCTAGTCACCCTCGAGCTCTTGGCCTGAATGCCAGCATTTCTAAACTACTGGCCTTTGAAATGCTGTCATTCCGGCTGGTGGACACAGACAGCTTCAAACAGCTGATGGCCATGGCTGTCCCCCAGTATGTGGTTCCCAGCCGCCACTACTTCTCCAAGACAGCCGTGCCTTCCCTGCACATGCAAGTGTCCGATAAAATCAAGTGTGCACTGCGCAACGCCATTTGTGCCAAGGTCCACCTAACCACAGATACGTGGACCAGTAAGCACGGCCAAGGACGCTATATCTCACTAACTGCACACTGGGTGAATGTAGTGGCGGCTAGCCCCAGGCGGAGAGTTCCTTGGCGCACGTCCTTCCGCCACCTAGGATCGCAGGGCATCATTCTCTGCCTCCTGTAGCCTCCTCCTCCTACTCGGCTTTCTCCTCCTCCTCTGCTTCCACCAGCTCCTCCTGTCAGCCACACACCTTCACCACCAACTTCAGCACAGCCCGGGTAAACGCCAGCAGGCCATTCTGAAACTCTTATGTTTGGGGGACAGGCCCCACACCGCGCAGGAGTTGTGGCGGGGTATTGAACAACAGACGGACGAGTGGTTGCTGCCGGTGGGCCTCAAGCCAGGCCTGGTGGTATGCGATAATGGGCGAAATCTCGTGGCAGCTCTGGGACTAGCCGGTTTGACGCACATCCCTTGCCTGGCGCATGTGCTGAATTTGGTGGTGCAGAGGTTCATTCACCACTACCCCAACATGTCAGAGCTGCTGCATAAAGTGCGGGCCGTCTGTGCGCGCTCCGGCGTTCACATCCTGCCGCTGCTCGCCTGTCTGCGCTACAGCGGAACTTCGGCCTTCCCGCTCACCGCCTCATATGCGACGTGCCCACCCGGTGGAACTCCACCTTGCACATGCTGGAGAGACTGTGCGAGCAGCAGCAGGCCATAGTGGAGTTTCAGCTGCAGCACGCCGCGTCAGTCGTACTCGCGGAACGGCACCACTTCACCACCAATGATTGGGCCTCCATGCGAGACCTGTGTGCCCTGCTGCACTGCTTTGAGTACTCCACCAAAATGGCCAGTGGCGATGACACTGTTATCAGCGTTACAATACCAATTCTATGTCTCCTAGAGAAAACGCTTAGGGCAATGATGGAAGAGGAGGTGGCCCAGGTGGAGGAGGAGGAGGAGGAGGAGGGCTCTGTTTCTAAGACTTTCAGGCCAGTCTGTTAGAAGTAGCTCAGAGGGAGGTTTTTTGAAGCAGCAGAGGGCAGGTTCACAAGTCGCCAGCCAAGGCACTCTAATGGAGGACGAGGAGGATGAGGAGGAGGTGGAGGAGGACGAGGATGAAGCAGGTTCACAGCAGGGTGGCAGCCCACACAGCTCAGGCCCATCACTAGTGCGTGGCTGGGGGATACGGTGGACGATGACGATACGCCTCCCACAGAGGACAGCTTGTCCTTACCTCTGGGGAGCCTGGCACACATGAGCGATTACATGCTGCAGTGCCTGCGCAACGACAGCAGAGTTGCCCACATTTTAACGTGTGCTGACTACTGGGTGGCCACCCTGCTGGATCCCCGGTACAAAGACAATGTGCCCACTTTACTTCCTGCACTGGAGCGTGATAGGAAGATGCGCGAGTACAAGCGCACGCTGGTAGACGCGCTCCTGAGAGCATTCCCAACTGTCACAGGGGAACAGGTGGAAGGCCAAGGCCAAGGCAGAGGAGGAGCTAGAGGTCGCCCACGCAGCAGTATCACGGCCAGCTCCTCTGAGGGCAGGGTTAGCATGGCAGAAATGTGGACAAGTTTTGTCTCCACGCCACAGCTAACTGCCCCACCACCTGATACGGAACGTGTTAGCAGGAGGCAGCATTTCACTAACATGGTTGAACAGTATGTCTGCACACCCTCCACGTACTGACGGACGGTTCGGCCCCATTCAACTTCTGGGTTTCAAAATTGTCCACGTGGCCAGAGTTAGCATGTTATGCCTTGAGGTGCTTTCCTGCCCGGCGGCCAGCGTTTTATCAGAACGCGTATTCAGCACGGCGGGGGCGCCATTACTGACAAGCGCAGCCGCCTGTCCACAGCCAATGTGGACAAGCTGACGCTCATAAAGATGAACCAGGCATGGATCCCACAGGACCTGTCCCTCCCTTGTGCAGAGTAGTCCTTAATAACTGCCTAAAACATGTCTTGTTGTACTACGGGCCACTTCTTTATTTAATACAAATTTTATGTAACCCACAGTTGAATGAAACTCTCCTCTGTCTGGGCGCCGGGCCTAACTAGATGAAAGTGGCCTGTTAAACTATCGGGTGACATAAAGCCATAACCTCTGCCATGCTACCTCTGTCCTCTGTCTGGGTGCTGAGGCCTAAGTCAAATAAAGCGGTCTTCTGCTGTGCTGGGGGATATGAAGCTAATCTCTGACCTCTCTCCTCTGTCTGGGTCCAAAGGCCTAAGTCACTGAAAGAGGCCTTCTCCTGTGGTGTGTGATATGATGCCTGAATTTGTGCTGTGGGACCTCTCTCCTCTTCCTGGGTGCAGGGGTCAAAGTATCTAAAAGTGTCCTTCTCTTGCGGTGGTTGATATGATGCCTGAATATGTGCTGTGGGCCTCTCTCCTCTGTTTGGGTGAAGGGGTCAAAGTAACTTAATGGTGGCCTACTCCTGTGGTGGTTGATATGATGCCTGATTCTCTGCTGTGGGACCTCTCTCCTCTGTCTGGGTGAAGGGGTCAAAGTAACTAAATGGTGGCCTACTCCTGTGGTGGTTGATATGATGCCTGAATATGTGCTGTGGGGCCTCTCTCCTCTGTCTGGGTGAAGGGGTCAAAGTAACAAAATGGTGGCCTACTCCTGTGGTGGTTGATATGATGCCTGATTCTCTGCTGCGGGACCTCTCTCCTCTGTCTGGGTGAAGGGGTCAAAGTAACTAAATGGTGGCCTACTCCTGTGGTGGTTGATATGATGCCTGAATATGTGCTGTGGGGCCTCTCTCCTCTGTCTGGGTGAAGGGGTCAAAGTAACTAAATGGTGGCCTACTCCTGTGGTGGTTGATATGATGCCTGATTCTCTGCTGTGGGACCTCTCTCCTCTGTCTGGGTGAAGGGGTCAAAGTAACTAAATGGTGGCCTACTCCTGTGGTGGTTGATATGATGCCTGAATATGTGCTGTGGGGCCTCTCTCCTCTGTTTGGGTGAAGGGGTCAAAGTAACTTTATGGTGGCTTACTCCTGTGGTGGTTGATATGATGCCTGATTCTCTGCTGTGGGACCTCTCTCCTCTGTCTGGGTGAAGGGGTCAAAGTAACTAAATGGTGGCCTACTCCTGTGGTGGTTGATATGATGCCTGATTCTCTGCTGTGGGACCTCTCTCCTCTGTCTGGGTGAAGGGGTCAAAGTAACTAAATGGTGGCCTACTCCTGTGGTGGTTGATATGATGCCTGAATATGTGCTGTGGGGCCTCTCCCTCTGTCTGGGTGAAGGGGTCAAAGTAACTAAATGGTGGCCTACTCCTGTGGTGGTTGATATGATGCCTGATTCTCTGCTGTGGGACCTCTCTCCTCTGTCTGGGTGAAGGGGTCAAAGTAACTAAATGGTGGCCTACTCCTGTGGTGGTTGATATGATGCCTGAATATGTGCTGTGGGCCTCTCTCCTCTGTTTGGGTGAAGGGGTCAAAGTAACTTTATGGTGGCTTCTCCTGTGGTGGTTGATATGATGCCTGATTCTCTGCTGTGGGACCTCTCCTCTGTCTGGGTGAAGGGGTCAAAGTAACTAAATGGTGGCCTACTCCTGTGGTGGTTGATATGATGCCTGATTCTCTGCTGTGGGCCTCTCTCCTCTGTCTGGGTGAAGGGGTCAAAGTAACTAAATGGTGGCCTACTCCTGTGGTGGTTGATATGATGCCTGAATCTCTGCTGTGTGGCCTCTCTCCTCTGTCTGGGTGAAGGGGTCAAAGTAACTAAATGGTGGCCTACTCCTGTGGTGGTTGATATGATGCCTGAATATCTGCTGTGTGGCCTCTCTCCTCTGTCTGGGTGAAGGGGTCAAAGTAACTAAATGGTGGCCTACTCCTGTGGTGGTTGATATGATGCCTGATTCTCTGCTGTGGGACCTCTCTCTTTGTCTGGGTGCTGGGGTCGAAATAATAGTAAGTGACCTTCTCCATTGGTGGGTGACTTGAAGCCTGATTCTGTGCTATGGGACCTCACTCCAATTAATATTGTTTAATTTTTATTTATTTTATGTTAACTCATCATTTCCCTATCTACATTTGTTTGCAGGGGATTTACCTACATTTTGCTGCCTTTTGCAGCCCTCTAGCCCTTTCCGGGTGTGTTTTACAGCCTTACCAAAAACCTTACCAGATCTAGCACATAAACCAGTTGAACTTGAAACCCTTGAAAGATTACAGTAATGAAAAATAATTATTAATATGGGCAACACTATCTGTACCCTTTGTTTCCAATCAAACAAAACGCAATAAATTTGATTTAACATTATAGTTTTATAAAATAATCTTTAACAAAATAGAATTATTTTTTAACATAAATATATAAATAACCAAAAAAATTAGGGTAATTTTTTAAATTTTCTCTGCTCCTCCAGCAGATCATCGATGTCCTTAAGATGAGCCTCCTCCATGGCTCGCATTTGGTGGGAGAACTGCATCTTGAGCTGCCTCATCTTCCTGGTTTGCTGCTCCCTGAACTGCTGCATTTGCAGCTGGTGCTTCCGTCGCATTATTTTTATTTTTTTAACATGATGTTGTCAGCTGTAAAATAAATGAAATAAAATATGGAAATGTACATTAAAATACAATCATTAATTGTTATATAAAGCAGATGATATTTTTTCTTGAAAATCACTGGTTAGACCACACATGGAGTACTGTGTACAGTTCTGGGCTCCTGTGAACAAGACAGACATAGCAGAGCTGGAGAGGGTTCAGAGGAGGGCAACTAAAGTAATAACTGGAATGAGGGATCTACAGTACCGTAAAAGGTTATCAAAATTAGGGTTATTCACTTTAGAAAAAAGACGACTGAGGGGAGATCTAATAACTATGTATAAATATATCAGGGGTCAGTACAGAGATCTCTCCCATCATCTATTTATCCCCAGGACTGTGACAAGGGGACATCCTCTGCGTCTGGAGGAAAGAAGGTTTGTACACAAACATAGAAAAGGATTCTTCACTGTAAGAGCAGTGAGACTATGGAACTCTCTGCCTGAGGAGGTGGTGATGGTGAGTACAATAAAGGAATTCAAGAGGGGACTGGATTTATTTCTGGAGTGTAATAATATTACAGGCTATAGCTACTAGAGAGGTGTCGTTGATCCAGGGAGTTATTCTGATTGCCTGATTGGAGTCGGGAAGGAATTTTTTTCCCTTATGTGAGGAAAATTGGCTTCTGCCTCACAGGGGTTTTTTGCCTTCCTCTGGATCAACTTGTAGGAAACAGGCCGAACTGGATGGACAAATGTCTTTTTTCGGTCTTATATACTATGTTACTATGTTACTATGTAAATCTGTTATATATTGGTTTAGGTAGGATTAATAATAGTTCCTTTTAGTTTTGGGTTATTGACTTAGTAGTTACGTTAATGGTTTTGATGTTGATCAATTACTTTTTAGTGTTTATTTTTATATTACTGTTATCTGTTGTACTTTATTTGTTGCCTGTTTTATTATATTTTCTTCATTTAAAAAAATAATATAGTTTGTTAAAATATATTCTTAGAAAAATGTATATATTGCATGCTTGTTATATCGTACTTCCAAAAATGGATGTGGCAGTTAGATACGTTATGGAAATCAGTACTCCCACCCGTAACATTAGCTTTCTGGGACACTGAATAAATAAAAATATCCACATCATCCATTTACCTTCTTGTCGGGGGTAGTGACCATCTCCTCTTCTGCCTCCTCAGAGTCATCACCCTCCTCCACTGCAGCAGGTGGGCTATGGGCCCGATAGCCTGATGGCCCTGCCTCTTCCTGCTCGTCCGAGTGGTCTGTCTCCTCCTCCACCTCCACCGCCTTCTTCTTTTAGAGAGCTTGGCTCTCACTTTGGGAAGCGGAGCATCTGTAATGATGATGATGACCAAATTTTTTAAAAATGCCAAGATAAACAAGTAAAGCCAAATTACAGTTAAGGGTACACAAATTAATCTATGGTAGTGTCTGGATGGCATAATAATTAACTACACCTATCTTTCTTCTCCTTTTGGCTTAGATCAAGTGTAGTATCATCAGTGTCTGCCTTGACCTGCCGGACCAGGACCCTGTGGGTACCCCTGCACTCTGCCTTTGAGCATCGTTGATTAAGTTCAGCTTCAACTCACTGCTGCTATTGGGTGTTGGGCCACTCCCCAGGGAACAAGAGTGATTCGAGTCTATGACTTCATTTGGGCATGTGGCCTAATTGTCCTGATCGATGCTTGTTGTCTACACTCGTCCAGACGTGCGAGGAGTTTGGACAAGCTTCAGGGGCCAAAGTCAACTGTGTAAAGTCAAAAACATATGTGGCCCAGAAAGAGGTCTCATATTGCCACCTTTAGCACCCTTTCCCATCAGTTCAACACCACTGTACTAAGTGATTTATTGTAAAGGGTTAAAAATACTTATTTCTCTCACCAACATATTGTGTTATCTATCTGCTCAGTTATGCAAATAAGTATTGTACCTGGAAGAGATTTATCTCGGATCTTAGTGATCAGATCCATCCGGTGGCGCTTCAGATCTGACCACTTTTTTAGAATCGCATCCTTCCGATGAGTGCACCCATGCTTCTGCCACAGATGGAAAGCAATTCTCCGCACTATGGCCTGCTTTTCGCCCCTTGACCTTCTGCGGTCGTACCCCTTCTCCAACATTTCCTGCAAGATAACAATTAAATCATGTAATCCCACAGTTCTAAAATACAATTATTAGTTATCATAGTCATAGTCATTCATTTCTTAGTGCAGGGAGCAGGGGCGGATTAAGTGCATGATAGGCCCGGGGCTTTCTACCCAACTTGGGCCCCCTCCTCCATTTTAAGTTTTATTTATTTTTCATTATGAAGAGGCTGTGGTGATCACATTCATCATTCACATGGCATAGCTGCAGCTCAGTCCCATCTGAGTGATTGGGGGTGAGCTGCAATACCAAGCGCAGTGCTATCAAATGGACAGCGCTGTGCTTGGTAAGGAGAAAAGAGCCCTCCATTAAGTAATTTGCCCCCAGACTGCCCTTCATTAAGTAATTTGCCCCCACACTGCCCTCCATTAAGCAATTTGCTCCCACACTGCACTCTATTAAGTAGTTTGCCCCCACACTGCCATCCATTAAGTAATTTGCCCCCACACTTCCCTCCATTAAGTAAGTTGCCCCCATGGACACATTTGCCCCAACTGTCCCTGCAGTAATATGTCCTCCTCTGCCCCCCCCCACCCCAAAAGTTGGCACACACACAACACAAAAAAACAAAAAAAAGGATAACACTTACCTGTGTCCAGAATGGTGAGGCAGGCACGCGTACATCAAAGCCCTGCGCCCGCTACTATACAGGCGCACGCTGACGTCATCACGCACACTGAGCGATGACTTCACAACCCACGCTGCATCGGCCAACTAGGCCTGAAGCCTATGACGGTGATAGGCAGCGGGGCAGAGAACTATGTGCTCCTATGCCCGCCGCCGTATGTGGGCGTTGGGCCCCCCCAGCAATGCCAGGCCCGGGGCGGCCAACCCAAATGCCCCAATTATAATCCACCACTTGCAGGAAGAGACATCAGAAGGCACTAGGGACAGTGCTAGAAAAGTGATTTACAAGTGCAGGAAAAGATAATTTGGGGATCTAAATAGCCATTATAAAGCTCTGCCTTTCCAGCAATTTGTTCTTGGGGTGCAAGTGCTAGTTTGAAAAGCCTTTAGTGGCTTGTATATGTGGAAAATGGAAAATATATGCACATTTCACTTCCGCAGTTATTATTATTTCAGTACAAAAACAAAATATATCTTCAGCGTTCACTGTTGCAGGTATATGTGGCAAATCCTTTAGTGACTTATTTCCGTTGAAAAACAAATTTTATTCAGCATTCAGCGCTGTAGTTATCTATAGTAAAATCTTCATTGACATATTTCGGTGGAAAAACAACCTTAATTCAGCTTTCAGAGCTGCATTTATATGCAGTAAAATCTTTTGTGAAGTATTTCGGTCGAAAAACAAAATTTTTTGAAGCGTTCAGTGCTGCAGTTATATGTGGTAAAATCTTTATTGAAGTATTTCGGTGAAAAAACTAATTTTATTCAGCGTTCAGCATTGTAGTAATATGCAGTAAAATCTTTCTGAATTATTTTGGTGGAAAAACTAATTGTATTCAGCGTTCAGCGCTGCAGTAATACTGTATGTGGTAAAATCTTTTGTGAAGTATTTCGGTCGAAAAACTAAATTTATTAAGCGTTCAGCACTGCAGTTATATGTAGTAAAATCTTTATTGACGTATTTCAGTGGAAAAACTAATTTTTTTCAGCGCTTAGCGCTACAGTAATATGTGGTAATATATTTTGTGATGTATTTCGGTGGAAAAACAAATTGTATTCAGCGTTCAGCTGTGCAGTTATATATGGTAAAGTCTTTTGTGATGTATTTCGGTGGAAAAACAAATTGTATTCAGCATTTTGCGCTGCAGTTAAATGTGGTAAAATCTTTTGTGACATACTGTACTGTATTTCGGTGAAAAAACTAATTTTATTCAGCGTTCAGCACTGCAGTTATATGTGGTAAAATCTTTAGTGAAATATCTTGATGTAGTTTGCTACTCTTCTGGGCTCAAATCTATCTTGACGCTTTGTTTTCTCATTGTCTGTAGCTACTAGAACCCTGTTCATGCTAGTCAGGTTCCCCAGAAGTATCTTGGTCGATTGTCACTCAGTTATTGTGCCATTCTGGGGCTTTATCATGCTGCTGCCACCTCCACACTCTGTGATTGTGCCATTCTGTGGCCTACTCATGCTGCTGCCACCTACAGACTCTTTCATTGTGCCGCTCTGTGGTCTACTCATGCTGCTGCCACCTCCAAAATGTGTCATTTTGCCACTCTGTGGCCTCCTCCTGATAAAGATGCTGCTGACACATCCAGGCTCTCTCATTGTGCCACTCTGTGGCCTTCTAATGCTGCTGTCACCTCCACACTCTGTCATTGTGCCATTCTGTGGCTTCCTCCTGATGCTGCTGCCGACACCTCCAGACTATGTCATTGTAACACTTTGTGGCCTACTCATGCCTCTGCTACCTCCAGACTCTGTCATTGTGCCACTCGGTGGCCTCCTCCTGATGCTGCTGCTCCCGACACCTACAGACTCTATCATTGTGCCACTCGGTGGCCTCCTCATACTGCTTCCACCTCCAGACCCTGTCATTGGGCCACTCTGTGGTCTCCTCATGCAACTTCCACCTTACCACTATGTCATAGGTACACTCTGTGGAATTCTCATGCTGTTCACCACACTCCTCACTTCATGACTGGTCCACTATTTTGGCTTTCGGCCTGGCTGACATCATCATTTATTTGATGCTTCTTCTGATCTGTCAGAAGAAATGAAAAATGAGACGCACAGTGGATCCTGTCCATGTAGCAGCTTTAAGGCCTGTATGGTCCCATCAGAATTGGCTTATGATTTGGTAGAAATCTGGGTAGAGAACACAGAAGACATGCAAATATTCCATTCATGGGTCATCTCTGTTTTAGATCCACTCCGCTTTTTTTTTTTTTTGCATTAGCAATACTGATGGATTATTGAGCAATTGCTGACTGAGTGAAGGAGTATGCTCCATAGACAGGATCTGTTTTTCTGGGTTATTGTTCTAACGGGTCAGAGAATGGGGAAAATTAATCAGTGACGTCAACACAAACCTACTGCTAAAACCCTGTCCACTCTGTCAGGGGGGGGCGGCTCTACCTGTATAAGCGTTTAATAGAACAGGTTCTGTAGACAACTATGTGGAATCAGCTGACGAGGGTGTAAAAGGAGTGTGCTTCTCCTTAACGCTAACATCTACCTGTAAGCTGGAGTTGATACTTCAGTTATTTGGTCAGTTTTGGCCCCGTGACTGCCCAAGTAAGTAAAGTATGCAGTGAGTCTAAGAGCGACCCCTGTCATCTGCATGTCATACTGACTCACAGTATTATTTCACTACCACAGCAGACTCCCTATACGTGTTACTGCAAGACACAGTGTTCTACACCCCTAATCAGGTTCTCTGCAGGCTGGAAATATCAGTTTGTAACGCGATTCACAGCAAATAAATTTGGATCGAAGCTAATTTTTCTGAAAAATTTGGCGAAGCGGCTGGATCAAATATTTTAATAATTCGCTGATCTCTAGAGGAGGGCTCTAATATGCACAAGGTAACCAGCTAAACTCTTTCTGGATCATCATTGTAAATGCCGTAATGAAATTCTATACCTCAGATCAAAAAGAGCGACATTTAAAGAAACAAAGAGGGAGACAGGGACTTGGGTCAAAAAGAGGGACTGTCCCTCCAAAATAGGGACACTTGAGAGGTCTGCTTTTAGCAAAGCATCAAAACTTTTCTGGAGCTGCACCACCCTCTGGAATTCACTGCCCTGGACAATCAGGTTAATTCTTGACTTCTATAGCTGTAAATGTGCCTTAAAAACACATCTTTTTAGGCAGGCTAGACCCCTCCCCCCCCCCTCGGCCCTCATTCTTCAGAACCAAACACCATCATCTCCTCACTCAGTGCATTAGCCCATTAGCTCCAACTACACTAATCTGTGGCTGGACCACTTTGTAAAACAATCAAATTAACTCTGTGTGTCACCACCATTTCCTCATAGATTGTAAGCTCTTGTGAGCAGTGCCCTCACTCCTAGTGTTTCATTTGTATGCAAGCTTGCAGTCCTGTGATGCTCCCTCTAAATTGTAAAACGCTGAGGAATATGATGGTGCTATGTAAATAAATAAATGTTATTATTATTATTAATAATATTATATAATGTTATACATCAAAGCAATTGAGTGAAGAGCTGCTCTCCTTCTAAAATCTTTCTCCAAGCTCCCTGACAACGGCTCCTTGCTGAAACCTTGTAACTGCTCAGAGTCCAAGAGGTCAGTGAGATGCTTTCATTCCCTATATTGTCCTAAAAGAAGTGCTTCCCATTGTCCAGGCTTGAAGTGGATCAATAGGCATTGTAAGCGACACAAGCCCATGAATTACACTGAGTAAAAAAGCTATAACGATATCAATGTTTCCAAATGCTTTTTTTCGGTATATAGTAATACCTGTCATTTACTGTGCTTGATGCACATTGGGGTTCTATTAATTTACTGCAATACTTAGCCATCTCTGAACATCAAGCTACACGAGAACATGTTATTAAAGCCTTTAACTCATATTTATAGCCATTCTGCAGACAAAAAGTTCACAGCTTCAGGGAGCCATCCCTCCATCATTTCTTAAATGTCACAGGCTCACCTGTGTATCCTATAGGCCTCGCTCCTTTTAGTTTATACTTCCCCTTTAATAGCTGAGTCTATTGTGGATGCTGCTTCTGCCATAACCTTAAACCATGGAAGTCTGATTTATCAAACTACCTAAAAATGTCACTGCTTGCTAATGCACTGTCATATAATAGGATTTGGAGTTGTATTCTCACTGGAGAGCTTTTACCCCCACTTGATAAATCTAGGACGTTGCATGCTGTGAATCCGTGTTGCATAAAAATACCTTTCATCCTGCTCTGCCGAGTGTGTTTTATTTTCGTAGCACTTTGTGCACTGGATAGGTTTAATAATTTTATTACAATGTATCAGCGACCTGGATGAATGGGAATACCGCTATAAAACAAGTCAAACAGCATTGTCTGCTGGAAGCGCACGGATGTACAATCGCAGAACTTTTACTCATATCTCGGCTTGCATATTTTTCCTTTTTGTATAGCACGAACGCAACCCATGGGGTGTACAAAGAGGACATTTAGATTGATCCTTGTCCACAGTGGGGCTCACATTTCCTTATCTCAAGAATTCACTTAATAGACTAATTTTATAGTAAGCTAAAAGAATGACTGCTACAATAGCAACATTACTAGGGATGACACGTTGACTGCCAAGGCCACAACAGGCACCTCATACTCATCAGCATGGGTGAGACCAGTGCTCATAGAGATGGATCAATGAGATAGCTGTGAATTTGCCTCCTTCTCTCTCTTCCTGCCCAACACTGATCTGTGTGATCATTCAGCTTATGGAGAGGACTGTGACAAACACCTCTCTGCCCATGCTGAATGTCCCCAGTATTGTTGAGCGAATCAAAGCATCCGAAACTGAATTCAATCTGAAGTTCAGGAAAAATATGATTCTCCACGAAGCTGAATTTCCTCACGCTTCATGGTAACAAATCATTTTTCCTAAAATGGCGGCTACTGTTGTCTTAGAAAGAACTGAAGAAAAAAAAATCTCATCCACTTGCGCATGCAGGGGCGGTCCACTCCTAGCACTAGCATTTTTAACGGCCATTAACAGGTGCACTTAAGTCTAAGCGGACCCATTGATTGATAGGCTGAATAGGGTTTTAACTTTTAACATAGCGATTCGTAACAAACTAATTCATAACAAATCAAATTTCTTGTCAAACTTTGGTCAAGCTGCCAATCAAATTTTTCAAAACTTTTCTAGTCCCCAGGCAGCAGGGAAATATTGTAGCTGATGGACCTCTCTGGATGGAACCTGTGGGGGGTCAGAACAGCAATAAGAAGACTACACAGTGGGTACTGTATTGTACTGTATACTCCTGATGTTGATACTCCTATCATGTGACCACATGTGCCATTGGTGTTTCTTCAATGGTTAAAAGATGACACACTAGGATTTAAGGGGTTATCATGGAAAAGAAAATGATGACCTTTCCTCAGGATACTGTAGGTCATCATTATCACATCGACCAAGTATAGGCAGTATCGCCAATCAGCTGTTTCATGGAGCCGTGATGCTCTCCAGAGCTGAACACTGTGACCTCCCGACACCTTTCCAAGCACAGTGCCGTACATTATATAGCGGCTGTGCTTGGTATTGTTGAACAACGTCATTGACTTAAATGGGGCTAAGCTGCAACTAGCCATGTGACCAATGTACAGTGATGTTACCAGCCTCTTCTAACAGCTGATTGTCAGGGGTCCCAGAAGTCATATCCCTGCTAATCTCATATAAATGAACTACTCTGAGATAGGTCATCATTATCTTTTCCCGAATAACCTCTTAAACAAAAGTAACTTAACTTCCCCTGTAACTTCCCCTCTACCCTTTTAACCATTCAAATTAATGACATTAACCCCTTCACTTAATTAAAGTACTGGCAAAATGTTATGCAAATTTTTTATATGCACATTTTCGCAAGCAAGAAAATAGTCATTATTTTCTTGATTGCGAAAAATCGCATAAAAAATTTGCATCATTTGCATAAAAAACCACATAAACTGGTATTTAAAAGTTATCTTTTAAATGCCAGTTTATGCAAATTTTTATGCAAATTTATGCATTTTATGCGAATTTTCGCAATCAAGAAAATAATGTCTGGAGATTACGAATTTGCGAATTTTCAAATGTATGGCGAATATTCGCCCAAATATTCGCGAAATATCGCGAATTCGAATATTGCCCCTGCCGCTCATCACTAGTCATAAAGTGATCAAATATATGTCCATAATAGTGCGTGTACATAATTAATGTGATTTCATAAAAATAACAGTTGATGTGTCATTAAAAATACAACATATGATTCAGTGTAAATAATAATTCACATTAAGAGTTAAAAGATCTGTTCATAGGTGGAGTGTGAAAAGGCGGAAACCTAGGGAGGAAGGAAGCACTAGGCCCCAGTGTACTGACCGCATAAGTAATAGTCTGTTTATTCCACGGTGTCCCGGTCAGCCGACCACGCATGCGCCGGAATATGACAGAACTGTCGTCACGTAATAATGTGACTATCATGTGACCATCAATTCTCCTTCCGCGCCATCATAGAGGATGGAGATGTCCAAAGCACACACTGCGCATACGTCAGGCATACTACGGACCACTCCTCCCCCAGATAAAGCGGAGCATACATACACATACAAATCGCTGCCAGATGGGGGTCAAGGGTCATATGCTGCGGACCTTACTATCAGCCCGCCGCATTAACCCATTCAAGTGACAACTGTATGTTGCCCCAGGTTACCAGGGCCACACTACAGTGTCATACAGGGTCCAATAATTTGCAGCTGAGGGATCTCCTCCACAAGACATACTGCACACAAATCAGGAGAGTAATGATAATTACATATACATAATCCGATGACTTTAATATGTTATTAATAAAGAATACTGCAGAGTGCACTGGATGCCTATTAAAAAACCCTCGATCCACCGCATCATCCTTCTTCATAATCTGGAAAAAACTAAAAAGAAGAAGAAGCAATTACTTTCAAAATACATTATTTTCATGTATAATCTCAATGAACAGCCTAATACACAGGATGATATGCACTACCAGACACTGGGTATACAAGACAAACTACTTTCACAATTGATCACTTGCCCAAATTAAATTCTACATTGAGACCATAGGGTCTCAGAGTGTTCAATGTATGGATCCATTTCAATTACTTGTTTTTAAGAATCCTAAGCCTGTCACCTCACCTCCTAGGGACAGGGACATGATCTATTATCCAACACCTCAGATCATTTTCTCTATGTCGAAGCTCAGAGAAATGTTTGGAAACAGGTAAATGAACACAAAGGAAATTCTGTTAGAAAGCTTACGTTTTTTTGGGGTCAGAAGATTTTTCCTATCTAGTCCTGAGACTCGTCAGTTATGTTTTTCAAGCATTTTTCTTGGATATCCACGTTGTACAAATCTCTCAATCATCAAGTTTAAAGCACTTTCCAACTCTGTATCTTCAGAGACTATGCGTTTTACCCTGATCATTTGCGAATAAGGGAGATGCTGTTCCATGTTCTTGGGGTGACAGCTGCTGTACAATAATGTGGTATTTTTATCTGTAGGCTTAATATACAATTGTGTACATAAAGTACCATTGGAGAAGACTACTTTTGTGTCCAAAAATTGTAGTTTACTGGTGGACTGTACCAGAGTGAACTGCAATGAATCATCAATGCTGTTTAAAAATTGATGGAACATCAGCAACTGTCTTTCATTACCCGTCCAGATAAGGAAGATGTCGTCTATGTACCTCCACCAAATGAGAACATGCTCAAAATGGCCAGACACATAGACCACATCCTCCTCAAAGGTGCGCATAAAAATATTTGCATATGTTGGGGCCATATTAAACCCCATGGCCACCCCCCTTTTCTGTACATGAAAAGTATCTTGAAATAAGAAATAGTTGTACTGTAATATAATCAAGAGAAGTTGTACAATAAAGTCAGATATCATATTTGAAGCAGAAGACATAGAGAGCATCCTTTTAACTGAAGCAATCTACTTATCATGTGCAATTGATGTATACAATGATTTAACATGAAATGATGCTAGAATTATATTCTCATATTGCGATACATCAACTGCACTCAGTTTATATATAGTGTTTGTGACTGTTTTTTGGTGTCAACATGTGGGAAGGGGGTTCTCAGGAGGGGCACCCCGGGAGTGACAGAGCTGGTCGGTGTGCTCATGAAGCAGATCACACCACTCTGTGTTAGCTCTTGGACATGTACAGCGCGTTGGAGCACTCTCTGTGAGCTGGGGGCGTGGTTTAGAGTCCGCCTCTCCTCAGGATCAGCACGATAGGTCACGCTTCCCTCACTGGTACCGGAGTGGCCACACCCCTGTCCTGTGTTACGGGCTCACTGTGCGCTCACTATGCTGACTGGGACGAGCCACAATCCAGCAGCAGGGGTGGATACTACAAGTTACAGGGGTGTAGTTCATGCCTCTAGTTCTATTGTAGAATCTAGGGTAGTTATATCATGAATACAGTGTACCTTAAGTCTAGGACTAAAATATTTATACAGTATATCTTAAGTTTATGGCTAAAGAACAGAGTTTGAGGGTCCTAGGGATTATAGGAATCTATATAATTACTTATACTATGAATGAGACATATAGATTGTCCCCATATATACAATTTATTTGTCCTTATAAAGACCCGTATATGCTCACCATCGTGCCAGAATATATAAAATATAAAAAATAAAAGCCTGGCCAACATGTGAAACGTGGAGTTCCAGCGCGTGCTCATGTCGCATAACAGTCGGTGAGCTGGCAATTGCAAGCGCAGCTGCTGCATTGCCAGACTGGCGACAGCTGTAGATGACTTTCAGAAACAGACGCACACGTGGCGCACCTTCACCAGTAGCTCAGGCAAAGTGGGGTAGGTTTTGAGAAACCGCTGAACCACTAAGTTTAACACGTGGGCTAGGCATGGTATGTGTGTGAGCTTGCCGAGCTCCAAGCCGCCACCAAGTTATGACCATTATCAGACACAACCATGCCTGGTTATAGGTTGAGTGGTAAGTGCCACAGCACAGTCTGGTCCCTTATACCCTGCCACAGTTTAACGGTGGTGTGTTTTTTGTCACCTATGCAAATAAGTTTTAGCACGACCTGTTGCCGCTTCCCCACTGCAGTGCTACACTGCTTCCAGTGTAGAACTGACTAATGGCTGACTGGTGCTGCAAGATGAGAACTTAGAGGTGGAAATGAGCAGGAGGTTGAGGAGGAGAAGGGGGGGGGGGGTTGCAGCCACTAATGTAGGTGGTGGCGGAAATCCTGATGGAAGTAGGGCCCGCAATCCTTGGCGTCGGTAGTATCTATGCCATCCAAGGGTACAAATCGCTCGCAGCCTGCACAGCATTCACCCAATGCTTCAAGGAATTGTAGCATCCCTTGTCACAAGCACTTGCCCAAGTGTCAGTCATTAAGTGGACTTTCCCAATAACTGCGTTGGTCAGGGCACGGGTGATGTTATGGGAAACATGATGGTGTAAGGCGTGGACGGCACACCAGGCAAAATAGTGGTGGTTGGGGACTGAGTAATGAGGGATGGCCATTGCCATCAGGCTGTGGAAAGCCTCAGTGTCCACAAGCCTAAATGGCAACATTTCCAGGGCCAGCAATTTGGAAAGGTGCGCATCTAGTGCTATGTCCTGTGGGTGGTTGGCTGGGGTTTGGACATCTGTACGCTGAACTGGGACACAGAAGTGGATGTGCTAGCTGATGGTGGTTCCAAAAGTCCAGGTGCAACATGGCTACGGCGTTACAGTGAGCGGCAGTACTTACCTGCATGTTTATTGACTGCATAACAGCCAACAAACGTGAGGGGAGGAGACTAGAGCATCACACTTGAGCAAACGCGGTATTCGGCCGGACACCACGATGTGCCGAGCATGGCGATGCTCGAGCCGTACTGTTGTTCGTACTAGCATGCTCGCTCTACACAAGAAATGCTGAGTGTCATATTTTGTGTCATGGTGCTACTACCAGGATACTGTTGCTCACCAGGGTTAGGCTGCATAGCAACAAATGAGCTGTAGTTTTTGAAGTTTGATGGTTTTACTTGAATATATGTGTGTCATCCAAATAATACTTGATCTTTCTATTGGATCCAGCAGGCTAAAGGTAAACTGGCAGGTGAACTTGAATACTTTGCTTTATCTCTCTGCTACTGTGCTAATCTCTGGCTTTAGTTTGGTTCCTATTAGCTTCAGCAACTGTTTCTTATGACAGTGAGGTATCCTGTGACCTGCTATGCTGAGTAGGGTATCTTTGGCACCATTTTCCCTCTCAGAGGTACTGTCCTTTTATATATCAGGAGTGAGCTGCTCTCTAAGCTACTTTCTCAAATCTTCTGCAGCAATGCGGGGAAAAAGCTCCCTGACCATACCATGCTGCTTCACTCTCTTGTTCCAACTCTCAACTCCCCACTTCAGCTTTCTGCAACCCATCCCTTGGTAGGAAGCAAAACTAGACCACTTCTGCTCAAAAGGTGGAGAATGGAATGGTAAGTTCCATTCTATCTAAAGGTACTCTCTGCCAGATACATTGCCACCTGCTGGCAAACCAGGCACAGCACATGACATAACCGTTTTTGCATATAACCAAATGTAACTTTGCTGGTGGTTGTACAGTTGGTGGTGAAAACAAATACATTGGCGGCAAACAGACTAGCAATAGGAATGTAGGAGTCGTAGTGTCCCTCTGGGCCACTAGACATTCACTACTAATTATACTGATTGATAACTCTTCATTTATAGTACTTTAAAAATAGTTCCAGATAAAATGGCTGGTATCACGTGTCAATAATATAGAACGTCCATCCAAGGGTGCTGCCACATGTCACTGCTGAGCTGTATTTTGTGTGCAGCAAAAAAACATACACACATCAGATTTAAGTTACTTAAATTACAAAATTACTTTACAGTAAGGTAATTTAAAGGAAATTTGTCACTGAAAATTGTATCTGCCAGTTTTGGGAATCTGTTTAAATTTTGTAATTGCAACATGGTTATGGGAGCAGCCATGTTGCCTGAAATGTTCTTAACAGCATTTAGAAAGCGTTAGGAAAATTGCTTTATGGCAGCCACATGGGCCATAGACATAATGTTCAGGAGCAGATCTCATTGACTTCTATGGTAGAGTTTTCTTGGCATGCTGTGTGACCTGTGCAGATGTCATTGTACAAGGAAAGAAAAGATAAGCTATGACAATCACATATTGTGAATGTAGGATTCTTTCTTATCTATACACAGATGTAATATCATAACTTAGGAACACATCATCGCTGAGGCCAGTCATCAGCTGTAATGGTGCACGTGACTTCATCCATGTTGGAAGGTTACACGTGGGGATCAAAGTGCAGTAAAGGCATTCCGGGATGGAATCGAGTGGCTGGAGCAGGTCAGTACGCTTCCCATCACAACTCCAGCGCTAAGAGGATAGAATTTAAAAAAGAATTCAATCATGGATAATCCCTTTATGATGTGGCTTAATAGTGAATTTCAATAGTAGATTAATTTATTTTTATTTCTTCCAGGTTCCCATACATTTCTGGTAACATTATGTATAGAATTTTGTTTTCATGTTTTTTTTTTTTTTAAACACCACCACTCTTGGCCGTGGACTCTTCTGGAATTACAACTTTTTCCAATTCACTTTCAAATCTGACATAACCCATTTAAGCAACTCCTTCAAACCAAATACAACATTGCTCCATTTTTGAAATCTCAAACAACAATTTTAAGGATCCTAAGAAAATAATAGTGAAAAACTAGAATCCCTGATGCTACGTTCATCCAAAAGCTGTATTTCATGCATCCGCTAAGGCATCTGACTGTGTAAGCAAGTGAGGACTACATTTCAGATACTATATGAATGATGCTGTGTTCAGTCCCTGCAAATGCACCATAAGGGCTATTAATATAAATGTCATCATTCTGTGTCATTTGAGAGTTAAAACTAGGTCTGCATTGTAAAGCCAGACAGCGGCGCCCAGGCATTGTGTTGCCTGCCAAATACAAATGTGCTACATCAAACTTGTAATCATTATTTCTCTGATGCAGTGCTGCACATATAAAGATTGGCTATCGCCTCAGCCCAGTGAGGGAGGCATGCTATTTTGTTCAAGTCACTGATTCACCATTTGTCTGACTGGCTCAATGTTTCTAGGGAAAGACGTATCATGCTATAGAATCGAATGTTTACAAGTCTAGCAGCTTGCTTCTGTATGATTATCCTGCAATAATACTTGTCTGCTGAGAAATGTGCGGCTCGCTTGTCCTGCTCTTTACTGCCATCTGATGGACCCAAGAAGCATGCCAGACATATTGCTGGACATACTCGGCTAGTTCACTTGACTTTTAGAAAGCAATGTTTTCTACTTTATGTTAAAAAAATAGTTAGAAGTTCTACAACTGTCCAGTACACTTTGCATTGCAGGATCTCAGCTTGCTGTCAATGGATAAAAACATTCTTCATTATTTCTAGATATTAAAAACTGAAAAAGATGAAGTAATGCAGGTGATCTGTGGCCGCTGGTATTTTCCCCTCCCAGTAGATGTGGTTTACAGAATACTGACCCCTCTTGCAGCTCTGGCCTTTCAGTGATCCATACTCTCTCCCTAGCTCTGAAAGGTCTAGCATGCATGGCCTGAATGGTTGGTGATCAATGGCAGGCTTCCCTCCAGTTCAAGAAAAAAAAAAGCATATTAACTGGAGAACAAACAGAACATTTACATGGTGATCTTCTTTTCATCTTATGCTCAGGCTTCTCTTCTGTCATCCAAGATGGTTGCATGGCTTATCAGACTGACTGATGCATATGGTGCATTTGGGACCAGTATTCTTCCATTTGGTCTTGTATCGGCCATCATTGCTCACATGAATAGTACTGGCCAATCCAAGAGTAGGGCTGGAAAAGCAGGGAATGTCTTGGGCAACAGATGCACAATGTGAATCAGATAGTCTGAGAAGTGGTACAGATATCTTGGGTGGAAGAAAAGGAACCTGGGAATTGATGAATCAGCTGTTGAAAAGATGAAAACTAGGACACCATATAAGTGTTATGTTCAATCCTAAGTTAATATGAATTCTTTTTTCTTGAACTGGAGAGTGACTTTACTGTTCCTTCCACTATGGTAAGGTGCCTGAGCAATAAGGTTCTTATCTTGTCTTGTTTCTGCAAAGGTGTTTTGCCTTTGTATTTTTACCACATTGATCTTGTTCCACTCGTCCTGATCTCTGCTTGTTTCTTGTATTCACTTTGTGCCACTTCACCTGACTTATTTCCTGGATTCAAGAAACTTTGGCTTGCCCATTGATCGCATTATTGTTGGTCCCTTTGGTAAAGCGTATCGGTTTCTCTTGACCCACCTAGGTCAGCTGTCACTGAACATAAATTACTCCAAAAAGTAGAGATCTGCTGGTTCCACTGCAGTGAAGTCCCAGTCCTGTAGAGAGGAGAAAGGGTGAAGACCAGGGGTGCAGCTAAGATAATGACCTAAGAGTAATCCATTTAGTGACACAATATAGACAAAATCACACTCACATGTGTATCATTTATAGTATCCAGTCTAGACAATCATTTACTAAGGGCTGGTGTTTCTTAGACCAGTCATAATAAAATTACTATTGGAGTTCAAACCACCAAATGCAAATGTGTTAATAAATGTGTTGCATCTTGTGTGAATCGTGTGCTAGAAATTAAAATCACACTGGCTGCATGTTTTAGATGCAATTTACACAATTTTTCTGGTATAAATTTTGTTAAATATGTCGGACTATGGATGATCTGCCACCAACCCACTGTTTTGAAAGTGCTGTGAGTGGGTACAATCTCAAAAGCTAAAGGTTTTGCACAAAAAATTGCTGATTTTGTGTGCTAGAAAACTGTCTAAGGAACAATATTAATTTACACTTTATTTTCTTAGAATTATTCTCCAAATAAAAGCTAATCATAGGTTATCCTTCTACTTGCTTCTCCAGCAATCAGTAACATATGCTCAATGTATGCACAGCACCACCACCACAGGGGAAATGCAGTATTACAGAGAACCCTTTGAAAAATCAATGACTATCCATTTGAGGGACGTGAATGTGTTGGATCCTCCCAAGGTAGCCACTGTCCAGTTCAGCAAATTGCAAGAAATCGTAAATGTGAGACAGAGTGATTGTCCCTAGAAGTTTATATTGTTCTAACAGGGTATTTGGAAATTACTTTTCTAAGTCGTCCATCTCCTTTAGGTAATGCCCATTATTGAGGGCATGGTTGATGTTCATGCATAAGTCATCTGGTGTTTTTATTAATAAAAATTTGGCTAAATGTGGTTTTATAATTTGGTATAATCCAAACAGAGTCAAAAGGAATTCAGTTATTTAGCCCAAAAAGTCCTATCATACTAGCATGGTACGTAAGGCTGAAAAAACACATCTATTCAGTTCAGCATATTCAGCTGGAAAGTTGATCCAGAGTAAGAGAAAAAAAACATCATGAAATAGAAGCCAATTCTGCTCAAGTCTGACAATTAGAATAACTCCCTGGATCAATGAGCCTTTTACAGCAATTTAGTAACTAAAACTATATTTTCCTCTCTAGAAATACATTCAGGCCCCTCATGAACTCTTTTAGTGACTTCACCATCACAACCACCTTTGGAAGAGAGCATCATAGTGTTACTGCTCATACAGTAAAGAATCCTCTTCTAGGTTGATGTACAGTAGAAATCTTCTTTCCTCTAGATGTCGAGGATGCCCTTTGGTTATAAATAAATCATTAAAGAGATCTCTCATATTGACCTATGATATATTTATACATAGTTTTTAGATCTCTTCTCAGGCATCTTGTTTCTATGCTATATGATAATATTTATGCATACTCTATATTCCTCCCATTCCATTTATTACTTTAGTTGCTTGATACCTTGAAGCTCCTGGTCCCCAATTCAAAATGTGTCACAGGGTCTCCACCTACCATGTCCTATTCACAGTATAATACTGGCATCTTCTTATGTGGCAGAGGGTCTTCACCATATTCACCAGGCTGCTGGCATAACTGCTACCTCTGAAACCCCTATAGCCACATCATCAATTAAAGTGTTGATTTTCTACTGACACATTTGTTTTTAATCTAAAATTTGAGTGGTCTTACTGTAGGATGCTATTTCAGAAAACCTTTCATAGATATTTAATAATTCACCCACTTCTATGCCTCCTTCATTCCTCAATTGAATTGATTTTGTTTTCAACCACCAAAAAACCCACTATCATCTGTTACATTTTTCTTAATGCATAATGAGTAAGGAGGATTGGAATCCTTTCAGCTATGATGTGATCCTTGATTTTCCCAGCCTAGAAAATAGACAACCCGGCAGGTCAAAGGATCCATGAGAATTCCAGTCAATTGTGTAAAAGGTGAATCGAGGGGATGTTTAGCTAATTAATTATGCAGTCTGTAAAGTACGGAGTAAACAGTCACACTTAAGTTGTTGGAGAGGCAGAATGGGCTCTTAGTTAAAAAATGGGAGGCGAGAAAGAAATGCAAATCAGATAATAATGCTGAATGCCAAAAGACACTATCAAGGCATGAGTTGTGTTTAAAAATGTAGCAGATGTTATTGTAATTGCCGGTGTGTGCCAGCAAGTTAATAACATGATTCTTTCTTAACCTCACATGTTACTGCTCACGGTCGGTGAGAACAGTTTGAGAGCTTGCGTTGTCTAGAGCTGCATCATCTAGTATTCCAGCACATCTTGCAGTTTCAACTTCTGCAGCTGATGTTACGAGACAGATTTGACATTGATCATCAGGTAACTACGAAGATAGAATATTATGTGCCGTTTTATAGTGTTAGAGGAAGTAGCAGTTAAACAAAGCAGAGAAGTGCCATATGTGGCATCATACTAGTGTCACAGGTGATCATACTAAAAAAGGGTAGTTTATTAGAAAAGCTTGAGTGCTTTCTCCCAAAAAATAATGCCACACCTGATTATAACTTTTGTGTGGAATGGCAACATTGCCCCTTTTACGTCAATGTGGATGAGCTGCAATACCAGAAACATCCCATTGGGAGGTGTTTTTAGATGAAATCTATCAATACCAATCTATCAGTAGATTTCTGCTGGTACATGCTCTAGATTTCTAAGTAATTAAGCAATTTCTTGGAAATTCAATTCGGGTCTGGTTCATCTGAATCGAGCTTCTGATTTGATTCAAAACCTGATCAATTCCACTCAAATTGAAAATCCTTAAATTTCCCTGGAAAGCTGTGAATGAGATTCTGAGGTTCTCTCTTTTTCCACTTTTTTTTTACTTTTAGAATCACATTAAATTCTGATTATATAGATTACAAATTATTGGAAACAATTGGCTTAAATTTTGATTGTATGGAATCAATTCACTTATCTCAATTCCTTAGCTATCAGGTGATGGAAAAATATGTGGATTAGCATGGTGTCTGCCAAACAAAAGTCATTCTATGCTAATTTGTCTCTACTCTGGTTTATCCAGGGGTCTTCGACTTGGGACATTAAGTTATTTAATGTCTTACTGATATAACTAAAGGGAATATTTCTCTAGATATTATTAAAAAACATTTATAAGATAATATTTATTCTACAGTATTACCAGTAAGTACTGTTACAAAATGAAGCCCCAAACTCCTATTCGTAGTGCCAATAAAAAGTGTCCACCATATGCTAACTATGATTCCTCCCAGTTTCATGGGCTTGTGGTCACAGCTGCAACTGCTTTTTGGATGCAACCATGACTATGACCATAAAGGTATGTTGACTAGTGTTGAGTGAGCTTTGTTTAAAATTTGATTCGTTCAAACACTTTGGTTTTAATGCTATTTCTGCCTACAGCACTAAAATATGTTTCCCTTATGTAGGCAAAATTTGTTTCAGCCAAAGTCATGTAAAGCTTCAGTGAACTTATTCTGTAATCACTTCTGCATCTTTAAAAAAAAATTAAAATAGCAATCCGAAGTCGGGTTCAGTATCTGCTGGTAACTTCGTACCAAACCCAACTTCCAATTGCTATTTGAAAATATTTTTAAAGACGCAGAATTGAGTCTTGCGCAAAATTTTTTTGACTACAGGGAGGTAAAACATTTTAATGTTGTACAGGACAGCATTAAAATCAAAGTGTTTGAAGTATTTGGAGCTCTGATCCGAAGCTCAATTTGCTAAACACTAATGTCCACCATGAACTTCATAAAGGACTTCAATTTCTCACAAGTTCAATACATTATAGTGACAGGCTAGTAAAACCCTTATAAGGGTGAACCTCACAAACACTGGGTGACTGCATTAGGACACCTAAAGTATAAACAGCTCCCAACATAGTATCAAAAATTCATGTTTTATTTTTCAAAGCTGGTCATCTGGCAAACGCATGTTGGCATACGTTGAGCCCAGTGGAAACGTAAGCGATACCCCTTCTGTTGCCTCTAAATGTCTTCCGAGTTCCGCCCCTATGTGAGCCCCTTTCTCCCACTTTATTAAGATCATCCTATAGAGGTTCTTCATAAAGAGATGACGCAATCACATCAAGCACAGAGCAGCACTATTCATCTATATAGGGAAGGGATGGCTTAAAATCTAGCATGAACATTTTCACCAGTGTGCACCCCTTCAAAGTATCTCACACCAAATAGTTTTTTCAAGGTATATAATATCATCATGCCATATCATACATTAAACGGAGTATAATATAGAATAATAAAAGTTCTAGATAATCTGAATTAAGCCAAACATTGATAAACAGTTATTTGTTTCATTTCTCATTAGAACAGTAGAAAACACAATTTAAAGTCTCAAAAATATGTAAATAATAATAATTATTTTATAATTTAGCAAAGGCTCTAAGTTAATTTTAATTAAAAGTCTCAACTATACAATGCTGGGGTTTTAATTATATTTTCCATTTCATAAAACCCTCTTCTCATCATTAAGAGGCAAACAAATATGGTATTTTGTGTAACCTCTGAGGTAATAAGGTCTTGTGTGGATTTTTCAATGGAAGTACTT
This sequence comes from Bufotes viridis, assembly GCA_033119425.1. NCBI lineage: Eukaryota > Metazoa > Chordata > Amphibia > Anura > Bufonidae > Bufotes > Bufotes viridis. The sequence continues at coordinate 83,528,444 of CM065598.1, read as the reverse complement.
AACAAATGAAAGTTAATATTTTCCCCCGGGACTCTAATGTCTCAAAGGAAAGAAGCTTTGAATTATAAAATAAAGAAATGTTACAGCAACTGGAATTAATAAAATAGGAGAACTTAGCTACACTACAAATTCATATATAACCCTTGGGCCCTTGAAGAAAGGTAAATTACTTGACGATAGATAAAAAGAACATCCCTGTTAGCGAAAGATGTGGAACCTATGAGAAAGATGAAAGGGTTGACTTGATTTAGTCTTTCTTTCTATTGGTCCATTAAACATGAAGAAACAAGGCAAAGATTAAAATTTATCTCTAGTTTCAAGTTCCAGAAAGTCATTAAAACCCAGATCTATTTAAAAGACTGAACACTTGCCTTAAAGCCATACCTCACAGCAGTTGAATCTCATGTTGTGTGGACCTTAAACCCCCAAGCAAACACCCATAACATCCCATAAAAGTCCTTTTACATTTGCATGAGCCCTTCCTCTATGTGCTATGGAGTAGTTCATTGAAACATGGAAGAATTTTTTGAAAAATTATGTTTGTTACAAGCAGAGCTTTTTTTTCTTTTTTGGATTCAATTGTGGAGAATTTTTCAAAAGAGAAATGAAAAAAAGAGATACATTTATTTTCCAGGCATTATAGGCACTTTTAATTGCGGTAGAATTAATTTGTACCCAAAAAAAAAATTCTTGGACCAACAAATTGGACCCAAAAATAATTTTCTCATTTTTGCTCAAATCGGATCCAGAAAGAATTTGTGGACATTTGCTTATCTTTAGTTACGTGATAAGCTGAGACCTGTTTAAAATTGTAAAGCTACCTATCCACATGTACTGCCGATGCTCCCCTTATTCTTCTTTTTTTGTGTTTACCCTGTTTCCGAGACATTGGTCCCGATATTGATAATTATGCTTTGATAACCAAGGGGGAGGCCACCTGCACTAATTTCTTAAGTGCGAGTGGTCTTCACTCTTTTGACGTTGTCTAACCAGAGTGGACAGTGTCAATGTGGCACGTACTGCATAATCTTGTGAGATATAAGTTATCGCATGAGACCACTTTGTGTGCTCACTGTAGCCAGCAGTGAAAGCATTGGGGAACAGATGGATGGACGTTCAGCGACTCGGTATGCACACCACTGGCCAGAAACTCCAACCTATCATGAACATAGATCTGGATCTTTAAAATAGATAGCCTCCAATGGGAATGTTTTTCAACACTCTGACACTATCTGTGCTGACTTGACAATGTCAGAGCATTTAAGAACCCCTCCACTTGGGAAATCAGCGCAGACGGCTTCAGACTTGACTATACATTTCTTATTAACTTACTGGACACCACAACAGCAGCCCAAGAGGAGCGTGCAGAGAGTTGTAGTGGTAGTGGCTCTGACAAATGGATCCTCAAACTGATATCCCCTTAGGCCTATGTATAGAGGGCAGAAATGATGGGGGTTGTGGTACTCCTCTCTTTGTTTCCAAAGTCTTTCTGCAGAACCCTGTGATGGCAATAAGGTTCTTTCAAAGTGTTCTGTATTTCTTGGCTGAAGGGTACATAAAATACAGCTGGCAAGACCATGTCAAAATGTTGAAGAGCGTGTTGACGATATTCCCTCACACTGCAGCATAGTCTATATCAGCCTTAAATGAGCACAGTACCTTGCTGACTGGCCCCAATGTACAGACTTGCTGGTTCAGGACCTGTAGTATTCTCTCTCTCTCTCTCTCTCTCTCTCTCACACTTTGGCCAAAGCTGCAGCTGTCTCAGAGATGATTGTTTTCTGGGTCTCAGACCTAGTACAGAGGAGCAAACAGACATGTGTCCTTTCAGTAGCCCAGCTACGCTATACCTTCTTCTACTCACTTGGGCGGTCCCAGGTCCATCTCCTAGCAACCTAAAGGATCTGGATTGAGGTTGTTAATCTTGACCTATCCATACAATAGTACTGAGTAGGCAAAAAAAATAGGATGAATCAGGGTGGCAATTCATCAACGTAGGTAAACTATACGATTTCGGACAAAGACAAGCTCTCTTAAAAGCTGCTGTCTGATGATGCTGAGCTCCTGTGCACAGCTGTTTTCTTCCATCTGGATCTCCACTGGTCCCCATTATAGTTAATGGGGCCAGACAGAGACTTTTAAACTTCAGGCAATGCCAAAATGGAGACAGATCTGGCTGTATGTTCCCTGCTAGAACAGCCATCATGGTCTCTGCTGGAAGGTTCTCTACAGTAAATTGGAGGGGACAGAGTGTATTAACTTTTACTACCTTTTCAAATTAATGGATATGCCTTCTTACTTCTCCAGATAACAAGGTAATGGGTGTAAAAATTATTTACCTGGAGAAGTGTTATCTAGCCTATAATAGTCATTACATAAACTAAGAGGTCTCCATAATAAAAATAGTACCCACCCAGAGGTTCCCCCAAAGCCACTCTTCTTAATAAGTTAATTCTGTCTGCTTTACTCTGATTAAGGGCCCTTTTCCTGGTAGAGCAATTGGTAGAACTGAAGTTGGCTTAGCTGTTAATCTAGCCTGTTTAAAAGGCTATGGCACAGTTGTGAAACACTCTTTTTTTAAATCTATTTGGAAAGAAAGAAGAATTTTTCTTGATTTGCCTGAAATAGATTGCTGAATTTTTAGGTATATTAAAATCCAATTTTTGGGAAAATTAAGGATGTTTATGTTTATACAAACTTCCTTGTGCTTCATAGATCAATTTTCTCTTATGTCAAAGGAGGCAACATAGAGAATCACAATACATTAGTAAGTGCCTTGTATTAACTTTCTCTACATTATAACTGCCACTTGTGAAGTGAGAGGACCCCTTTAGGTTTAACAGGTCTATTATGCCCCTTCTACACCGTAAGCTTTCCTCAGGGTTTCCTAAGCAACGATAAGGGCTACAGCATTTATTTAGATGTAAGTAGAGAAATATTAGTGAATTGTCAGCCATTAGACATGATCCAACTCTTTTAGGCCATTACTTTTTAGACCCCTTTTCTTTCTAAGATACAAAAGTAAAATACCAAAGAAAAGTAAAATAGCAAGAAACATGCAAACCATTGAGTTCACTAAGCTAAAGGAAAACTAGTCATTGCTGGGGGATGCAGATTCCCAGGACAATGTATTGTACACTCTAAATGTGTTATATTAGTAAAATGTCTGAAAGTTCTCGGGAGAGTTTCTAGTACTGTGTCTGCTTAATGATTTTTATCATTAAAGGTTTTCATTACATATAATTTGCAATAATAATCATAAAATTTGCAATAATAATAATCACAAAAGAGCTCTTCCAGTAGGTCTGAATAGATTGTAACCATGAATGCTTACTGATTAATAATATATGATGTAAATACAACTATCTATCTATCTATCTATCTATCTATCTATCTTTCATTTATCAGTCTGTCTACCTCATACAAATGTTACAGTACCTCTTCTTGAAACAAAACCCATTAAAAACACTTGAAAGAGTATATATAACCCATCATTGTTATGCAGAAAGTGGATCAAGAAACCAAATAAGAATAGATACATCTGTACATTTCTTTTTCTTTATATTTTTCTCACAACTTTTCAGCTATTGCTTTCATATACAAGTTGCAAGAAAAAGCATGTGAACCCTTTGGAATGATATGGACTTCTGAAGAAATTGGTCATAAAATGTGATCTGATCTTAATCTAAGTCACAACAATAGACAATCACAGTCTGCATAAACTAATAACACACAAATAATTAAATGTTACCATGTTTTTATTGAATACACCATGTAAACATTCACAGTACAGGTGGAAAAAGTATGTGAACCCCTAGACTAATGACATCTCCAAGAGCTAATTGGAGTGAGGTGTCAGCCAACTGGAGTCTAATCAATGAGATGAGATTGAAGGTGTTGGTTACAGCTGCCCAGCCCTATAAAAAAACACACACCAGTTCTGGGTTTGCTTTTCCCAAAAAAGCATTGCCTGATGTGAATGATGCCTCGCACAAAAGAGCTCTCAGAAGACCTACGATTAAGAATTGTTGACTTGCATAAAGCTGGAAAGGGTTATAAAAGTATCTCCAAAAGCCTTGCTGTTCATCAGTCCACGGTAAGACAAGTTGTCTATAAATGGAGAAAGTTCAGCAGCACTGCTGCTACTCTCCCTAGGAGTGGTCATCCTGTAAAGATGACTGCAAGAGCACAGCGCAGACTGCTCAATGGGGTGAAGAAGAAGCCTAGGTTGTCAGCTGAAGACTTACAAAAGGCATTTGGCATATGCTAACATCCCTGTTAGCGAAATTACGATACGTACAACACTAAACAATAATGGATTTCATGGTAGGATACCACAGAGGAAGCCACTGCTGTCCAAAAAAAACATTGCTGCACGTTTACAGTTTGCGCAAGAGCACCTGGATGTTCCACAGCAGTACTGGCAAAATATTCTGTGGACAGATGAAACCAAAGTTGAGTTGTTTGGAAGAAACACACAACACTATGTGTGGAGAAAAAGAGGCACAGCACACCAACATCAAAACCTCATCCCAACTGTGAAGTATGGTGGTGGGGGCATCATGTTTTGGGGCTGCTTTTCTGTGTCAGGGCCTGGACGGATTTCTATCATCGAAGGGAAAATGAATTCCCAAGTTTATCAAGACATTTTGCAGGAGAACTTTAGGCCATCTGTCCACCAGCTGAAGCTCAACAAACGATAGATGTTGCAACAGGACAGTGACCCAAAGCATAGAAGTAAATCAACAACAGAATGGCTTGAACCAAAGAAAATACGCCTTCTGGAGTGGCCCAGTCAGAGTCCTGACCTCAACACAATTGAGATGCTGTGGTATGACCTCAAGAAAGCGATTCACACCAGACATTGCATGAATATTGCTGAAATGAAACGGAGGAATGGTCAAGAATTACTCCTGACCGTTGTGCACGTTTGAACTGCAACTACAGGAAACATTTGGTTGAAGTTATTGCTACCAAAGGAGGTTCGACCTGTTATTAAATCCAAGGGGTCACATACTTTTCCCACCTGCACTGTGAATGTTTGCATGGTGTGTTCAATAAAAACATGGTAACATTTAATTATTTGTGTGTTATGAGTTTAAGCAGACTGTGATTGTCTATTGTGACCTAGATGAAGTTCAGATCACATTTTATAACCAATTTGTGCAGAAATCCATATCATTCCAAAGGGTTCACATACTTTTTCTTGCAACTGTATTTCCATCTATCATTTTCCTATGTACAGTATCTATCTATCTATCTATCTATCTATCTATCATATAGCTATCTATCTACCTACCTTTTTTACTTCTACTATATTTTCAGTGTATATGCTATATATGTAAACTACGAGGGGGTGCACATATATATATATATATATATATATATATATATATATATATATATAATAAACATAAACAATGCAACTGCACCAACAGACCAAATAAAGTACTAAAAGTCATAATGAAGGCTATAATGTAAATCATATGCTAATTAGTATTAATAAAGTAGAGATGCTTAGCAAATTAATTTTGTACAAATTTATTTGGGCCCGTCTGCCACATGTCAAAACGATCTCTGTAAAGACGGGAAACTAACACTAAATGCCACCTGTAATGTGCCCTCACGGCCTCCACGTGATTAATGGTATGTCAGTTCCACATGCATGCTTGGTCCACTCTGCTACAGGGAATGCCGGAACCAACATGCATGCAAAGCTTACTCTGTACCTTACCTGGTGCCAGACGGCTTCCCAAGAGTCCACTCTATACCTCTCCAGACGCCAAATGGTTTCCAGTAAGTGCACACTGCATATACTGTATATATATATTACAAGAGCTACAGTGGTGACTGATACTTTCACAGCTAGGGCAGCAATAATAAGGGTAAACAGAGAATGCTTGTAAAATAATCATATCAACTATTTTACCAGTCATTTAAGCTATTTACCTATTGAAAGCACTGAGGTGGATTTGATGAGATTGCTCCAAAGTGTCAACTTCTATGTAAGATCTTAACACTTTAATCTTCAGCCTTAACTTCTATCTCTAAAGACTTAAAAGAGAGAAAAATAGAAAGTTACAAGTCTTTTGTTGTAGCACTCCAAGGGAAAAAGTCAACAAGAGAGTTTAAAACGAATTCAACTCCCCAAAGTATTGTACTCGCTAATGGAATGCTAAGGAGGACCAGGTTGTGGCACTATAAATGGTGCCTACAAAGGAGAAATCCATCACTGCTAGAAAGACTGAAAGAACGCAGAAAAAAAACACAATGTTATCGGATGTTATTTGCAGACATTGAATGATGGTATCTACAAGAGGTTACAACACAGAAAATTGTGAAATTCTCTGGGGGCCACAATAAGAGAATGACTGAGGCTCCAGCTTCCCAGATCATGCATTTTATATCATGGGAAGATAGTACCTTTATGATGAAGCATAGAATATAGCTTCTTTTTTTGCATAAAAATAGACAAGAGGTCAGAGAGGAGTATTGTGAATGGTTTGTCCTGTGTCATGTATACAAAGTTGATAGCTGTCATTGTAATCATGCCAGTGATGAATATGAGATGACTGCTGAAAAGTAATCTGAACAGAACAGGAAGTCACAACATATTATTAGGTCAAGTGGCCAATGTATATACAGATAATATAAAAATGTATATCTAAAAATGCCTCTTTATTGATTTATTGAAATTGATAAAACAAAGGCACATCTAGAAATAAGGTATTAAGTGCTATTAGGCTATGGCTTTACTTCAACATTAATTATCCTGGTGACAGATTTCCTTTAAAGGGGCAGGGCGCTGTGGATGACAGTGTTAAGGGAACGGAATGCCGTGGAGGTCACAGTTCAGGGGGCTGGTAGGGTGGCCATTTAGGCCACACTCAAAATACGGACTTAATAACCCCACCCCCAGGTCACCCCGACCTGGTTAGACCATGCCCCCTCCCACTCCACAGCTGATGGGGATTGAAAAAATGCAGGTAAAAATCAACAATCAACTTTTGTCAGCTGCAGGGGTGGGAAGACTGGGAGCCTGAAAGCATGACTGTCCAGTCTAAAACCAGACCTCTGGCCACCCTAGGCGCAGACTACTGTGGAGGTCACATTCAAGGGGAAGGTCCGCTATGGAGGTCAGTGTTAAGGGGCAGATTGCTGTAGAGGACACTGTTAAGGGGGCGGGGTGTTGTGGAAATCACTGTTACAGAGACGGGGTACTGTGGAGGTCACTAATAAAGGGGTGGCCGCTGTGGAGGTCACTGTTAAAAAGGAGGGCTGATGTGGAGGTCACTGTTAAGGGGGCAGTATGCTGTGGAGGTCACAGTTAAAGGGGCGGGTGCTGTGGAGGTATCTGTTAATGGGGTAGGGAATGGTGGAGGTCACAGTTAAGGGGACGATCCATCATGGATGTCAGTGTTAAGCGGCGGGGTGCTATAGAGATCGCTTTTATGGGGGCGGGGTATTGTGGAGGTCACAATTTAATGAAATGGAGCTCTGTGGAGGTCACTGTTAAGGGGGTGGGTTATTGTGTAAATCATTGTGAAGGAGGCGGAGTATTGTGGAGTTCACTAAAAAAGGAGCCACCACTTTGGAGGTCATTGTTAAAGGGGAGGGCGCTGTGGATCTGACTGTTAATGGGGCAGGCCGCTGTGGAGGTCAATGTTAGAAGGGCGAGCACTGTGGAGATCACTGTTAAGGGAGGAGGGGACTGTAAAGGCCCCTATTAAAGGGGAAGTGGGGTACTGTGAGGTCACTTTTAAGGGAGCAGGGTACTGTGGCAGTCACTGTTAAAGGGGCAGTCTCTGTGGAGGTCTCTGTTAAGAGGGACGGGAATGGTGGAGGTCACAGTTAAGGGGACTGTAACTTATGGTCAGTGTTAACGGGCGGGTGCTCTAGAGGTCACTGTTAAGGTTGCGTGCCCCTGTGGAGGTCACTGTCAAGAGGGTGGGGTGCTGTGGAACTCACTGTTAGGGCTCATGCACACGACCATTGTTGTTTTGCTCTCTGTTTTTCACGGATCCATTGTTCCGCATCTGAGTTGTTTTTTTTCACTGATTTAAGTCCTCTTCCAAAAAAATATCCATATGGTTTCCATATACGATCCGTTTTTTGCGGATGGGAAACAGAAACAGTAACTTATTAATCTCCAAACACATGAGCAATATGGGCTGGGCATAGCATTTCTACAGTAAGGATTCGCAAAATACGGATGACATACGGATGTGTTCCGTATTTTTTCGAACCCTTTGACTTGAATGGTGCCTCGGACCGTCATTTGCGGACAATAATAGGACATGCACTAATTTTTCACAGAACGGCCATTTTCTACAGCCCCATTGAAGTGAATGGTTCTGCATATGGGATGCACAAAAACCAGAACAAAAGCGGGAAAGAAAATATGGGGTCATGTGCATGAGCCCTTAGAGGGGCAGACTGCTGTGAAAGTCAAAGTTAAGGGGGTGGGCTGCTGTAGACGTCCCATTTTAAGGAGACCCGACAGTGTGAGGGGGTCAGTGTTAAGGGGTGGGGACCTGTGGAGGTCAATGTTAAGGGGCAGGGTACTGTAGATGCCACTGTTATAGTGGATACTGTCGATATATTTTAACAACACACACAAACATTAAATTAAATAGACCCCTACGAAGCCAGGTCCTTTATCTAGTTGTGGTATAAAGCTAAGATCACTAGCAATCGATGGATAAGGAATCTAATTTATGTAGGATGGAATTGTATGGTGCTTTATGACCTTGTGAACATAATGAATTTTACCATTAGGATCCTCGCGGATTCGGTAGCAAATTATTAAACATGCACAGCTCATTGTAACCTTCTGTATGTTACAGACAATAATAGCATGTCAATGATGATTTTTACCCTTACAAGGCTGGTAAGATGGGTTCTCGGTAAATGTAAGTGAAACATTTTCTGCTCAGATCAGCCTGCAATATAATCACATGTGTCACAATGTGCAAATGCAAAAACCAGATTAACCACAAATGCGTCAGTGTTGTAGAGTGTCAAAGTGAATGAAATGCGTTAACATGCAGTCACATTAAGCTTTTAAGGAAACTGCTTAGTGTAATATCCTTACAAGCCCTCTTTCTGTGCTTGCTGTTTGCTTGATCAAAAGACTGCAAGAATTATAGGAAAATAGGTCATAAAAATCCTAATAAATCAGGATGGGATTGCAGAGGATTAAAACAATTGTAAGTAGTACCACTTTTGTCCACGGGCTGTGCGGTATTGCAGTCCACCTTATTTATTACTTCCATGTTGGAACCGAAAATGACCTTCCCTAAACTGTTCCCGCAAAGTTGGAAACATAAAATTTCCCAAAATGCTTTGATATGCTAAAGCGTTAGGATTTACCTTCACTGGAACTAAGGGACCTAGGTCAACACCTAAAAGACACCAGCATAGCATCATCCCTCCTCCCCTGGCATTCACCAAACCCAGACTGGCCCATCAGACCACCAGATAGAGATGTGTGATCCATTACTCCAGAGAACATGTTTCCACTGCTCCAGAGAGAATACACCTTCTAGCAGGACCTACCCTTCTATCGCTCTGCCAATTCCGTGATTTCAGCTCGGATCATGGGATCGCCCGACTTTTCCATTGATTTCCCTAATGGATGTGCTCCTGTTTTTTCCTATTCAATTGCATGGACATTATGCAGCTGAACAGGACAAAAAAAGAGGAGCACATATGGTTGGGATGCTGCCTCATAGAGTCATAATACTGGTGACAGACTCCCTTTAACCCTACAACAGTCACATTAAAATTGGAAACAAAAAAACTCCCAAAAATGTCACTTCACTTTATTGTAGATTTCAAACGTATGTCTGAAGTAAATGTAGTTGGCACTCAACTCTAGAGAAGAGCGAAGTTTTGAAAAACTCAATTCGGCAGCTTGGCTGAAGTTTAACAAGAAATTTGATTTGTTACAAATGAATTCATCAAGAATCGCTATCTTTAAACCCTATTCAGCGTATCAATCAATGGGACTGTTTTTAATGACCGCTTAGAAAGAGGTGCACTCGTCTAACAGCTGCTAAAAACAGTAAGGCTGGATTCACACTAGCATTAGGGATTCCGTTATGGCTTTCTGTTATAACATGGTGATAACGGAAAATAACGGAATGCCCAGACAGAATGAAAAATGGAATCCCTTAAAAGGCATTCCTTTTGCTTTCCGTCCTAATAGAAGTCTATGGGAAAGCATAGCAGGAACCAGACGGATCCATTTTGATTCCCATAGACTTCTATTAGAACGGAAAGCAAACGGAATGCCTTATAAAGGCTTCCATTTTGCATTCCGTCATAATACAAGTCTATGGACAGAAGAACGGATCTGTCCTTCCGTCTTGTGGATACCATTATTTTCCATGTTATAACGGAAAGCCATAACGGAATTGCTAACGCTAGTGTGAACCCACCCTAATTGGCTAGTGCAATATGGCCTTTTGGGTTTAAAAATGCACTCAACTTATCCACTTGCTCACGCAGAGGCAGTCCGCTCCTTTCTTGTTGAAAAAGACTCGCCAAAGGTTCAGCACTGAGCGTGAAAACATCACCACAAGCTCCCAGCGTGATCATGTGGTGATGTCATCATTGGGATTTATTTTTATAGCATTCACTGTGTTGTATAAATAATATTGTAACTTTAATTCTGTGTGTCAGTACAATGATGCTAAATTTATATAGTTTTTATTAAGCAGCCAAAGTGCAAAAATGCAAACATTCCAGCAATCAGGCCACTGTTAAAATCCCAGCGTTTAACAGTGGCCTGATTGCTGGAATTTTTGCATTTTTGTACTTTGGCTGGATTCCTCCCTGGTCCGGGTTTTCCGTGCATGGTGAAATTATTTATTTGTTTGAGTTTTTATTATGCTATAATACTTGCACATAAAAAACATTTGTTTTTACAAAATCTATTTTTGTCAAAAACGTGAAAATTTTCAGCAAAAAGTTACAAAAGTTACAAAAGTGACAAAAGTTATTTATTTTATCTCAGGATATAAAAAGATTTAAAACAAAAGTGATTGCGTTTTTTATATATATATATTTTTTTATAAATACAGGTGTAATATATATCGACTAAAATTTATGACTATCATGAAGTACAATGTGTCACGAGAAAACAATCTCAGAATGTCTTGGATAAATAAAAGTGTTCCAAAGTTCTTACCACATAAAGTGACACATGTGAGATTTGCAAAAACTGGCCTGGACAGGAGGGCGAAAACTGGCCTGAGATAGAAAGGGTTAAAATCTCCCATTTAAATATCAAGAAAATATTTCAGTTTGTATACATTTGCAGCTGCACTACTTTTATTACTGACAATATCCAAGTCAATTATGAATTATTCTGATTACGTTCCTCAGCCTCCGACAAGTGGCAGGAATTTTGATAACTTATTGTAATGAAAACAAGCATTATAAAGTAAAAATAAATGACAGGATGCAGAAGTGTCTATTTACTGCTTTCCATTAGATTCAGTCTTAATGCAGAGCTGGGAACATGTCTACAAATGCATGGCTATAAAACACTGTAAGAGAAAATAGTGTTATATGCACTGCAAGCAATGTATGGTGGTTTAACTTGTTTTCACTTTCATAGAATTCCTATCCCATCTTATGATTGAGATTATTTCCAAAAAATGAATTCTTTTTATATACATAAGAGCTACAAAATATATGAACAATGAAACTGTATGGAGAGAAGTGATCATATTAATGTACAGTGGGAATTTCTGTGTCTAAATTTAGGTAACAAGCAAGGAATTATTAATGCCCTAATGTATCAGTCCCTTGCAAGTGAACATATGGAAATATGAAATGGGCATATGCCCCCAACGAATCGGAGGCAAAACCGAGGTCGGGCACTTGATGGGAAACCGGCTTTTTATTATATGCTTGTAATACAATAAAGTGCTGGATATATGAAAAAACATGCGGGGCTTCACTATGCTGTGCTTTTTTTCTGGCTAAATACAGGACATAAGAGCAAGGATTGTTGGAACCAGCAACCCTCATAGTAGGAAAGCAATTTGGAACTGTTTTATGTTTGATTATAAACTAGTGACATATCCCCTTAGCAAAATGTTGGGATACTTTCCTTAATTGAACCAGACATTTTGCTAAAATCTTGTATTGAACAGCTCCAGGTCATGCTGAACGAGTCCCCATATTCAAGACTTTACAGCTCTCCCCACCCAACTGACCCTGATTGACATCTTTTTCTAAATGGTTCAGCAGCAGGTGGACTGGGAGAGCAGTGAGCTCATGAATATGGGGACTCGTTCGGCATGAACTTTAGCTGTTTAATGCAAGATTTTAGCAAAATGGCTAGGTCAATTAAAGAAAGTTACCCAGCATTTGGCCAAGGGGAACTATCACTATGTTTATGTTGCCCTTAGTGAGGACACTATAAAATTGGTGATGAATTCCCTTTAGTCTTGTCTTTGCACTATATATCCCTAGATGAGTGGCACAAGATGACATACAGATTTTTACACCCTTATCTTTCCTTGAATTGTGTTAGGAACTAGGAAGCTTTCTATTTTCTGGATATTGATGACCTATCCTCAGGATTGGTGGGGGTTCAACACTTGGTACCCCCAACAATCAGATGTTTTTAGTAGGCACTAGTGAGCAAAACAGTGGACGAGGCCAGAAGCAAAAAAATCGGTCCATTGTGTGAAGTGAATGTGAATTTGGACAAACCTTTCTTCCTCTAGTTGTATTTACTATGTTTCTGAAAACAGCTCATGGGTGGGGTTGGAACTCTACCAATCTGAAATACATGATCTATCCATAGGATAGAACATTAACATGTAGAAACCTGAAAACCCATGTAAGAACTTCAATTTATAATGAAAAAATGCCAGAAAAACCCTTGACAGGCTGCAATTCCCAAAACAACCACTAAATAGACACATATAGACATCTCATGATTGAATATAGTGAAATTATTATTATTGTTATTTTTTATTTTATTTTTGAGAAGCTAGTTATCTTACAATATATCTTGGGATCCATTAAATCAAGAATAAAGGTACGGAAGGACACATCTGTAGGCTATCATGACAAACTTAATTTTACCTATAATGGATGTCTCAGGGGCATGCCTTTCATTCACCATACTGTATATTGCCAGTAGTATGTTAAAACATGTATGTTTATAATATAACAATTTTTATGACATAACTATGACAGATGCTTCTCCAGTAATCCATGTGTTGGCCTCCAATGGCTGATAAAATGATTATAATAAAAACACAAACAAACAAACAAACAAACAAACAAAAGCTTAAATTATACCTAACATTTTAACAAATGTTGCATTAATGATTAGCACAGTAACATTAATTCAGGCCACTATATCGCTTGTATCTGGAAAATTTAGTAGTGTTACTCTGTACATGACGAATGTCTACTTTTCTAATCTCTCAGACTTGATGGTTGTAGACTAGTTGCCATCCACTGCACACAGAAAGTAGAGGAGAAGTTGCTTCAGAAGCAGGGTCAGGAAGCTCATTAGAGAAAGGTATTGGTTGTGAATTTAACAGTTATGCTGAAATATACATCTCCTATATAGCTGTGCAGTCTCCTTAGGGTAAATTCATATGATCAGGATTGCGTGCGGATTTTGTGTGCGGATTTGCATGCGGAAAATCCACACCGTAGGTGATATATATTGTATTCAATGAGAATTTGAAATTCTCATGCACACAATGTGGATTTTTTTCAGTGCGGATTTTGACCTATGGTGCAAATTTCAAAATCTGCAGCATCTCAATTTATTTTTCCTGATTGGATTTTGTCTATTCACTTCAATGGAGAAAGTTAAATCCGCATGTGGAAACTCTACACCAAAGCCGCATGTAAATCCACACGATTGACCACACAGATTTCCCTTTGAACACCTGCGGATTTCAGTGTGGAATGTCTGCACATAAATCCTAAACGTGTACATTTACCCTAAGTGTCTCTCTTTGAGTCTTGTCTCACCTAGGCTGCTGCTCACACCTCCTCCTCTCCTCTCCATACACATCTATTGACATGTGTAATATGATACTCCTGTTGAGCAGCTGGCAGAATTCAAAGTATTAGAAATTAGCAAGGAGATGATGGAGAGGTAAACAGCTGCTAACATGAGAACTAGACATTTCACACTGAACATATTACAAAGTTGTTTTGTGGTTGTTTGTACTACTGAATTATGTAACATTTTGTGAAAGCAGGGTTACTCTTTAAAGAAATGCAATTAAAGTTACCATGTTTGTACCAGCATTTTATTCCATACTTTTCCATGTCTTTATATAGAACAAAACACATTGTTCCACAATAACTCTAGGCATAAAAACATTCATAAGCTGTTTGCCTACTCTCAACCTAGATTTCTCATTTTTTAATTATTGATGCCATACAATGCCTCCTATTTTAATCTAGTGGGTCTTGTGTTTTTAACATTAAGAACCAGGAACTTGCTGAATGTGTTCCTATTCTATAACTTTTTGACTACATGCCTATTTTTAAACTTTATATAATCTTTCTTGCTTTGCACACCGTGTAATATGTCATTTTTTGATTGGGTGAGGTAATAGTTAAGGGTAGTTGATGTCAACCCAGAAGTTTCAGGTCCTTTGAAGTTGTGGTTCTCATATCCATGTCTCATGACCATGAAAACCTTTGTAACAGAAAGCCATCAGTGACTATGGAACCTTTTTATGGAACAGGTCTGTCAATCACTGTTACTTTGTGGAACGGAACAGTGATTGACAAGTGTTTTTCCCTAGAGCCCATGAATGAACTCAACGCTTTACAGCACTGGTCTCAAGTGGGCAGACTTGGCCAGAACAGAGAACACTATTTTGATGCAAAAGCAGTATTCTTTTTATGTATTCCACAAACATACAGACTATCCTTTAAATGTGACACACTGAGAAGAGTTTGACGTTTAACTCTATCACTGTATGTATCCTACATTCCTTAAATGTTTCCGTGCAATTTGTTTCCCTGAAATGCTGCAATTTTAGTGCACATTAAATGCATCATATATTGAACTTTTAATGCAAAATTGTATGCCTGCACAAATTTAAAGAACTTCCCCTCAATTTTATAGTACAGCATTAAAAGGCAGGAGCAATAAACCTGTTAAGCCTCATGCCATTGTATGTTCTCAATGACAGAAGGTTAGCAAGAAGCAGGGGGAAGATACTAGATGTTAAAGACACTGTTATGTTACACAACCAAGTTTTCAGGCCGATTATTGAAAATAAGTGTTTATAGGAATGCTCATTCCTAATTATTTTCCTGTATAAATGTGCCACTTATCAGACAATTAATGAGCAAATACTTGGCTGATTGCCTCTTCCATTCAGAATGAAGAATGCCCAATTATAGGCAGCACATCTCCTTCTATAATCAGAATTGTGCTACCGATATGGAACATACCTTAATGGGGAGGATCAATTATAGTAGCAGTCATTCTTCCTCCATATACTTTGCATTGACCAGCTGATCAACCTGTTAACTTTCAATTGCTGCTTGTCCTGCCTGAAGATCGGGCACTTTTCATTGAGTAGCAGCAAAAGGAATTGTAGAGCTTACTGGACTTTTTAAAAATTTCAGTAGCAGCTTTGTGTACCTTTTGTACTCATACTCAACTGCTTCTCATATCATAGGCCCTTTCCAGCTTTCTGGCTCCCTAGCTCCCCTCATCAGTTTTCCAGACCTCATTCTGTTATCTTTCAAATGGAGTCACAGGCGCTGAGACGTCTTATTTGTAGAAATAATAAGGAGGACCTGGAGTTCAAACGAAGCGGTGGGGAGAAGTCGAGTACAAATTTTTCAACAGTCTGTGATCTAAAATGTAAAAAAAAAATACAACTCTAGGCAACCCCTTTAAGGCTGTCTGCTTTTCATAGCAGATCTATACATATACAGTGTGATAACATCATTATGTGATCACACTGGGCACTTATGGTGACATCAGCACTGATCCAAGCTTCCAGCATGATCACGTGGTGACATCATTACGCTCCTTTCTTCAATCAAGATGGGAGCGGATGACTTCTCCACGAGCAAGTGGATGAGGTCAGTATTTTTTTTTTGTCACCCACCATTACCACGAAGTGCAAGCAAAATTTTTCCTGAAATTCAAATCGAAGTCCACTTTCGATTCGCTCAGCACTAGTTATGATAATCTGAATTTTAACAAAATTGAAAAAATTATCTTATATATATTGCATACTCACTGGAGATTTTCTGATTACAGGTGCAGACATTGTTTCAAATACACAACATACTCCGAGACTATTATTATGAACTCTTGTACCCAGATAACACAAAGTGTTGATTTCAATAGGTCAGATTTTTAATATACTCCATTGCTAATCAATTGGAAGACAGAACCTAATATTTGCCCGTCTATTGTTAATGCATTTAATTATAGGTAGGAATGAAAAAATAGAATGATACAGCCCCGTCTTACCATGTTTCGAACAAGACGGCGAGACTGAATCTTATTTCCAACTGGTCAAACTGCACGGCCTATTTTGATAAGTTCACGCATTGTTTGTGCTTGCGCAAAATTGCTTTTACACAATAGCGAGCTGCTTTCGATCCTCAGATGGCAGCAAGTACCCTTATCAAGTTCCTATTTATATACTTAA
Source organism: Bufotes viridis (assembly GCA_033119425.1). Lineage (NCBI taxonomy): Eukaryota > Metazoa > Chordata > Amphibia > Anura > Bufonidae > Bufotes > Bufotes viridis. The sequence goes on along the minus strand of CM065598.1, from coordinate 83,511,759 downwards.
GATGAGTTAATTTTTCATAACACATACGCTTGAAACTTTTGACATTTTATGCTTGCACAGAGTCACCAGATCAGCATAGCTTGCAGGATAATCAGATTTAAAGGTCACTGTCATTCTGGGAAGGCTGGTTATAAATATTTTGAAATCTTATTTCTCTAATCAATATTTGTCATGCTGGGAAAATGTCCTTTAGACGTACACAAGACGCACTCTTCAACTTGCAAACAGATTTGCCTTTAATAATTGAAGATCTTCATTTGGTCACTCTATTAGACGCGTACGGAACCGAGCAAATATAATTAGCAAAATAAGGCTGAGGGGGAGGCAAGGTAATGTTATTAGTTTAACATATTGTCAAAGAAGCAATCTAGTCAATTGCAAGATGATTTCCTCTTGCTAGCTGTGTTATTGGTGTGTTAAATGCTACCGCCACGGCTATTTTTTGAGCCCCTGGTAAGACAATGAGGCAATTAAGCAGTGCTGGATAAGTAATGAGATATACTGTAGAGCTGGCAAGTTAATTTTACCGGGCGCTAAGGAATATACTCTGCAAGTGCCAGAGTAGTACCAATGGAGGTTATTGACATAGGAAACTTCTGAACACTAGTCACTAACTTTTCACATAACTTTGCAAAAATCAATATGGTATAGGCAAATATAATAAACCTTATTATATATCCTATAGGAAAATGCCTCTTTCTCTTCCTATCAGCTCTGACCATACCCCAGGTTCATAAACTAGCATTCTCCCAATTTCTCAGAATTTTCATCTAATTCCATCATGTAAGACCAAGAAATGCTGCCAAGTCATTGAAGGGTCAAATAACATATTTTATTGGTCTAAGGAGAGGGAAGAGGGAGGAGGACAGGCAAAGACATGGAGGTTGGATTAGCTAATAGTAAGTGTTCTATCTCACTCCAAATGCTTTATTCACATCTATACTGCTTAGTACTTATTCTATTGTTCTATATGGTGCATCTAAGTGATTACGAACAAATTAAGAGTTAAAGGGGTTGGCCAGTTTCTGGCTACTGTTAACCAATGTGTATGCACAATTACTATATGGCACCTACTAGTATAGTCTTTGTTGATGTTGTGCGCCATTTTCAATATTTCATGAGCCATGCCCATTGTTGGGCATGTCTATGGACAGCGATCCTGACCATAAAGTGATTGCCAAAGGAGGGTCATATCACCAGTCATTCAGCCTCCTCTGTTTGAATACACTGCACCTGTGCTTGAATGGAGGAAGCTGAGTTTTGTGCCAGGTCACATGACCCTCCATCAGCGGCCAGCTTATGGACAGGACCTCTGTGCAGACAGCACAGAAGATTTTCCCAACAGGGGCTGTCGCTTATGAAATATAGCAAATAGCACAGAACATCAACAAAGGCTATAATAGTAAGAGTCCTACAGGCAAGTTACATGCACTTTAGTCAACAGTAGCCAGCAAGTGACCAACACCCTTAAGGAGAAAAATCTACTGTCTCCATGTGTAGTTTATAGGGAGCACATACCAGCTCAGGGACAACTTAGAATTAGAGTAAGCCTGCAGAGGGGAAAACTTTTTAACTTGTCAGATACAGTACAAGTAATATAATGGTCAGATATAGATATTACTCATGTATAATTACAACTTTAAATACCTCATTGCTTTTAAATCTAAGCTTATATGCTAAATTCTTAAATAATTATATAGTGGTTGGAACTCAGTTCTTTTTTTTATACAGAGGACTGTATCCTCTGCATAGACATAACTATTTAAATGGTAAAGTTCTTCCTCCTTGCAGCCAACACTAGAGGGAGCTTAAGAGCTTACTAAAAACTATTTATACATTTAACTCAATAACAAAATGGTATACATATACAGTATATTTTATATATATATATATATATATATATATATATATATATATATGATCTGTTTTATAAAACAGATTTATATGGGTTGCAGCTCTGTTTATCCAATATAGTGCTCTAACTACATTGCTCAGGCTTAAAGTTGAAGCTATCTGACTTCTGAAAATAAACAACAAAAAATTGGTATATGGCCAAAAGGTTCACTTATAGTTCATGGGCCCCAGTTCAATAAGCTTTACATTTTGGATCACTACTGGACCTTCCCTTCCTGCTTATTCTGAGCTAAGAAGTTTGGTGGGTGGTCTTACTCAGTAATTGATAGCATTCCCTTTGAGATTATGCATGCAGAAATAGTTTTTCAGCAACAATTAAGTAGTGGGGAAAATGTTCTTTTAATCCATGTTCTGGCAGTCCAAACACATACTTTTTCAGTCACAGATTATGACTAGAGAGCAAAGTTTTGAAAAATTTTATTTGGCAGCTTCGCCAAGAAATACAATTTGTTCCAAATTAATTTGTCACAAATTGGTATAAATCTGGTATACCCCGACCAATCTGCCTAATAATATTCTTCCCACTTGGTGGCCCAATCTCAGTGTGACTGCTTGGAAGTGAAACTGCTGGGAGAGTGCATGGAGAATGCAAGGAGACTGCAAGGAGAGTGTATTACTATGCACATCAGTGTGCAGTGCACCAAGATTCATAGCCAATCTGTTCTGTTAGCTGTAGATTTACTGTGCATCAGTATTACAGGTCAATGTTAGCGTCAGGTCTAATTTATCGTTGTGGACTTAAATGTGCAGTGCACTAAGATTCAAGCAGTCAGCAACAGTGGCAGTAAAAATTTGCACCAAAATTTATAGTTAATTCCTTCTGTTAAACATAAAGAAATGCATGCTGCACCCTTCCGTAAAGCAAAAAAACGATGCAGGCCCCTGCAGAATCTATGTCCAAATGCCTCCTTATTGGAACAAAATAAAGAAATGGAGTAAGCAACAATAAAGTAGTGCTGAAGAAGCTAAACGCGAAACGCGTGTAGAGGGGATATCTGCATCTTCCATTCCAGTGTCCATCATCTCGGTGGGTAGGTTCCATTCGATTGTTACGTTTCTGTTAATCAGAAGTGGGTCTGGGGGAACAGTGGTGTACATTATGTTAGCCGCCAGTCCTTTGATGGAATAAGTATTAGGCTGCACTAAGCGGTAGTTGTTCACCCCGGCTTGAACTTAGGTCTTTCATTATATCTATTCGATGGAACACATGTGCGCAGTGTTGTTCTGACCATAGTACCGATGTATAAAGCATGGATGTATTCATGTTAGTATCCACGGCTTTATGTTGAATATGAATACTGGTGTGGTTGTACAGGTGTTGTAATTATTTGCTCTCCCTTATGATGAATTTGTAACATGTTTTAATAGTCAAATAAAAGCTATTTTTTAATGGTATTTGGTATACTGCTAATTTGTTGGTTATATTGGTACAAATTTGGGTGTATCCCTAAGACTTACTGTCTTACATTTGGTACTTTGAGTTGAATATAAATTTGCGTAACATTTGCAATATATAGAATAATGACGAATATTCGATTTCGACAAATATATGTTATGGGGGATATGGGGGACGTTATACATGTTATGGGGGATCTGTGGATGACACGTTGTTATGGGGGCGCTGTGGATGACGCACTGTTATGGGGGATCTGTTGATGACAGGTTGTTATGGGGGATCTGTGGATGACACTGTTATGGGGGATCTGTGGATGACACTGTTATGGGGGATCTGTGGATGACACTGTTATGGGGATCTGTGGATGACACACTGTTATGGGGGGAATCTATGGATAACACACTGTTATGGGGGATCTGTGGATGACACGTTGCTATGGAGGATCTGTGGATGACGCACTGTTATGGGGGATCTGTGGATGGCACTGTTATGGGGTATCTGTGGATGACACACTGCTATGGGGGATCTGTGGAGGACACTGTTATGGGGGATCTGTGGATGACACTGTTATGGAGGGGGATCTGTGGATGACACTGTTATGGAGGGGGATCTGTGGATGACACTGTTATGGAGGATCTGTGGAGGACACACTGTTATGGAGGATCTGTGGATGACACTGTTATGAGGGATCTGTGGAGGACACACTGTTATGGGGAATCTGTGGATGACACTGTTATGGAGGATCTGTGGATGACACTGTTATGGGGGATCTGTGGATGACACTGTTATGGGGAATCTGTGTATGACACTGTTATGGAGGATCTGTGGATGACACTGTTATGGGGGATCTGTGGATGGCACTGTTATGGGGGATCTGTGGATGACACGGTTATGGAGGATCTGTGGATGACACTGTTATGGGGATCTGTGGATGACACACTGTTATGGGGGATCTGTGGATGACACACTGTTATAGCGGATCTATGGATGACACTGTTATGGAGGATCTGTGGATGACACTGTTATGGGGGATCTGTCTGTGGATGACATATGACTGAGGAGGGCTATCCGGGGACATTATACAGGGGGTAATATAACTAAGGGGTATCGGGGTACATTATAAAAGGGTAATATAACTAGTGAGGAGGGATATCAAGGACATTATACATGGGTAATATAAGTTATATTACCCCTGTATAATGTACCCTAATACCCCTTAATTATATTACCCCTGTATAATAATGTACCCGCGACCCGCCTAATACCCCTTAGTTTTATTAAGCTGCCCTGTATAATTTACCACCATACCCCTCAGTTATATTATATAACTAAACTGAGGGGTATCCGGGTACATTATACAGGGGTAATATAACTGAGGAGGGCAATCATGGACATAATACAGGGGCTAGGAGTAATATATTAGTTATTACCCCTGTATAAAATCGGATAACAGCATAGCCCTCCACAGTTATATTACATGATGTTATACCCCTCCATAGTTATATGCCCCCTGCCACCCTGTATAATTCCCTGATACCCCTCAGAAGGCTCAGATAATCATATATATTATATAACTGACTAAACTGAGGGGTAGGGTATCAATCAGGGTAATACTAATACTGTTACAGGGATGGGACAACAGAGCCAGAGGGGTACTGTGGGACAGTCAGAGAGGGGGGTAGACATGTTTTTAATGTTTGCTAGCCTACTGGAGTCTGGACTGGTAAACATAGTTTTTAAAATTTAAACCAAACACACTGCAGCTCTATGGTCTCGGACGTCACTGGATCAGCTGGGCAGTGGCACGGTGGCACCAACACCAGCAGAATTCTTCAGCCAGGGCCTCACCTCACCAGGCGCCCGGGGCACGCAGCGTGATGTGATGTCAGCCTGCGCCATACAGCACGCACAGCACAGCACACTCTCTTGCTGCCTCCGCTGGGTCCGGAAGTCAGGGCTCCGCCCCCTTATATGGATAGTACTAGCCGGCAGCCGCCCGCAGCCTAGGGACAGGGTAATAGATTGTAATGTAAATTAATTGACAGTGTGGCGGGCGACGGCCAGCATGCATAGCAGACTTCAGACACACAGAGCCAGAGGGGAATCAGCGGGGGGAGACACTGCAGCCAGCGAGCACGGGGGTGACAATTCGAACCTATTAGGGTGTGCCCAGGCACACCCGACACACCCCGTGCGCATGTCTATGGTAACTTTGTAACATAGTTTATAAGGCAGAAAAAATACATCTGTCCATCTAGTTCAGCCTGTTATCCTGCCTTTAATACTAAGCCCTAGTTACTGTATCACTAACAGAACAGATTAACAATGAATGTTGGTGCACTGTGCAGTGATGCACATGGCAATATATTACATCTGCCTTTAATACTGAGGCACAGTAACTGTATCACTAACAGAACAGATAAACCTGTAATGTTGTTGCACTGCACAGTGATGCACACGGCAATATACTCTCCCTGCAGTCTACCTGCACTTTCCCTACCTCTCCAACACTGTCCCTAGTACATAAGCACTTGCCATGTCTCTCCCTTTTCTCAGCTTACAGGACAATAGCAGAGACTGCAAGAAATGAAGGCTATAGAGGGCTGTGAAACAGGGGATGGCTACCTACTGATTGGCTGTCAGCACGGCATTATGGTTGATGTCACATTCCCAGGAGTGTCTCCTCCACACTTACTTTCACTCTCTAACATGGCTAGCCGCCATTTTAGTTAAACTGATTCTTTACGGTGAAGCACAACGAAATTCGGATTCATTTAGAATCAAAGTTTTCCTAAATTCCAGATCAAATTCTGCTTTTAATGCTTCACTTCATTTAACACTAATTATGACTATGATCCTGACTGCTTTGCTCATAATTCAGGGAGTTTAATAAACTAAATGCAAGTTTTATGGAATATTTTCCAACAATGCTATCTATCAAAGGACTACTATAAGATGCTGCCTGCAGATTGCACTGCATTTTCATAGTGACAGTTTCCTTTAAGACACGATGAGTCTTTGTGCTGTGCACCATCAATTTGCGATCATGTCTTGACTTACCCGTGAGAGGTGTGTTCATTCAAATTTCTAGTTTTCCCATTAAATCTTAAACTACCCCATAAGTCCAATTGGCTCTGATTTGCTTCATCTACAGGCAGTTCATCAACATTGTATGAGCAGATTATTGCCTCATCTCTTTGTTAAAAGAGAATATTAGCAACACTTTACCCAGAGAGACAGTCATGAAGTCTAATTCCCCATCTAATGTTGCTCTGCCTGCCATTTTTATGGATGTATTTATCCATTGTGGGTTTGTTTTATGTAAACCAAAGTTTCACATTCTTTAGCATTTATGTTACGGCACATATTGATAAAATGTGAATTCTCTGTGCCATAGAGAATGAAGAACTTGTAAAAGATAACATCTTTCTTTACTTACTGCTTGCCTTTGGGATTTATAAAATCTAATAATGAGACAGCATTTACAATTTTTTTTTTTTTTTTTCTGACTGCCTTATCCCTTGTCTTTTCCTGGGATAAATTTTCATAAAAACAGTCTCTTTTACAGAGTGTGCCATGTGTTAATAATGTATCAGGGTTATTACTTTGTATTGTACTGCACTATTATTTCTGTGTTATTCTGCGCTCCAATCCTCCATTCCTAAATGTTCATGGGAATATACATCAGTGGAAAAAATTGACTCTATAAAGGTGTAAAATGAATTTAATCTTTGTGACTGGACTCATGTACAAAATCCAAAAAGGGACAGGGACCAGGAGAGTCATCTTTTTTTGTCAGACTTCCACTAGTGTTGAGCAAAGCGAAGCATTTATAGCAGAATTCTGTCTGAAGTTTAGGAAAACTTTGATTCTAACCGGATCCGAGTTCTCTAGCGCTTTGTGATAACGAACCAGGTGTTCCAAAATGGCGGCTGCACGTGTTACAAAGCAAAACTAAAGGTAAAGGAGACAAACTTGGGAACGCAAGATTACCCACAATGCTGTGCAGCCAGCCCATCTGCAGACATCCATTCTCTTTGATGTCACAGCCCTATAAAACACTTATCTGGCACGGTCTCCACCATTTTCCTGTTTGCTCAGCATAGGAGCGACCCAGTAAGTGATCATGTTCTAGGTACAATGTTGCTGAAAATGATTAATAGCAGATAATTGGAGATGAAGAGTACAGAGAGAGTGCTGGGAGACTTATTCTGTTTCAGTTTATTCCTACATTTAATTATTCCTATATCAAACATAAACTAACATATGTAATTAAATAGCAATAAGATCATGCCTTCATTTTTCCAGTGCCAGTGTGCCAACTAGTGTTGAGCAAATCAAACTTCGGATCCTAGATCCAAAGTCGATTCGTTCACAACTTACTGTAGTTTGAATGCTGTATGGAGATTCATCTCGATACAGCATTCAAATTTATGGGCTCTGGCAAGGCAAATTCGTTATCACCAAAGTCTTGCAGGACTTCACTGAATAACTTTGTGATTTGATTTTAAACGAGGTACCAGCGGATTTCGGATCCATGTTTTAAAATGGTTTTAAAGTTTAAAAATCAATGACTGAGACTTCGGTGATAACTCTGCTTACCTCCTCGGAGCCCATACCTTTTATTACTGTTCCAGGACAGGTATCTATATAGCATTAAAACAAAGTTTCGAGCGAATTGACTTTGGATATAGGATCCGAAGCTCAATTAGCTCGACACTACTGCCAACCAATACCATCCAGTCTACACCCCTTGGGGGGGGGGGGGGGGGCAGGTCTTAATGATGAGCATCCTCATGTTTTACTGGCTTTACTTCTTTCAAATCATCCTTCAAAGTTTCCATGTCCTATAAAAGTCAGCAAGATGCAGAGAGAGAAGGAGCTGGATGTTATTGATGACACATTCTCATCAATATTAGATGAGGTGGAAAAGGAGGAAAAGCAGACGATAGAAGAAGGGCTTATCACCTTTAGGGCAGGACATGGCTGGGGTTGGAGAAGTAGGTAAAGTCTTTATTTAAAGGCGCATTAAAGGAGTTGTGCAGAAATTAACAATGAAGATCAACTATATAGTGTGGTCGTCATTATTTAATGAAAGGCAGCAGTGGGCTAATTGGTCACACGGTTCTTCACCGCAGCATGGCTGCAACCCGCCCGCAGCATGGCCGCTCCATCTAGCCGTACCCAAAGGCAGAGTAGCCTTGGTATACCTGATTTATAGCAATTAATAAATTAATTTGTACCGAATCGAATTCCTTGTGGAACTTCTGTGAATGAGCCAGATCAAATTTTTCAAAACCTCACTTCACTCTCTAGCTATCACACATGTATTATGTGATGCTTGATGACTGGCCGTAATATTAAAGTTTTCTCTAAGGGTATGGTCACATGGTCAGGCTAACTGATGCAGTTTTCAAGGCCAAAACCAGAAGTAAATTCAAGAAGAGGAGAAGTGTTATCTGTCCTGAATACTTATTTTGGATTCCAAAACTGCATCTGAAATCCTGACCACGTGGCCGTACCCTAATGCAACTTGGGATCAATTGTCTTCCTCCGCCGATGACAGCACCAGTATAGGATTGGCTCGTGATGTTCACCTTCTCTCCACAATTCCTGTGGCAACCTTCATTGCTCTGCTGGTTTTTTATCAAAGACAGCAGTCAGAGGCACTAATGTGTTACTTATCTCTTGTATAGTTGTACCTGACACAACACAACACCTTTAGGTGAGTGCATGGCCAAAGCTTGAGCTATATATCACCTTTTGTTGTACAATACTTCACATGACGTGCTCCTCCTGTTTTCTACTTCCATGCAAAAAGGGATGTACAATAAAATAGATAGATAGACAGATAGATAACATTTAAACCACCTGCCTAGTGTTGTTTAGGTTCCTATAATGCTACCAAACCAACTATGATACCTCAACCCTTGGACTCCATGAGACTTATACCAGTTTCCTGTTTTTGCCATCAATACATTTTCAACAGATCCTTTAAAGTCCTTAAAGTTCATGAATTGAATAGAATTGATATTCAAGCACATCCCCCAGATATTCGAGATATGGGGACCTTGGAGGCCAATTCCTTACTTTGTACTCACTGTACTGCTCCTCAAGCCACCCCTGAACAATTTCTGAAGCTTGGCATTATTCTGCTGAAAATGGCCAAATGCAGCATATTTTATCCCTCACAAATATTAGGTAGGTGGTATCAAAGTAACACCTATATGACTGCCAAGAGCCAAGGCTTCCTAGAAAAACATTGTCCAGAGCATCAAACTGCCACACCCAACTTATTTTCCTACAATAGTGTATCCTGGTGCCATTTTAAGTCAAGAATAGGTACATAATATAAAATAAATTGTGATTTATCAAACCAGGCAACCTTTTTTTATTTCTCTATGGTCAAATTCTGATACACATGTGCCCCTTGTGAGTGGTTTTGTAGGGAGACAGCATGGACATTCTGGCTAGACTTGGCTTTCCACACATATAATTGAGCCTTGTTCTCTTTCCTTGAACAGCCCACAAGACTTTCCGTTTTGGAGATTCTTCCCTCTCTAGCCATTACAGTTTGACTATTTTTAAATTTGCTCTGACCCTTTTGTTTGCTCACATTGTTTACTTTAAAAACATCATACTAACGAACTGCCTAAAATAAACCACCAATTGACAGGCATAATATCATTGTATTGAGCTACTTAATGTTTGCTTTCATCAAGTCTCATTGTTCCATATCAATTAACCACAGTTTCAGTGATAGTAGTGCATTAGTGCAGTTCTCAACCACAGCAATATCTTTGTACGATGCCTCATGGTCCTACTACTACTGGTGGTATAAAATGAATGTATGAAGAGATGAGAACATTTTTGAAAACACAATACAACTCAGATTTAGTCAAAATGGCAGTCAGATTTAACTTGGTCTGAATAAAATTGACCACAATCAAAAATGAACCAATTGCTCTGAAAAGTGTTGTATGACACTGTGGGGTTTCTAGGACTGTATCCAATCTCTATCAGGCTGTTTAACACCAAGACAGCATCAGTAATGGCAAAGTGACAGAGACTTACTTTATATATAGCTATGAGTAAATGGATGGTATTGGGTGGAAACAGCCTGCTTAAAAACATACTGCACTGTCAGTTTTTTTTTAAATTAAAAAATAGTCCAAAAATGATCCCTTTTTGGTCGCAAATGCCTTCTTCTTTGTATTCTGATCAGTAAACTGGTGGCCACCATTTTGAATGGTTCGTGCGAGACGAATAAAAAAAGTTACTGATTCGCCAAAATTCAAATTTGTGGGGAAATTTCAACTAAATTGATTTGCTTAAAATGAATTTGCATATTTCTAATTTCAGATGGCAGCTAGAGTCCTAGTTTAGTACATATATTAACAGTATCAACAAACACAATTCATATAATTTAAACATTTGAAGAAGTAAGCAATTCCATGCATTTTGCCTTGACTTGATCCTGGATCCATAAGTCAACTGGAGGTTCCTTCTTCAACTTGGTATACCAAAAAGGGATGAGCAGCATAGGCAATATTCGTTTTCATGATATTTCACAAATTTTTCGCATAATATTCGCAATAAATTCGCGAATATTTCCAGTCATTATTTTCGCGTTTGCACAAATAGGCACATGCTGCACATTATTTTTGCCCAATACGTCTAACTTCACAGTTTATCAGGTCTGAGTAGATATTACTGTTTGATGCAGAAGTATTGTTGTGACATCACAGCACTGTGTCTAACAGATACACTAATCCCTATCACAGCACAGTAATTCCTATCACACTACCTAACACCCTGCACTGGAACCTTATAGCTACACTATATCACTATCTAACCTACACTGACTATCTCCCACTAACTATCTGTAATATATATATAAAAACTATCTAATGTAATTAAATAAGGATCCAGATGAGACTGCAAAGCACAAAACGCAGCAATGACACTGCTGTCTCTCTCAGAACTGCAAAAACCAGCATAAAATGGCTGCTGGGGAGTTTCTTATATAGTAAAGGGGTAGGCAATTTTACTATTGGTTGCTAGGGATGTTGCTAAACTCTGACAAATATATTGCAGCCTTCTTATTGGCCCACAAGCAAGAAGCAGTAGTTCTAATAAAAAAAAAAAAAACTTGGATATTCGTGATTACAAATATATAGCACTAGATTCTAGATTTTCGCGAATTCTCGAAGTGCCGCTATTGGTGATAAAAATTCGCGAATGGAATATTCGCAATCAACTCTAATTCAAACCGTGCCTATAAACAGTGGGAATTCAGTTTCATGTATCAGTGATATATATATATATATATATATATATATATATATATATATCTTTTTAGAAATCTCGGCTTTGTTCCTAAAGGAAATAGCTGTTCTCAATCCTAGTATTGTTAGTGTTCTGCACAATAATAAGTATTTGTATTTCCATCTTCATCTCTCATATATATTAATTAATTTCCCCTCTGCTAATATGCCACAGTAGATGCCATGAGTGAGAATTTATTCTTTAGCATCTTAAATCACATTTGCATAATGGAATTAAAAGGTCTATTCATGCGCATTTCCTTGTGGTATATTGGACAGAGTGGAGAGGTTGTAATTAGTGGCATCTGGCCTTCAACTTCATTAACATGCAAATAGAGGTAGTGAGGAACGTCAGCTAGAATAACTTCACAAGAATTTCTCAACTGCATTGTAGTTTATGGGAATTCTATTTTCTAATACTCTGTCTTTTGTAGGTTTTGTCTTGTGTAAGGGAGCTCTGTCTTTAGAAGCAGTTAAAAAAAGTATACTGTAGATTTTGGGAAAAGTTTCTTTTTTTTTTGTTTTGTCTTCTTTATTCAAGAAATGAAAAAAAATTATGAAAATAACTTTTTTTTTCAAAATCTACAGTGTACAAAAGCATAAAGAACAATCCTAAAGATGAAGTGTCTTTTTTAACAAGACAATATATTAAAAAGGTTCAGTATTAAAAAACAAAGAGCTACAAAATTACAGTATATTTTTTTACACACTAAAAAATAAAGTTCCTCTGAAAGCATGACCTTATAGTAAAAAGAAACAGTATTAGAAAATAAAGAATTTCCATAAACCAGAAGATAAAAGCAAACAACACACACTGAAAGATATCATTCCACTCAATGACTGTGTGAAAGGGAAAGCAGGAGGTCTAGTAACAAAATTTAAAATAAGCGAACCTAGACATTTTATATTGTGGTAATATTTGGAACACATTGGAACATCTAGAAAAATCCTCTGTTGTGCCTGGCTCATCAAGGAGTTATGGCTTAACAGAAATATGCTACATTGCTCTACAATTCTGGTGTAAAATTCTGCCACAAAGTAAGCCAACAGATGATATAAAGTTAGACAAAAAATGTCCATGCACCACATCTATCATCCAGCCTGAACCACTGTGTATCTCTCTAAAGCTTACCTAAGTTTGCACTGTCTATAGTATTAGTAAATCCATTCCATATTATGTCTAGTCATGATTCAATGCGGCAATAGAAAGATAGTTTTCCACCTTCTGGAGGAATCCTAATTTGCTTAAATTTATTTAATCTCATCTCCTAGCGCAAATAATTTGGGATCTGACCCCCGTTGATCTTCAGAATGGGATCCTGAGGACCCCATATAACTGGAACAGCAGTTGAGCATGCTCTCTGCCACTTGATTAATCCCTATGGGACTGGTGGAAATTGCTAATCATTAAACTTACCTAATTCTGGAGGTCCTATAGAGACAAATGGACTGGCATTCCCATGCTCAACCACTGATACATTCATTTGGGGCACAGTTGGGAATGCAATGGTTGGATCCCCCCCCCCACCAAAAAAAATTAAAAATAAAAAGCTTGTCCTCTATCGTGATGGGACCTGATGGACTTTATTATATATTAATTAAGTCCTTTGGGAGTGACAGGGTCCTTGACGTGACTCATCTGACACTGTGCAATGGTTTCACTTTTAATGGAAACCAAAAGACAGATGTGAATTAGAGCATAAAATTATTGTCCTATGCTGTTGAAATTGGCAGATTCTGCCGTGTTCAGCTTTTCATTCACTTTTTCTACTTAAGTCCTTACTCTGCCACTGTCTTCGTTCTTGTTCTACATGGTAAGACTTTCTGTTACAGATCCATAATCAATACAGAACTAACAGTATAATAGCAAGGTTGCTATTTACATCCGATTTCTTGGACCTTCTTGTACAAACTGCAGTGATCAATTAATCATATGGACATCTTCTCTGAAGACACATCACAACACGAGCACTAAGCTGCTTTAGTCCGTAAACTTTTATTGCTTGCAACAAAGAAACGTGTTGATACAACATTAAGAACTGATATGTCTCACCAGGGTAATTTAGAGACATATTGTAAGTGCATCATCATGAGATTCATGGTAATAATATCCTGACAATGTTGAGATGATCCTTTGATTTCCTAGGGGACTACCCCACAATTCATTACGTAAACTGTCCTTCAGAAAAGCAGCATGCTAAACCATCTGAAGTTCTTCTTGTGCTTAAAACTGAGCTGTTTTATATTATGACTTACAGTAAGCAATTATCCATATAGGACATCTGCATCCATATCGGACATCTGATCAGAGAACCACTTCTTCAAATCTCTAGTTCATTACACATTGGTTGTGTTCATAAAGGGGTAAAGAGATGTTTTGCCACATATGGAGTTTTTTCTTTAATACCTGAATAGGACATCATGGAAGGGGTCAACCCCATGGGTGCTCTGTAAGAGTCGCTCTCGCTCAGGCAAACCCAACCTAATTGTGCAAAGTATAGTTGGTCAATAATCTCAATCAGGGCTAGGACAAGGTGAGGCAGAATAGGCAGTTGTCTAAGGTGCTATGGGGGTGCAATTTATGGATTTATAAAGAAAAGCAACTTTCTAAGAAAGGTGTATCATGAGGTCATTACATGCATAATTTGCCACCCAACAATGATCATGCTGCACTTCAGTGGGCACCCCATTATACAATGCATCAACAGAGCTTGTCCTGGTTCCTGATTCAACAGCAGGCACCTAAGTCTAAATTTCCTCATCATCAACCAATAAGACCAGGCTACATCTATAGGAGAAATGTAGTGCTACATGGCACTAATTCAAGTGACCACATAATACATGGCTGGCTTGAGTTTCCACTTTTTGAACTGGTCTTTTGTTTTGCCTATTCACTCTGGCTAAAAGGGGCATCCTGAATCAGGAACCCCATCCATGACTGCTATATACCCTAATAGGTTAAATGGAATTGCTGAGACAACCCCTCTAGCATAAAACAGAAGATTCAGTATAAACACTGTATGGTTCCCAGAAGAAAATGCCAATAGGCACTTAAAGACGACAATAATAATGATAATAATCATCATAGCCATCATCAATCTTGAACATTGGAGTTAAAGTGTCTCCCTACAGGAAATATTCTCAAACTCATACACCTAGTTTGCAATATTTATTATTATTTTTTAATTCACAAACGACCAATCCTACAGCTTAATGGATTTTATGCTTCGTGGCGCGCAGCTCTTCCAAACAAAATTCATAACGCTCTGACCTCTTTTTTGTCTGTGGGTACATATGCAAAATCTTGCGTACATAGCAACTGAATGTGGCGCCCTGTGGAGAATTTTCAATTTTTCACAGACAGATGAAATATATATATCCAATTTCCTATATCTAGTAACACAACTGTATCATTGAAACCTCTCAATAGGATCATCTAATATTCATTTTTTAATTTCTGAATTTGCATATAATATCTCTCTGGAGACATTTTACTGATTCTTACAAAGGAATCTTAATGAGAAATATTAAAGAATGATACTTGAAGATCTATAGTTTGTTTATATATTTCCCTTGGTGCTGTTCTGGTCCAAAGCTGCTTAGATTTTGTTGTTTGTGTGTGTGCTTTTTAATATTAGCAATATTGTTTAATCATGGTTAACAGAACATTTTCATTCTCACTTCCCTCGCTGGACTATTTGTAAGAACAAGGACAATGAGGTCCAAAGAGAACCATGCCTGGACTGAAACTTGGCAACCTTCCTGGAAAGTATTGAGGAGATGATGTAGACTTTCATAGTACTTTTTATACTGAAGCTGCTGTGGTGATCAGCTGTTGGGTCCAGGTCCAGATCCCACAAGCAATAATGGCTCTGGCTAGTCATTGACAGTCATGAGAAAAACATGACTTTTTTACAAATCAGGTCCTTAGAAGGTCTTACAATTACACAAATACAACCTCATATGAACAACAGCACATGACAAATGACACGGCGTCATTGTTTATTTAACCAAAATGAAGCCAAAATGGAAAAGCCATATGTTAAAAACTAAGGTCATCCTAGGAATCAATAGCTTGTAGGACCATGTTTGGCAGCAATACCTTGAAGGAAACATTTTCTGTATGACTTTATCAGTCTCTTCCATCATTCAGGAGGGATTTTGACT
The DNA here is from genome assembly GCA_033119425.1 of Bufotes viridis. Classification (NCBI taxonomy): domain Eukaryota; kingdom Metazoa; phylum Chordata; class Amphibia; order Anura; family Bufonidae; genus Bufotes; species Bufotes viridis. Next base: position 83,495,955 of record CM065598.1, on the reverse strand, counting down.
CACTTTTCTTTACAACTCTGCTTACAAATTTTTTTTTTATGTATCCCTGTTTTGCGGACCGCTTGTTTCTTTGAACACATTACCTGCATTTTTAATGTACCCCCAAAAAAGTGCATCATTCACCCAAGGGCATTGGGGGTGCTGTACATAATAAAAACAAAGATTGAAGAAAAGCTTATCCCCAATGATCAATACATGTGAACAGAACTCCGAGCACAGGGAGGAGAGTCCAGATCCGGAAAGTGGAAGCTGCCCCAGCACGCCATAAAACACTAAAGGGGTCCTCTCACTTCAGAAATGACATATATCATGTAGAGAAAGTTACTACAAGGCGCTTACTAAAATGAATTGTTATTCTCCACATTGCCTCCTTTACTGGCTGGATTCATTTTTCTATCACATGGCTCATATCCAGGGGTTACGACCACCCTACAATCCATCAGCGGTTGTCCTGCTTACACACGATAGGAAAACGCGACGGCCTCTCTGTTGGATGGGACCATGGGAGTGCACATAGGCACGCATGTGAAGCAGCTTCCATCCCGACCACCTTGTATCTGTTCTGCAGCAGTGGTCCTAACCCCTGGAAACGAAACGTGTATAATGTGATGGAAAACTGAATCCAGCCAGCGAAGAAGGCAATATGGAGAATCACGATGCATTAGTAAGTGCCTGTTATTAACTCTGTCTACATGAGAAAGGCCATTCCCTGAAGTGAGATGGCTGCTTTGATGTTTGTTGCCACATCTTCTTATGAAACATCTTATGAAAATCCTGTGTGGATAAAAGACACGTACGCATTTCTAACGAAGTATGACTTGTTCTTCGTTTGGCTCTCGTCCTACTGTGGTAAGAATACTTTTACAAGCAAGCGGCCATCCACACTGGTACAGACCAGGAGTGCACCTAGCCTTTCTGTGGCCTGAGACAAAAACTGAAACAGCGCCCCCCCATGCCATTTTCTTAACCTAACCACTTTGCCACAATGAAAGAGCTCATTGTCCATGGCCCTTTAGCTGGCCCCTCTTGCCCCTTACTGCTGCTGCCTGAGGCGATCGCCTCACCTGGCCTCATTGGTGGTGCACCCCTGCTACAGACTCATGTTATGGAATGAAATGTCTTGAAGCTGAGGATATATTATATATACCTGGATTAGTGACCTGTGCAACATATTCACTGATGCGTTTCCGCATGGCTCTCGCGGTAATCTGTTTTTTGGCGTTTTACTGCTGTACTGCTGTACATTTTAAAGATACGAAATAAAGAATGGTTGACTTCATTGATTGGATGCCAAGGATCCTTTTCTTTCTCTCATTCAAACATTTGAATATATTGCATGTGCAGCGAGCCCCAGAGGAAGATGGGAGTGGTTGTAGCCCTGATGAGATATCGTGTCAATGTGTACTCCCTCAGGCCGTCGTTCCCTGGGGTTTGGTGCAGTGAAAGCATTGGGCAGAATTGGGCAGAAGCATTGGGTAGAAGAATTACAAATGTTTTTCTTTGCGGAGTGCAAAGGATGAATTATAGCGCATCCAGCTGTGGTCTGTAGCCCCAGCTGATGAGGTATGGTGGCAGGCAAGATGGCAGCACTCTAGGGTAGTCCTTCTCTCTCTCCTGATTTCCCTTCTCTTCTCTGTTTGTTTGATTTTTAGAAAGAAGACGCTTTCTCTCTTCCAAAAAAGTCACTCTTGTTCAGTTTTACTAACTGTAATAAACATGTCATAAACATGTCTAAGTCTAAGATGTACAGGCAGCTGATGCCAGTTGCAATTTCTTTGAGCATTGTATGGTCTGAACTTGGGGTGAATGTCCATTCTTGGTAAAATTGTTGACTGTCATGAATGTTTTTGATGTGTGAATAATCTCCTCACTATAGAATGATGGACTTTAAATTGTTTGGAAATGGCCTTATTACCCTTTTCAGATTGATGAGTATGAACTAGAGATGAGAAAAGTTCTCTAAAATTCGATTCAACTGCTTAGCCGAATTTTACCAAAGAACTTGCTTTGTGACTAAATACTTCATTATTTCTTTGTAAATAGTGGGTGCAATAACAAGGAACAGCAAGTGCGCCACACCCTCCCCTTTAATTGAAACCATTTAATGCCATGTTCATTGCTTTTTGTGGCATCTAAGATCCATAATAAAGCATTTTATTGTTTGGTAATTTAAAACATTTTTTTAAATTAAATTGTATTTACCTCATCCATTTGAGAGGCCACTGCGGCATCTTGCTTGAAGACACAGCGCAAAATGTTGCCCAGCATGTGATGACACCATTGTCACGTGGTGGCGAGGGATCTTTAAGCAAGATGTCAACAGCGGCCTCTTCATACTCAAATGCAGGCATGCTCAACCTGCGGTCCATCCAGCTGTTGCAAAACTACAACTACCATCATTCCCTGACAGTCTACAGCTATCATTCTACAGAAGGGCATCGTGGGAGTTGTAGTTTTACAACAGCTGGATGGCCGCAGGTTGAGCATCCCTGCTCAAATGGATGAGGTAAGTATAATTTTTTACATTTTTACCGCCATTTCAGAGAAATCTATTCGTTCCCACGAAGCATGAGGTAATTCGGCTTTGAAGCGAATTAAAGTTTTCCTGAAATATAGATAGAAGTCCACTTTGTGAACTTTGATTCGCTCAACACACAGTATCAACATAAGATCATTACTGATGTATTTTCTCCTTAGCATTGTTTTAACACACCTAAATGCTGTAGATCAGCATACTGCCAAAACTTCTGCTTACATATGGGTGGTCACACTTGCCGAGGAACAATTGATTAAGGGAATTTGCTTAGCAGCACCTGGCTTCTACTTACCCTCTTAAAGGGCACCTGTCAGCAGATTTTTACCTATGACATTGGCTGATCTGTTACATGTGCACTTAGCAGGTAAAGCCATCTGCGTTGGTCCATGTTCCTATGTGTTTTATCATATGCAGATAAGCTTCTAGGAGCTTTATTCCTAGAGGCTGAGCTCTCTCTGCCACTGTTGTGCCTTCTGCCCCTGAAGGTGAATGTCCCATTTAAGCCGAATATAAATTGGCCTGGTCCTCTGGTTCTATAACTTAGGCGGGCCATAAACCCACCGATCCACCTACACATATATACACTCTGTCTGGCCGAGTGTGCATGTATTCTAAATGGGGAGAGGGAAGTAAGCAAATACCAGATATTTCTACTGGCAGCTTATCTTGGGCATGTATCCATCGGTCTGACCCTTATCTCCCCCAACATCTGAATCAGGAGGCCCCAATGTACATTTAATGCTCACTGGTGAAATTGGCAGTTGTAGACTATATGTGTGTATATATATATATATTTATTGTGTAGTAGATGTGATCATCAGCTTTTCACAATGTGGAGTTGAAGGCGAGAATTTAACTGATGTATTAGGTCTAATCTATTCTTTGCAATCTTAGCTATATCCAACGCATCCTCATCTGACAAATTTAAACAATGTGCAATGATAGGTAACCTACTTTCGACACCCAAACATTGTTCGGAAGAGTGGGCTTAGATTAACATGTTGCTCGAATAGTCAATAGAGGCATCCGCGCATTGAGATCCCCAATAATATTTTATACAAGTGACCATGGTGCTCTTCTACGCATAAACTTCCCAAGTAGAATGGCATAACAATTTTTTAACACAGGGATGCTCAACCTGTGGCCCTCCAGCTGTTGTAAAACTACAACTCCCACGATGCCCATCTGTAGAATGATAGCTGTAGACTGTCAGGGAATGATGGGAGTTGTAGTTTTGCAACAGCTGGAGGGCCGCAGGTTGAGCATGCCTGGTTTAACACATCCAGCCACCCACTGCACCAAGGAGAACGAGGGACTTCAAATAATATCACTTCGCAAATGGTCTGCTTGGGATTTGAGTGTTTCTTGGGGAAATATATTTACTTCAGATAATATTTTGCAGTACAATCAAATTGCCATAGATTTCTAGGGAAAGGCGATGATGCTGTAGGATACGTCAGCCCATTATTAAATCAACGTATGCATTATATTGGAAAAAAGAATTCTTCCTGCAAAACTGCGACTATAGCTGATAATAACCCACATTAATTCAGTCTTTGACAACTAGAGGACGAATTATGTCAAAAGCAATAAACTAATCTATGCAAAATGGTATGGATTGTATGCAATATTAACCCCTTAGTGACAAGCCTGTTTTGAGCCTTACTGACCAAGTGCTTTTCTTCCTTTTTTCATTGTCACGTTCCAAGAGCTATAACTTTAAAAAAATTTAATTTATTTAGCTTTATCAGGGCTTATTTTTTGCGGGCCAAGTTGTAGTTTTTAATGCCGCCATTTTGGGGTGCACATAACTTTCTGATTAATTTTGATTTACTCTTTCTGGCAGGGAGATGGGAAAAACAGCAATATTGCCACTGCGTTTTTATATCGGTATAAATAACATAATATCTTTATTCTCTGGGTTACTACGATTACAGTGATACCAAATACATATAGTTTTTTTTCCGTTTTACTACTTTTTTGCAATAAAACCCCCTTTTTTAAAAGAAATTTTTTTTTTCCATTGCCGCTTTTCAAGACCCATAACTTTTTTATTTTTATTTCTACGGAGTCGTGTGAGGGCTTGCTTTTTGTGGGACGACTTGTATTTTTCATTGGTATCATTTTGGAGTAAGTGCCGCTTTTTGATCACTTATTATTACGTTTTTTTCGGTGGTAACTAAGAATAAATGAGCAACTCTGTCATTTTTTTTATAATTTTTTAGTCCGGGTCGTTACGAAGTGGCAATACCAAACACATGGGGGATATTTATTTATTTTTGCAATTTTTTTCATTGAAAAGCATATGTTTAATAGAAAAACGCGTCATTTTTTAATGGGATTTTTTTATTGAATAAATGTTTTGTTTTTTTACTTTTTTTGACAACTTAATAGGGGACTATAACAGACAACATTCTGATTGATTTTAAAATGCAATGCATTATCCCCATAATGCATTGCATTTTAATATCAGTGCTATTCTGACATTAACCAGCAGGCTGCGCCAGAGAGACGCAGCCTGCTGGAAATTACTAAAGGCTGTTCTGGGGCCCCTGAGACCCCAGCCAGCCTTCACACACATCGGCACCCCACGATCGCATTTCCGGGGTGCAGATGGGAGACAGAGGGAGTCTGCTCTTTCTGTCAGCACTTTACATGCGGGGGGCGCCATTGCCCGCAGCATGTAAAGTATTAAACAGCCCGGATCGGCACTCCTGCCAATCCAGGCTGTTAGAGCTGGGCCCCCTTGCACGGGGGACAAGTGCAGGGCTTAGACTAGGCGCCGTAAAAAAGCAGCGGCCCAGCCTAAGGACCTTAGTGACCACCGTACAAAAGTGTATGGGTGGTTACTAAGGGGTTAATACAATGCCATACAGAATGCATTTGCTCTTGGTGGTCTTTTTCCCTTCCTTGGGAGTATTGAGCTCATCTACCGCTGACATAGTTAATGCTCTCAAAATGATTGCGACTTATCTCATTGGTATTCCATGTAAAGTGATGGAGGTGTACTTTTGCCAGATTTTGATGCCTCCACAGTCGAGCATCTGGTAACTCAGTGAGAAAATGAAGTGTTTGAGGGTTGAAAAAGCCTAGGAGGATCCACAACATCTGCTTGCATGAGATCAAGTCAAGCCACAGGTGAAAATTACAAGGTGCCCTGTTATAAATAACAAAACACCTTGCTAAACTAGGCGTTCACATTGTAAGTGTCTTTGTGCAGTCATCTGGAAGCAGCTTGCTAACAAGCCTTGTTCATCGTTCCTGCTTTTAGCAAGTCGTTTCGAAATAAACCTAAACAGAGCGAAATTGTTACTATAAAGACTTTGTGTCAGGTTCATTTTACCATATATAAGCCAGCTGTTCTGTTCACCTTGAATCTTCCAGCTTCTTGTAGCTGCAGAATTACAGTTTAATGTTTTTGTTCTAGAACTATTTATTTCATGGAACCTTCATTACTCCATCGCTCAACAATAGAGAACCTTCCCTCTAAAAATACCCCCAAAAATGTTGGGTGACTCATCGTCAGTAGAGCATTTAGATTTAGAAACTTTTGAATGGCTTCAATTATGCAGTAATACTGGACATTTTTAATCCTGGTGTATGGGAAAGTCGGGGAACCGAAATTCTTTTGGGAGACTAATGCAACATTAAGAAACTTTCTAAATAGTCTACACTTCATCAAACATGTCCTGCTAATTTGCTTCTGCATAGTATGTGTTAGGGCTTATTCACATGGCAGTTGTGGTTCTGTTCCGTGCATTGGGGTCTCCAATTTGGGGTCCCCCAATGCACGGGCAATGTCCGTGCGGGGGCCGGGAAGGATCCGTCCGTTCCGAAAAAACATAGAACATGTTTTGCGTTGCGGAGGCACGGAGAGAAACACCCCATAGTGCTTCCGTGGGGTTCCGTTCCGTGTCTGTTCCGCATCTCTGTGATTGCGGACCCATTCACTCACTCGGATGCGGAATGCACACGTCAGAAGATCCATCGGAAGAACAGAAAAAAAAGTACTGCAGGCAGGATATTTTTTTTCGTCCAAAATAACGGCAGACGGAAAAAGCTAAAAAAGATGCCAAATGTGCAACAGGATCTAATTTTTTTTTTTTATTACAGGTTTGATTGGAAGAATGGAAAATTAAACAGAGATCTTTTACGTCACCGTTTCATTTTCCATTCTTCTGATCCGTCAGAAGAACAGAAAAAAACAGGATCCTCTAAAAAAAAAAATGGATGCTGTGGATCAGTTATGTATAGGATCTGTTTTTTTACAGAATCCTCTAAAAAAAAAAAAAGATCCTGTTGCACATTTGACATCTACTTGAGGCATTTTCGTTTGAGATCCGTCTTTTAGATGGAAAAAAAAGTTGAGCCATGAGGCGCATTTCTTTTCAAGTAGTGGGTGCAATGACGCGGAATGGCGATTGCACAGCTCCCTGTCATTGTACCTCACAGATGCCACGTTCATAGCTGATTGTAGCACTAACATTATAGTCTATAATTAAAAGAAATTGAAATCATACACACCTCATCCATTTGATCGCGAAGAGCCTGCCGCATTAGAAAATTGCGACCTCCTGTTCTGGGTTAGAGGTGGGGTGACAACTTCATCACGCCACCAGAGACCCAGCGCAGGAGGTTGTGACAGCATTCTGTACTGTAACACAGAAATCCGGGGGCGCAGGCTGGAAGAGGCCTGCATCACAAATAGCCAGACAGAGCTGAGTATTTTTCCCTTTTTAAAATGTTTTCCATTGTGAATACTAAAGGGGGCACTATATAAAAAGAGGCAATACTGGGGGGTGGGGCACTATATATAAAGGGACTCTACTGGGTGCACTATATATAAAGGGGCACTACTGGGGGAGCACTATATATATAAAGAGGCGCTACTGGAGGAAACTATATATAAAGAGGCACTACTGTAGAGAGCACTATATATGAAGATGCTCTAGTGGGGACACTATATATATATAAAGAGTTACTACTGGGGGAGCATTATATAGAAAAGGGCACTACTGGTGGGGCACTATATATAAAGGGGCGCTACTGGGGGAGCACTATATATAACAAGGCACTAGTGGGGGGCACTATATATAAAGATGCACTACTGGGGGGAGCACTATATATATGAAGAGGCACTACTGGGGTACACTATATATAAAGCGGCACTACTGGAGAGAGCACTATATATGAAGATTACTGTGTTTTATCCCCTCCACCCTCCCCCGGTCTGCAAGAAAATTGTTTTGTGTGAAAACGGTCCCTGGCACACAAGTTGGGGACCACTGAGGTACAGGACTCGGTAGTGCAGCATTCATTATTACCTATGACTTCCCTATAACAGTGCTGCAGTCATGGCAGATGACACAGCATCTTTCACAGAAATGTCTCCAGTCTGTAGGTCATTTGGGGACATCTCTGCTTTGATTGTGGATTAACGTACATACAGTAATTACAGATTCAGCACACTTCAGTATGTAATTTTACTGCTTCTCGCACATACACGGCTAACTCAGCTCTGCTGCATGAAGAATTTCAACTCTGCTCTATCTGCAGTAATGGTCTGTACTGTAACTTAGAAATGCTCAATGCTATCATTTTTATGTCACAAGAGCTCCCTCTACTGACTTGACTGATTCTCCTGCCGGCCATCTGTGATTATCAGTGATGGAATATGGGGCATTAGAGTAAGAAGATCTTGCATATTTATACCCATGTATAGAAAGAAAAGTGGAAAAAGTGTGTAGGGTAGAAGTTAATTTATCTGTATTACATGTAGATCTATCTATCTATCTATCTATCTATCTATCTATTTATCTATCCATTTATTATCTATCTATTCATCTATCTATCCTTCTATTATTTAACTAACTATCTATCTATTAATGTATCATCTATCTATCTATCTATCTATTAATGTATTATTAATGTATTATCTATCTATCTATCTATCTATCTATCTATCTATCTATTATCTATCTACTATTGATCTGTCTACAGCATCCAGATCCATGAATGATTTGCAAATATAGTACCCCAGATGGAAGGGGGGTGCTATAAATTGTTTATTGATGTATTATGTATTTTATTGCTTGTTCCTGGACGTTACTACCTGCAGGAAGGAATTACAAAGGTTGGCAGGAACAGGAATAACCACCCTCTTCCTCTCCTCTTGGAAGGAGTTGGCTGATCCTGCTCCCTGCCAGGAAAGGGAGTTACTGAAAACACTACCAAGAGGAGAGGAAGCGACTTACTGTGCTTCAGCTCCTGCTATTTTGTTATTTCTCCAGTGAGAACTACTCCAACTTGTCCACAAAGAAAGCCTTAAGAGTCCAGAAAGCAGAGTGACCTGGCACATCTGCATCTAGAGGCATTGCTGTAAGGTGAGGGACTACAGTTAAGCCACCCATCACCAAACAACCACTAGGCCAGTATCACCTAAGTGCTGAATTACCACCAACCAACCTGCCTCCATGTTCTTGCTGGTGCCAGAGACAAATGGTTCTAAAAGCCAGCTGCTACTGTATGTATTTCAAGTTCAACATTACACTTAGTAAAAAAATAAATAAATAAACTTTCTTACGTTTAACTCTGGCCTCCTTCTTTACTGCTTTAATTTCACTGCACTGATGCCCAGGGAGCAATAGCCTGAGGGAGTATACCATGAGACAACACTTCACTACCACTACCACTCTTATGGTCTAGATCGGCTCCTCAGGGAGGAATTGGGGGGGGGGGGAGGTTGCTCCACACTCCAGACTACAAAAAAAAAAATTCAGACCTTATATCAGCTCTTATACTTTTAATTTAGCATATTACAGATGTAGAGTCAGTAAATGAGTTTGATTAACGAAGAAAATGGCTGTCAGAATGACAATGTTGTTGGAGGATGAGCCTGTCCAGAGAGAAATCAAGGTCACAGGTGTATTTGGAAGCCCCACCATGTGGAACCTCTCAAAGGTCAGCACAGGCGTAAGGCCCAAAGGTCTTCATAGAGAGGATACTTCAAGGTTAATTTAATGCAGAGTATTGGCCTACTGGAACTTATCCAAGCTTAATCCCCATCCAGAACCATCACTGTTTATAGGCCACTGATGCAGTGTGTCCTCATTGTGTCACCGCAAGCTCTACAGATACAAGGGAGTTGTGGGGAACCGATGAACTGACATTCTGGACATAGTTGAAAAGTGCCACCCAACAGGAGGGCAGTAGAGGGATTAAAACATCCCAGTTAGGAACCATGCACCAAGTGTATGAGGGTCCAGTGGTGCGAGTTGTTAAATCCAGTGGCCAACTGAATGCTCCTTGTCTGCTAGACACGATCCCTGATGTCCCAGTTTTAAGTGTCAGACAGTCTTTCCTCCTGCTTAATGGACCCAGGCCTTTGGAGTCCAGGTACGTAGTTCTTCTGTTATGTCATGCCCCCCATCAGACTCAACGAGGAGGGTAAACATGGCTGATTTGGGTGTGAAAAAAAGAATTTGCACCTCCAAATCCTCCAAAAGGCGGTCAGCCCACTGACTGACCCATACTATTGGGAATCTGCCTCTTAGAACAGATTACCAATCTGAGCCTGCAAACAGGTCCAAAGAACAACAAAGAGACAAAAAGCGATTCATGGGTCATGCCCTGTCCCTTCAGTCACAGCTAGGTTTGCATGGGTTTTCAACCTGTAAACAAACATATTTACTGACAACCCACAGATATGGTATCTTGAAAATGGTGTATAATTAAAACACAACTCATATTTGAATGGCACAGCACTTAAATAGATATAAAAAAGAATTCAGAATTTACCAAAAGTCATGTAATTGAAATATAATAATAATAATAAAAAAAAACAGTGTCTAAAATCATAGGACTATAAAACAGAGAGAGGTAAAACCTGGGAAGAGTTACTGTTTATAGATGAGGCCATTCTGAATTTTGATGATGATATTGATCTAAAATGTGCGTTTTAGACAAATATATTATAGGAGAATAGCCTCATGAAAATGTTATGCACTACAAACTGCCAGTACAATGAAGGTATAAAAAAAAAGAAATATCATAGGGGGTGTTTCAGTGAGAATAGTATTGCATGTGCATTTGTATGTTACTACAGTAGGTACAGTATATTTATGTGCTCTTATTTGTGAAGGTGTGCATATCTATTTGCCTGTATTTGAATGCAGATATTTATATGCTTGTCTACGTCTACGCAGTACTTTTGCAACATGTCCCATGAGCCTTTAGATACAACCTTGTATATGTTTGCATGTTGTTGTGTATGTGTGTTTAAGAGAATATGTGTGTGTTATGGCAGTGGGGGTGGCGTCACTGTGTCAAACAAAACTAGGGATGAGCAAATCCGGGTTCAGCCGAACTTCAGGTCAAAGTTAAGGGTTGACCTGAACTTGACCACGAACCCCATTGAAGTCAATGGGGACCCAAACTTCACTATAACATGGTTATATTGAAAAATAGTAGCATTCTTAGGACAGAATGCAAAACAACATGGCTATTTAGGGGTTAAAAAACAAAAAAAACTCACCTCATCCACTTGATTGCTCTGCAGCAGCTTCTTCTATCTTCACCGAACAGGACCTGCCAAAGGACCTGCGATATGCGTGATGACGTCACCACGTGGGAGAGCGCGGTGATGGCAGGTTTTTTTTAACCCCTAAATGGCCATAATGGCCGTATTGTATAAACCCACTGACAGTTAGTTGCTGAAGGATCGGGATCCCGTGCCGGCCGCGTCGTCCTACGTGTCACTCGGCAAAGAGCGATCTTACCACAGATGTTATGTCCATTTGGTCTCGTGCACTAGGGGGTAGTAGAATCAGCTGGATGCCGTGATGCTTACAGTCAGCATGTCAAATAGTATGTGAGCAGATTAGTCCATCCCACGCCTTTGGCTGGGAAAGTTGCGGAGCGCTCCGTATGGCTTGTGGTCTCCAAAGTTATCCTTCACTGTGACATCGATGTCTAGAGGGTCTTTAGGCACTATATCAATATTTGACTTTGTGCTAATCCTAAGGGCTCATGCACACGAACGTATTTTCCTTCCGTGTCCGTTCCATTTTTTTTTGCAGACAGTATGTGGAACCATTCCCTTGAATGGGTTCCACCAAAAAACTGAAGTTACTCCGTGTGCATTCCATTTCCGTATGTCTGTATTTCCGTTCCGCAAAAAAAAAACATATCCTATTATTGTCCGCATTACGGACAAGGATAACACCGTTCCATTAAGGGCCAGCTGTTCCGTTACACAAAATACGGAATGCACACGGATGTCAACATTATTTTTCATGGATTCATTTCTTGCAGACTGCAAAATACATACGGTGGTGTGAATGAGCTCTAAGGGAGATATCCTGGCAGTCTTCTTGTTTTCATCCTATCCTGGGTATCTGTATTTCGCTACAAGGGAACCACCAGACTGCTAGTTTCTGCAGTAGTTACTTGATGATTGACAGCTGACTCACAGGAGTCAAGACACTGGTGCAAAGCTCCAAAGGATCAGGCAAAACTGCATCAATGGACAGATTAAGGTCAGGGCAGACAAAGTCAGGGCAGCCAGCACAGGTTGACACAGAGTACATGCACAGGTCAGGGCAGGCAGTGGAGGGTTAATAACCAGAAAACAGGAAGTCGATACACAGGCAGAAAATAAAGGCAGCACACTTAGCAAGATACTAGTGGATTATGAACCTATTGCTCAGGCAACTCCCACAGGGAAAGGTGCCTTAAGTATCCGAAAGTGGCCATCTATTGGATTGTTCAGATTTAGAATGGGCTGGCCCTTTAAGTGCCAGAGGGAGTGCATATGTGTGTCTCTCCATGTCTATATTTGTATGTGTGTGCATGTGTTTGCCATTTGTTTGAGTTCATAATAAATTTATAATATCTTCAGGAACTTAAGATCAAGGTTAGTGTCCTTATGTGTCTTACCCTAATTGTATTTATTACAAGAGCCAGAGTGCTACAATACATTGCTTACTTCATCCATCAAACTTTAGCTGTGTTCTCTGCATTTTACTTGTGTTTGGCAGGTGTTCAAATTCACCTAGAAAACCAGATCTACAGAATACAGAAACATCAGTAGCCATAAGAGTATGGATAGCCTAATAGTGGTAATAATGACTACATTTTATATTTAGAGATGCAATATAGCCTTACAGACTATGATTACCTTTGACATTGACCTTGACATTTATTTTTATCAATTGTAATGGTTATCTTGAGTTAAAACTGTTAGGGCCCTTTCACAAGACCATATTCCCTCTGAGATATATGGTCCGTGAGCGGGCAATATGTCCCGGAGCGGCATTGATCGTGTGCAAGGGAGCACACAGCATCATAGATTACAATGATGCTGTGGACGTTCAGCCGCCCACGGGGCTATTGTCCTGCACTCATACGATCTTACGAGTGCCGGACAATAGCCCAGTGGGCGGCCCGTCTTGCACGGTATCATTGTAATCTATGATATTGTGCGCTCCCCTTTGCTCGATCAATGCCGCTCCCGCTATCTCGGAAGGCATACAGTCGTGTGTAAGGGCCCTTAGACTAAGTTTCAGTTGGCAGTCTACATTCATTCCTTCATTCATTTCAGGCTACCTGGTATGCAGTTTTCATCCTGCTCTTAGTTTCAGACGTTTATCATTTGGACGTTTCCCTCTCAATAATGTATGATAGATGAGAGATCGGCGTGTCCAGGATGTTGCAGATTTCACTAGCTCTCATGAATCAGCACAGTGACTGAAAAGTGTGATTCCCACCTCCACCTCACTCTGCCATGACTCGTCTCCTCTCTATGTAGACTGCCTATATCATTAACTTCTCTTTAACTTGCTGGAGGTAGGTAGGGGCAGAGAGAGCAAGCAAAGACAGAAGCAGAGTTCTGCTGCATCTAGATGACATTCAACATAGCAGACAGCTAAGTGAAGGAGCTATACAAACTTTACAGCAAGAGCATAGGCATTTTTATGAAGACTATTTAGAGAGTTACAGAATTTTGCATTCAGGAAGAAATGGAACACTGATTGAACACTGATGGAACACTGCAAATGTGTTTATAGCCTTTAAATGGGTTTACCTACAGTTGGATGGTACATTTTATATGATGCGCAAACTTAAGTCTATACTTCCCAGAATACAGAACAGAGCAAAGTATCAGAATAAGCTCTGTGCAGTCATAGTAAGAAATGCTGCAGATTTTTTGCTCTGAAGTCTACAGAACTCTAAATGCATCTTTGGTCAATAGTATGTATTGTAAAATAGCTCATGCTGACTAAAAATTAAGCAAAATCCTATATTTGGAAAAGTTACTGCACAATACTGTACATTCAAACTATAAACCAACCTGAACACAAATGTAACAGCACCCTCTTTTACATCTCCATCTTATAAATGCCTAATTAAAGAAGCATTCCCAGAAAAATGTATTTCTCTGACCTGTTAGAAAGGTACATGATGAAAACTGTAGTGAAGGTAATTTTCTTAAATGTGACTGTAATTGTGAGTTATAACCTCACTTCTGATCCTCAGCTGTGTCATGTGATTTCCAACTGACACAGGACAGGAAGTCAGTAAATTCTCTATTCATTCTTTTAAACTGACATTGAGGCTCCCATTGGGATACACAGAGAAACTGGCTTCCTGTCCACACATAAGATGCTGTGTTATTTGGAAAGCCAGATTTCTGGTCACATGACACAACTGTGGATCAAAAGGGAGGAAATAACTCACAAATAGAAATCAGTTAGAAGATTACCTTCACTACACTTTATATTATGTACTTTTCTAATAGGTCAGACAATTTTTGTGGGAGTGCTCTTATAAATGCTATAGACACTTTATGATGCCTTGGATGCATCTTTGGTAGGGTACTAACTCTCCTTAAAGAGACTAGCCCTAAGAGGAGACTAACTGGGCGTGCTTTATAGTATGGAGACTTATTGGCAATGTTCCATGGAGGAAAAATGCAAAGAGGTAACTACTGAGAAAAGAGCACCATCTCACTAGCACCACTTTGAGGAAGTGTCTCTCTATGAGTCACAATCTGACTCTTTAAAAACCTTGGGAGATGACAAGGGAAAATAGCCAGGTCAGATATACATCTGTAAACAGCTGTTTCGGGGTGATTTCTATGTCCCAAGGCTTCTTAAAAAGTCAAATTGTGACTCACAGGAAGCGACTTCCACAAGATGGTGCTCTTTTCTCAAAAGATTCCTCTCTGCATATTGTTTTCTCATGGAGCATTGCTAATGCATCTCCATGCCATGGAGCACTTCAGGTAAGTCTCTACTCCGGGCTGGTCTCTCTAAGGACAGCCAATACCATGCCTTAGATGGTTGCATTGAAAAAGTGTACCTTTTTTTTCGAGTCCTAATGTTCAACCATTTTATGTGTCAATTTAAATGATAAGCACAGCTTTCTATTGTCAACCACCCAACAAACATAATATGTATTCTTATATGTCTTCAGAAACTGAACATTTCAACATCTCCTTGAAGTTTCAGTTTCCATGGAAGAGGACAACGGGGCTTATTTTGTAGCTTATGTCTTGTGTGTTTTGAAAAGTCAACAATGTTATTGAAGGCTTCCCAATACTTCTCATTTAATTCTCACGACAGCACCTACAGGGGTGCCTGTAAAACACCGAAGGGCTAGTGAAACGATATGACATGTGACATCGGGCCCAGATTTGAACTCGTACAAATGAAATCTGTCAGCCATCTCCTCAAAGGCTGCCACGGTTTATCACTGCTTGGTTGAACCGGTGTGATACATAAACTTATTGTATTTTTCTGCTGGTTTGATTCACACTTCTTTATGACAACTCTTCCCTGGAGAACATCCATCTCCTTAAAACCTTTCTAGAATGTCTACAGAAGAATTATACTGAGTATCATTTACAAACTTAGGGTATAAACAAAAGTAAGACTTGTTCCTTGCCATAAGTTTCAATCCTAATGACTTCGCAGCTGCCTCTTTTTTTATTGATGTTAGGAGTCAATTTTAAATTACAGCTTTGTGATCATCATTTTCCGTAAGCTGATTTATTACTCGAGATAGGTGGCATGTCAGAATGAAATGCGTAAGATAGAGGGTTTTAGTGAACATAGCCTGGAAGTTAATTATGTATGTGAAAATTATAACTACAGCTGCAAGGAATTATTTGCCAGAGTTTTAACTTGTAGTTAACATAAGCCCTCCAAATGAGTTTTTTTTTCACTTAAGATATCTGTACAGAGAGTCGGGATCAGTTGTGGCTTACATCTAGAGCTGCATATGAAGTGACCATGCTCATTAAACCCTGAGATAACAGTCATGAGTATTGACCGATATATAACATAGTAACATAGTTTATATTTATATATTTAAGCTAAATATAAATATATATAGTTTATATATTTAAGGCTGAAAAAAGACATCTGTCCTTCCAGTTCCGCCTGTTATCCTGCAAGTTGATCCAGAGGAAGGAAAAAAAAAGCTGTGAGGTAGAAGCCAATTTCCCCCAATTAAGGGGAATATGTTCCTTTTTCCATAACAGATCAATAGAGACAATTATAATATGGTCCACTTCGGTGATGGTTGACACTTTCACATCCCTCATAACCTGAAATAGGTGAACTTGGTGCTTGTCCTCTCCTGCCCATCAACCATGAGTTAAATCCCCAGACTGTGGCCTGTGGAGGAGGGGACCTAAAACTGGTTTTTACTGTCCATAAGGTTTGGAGCCAACTTGAGTTGAGTCCCCTCTATCATAGAAAAACCCGTCATGAGTTGCCTCTATGATACCCATAACTTGGATGCACAGTTCCACTTATAACTTATAACCTTAATTAGCTATTGTTTAGACACCAGAAATGAAATTTATGAAATTGTTTTCCTATGAATTTATGCCCATTATACCCAAAATGCATAATCTTAAAGGGGTTGTCTCATCATGGACAATGGGGGCATATACTGTAGCTAGGATTGTCTTATAGGTGCGTGTTCCACTCCAGTCCGGCCACCACCAAGCCAGCTCCCAATATAAGTGAATGAGAACGTACCAAGCATGCGTGGCCCCCACTCGCATTCATTTCTACGAGGCCGACCGAAATAGCCGAGCCAGCGTTCAGCTATTTTCGCCGGCCCCATTGAAAATGAATGGAGGGCTGCTTCGCATGCGCAGTGCGCCCTCCTTCACTTCCGGGGCTCCGTTCTCAATATATGTGTGGGTCCCAGCAGTGGGACCCACACCTATAAGACAATGGGGGCATATCCTAGCGAAATGCCCCCATCGTCCATGATGAGACAACCTCTTTAAATTGGCTTTTCGTGAGCTGTGCCATTCTGACAACTGTGTCCACCTGACAATTGCTACCTGTAAAGTTGGCAAACATATCTGATCGCAGATCGATAAACCTGACAATTTAGAAGTCTCTGGCCAAATTGATCCATTTGAATTTCAACATGTTTGATAGTCCTGATATAGTCCTGGTGACTTTACCTTATTCTCATTCGAACAGCTTGGTATAAAGACCATGCCCATGGTCCATACCATGGTCTCATGACTCATGATTCTATTGCTGTTATATTACGTTATGTAGTTTGCTTTTTGTAAGTTTGACCCTACTGTCTTCCTGTAACTAGGCTCTAATGACATCAGTCCCTCTCTCTTCCGGTTTCAGTGCATTCCATGTTATTCTCTGCAGTATTCAGACATCCATGTTGAGCTCTGGCAAAGAATTATCTTTCAGAATTTCAGCCTTAAAATAAACCCTTTTGTATTCTTCACACATGCCTCTTTTGCTAAGCTGATACTGTTTAATAAGGTTTCAAGGTGTGAGTACTGGTTCAAAACAGGTATTAAAAGGATTTTCCAATTAGATAATGTTATCCCCTATCTACAGGAGTATTAATATGGCCTCAACATATACCCTTCTAAAGAAACCAAAAAAAGAGGCACCACCTTGGTCGTCTGATCATTGACCAATTACTACTATCACTTTATACTGTGTTGGTCTTAACTCAATTGCATTAAAGGGGTTATCCAGGAAAATATATTTATGACTTATTCTCAGGATAGGTCATCAGTATCAGATCCTCGGGGGTGTGACACCCTGGACCCCAGCCAATCAGCTGTTAGAAGATGCCATGAGCTCTCCAGCCTCTATAGGACATCATTAACATTTCCTGGATAACCACTTGAAGTTTTCCAGGTGTTGTTTTATTTTATTTTCTGTTACTGTATACATGGAAATAACAGCCTCCTATTACTACAATGTATAAACCACAAACGAAGTAAACTTAGAGAACACAAATCTTTTACAATCTGCCTATAAACAGAAAATGTAAAAACAAATCAAGGCAGATATTTTTTACTGTTGGTTTCTTTTAGCTCCCTGCACACTTGAAGGGAATTGTGGCAAGTATGGTTAGATGTTCTTGAGGCACTCTTGTAGTTAATGGAGGGTATAATAAACATATAAATGAAAGTCAGGAATGCATATTTTAATACATTGAAGCCTAATCAACTAGACTGTGTATTGGGAGGAAGACGGCTGCCAGGTGCAGGGATTTATTGCGCTAACTTTTTCCTTTCTGCTTAATATAATCCATAATTAGTTTGATAAAGAAGAATGAACTAATCAGTAAACACGTCGAAACTGTTCTCCAGGAGTGAATGCAAAAAAATAAATAAAAAATGCAGGCTCCCAATACACAATGGTTGGAGGGAATAAATGAATGATTTTGTAATGTGTATACAATATATTAATGTGTTTATTTATAAGAGATGATTTTATGCTTAGATGAGCAGATCGGCTGCTGGTTCATCCATGGAAATGTTTTTCTTTTTTTTTTCAGTTTTGATAAACATAAAGTGGTGTCTGAAGCTAAAAAGGAGGCTCTGTAGAAACAATTATACCCCATGGATTGTGTCATGAATTGCAGAACAGCTCCCAGTGGTGTGCACAGACAACCGAGGGCCCTTATGTAAAGACAACATATAATGGCCCCTTCCCCCATAACTACAAATTACATCTTCTCATAAAGTAAACAAGTTAAAAAAGTCATTTTGCTTCTCAGGAAAATATTGAGATGGTCTTTGTTTGCCTGGCAATGATGGACTACATCCCTGGTGGTCTTGGGTAGTGTGGTTGATGATAACTTTACTGGTAGTCTGATGCAATGGAGATGAAAATAGCATCCCTCCAGTCTAGAACAGGTTGGTTAATGGTAACATTGCTGGTGGTCTTATGCAGTAAAGAGGGAATAGCATCCCTGGTAGCCTAGGGTAGTGTGTTGATGGTAACTTTCAGGGGGGACTGGCCATAGAACCTACAGGGAAACTTCCCAGTGGGATGATGCCCAGGGGGCCACCTAAGCCCCTCATCATGGCTGCCAGCCATAGAAGTAGTTGTCTAAAGCTCCCACAATTAATTAATGCTCTGGACACCTAGCACTTGTTTACTTGATGACTGGTGGCTGCAGGTGCCCTCCTGACTCCTGAATTCAACTATATTACCATCCTGAGCCAACTGGACTAGAAAGATGGAATGTGGCAGCTAGCACTAGCCCAACTGCAAAAAAATGGAGTCAGTCAGCACATCCCAATGTGCAAGTGCACGCTGCCATGGCTAGAAACACAAAGAAAAAAAAGGACAATGCAACAGCACTCTGCAGGCACAAATAAAGTACAATAATGCCATAATCACAGAAAATATTTTGGTGCTAATGCTACGCTTATTTAGCAAATTTGAGATTCTTGGCAAATACATTTTGTACAAAATTATTGTACATTACAGGTACTATTAAGGCTAGGTCTACACGGCGACATTTGTCGCGCGACATTTTGTCGCATTAATGTCACGTGAGAATTTTTTAATGATAGTCTATGGTGTCGCACTGCGACATGCAACATGCTGTGACACGTCAGTCGCAAAAAAAAACATCTAAAAAACCCATGCACGACAAATGTTGCAGTGTAGTTGTGCCCTATGTGTCGCACGACTTATTGTTGACGTTTGGCAAAGGGTCCCAAATAATTTTGTACAAATGGATTTGCCAACAATTTCAAATTTGCAAAATAAGCGTAGCATTAGCACCAGAATGTTTTCCATAATTATGGCATTATTGTACTTTGTGTCTGCAGAGTGCTGTGTCTTTTTTTTTCTTTGTGTTTCTTGCTGATATTAGCCACCACAGAGGAGCAGATTCTTGAGAGTTTTTTTTTTGTTCTGCTGGGGCCATATATTGTGTTGCACTGTGTTATTTTGCATTGCTGGGGCGGTATTCATGCCGCAATATGGTATTTCTGCTCCAACCTACTTGTATTGTCCCTGATCTCTGTCAATTTGGACCCGCTTACAACATTAGGGCACTTTTTTTTCTAGAGCCACTTTAAGTACCCAGTCCGCCCTTGTTAATATTACTAGTGGTCTGGTTCAATGAAGAGGGAATAGAATCAATGGTAGTCCAGGGTATTACATTGGTTAGTAAACTCCCCTGATCTAAGACAATGAAGGGTTTAAATCATTTTACTGACCGCTACAGGGCTCCATCCGTCCTCTTGTGGCTGTAGACTACTCAGATACACAGATCATCAGGCAATCCCAAAGCAGCTCAGACAGTGATAGCAAAGCTGGAGAGCAGGAGAAAAGCATCAAAATTGTTAAATCTCCTATGGGCTCCTGTGCTGCTGAGCAGGCTACATGGATTATATGTCCATCCCGAGCTCCAGTCATTAGAATAAGTCTACACTACAAAATCAGATTTAGCTCATACGCAAAAGAGTGATGCTGTTTTTGGGAAAATATCAGAACCTTATTTTCAGCTACAAGCCTAAAGAGAATTTAATAAAGCAATCGGAGCTATAAATGGAGGAGATCTCTGGATCCGTGTGAGGTACAGGGCTGGTTCTATCTTTGTTAGAAAGAGATTGTCATGCACTACAATAAATGATGTCTGATTTTTATGTTTTTACGCCAATTGTGGAGTAACCCCTTTTAATGAATGGGCCAGCGCCTCCATCCAGATCAACATGCTCATACACAGATAATGGGACTTCAATCCCCATGCACTTCTTTCCATTGCTCTGATCACATTATTGCACTGTTCATTTTTTGTGTATCCTCGTCTTCTTCAATGTAATCCTTTTCTGCTTCTTTTCTTATTCAGTTGAATGGGGATTAGCTGCAATACCACACACCACCACTGGGCAACAAGGGCGCTGTTCCTGGGTCAAAAAAATCCTTTTTCTCTGTTCCTGGTAAAATCCTTTAACCCATTCTACAGAGTTACAAAATAAAGACCAAAATGGGAAATATGCTTTGTGTAGCACATTGGAGTATTTCAAAGTTTTAAATTCAGAAAATTTCATTTCTGATAAATCTGTAGATATAAGCTTGATTCTCCCTTGAGAAAAAAAAAAAAAATGTGATTTTAACCTCCAATGCCAAAGCAACATTAAAGACATTGAGTGCAAGGCTTGTAGGCAGGAATATTTTATTTCCCAACCAAGTTCCTTTTAGCATTTTATGAGGACTTTAAAGCTTTTGAAATAGGTTAATGTTTTGCAAATCCACCAGTAAAAGTAAAGGAGATATAGTCCTCACAGGAAGCAACCTGGGATGAAAAGGAATTAAGGCAAGGATTTAATAAAATTGAGCTCCATAGAGACGAAAAAAATCACATCCTCCACCCTTCAGAGGACAAGAAATCTCGGCAAGATATTCTGTGACATTTTATTTTGCTTTATTTTTTAGGACATTTTGTTGTCAATAGAGATGAATAGATTTATTTAAATTTGTTTTTGGTCTGGTTTGTGATCACCAGATTGAATTCTGGTCCAAATAAATGTTACCTTAATTAATGTCATCCCCATTGCCCTGGAAAGTCATGAATAACACTCTGAGGCCTCCTAAGACTGTATCCAACCTATGTCAATCTCTTTAACACGACCAAGACATCATTTGTAATCTCAAAGTGACAGTGATATATATATATATATATATATATATATATATATATATATCATAATGAATATGTTTTGTTTAAAATCAATTTACTCATCTCTAGTTCTCGAGTCAAATATTTCCATCTAGAGGCTAATTGATGAGGTAACCTCACAACATCATAAGGCCCAATTAGGTTCAATGTGGACAAATGTAGAGTTATGCATCTTGGTAGTAATAATCACTGTGCTTCATATGCCCTAGGTGATGTAACACTGGAAGAGTCACTTATAGAGAAAGTTCTGGGTGTCCTTGTGGATGGTAAATTAAATTACAGCATACAATGTCAATCAGCTGCTTCTAAGGCCACCAGGATTTTGTAATGGGATATGATATTACCACTTAACAAAGCGTTGGTGCGGCCTCATCTGGAATATGCAGTTTAGTTCTGGGGACCATAAAAAGGATGCCCAGCAGCTGGAAAAAGTACAGAGGAGAGCAACTAAACTGATAAGAGGCATGGAGGGTCTTAGTTATGAAGAAAGATTAAAATAATTGAATTTATTAAGTCTTGAGAAGAGACGTCTAAGGGGTGACATGATTAACCTATACAAATGTATTGATGGGCCATACAAAAAATATGGTGAAAAACTGTTCCATGTAAAATGCCCTCTAAAGATATGGGGGCACTGCCTCCGATTGGAGAGGAAAAAGTTCAGTCTCCGGAAGCGTCAGAGCTTCTTTACTGTAAGAACTGTGAATAGACTTCCTCAGGACGTGGTCACAGCAGGAACAGTGGACCGGTTTTAAAAAGAGTTTAGATGAATTCTTAAAAGTAAACAACATTAATGCTTATGAAAACGTGTAGAAATCGGAGTCTCAATTCCTACTGGGATTTGCGTCCCCACCTATCCTTTGGTTGAACTTGATTGACTTATGTAACCGTATTAACTATGTAACTATGTAACAAAGCCCATTTGTAAACTAGGCACACTTTTGGAATAAGGGGGTCAGGTTTGATAAAAGAGGACCTGTCACCTCTCCTGACATATTTGTTTTAATGAGCTTTGTTCAATATAACAGAGCTTTGCAACTATGCAAGCTACGAATGACCCATAGGGGAACAGATGAATCCCCAAGTGGGCCCATGAGCAGGAGTAGGCTCCCAGTTCTGGCCCCTTGCACAAGCAGCACATTGCACAGCAGACTGATTGCACTACAAATGAATAAGAAACTATTTAACCAGCCTATGTGTCCATATAAAAGACTTGAAAAACAAGAATGGAGAGCAGCGTTCATGGGTAGGACCGCTAGCATATAAGGTAAGCTCAGTGGTGACAGAGGCTTACATTCTACATCCTAACATGCATTAACAAACAAGCCAACAAATCCAGGAATAAATAATATCACTTTATTAAATTGATTTTAAAATTAGTATTTCCATATTAAAAAAACATATATGTATGGTTGGTGAAAAGATTTTACATTGAGGCCGTATAATCCACCAATACAGAGGTATATATAACCACAGCAGTTATGGCATTAGTATGTCGCTAAGCACCGGGGTAAATTCCACTTATATCTAATAAAATCCTACTAGCAGTGAGATTTCAACAATAAAGTGACAGTGCATATTTCATCCCTTGGATAGAGATGTCGCGAACATAAAATTTACCGCTCGCAAACGGCGAACGCGAATTTACGCAAATGTTTGCGAACGGGCGAACCGGGCCAACAGCCATACACTTTAATAGGCAGGCGGATTTTAAAACCCACAGGGACTCTTTCTGGCCACAATAGTGATGGAAAAGTTGTTTCAAGGGAACTAACACCTGGACTGTGGCATGCCGGAGGGGGATCTATGGCAAAACTCCCATGGAAAATTACGTAGTGGATGCAGAGTCGGGTTTTAATCCATAAAGGGCATATATCAACTAACATTCCTAAATTGTTTGGAATAACATGCTTCAAAACATCCAGTGTGTGTATACGATCAGGTATGGTGTTGTATCGATCAGGTAGTGAAAGGGCCAAACTCCCCGTTTAACGCACCGCAAACAACCGCAAAGAATTGTCAATAGTTGACACACTCATTGCATAAATTTTATTCCTCTATGCGTCAATCTTGGTGTAGTGATGACTTTGCTCGTGCGCACGTTCAGGAGATTGCAGGCGATGGCGGTTTTTCAAAGCCTATGGTCGTGCTGAGGTAGTTTAGTGACAGTTAATTGACCCAGAAGACAATGATTCTGCAGTGTGATCCCATTGTTGGCCTAGTAGGCTTTAATGATAACCTTAGATGATCACAAAGAAAATGAATGTTTTTTCTATGAAAAATTATCCAGCCGATCGCTTTTGGTCTGTTCACAATGAAGCAAGAACCTTATCATCTGTGGTGTGCCAACATTGGCAATACACTCATAGAGGTGATCATTGTGATACGCAAGCCCTTTCACCACAAAAAGGTAACGATCTCGAACGGGAATTGACACATGTATGTGCCGTTTTTTTTTGTTTTATTTTTGCAGCCACAGTGCAGCACCAGAGGCCAGAAAAATTAGGCATGTACACATGCCTGAAAAATTAGGTATTGTTGCAGCCACTGCTGTAGCAGCGGCCGGAAAAATTAATGTTTTCCAGGCAGAAAGTATACTAAAACATTGCAGCTTGAACCCTAGTTGGTGGCGGAGAAATCACGCAAGTCATCCAGCATGCAGAGATTAAATACAACAGCGTGGAGACAATTTTTAGTCTAAGGCATCTCATCAGGCCTTTTTTAGTCAAATGCATCCCCCACTGTCAGTCCCTTCGGGATCCATGCCTCATTCATTTTAATAAAGGTGAGGTAATCTAGACTTTTTTGACCTAGGCGACTTCTCTTGTCAGTGACAATGCCTCCTGCTGCACTGAAGGTCCTTTCTGACAGGACACTTGAAGCGGGGCAGGCCAGAAGTTCTATCACAAATTGGGATAGCTCAGGCCACAGGTCAAGCCTGCACACCCAGTAGTCAAGGGGTTCATCGCTCCTCAGAGTGTCGATATCTGCAGTTAAGACGAGGTAGTCTGCTACCTGTCGGTCGAGTCATTTTCTGAGGGTGGACCCTGAAGGGCTGTTGCGATGCACAGGACTTAAAAAGGTCTGCATGTCCTCCATCAACAACACATCTGTAAGGCGTCCTGTCCTTGCTGGCATGGTCGTGGTAGGAGGAGGATTACTTTCACCACTTCCCTGTTAGATTACCGTTGTGCTGTGACATCACCCTTATACGCTGTGTAAAGCATACTTTTAACTTGTTTTGGAACTGCTGCATCCTTTCTGACTTCCGGTAATTTGGTAACATTTCAGCCACTTTCTGCTTATACCGGGGTCTAGTAGCGCATATTTCATCCCTTGGATAGAGATGTCGCGAACATAAAATTTACCGCTCGCAAACGGCGAACGCGAATTTACACAAATGTTTGCGAACGGGCGAACCGGGCCAACAGCCATACACTTTAATAGGCAGGCGGATTTTAAAACCCACAGGGACTCTTTCTGGCCACAATAGTGATGGAAAAGTTGTTTCAAGGGAACTAACACCTGGACTGTGGCATGCCGGAGGGGGATCTATGGCAAAACTCCCATGGAAAATTACGTAGTGGATGCAGAGTCGGGTTTTAATCCATAAAGGGCATATATCAACTAACATTCCTAAATTGTTTGGAATAACATGCTTCAAAACATCCAGTGTGTGTATACGATCAGGTATGGTGTTGTATCGATCAGGTAGTGAAAGGGTTACGCCCGCTTCACAGTGACAGGCCAAACTCCCCGTTTAACGCACCGCAAACAACCGCAAAGAATTGTCAATAGTTGACACACTCATTGCATAAATTTTATTCCTCTATGCGTCAATCTTGGTGTAGTGATGACTTTGCTCGTGCGCACGTTCAGGAGATTGCAGGCGATGGCGGTTTTTCAAAGCCTATGGTCGTGCTGAGGTAGTTTAGTGACAGTTAATTGACCCAAAAGACAATGATTCTGCAGTGTGATCCCATTGTTGGCCTAGTAGGCTTTAATGATAACCTTAGATGATCACAAAGAAAATGAATGTTTTTTCTATGAAAAATTATCCAGCCGATCGCTTTTGGTCTGTTCACAATGAAGCAAGAACCTTATCATCTGTGGTGTGCCAACATTGGCAATACACTCATAGAGGTGATCATTGTGATACGCAAGCCCTTTCACCACAAAAAGGTAACGATCTCGAACGGGAATTGACACATGTATGTGCCGTTTTTTTTTTTTTTATTTTTGCAGCCACAGTGCAGCACCAGAGGCCAGAAAAATTAGGCATGTACACATGCCTGAAAAATTAGGTATTGTTGCAGCCACTGCTGTAGCAGCGGCCGGAAAAATTAATGTTTTCCAGGCAGAAAGTATACTAAAACATTGCAGCTTGAACCCTAGTTGGTGGCGGAGAAATCACGCAAGTCATCCAGCATGCAGAGATTAAATACAACAGCGTGGAGACAATTTTTAGTCTAAGGCATCTCATCAGGCCTTTTTTAGTCAAATGCATCCCCCACTGTCAGTCCCTTCGGGATCCATGCCTCATTCATTTTAATAAAGGTGAGGTAATCTAGACTTTTTGACCTAGGCGACTTCTCTTGTCAGTGACAATGCCTCCTGCTGCACTGAAGGTCCTTTCTGACAGGACACTTGAGCGGGGCAGGCCAGAAGTTCTATCACAAATTGGGATAGCTCAGGCCACAGGTCAAGCCTGCACACCCAGTAGTCAAGGGGTTCATCGCTCCTCAGAGTGTCGATATCTGCAGTTAAGACGAGGTAGTCTGCTACCTGTCGGTCGAGTCATTTTCTGAGGGTGGACCCTGAAGGGCTGTTGCGATGCACAGGACTTAAAAAGGTCTGCATGTCCTCCATCAACAACACATCTGTAAGGCGTCCTGTCCTTGCTGGCGTGGTCGTGGTAGGAGGAGGATTACTTTCACCACTTCCCCTGTTAGATTACCGTTGTGCTGTGACATCACCCTTATACGCTGTGTAAAGCATACTTTTTAACTTGTTTTGGAACTGCTGCATCCTTTCTGACTTCCGGTAATTTGATAACATTTCAGCCACTTTCTGCTTATACCGGGGGTCTAGTAGCGTGGCCACCCAGTATAGGTCATTCTCCTTCAGCCTTTTTATACGAGGGTGCCTCAAAAGGCATGACAGCATGAAAGACCCCATTTGCACAAAGTTGGATGCCGAGCTACTCATGTCTCGTTCCTCGTCCTCACTGATCTCATTGAAGGTCTGTTCTTTCCCCCAGCCACGTACAACACCACGGGTCCCAGATAGGTGACAACAAGAACCCTGGGATGCCTGCTGTGGTTTGTCTTCCTCCTTAAAAGCCACATTCCTCCTCTGACTCCTCTTCCTCAGACTCCTCTTCCAGCTTTGCCGCAGGTCCAGCAAGCAATGATGATAAGGTTGTTTATGGTGGTGATGGTGACCACAACTCTTCTTCTTCACACTCATCTATGGTCTGATCCAGCACTCTTTGCAGGGCACGCTCCAGGAAGAAAACAAATGGGATGATGTCGCTGATGTCGCTGATGGTGCCTTCGGTGCGACTGACTAGGTTTGTCACCTCCTCAAAAGGACGCATGAGCCTACAGGCATTGTGCATGAGCGTCCAGTAACGTGGTAAAAAAATACCCAGCTCCGCAGAGGCTGTCCTAGCACCCCGGTCATACAAATACTTGTTGATGTTTTTTTCTTGACACTCACTGGCAGGCAACTGCAATTATATTACAGAGGAAAAATTAAATGACTTTTTTATCTGCAAGGTACTGTGCCACCCTATATGAGTGGTGGGCAGTGGGCACAGTACAGTCAGTGGGCCTGACACTCACTGGCAGGCAACTGCAATTATATTACAGAGGAAAAATTAAATGACTTTTTTATCTGCAAGGTACTGTGCCACCCTATATGAGTGGTGGGCAGTGGGCACAGTACAGTCAGTGGGCCTGACACTCACTGGCAGGCAACTGCAATTATATTACAGAGGAAACATTTAAGGACTTTTTTATCTGCAAGGTACTGTGCCACCCGATATGAGTGGTGGGCAGTGGGCACAGTACAGTCAGTGGACCTGACACTCACTGGCAGGCAACCGCAATTATATTACAGAGGAAAAATTAAATTACTTTTTTTATCTGCAAGGTACTGTGCCACCCTATATGAGTGGTGTGCACACAGTACAGTCTGTGGGCCGGTGGCCTCTCACACACGGGCAGGCAACAGCAATATATATATATATATATATATATATATATATACATATATATATATAAATAAAGCAGACTGATGTACCAGCCCTAAAAAGGGCTTTTTGGGGTGCTGTCAGGACGCTGTCCTTACAGCAGATAAGTCTTTGAGGACTGGAGTGGACACAGAACACTGGCCTAGCTAACGCTTTTCCTATTAATTCAGCAGCAGAAGCACTCTCCCTGCTCTAACTAACACTGAAGCTTCAGAATGAATCTAAGATGGCTGCCGTGTTTCCTTTTTATAGGAGGAGGGAGGGTCTGGGAGGGAGGGCTGGAATGTGTCTGCTGACTGTGAGGTACAGGGTCAAAGTTTGCTCAATGATGACGTATAGGGACAGACCGAACATTGCATATGTTCGCCCGCCACAGCGAACGCGAACAAATGATGTTCGCTGGGAACTGTTCGCCGGCGAATAGTTCGGGACATCTCTAATGATGGGCTTTGGCTGCAGTCTGGCTCCACTGGTCTGGTGTAGAACAGGCTCTCTGGAGGCTGTTTGTAACTGTGGTCACAAAAATCAATGTTCTGGAGGACAAGAAGCAGCTCCATTTTTGGGGCCCTTTACACAGCTCAAGGTCTGGGCCCCAGGGCCTGACAGTGATTATTCCCATAAGGCCCACATAAGTCCACCTACATGTTCCACCCATGAGTTTGTTCACAGCGGGTGAAGTGTGAAGAGGATGTGTTATGTGTTGCTGTAGAGAATCTAATGTGTGTGCTTATGGAATGTAGTGTATAGGGACACCAGTGTGTGTAGTGGATGCAGTGTGTTTGTGTGTAGTGGATGCAGTGTGTGTGTGAGGGATAGAAAGCAGTGTGTGTTTGTGTATAAGGGATGTATTGTGTGTTTCTAAATGTGTGTATGGAATGCGTTGTGTGCTTGTATGTGTAAGGGCTGCAAGGTGTGTTTCTGTGAATGTAAAGGATGCAGCGTGTGTGTCTGTAAAGGGTGCATTGAGTGTGTGCGAGAGATGCATTGTGTTTCAGTGTGTGTAAGAGATGCATTGTGTGTTAGGGATGCATTGTGTTTCAGTGTGTGTAAGGAATGTATGGTGTGTAAGGGATGCATTCTGTGTTTCTGTATGTGTAAGGGATGTATTGTGTGTTTCTGTGTATGTGTGCAAGGGGTGCATTGTCTTTGTGTGTAAGGGTTGTAATGTGTGTGTGTGTGTGTGATAGATGTCAATCTCTCCCCCCCCTGCCTGGTTGCTCTCTTCTTCTGCCTCCTTCCCTTGTCACTCTCCCCCTCTTGTCACTCTCTTCTCCTCCACCCCTCCCTTGTCACTCTCTTCTCCCCCCTCCCTCCCTTGTCACTCTCTTCTCCCCATCCCTCCCTTGTCACTCTCTTCTCCCCCCTCCCTCCCTTGTCACTCTCATTCCCCCTCTCCCTCCCTTGTCACTCTCATTCACCCTTTCCTCCCTTTTCGCTATCATTCCCCCCTCCCTTGTCACTATCTTTCCCCACTCCCCCCCTTGTCACTCTCTCCCTTGTCACTTCTTAGCCCACCCCCTCCCTTGTCAATCTCTTTCTCATCCCCCTCTCTTGTCACTCTCTCTCCTTTCTTGTCACTCTCATTCCACCCATCCATCCCTTGTCACTCTTATTCCCCCCTCCCTCCCTTGTCACTCTCATTCCCCCCTTCCCTCCCTTGTCACTCTCATTCTCCCCTCCCTCCCTTGTCACTCTCATTCTCCCCTCCCTCCCTTGTCACTCTCATTCCCCTCTCCCTCCTTTGTCACTCTCATTCCCTCCTCCCTCCCTTGTCACTCTCATTCCCCCCTCCATTGTCACTCTCATTCTCCCCTCCCTCCCTTGTCACTCTCATTCCCCTCTCCCTCCTTTGTCACTCTCATTTACCCCCTCCCTCTCTTCTCACTCTCATTCACCCCTTACCTCCCTTTGTCACTTTTATTCCACCCTCCCTCCCTTTTCACTCTCATTCCCCCTCCCTCCCTTGTCACTTTATTTCTCACCAACCTCCCTTGTCACTCTCATCCCCCCTCCTCCCTTGTCACTCTCTTTCTCAACTCCCTCCCTCCCTTGTCACTCTCTTCTCCCCCCATCCCCCCACCTATAGTGTAGTGTGGCCGAGTTATGTCCAGTCCACATACAGGAGTATTTGTTTCCTGTACACGGCCGGACTGAAAGGAAGTGAACACTAAGTGAGCATTTCCTGTCAGTCTGGCCGGGTACAGGAAACAAAAGCTCCTGTACCCATGGACCCAGACAGAGTTCAGCCACGTTACACCAGAGGGACTGACAGGAGGGAACGCTTTCCTCCTGTCAGTCCGTCTCTTCATGTTGCCCCCGGGCGCTGTGCCATCATGGACGCGCCAGCCAGGGCAGTGCTGCAGCCACCTGCGGCTCTCTATAGAGCTCTCAGGCGGCTGCAGCATGCAGCTGCCTAGTCTTCCTATAGGACGCGCAAGCCCTGCCAGTGAGTAAAGGGTAAGAAATTGAAGGTCGTCGGTTGCTCACCGTTGGTGTCCAGTAGAGGATGACAGATAACAGCATCCTAAATAGGGATGAGCGAACCCGAACTGCAAAGTTTGGGTTCGTACCGAACTTTGCAAGTTTGGGTACCCGGACCAGAACCCGGACTTTTTCACTGAAGTCCGGGTTGGGGTTCGGGTGATTTTATTATTTTCTATTATAACACAATTACATAGTAAAATAATAGCATTCTTAAGACAGAATGCAAAATAATATGCCATTTAGGGGTTAAAAAAACAAAAAACAATTCACCTCATCCACTTGATTGCGTTGAAGCAGCTTCTTATATGTTCACTGAACAGGACTTGTGATGTGCGCGATGACGTCACCGCGCTCACCACACGGGAGAGTGTGGTAACGTCATCGCAGACCTCATGGCGCACATCGCATGTCCTTTGCAAGGTCTTGTTCAGTGAAGATAGAAGAGGCTGCTGCAGCAAGTGGGTGAGGTGACTTGTTTTATTTTAACCCCAAAATGGTCATGTTCTTTTGCATTCTGTCTTAAAAATGCTATTATTTTCCGATATACCCATGTTATAATGGAAAAAAATTAAATGAAGTTCGGGTCCCCAGTGATTTAAATGGGGTTCGGGTTCGGGGTCAAGTTAAGGTCCCGAATTCAAACTTTGACCTGAATTTCATCCGAACCTGGCAAACGAGAGCAATGATACCCGAACTTTCACGGGTTCGCTCATCCTTAGTCATAAATAGTCGCTTTGAACATTTCTTCACCAACAAAGTCTGCAGTATAAAGATAAAGTTTACCCAGTGTCTTAAGTTTCCTATGTTTTTAAGAAGGACTTTTATTTTCAAGAAATCTCAGTAACAAGTTCTTATTTTTCCTATTTTACATTGCCAATTTCGTCTCGCCTTTCTGCTGTTATTTTTAACACCATTATAATATGCAGGACTAGCTGATTCCACTTTTTCCCTAGCTTTCACACACTTGACTTTTTTTCTTGACATCCATCAAGAACTGTAAATGGATTTAGAAATGAATACGGCTTTTGTGTACCATTAAGTGTTACTTAAAAATGGGACTATTTTAGTCTATAAAATCAGTGTAATGAATGTGTCTAATGGAAATATGGTATAAATATCATTTCTCCGGTACTGGACATGTTGTAGGCATTGCAGCAAAACTACAACCCCTAGCATGCCCTGACTCCAGACATGCTGAGAGTTGTGGTTTCACATCAGCTGGAAAGTGACTGGTTGCAGACCATTGCAATATACAGAGTTGCCACTTTACTTGGTTTGTAATATGGCACTCATATACATTAGTGGGCCCATACTGGTCCTCATACAGAGTTGTTTACTATCATAGATTTATACTACTTTCCATTTGCTTGTTCCTTTGTTATTTCTACTATAAATGCATAAAAAAAATACAGTTGGTTGTACAAGATAAGGCCTCTGGCACACGAGCATTTATTTTTTTCAGTTTATATTCCTTTTTTGTGTTCCGTATATGGACCGTATACGGAACCATTTATTTCTATGGATCCGCAAAAAAAAAAACAGAAGGTACTCTGTATGCCTTCCGTTTCCGTATTTCCGTTCTGTTCAAAGATAGAACATGTCCTATTATTGTCCGCATAACAATCAAGGATTGTACTGTTCTGTCAGGGGCTAGCTGTTCCGTCCTGCAAAAAACGGAATGCACACAGACGTCATCCGTATTTTTTGCGGATCCATTTTTTACGGAAATACTAAAAAAGCCATACGGTCGTGTGCAAGAGGCCTAAGGGTGTGTTCCTACACACTGTGACACTACCCAGTTAGTGCTATCCAGTGCCAGACTGTGTAAGGACACTTTCCCCTCAGTGCAAAGTGCGGTGAATGATGACTACAGACATTAGAAAATCAGTGTGGCCCCATTCTCAGCCTCACTGTGGACCCTTTATGATCATCTTCTGGTATTGCAATCACATGTCTGCAGCATTACCTTTTGCACTATTTCTGGTCCGTGACATAGCATTACCTTTTTCTCTATACTGTGATGTCATAATGAACATGTGAACTTTCTTGTCTGCATCATTTCTGAACTACAATACCATGTTGCCTTGTGCCTTATCTCTGTACTGTGACACCACTGGTTTATTATCTCTACACTGTGAAATTACAGTGTTTATTATCCTTGCACTGTGACATCACTGTTTATTATCCTTTACTGTGACATCACTGTTTATTATCTCTGCACTGTGGCACCACTATGTTTATTATGTCTGTACTGTGACATCACTGTGATTATTATCTCTGTACTGTGACATCACTGTGTTTATTATCCCTGTGCTGTGACATCACTGTTTATTATCCCTGTACTGTGACATCACTGTGTTTATTATCTCTGTACTATGACATCACTGTGATTATTATCCCTGTGCTGTGACATCACTGTGTTTATTATCCCTTTACTGTGACATCACTGTATTTATTATCCCTGTACTGTGACATCACTGTGTTTATTATAACTGTACTGTGACATCACTGTTTATTATCCCTGTACTGTGACATCACTGTGTTTATTATCCCTGTACTGTGACATCACTGTTTATTATCCCTTTACTGTGACATCACTGTTTATTATCTCTGCACTGTGACATCACTGAGATTATTATCCCTGTGCTGTGACATCACTGTGTTTATTATCACTGTACTGTGACATCACTGTGTTTATTATCCCTGTACTGTGACAACACTGTGTTTATTATCTCCGTACTGTGATATCATTGTGTTTATTATCTCTGTACTGTGACATCACTGTGTTTATTATCCCTCTGCTGTGACATCACTGTTTATTATCTCTGTACTGTGACATCACTGTGTTTATTATCTCTGTACTATGACATCACTGTAATTATTATCCCTGTGCTGTGACATCACTGTGTTTATTATCCCTTTACTGTGACATCACTGTATTTATTATCCCTGTACTGTGACATCACTTTGTTTATTATCACTGTACTGTGACATCACTGTTTTTATTATCCCTGTACTGTGACATCACTGTATTTATTATCCCTGTACTGTGACATCACTGTGTTTATTATCTCTGTACTGTGACATCACAGTGTTTATTATTTCTATACTGTGACATCACTGTTTATTATCTCTGTACTGTCACATCACTGTGTTTATTATCTCTTTACTGTAACATCTCATTGTGCATTTTTGTGTATTGCGACATCACTGTGGGCACTGCGCTTGTTCTTTGGCATCACAATTTTTATTATTCCTGTACAGTGACATCACTGCAGTTATTTTACCTGTATTGTGACATCACAATATCTTTTCATATCCAGAACATTCCACCTTTTTCGATGGGGTACTGTGGTTTAGAGATGGCCCGAACTATTCGCCGGCGAACAGTTCCCGGCGAACATAGCTTGTTCGCGTTCGCCTCTGCCGGGCGAACATATGCGATGTTCGGTCCGCCCCCTATACATCATCATTGAGCAAACTTTGACCCTGTACCTCACAGTCAGCAGACACATTCCAGCCAATCAGCAGCATATCCTCCCTCCCAGACCCTCCCACCTCCTGCACAGCATCCATTTTAGATTCATTCTGAAGCTGCAGTCTTAGTGAGAGGAGGGAGAGTGTAGTTGCTGCTGATTTAATAGGGAAATTGATAGCTAGGCTAGTGAATTCAGTGTCCACTGCAGTCCTGAAAGACTCATCTGATCTCTGCTGTAAGGACAGCTTCCTGACAGCACCCCAAAAAGCCCTTTTTAGGGCTGCAACATTAGTCTGCTTTTTTTTTTCCTTTATATGCATATTGCAGTTGCATGGCCTGCCTGTGTGTGAGGAGCTGCAGGCCCACAGACTGTAGTGTGCCCACTGCCAGTGCCCACCCCTGTCATCCCGTGTGGCACAGGACTTTGCATCAAAAAAAGGCATTTAATTTTTACACTTTAATCTAAGGTTAGTTGCCTGCCAGTGTGTGTCAGGCTGACTTCCACTGACTGTAGTGTGCCCACTTCCAGTGCCTACCACTCATACCGGCTGGCAGAGGACTTTGCATCAAAAAAGGCATTTCATTTTTACACTTTAGTGTAATTTCAGCTGCTTGCCTGCTGCTAGTGTGTATCAGGCCGACTTCCACTGACTGTAGTGTGCCCACTGCCAGTGCCCACCCCTGTCATCCCATGTGGCACAGGACTTTGCATCAAAAAAGGCATTTCGTTTTTACACTTTAATCTAAGTTTAGTTGCCTGCCAGTGTGTGTCAGGCTGACTTCCAGTGACTGTAGTGTGCCCACTGCCAGTGCCCACCACTCATACTGGCTGGCACAGGACTTTGCATAAAAAAAGGCATTTAATTTTTACACTTTAGTGTAATTTCAGCTGCTTGCCTGCTGCTAGTGTGTGTCAGGCCGACTTCCACTGACTGTAGTGTGCCCACTGCCAGTGCTCCACCCCTGTCATCCCGTGTGGCACAGGACTTTGCATCAAAAAAGGCATTTAATTTTTACACTTTAATCTAAGGTTAGTTGCCTGCCAGTGTGTGTCAGGCTGACTTCCAGTGACTGTAGTGTGCCCACTGCCAGTGCCTACTACTCATACCGGCTGGCACAGGACTTTGCATAAAAAAAGGCATTTAATTTTTACACATTAGTCTAATTTCAGTTGCTTGCCTGCTGCCAGTGCGTGTCAGGCCCACTTCCACTGACTGTAGTGTGCCCATTGCCAGTGCCAACCACTGATACCGGGTGGCACAGTAGCTTGCCGATAAATAAGGCATTTCATTTTTACACATTAGTCTAATTTCAGTTGCTTGCCTCCTGCCAGTGTGTGTCAGGCCCACCTCCACAGACTGTAGTGTGCCCACTGCCAGTGCCAACCACTGATACAGGGTGGCACAGTACCACTTATCGAAAAAAAAATGACAGGCAGAGGCAGGCCACCCCGCAAGGGCCATCGTGGTCGTGGTGCTGTGATTTCCACTGTCCCTGGAATAATGCCTAGTGTTCAGAGGCCATGTACCCTGAACCCGAAAAATTCTGAGGACGTAGTTGACTGGCTTAGACAGGACACCCAATCTTCAACAGCTTCCGCTAAGAACCTTGACGCACCATCTTCCTCCAGCTCAGCTTTGGTCACCTGCTCTCAAGTTACCACGCACCCGCCCGCCGCTGATAGGAATAGTACTAGTTAAGACACCACTCATATAGGGTGTCACAGCACATTGCTCTGTGCACGCGCAGTGCCCCAATTAGGGAGTATGAGGACCGACCAAGCTGCTTTTTCCATCTCCCGGTTCCTGAAATCAATTCAGTTTGGTGTATGAGAGTTTGGTCTGTCATTGTAAAGGCAGTCGAAGGTACCAGGCCTAAATTTTTTTCTCACAAAAGGCAATCCCTGATATGGGATGTAACAGGGATTAAACTGATGAGAATAGTACTACAGAAAATACCACTCATATCGGGTGTGACAGTAAATTGCACGGCGCAGACGCAGTCACCGTGGTTTAAAACAGAGTGGAGGGAGCCAGCGTTTTTTTAACCATCTCCCCGTTCGAAAAATCTATTCAATAAATGGCCCCCAGATTGGGGACGTTAGAGGGATTAAACTGATGAGAATAGTACTACAGAAAATACCACTCATATCGGGTGTGACAGTAAATTGCACGGCGCAGACGCAGTGACCGTGGATTAAAACAGAGTGGAGGGAGCCAGCGTTTTTTTAACCATCTCCCCGTTCGAAAAATCAATTCAATTGACCTTTCGGGGACCCTTGGTGTTGTACGTGGCTGGGTGGAGGAAGAAACCTTCAATGACTTCACCGGGACGTGGCTAGCTTGGTATCCAACCTTGTGCAAATGGGGAGTTTGGGGTTGTGCAAATGGACTGTTTGCGGTGCATTAAAAGAGGAGTTTGGTCTGTCAATGTCAGTGAAGCGGGCGTAACCCTTACACTACCTGATCGATACAACATCATACCTGCTCGTATACACACACTGGATGTTTTAAAGCATGTTATTCCAAACAATTTAAGAATGTTAGTTGATTTATGCCCTTTATGGATTAAAACCGTCCACTACGTAATTTTCCATGGGAGTTTTGCCATGGATCCCCCTCCGGCATGCCACAGTCCAGGTGTTAGTCCCCTTGAAACAACTTTTCCATCACTATTGTGGCCAGAAAGAGTCCCTTTGGTTTTTAAAATTCGCCTGTCTATTGAAGTCTATGGCGGTTCGCCCGGTTCGCCTGTTCGCGAACATTTGCGGAAGTTCGCGTTCGCTGTTCGCGAACTGAAAATTTTATGTTCGCGACATCACTACTGTGGTTACATCTTATGCTCCTGTGATTATGCGCTATTACTCATCTATGCTTCTGTACCTGCCTCTAGTAATACCATGCTGGTCACATGGACAGTGTAATGAAATCAATGTTGGTCACAACACTGCAGTTTCTTTCTCTAGACAGGGGTCAACAACCTATAGCAATCTAGCCGTTCTGAGACTACAACTCCCAGAGTCCTCCTTTCACTTCTATGAGAGTTACAAGAACAGTACAGTAAGTGTGCATAATTGGAGATGTAGTTTCACCGCAGCTGGAGTTCCGATGTCTGCAGATCCAGGCTGTAGATTATTATGCTGTAAAGTGTTTGGAACAGAGAAACATATCTTGTTATATTTTTCTTTGGGATTAATGGCCACTTACGGTGAATAAACATGTTTGTCTCTACGAAGTCAGCACTAGGAAACCAAAGGAAGCCGAAATACAGAACTGTGGCATTTTACACGGGACAGTCTACACAAAGCACAAACATAATGAATTAGTTTAACATCTTAAAATATTACTGTAAGGATTGTGCAGGAAGCCCCTGTGGAGTCTGATGCAGAGAATAGGAATAGTAGTGGCCTTGATGAGATATTGTGGTGTCACGGTGTACTCCATCAGTTTAGTGCAGTGTAAGGGTGGTGTGAAGAAGACAGGCAAAGATTGAGGCACCCTCAGCCCTAGGTTGTACACTTAGATGTCCCAGCATGAGCTCAGTGGATGGTTAAAGCAATGGCCCTCAACTATCTCTCTCTTTGTTTCTACAGACTCTAATTCTAGGATCACGTGTGGTTCTAACAATATGACTGGCCAAATCGTATCTGCATTGTGCAGGGTGTCTTTTACTTATTTTTCTCAACTGAATCAAGTCCTAAGAATACTTCAGTCAGAAAGTTCATAGACATAACCAGTATATACATAGTGAAATATCATTCATCTGCTCCTGTGGACAGCACGGAGCAGAAATGCTAGACAGTACTGGATTTTCACATGCTTTAAATCTCAGAAGAACTTCTACAGGAAAAGTATAGACAATTTATGAGGATCAAGACACCAGCTGAAAGATCACTACAACTGGATGGTGTCTCATGACACACAACAATTCGAAGAGATAATTGAACCTGTCCAATCACTTGAAATGACTGGCCATTCATCTTCTCCAACCTTGGGGCCTGCAACAAACTGGAAAACTTTATTTTTTCCTAGTTATTCATACCAAAGTAATTTATATCAACACACTGATACATAAGGATAGCGGTAAACGGTTGTCCAATATTGACAACTTTTTTTTTTGCCAGAATCATTACCCAAAAGCATGTTGATCATAGAGTATCCTGCTCCTGGGAACCCTAGCAGTTATCTACAGGGAAGCCTGGTATCCAGTGTTCAATTCCACTGCAGCATTACGACAAGAGAAAAAAAAGTAGTACAGTACATGGAGCCTATTCAAATCTACTTAATGTCTGTGTAATACATTGACAGGCTGGTTCATCCATATCCTTTTTTTTTGTTTTTGTTCTTGCTAATAGATGTGGTCCTAAACTGTGGACCCCTCTCTATTCAAATATGGTTCAAAGGATGTTTTCAAAATAGACTTGTTAAACTAAATAACAAAATGCACATCCAAATGCCATGGATTGATCTATCACTGCTTCTCAGCACAACTAACGTCGCTTCTCAGCATAATTAATAGTATAAAGCCCCCTGATATACATACTGTACATGAGGCATTGGTATACATTTTGATCAAAATTCATAAGCCCACTCACCATGCTACTCAAACTTGACAAGGCACTACCGAGTGAACATTGACGCTGCAGCACGGCTCCAGCAGGTGGATGGAGCCAGCAGTCAAACAGCACCCCTGCTGCTAGACAAAGCCACCCTGGCACTGGGTCCCACCAGCCTACCAGCACAGAACCACATCAACATTGGCAACAATACCGCACCATATGAACAGATGTCAAAAGATTACCTTACCATGTGCTCTCAAGAACTCCAACTGAGAACTGGTAGGAATTTATTAACCCTTATGTGGTATCCTGCTAATTAAAATCACCTGGGCCAAATGAGAGGAGTGCTGTTATACCAAATAACCCCATTAACACTGATCTGAGTAATAATAAATAAATAAATAAAAAATTGCTTGGATTTTTGAATTGCATCAACTTTAGTCCTGAGTCTACTGATTCTCATGATATTCGTTTGTCTCCAAGAGACATTGTCGGACTGGGGTGCCTAGGGCCCACCAGTAAAATTCATTCTGAGGGCCACTGCTCATATGCCTGAAAATATCTCATGTTCACACAGTGGCAGACAGCAGCAAGATGTTACAAGGTGATTTATTATAGGGGTCCCTGCAGTGACTTCAAGAATGCAGATGCCTAGGAAATAAGGATACTGGCAGGCCTGACCCAGTGTCTAGAAGTCAGCTCAGCAACCCAATCCATCTATAATAATAAACTGTTAAATAATCTATCCAGTTTGGACCTTTTGGCTGGTTAAGATTTTGTGGTCACTCTACTTTGCCATGTGCCAGGTAAGCAGAAGGTTGGGAAATAGTTGCCCACCTTTCTCTGGACCCACCAGAGGATTCACCTGTACCCACAAGGGCATATTTGCATTTATCTGTGTAGTGGCCCCTCCAGTCCAATACTGGCAATGACTACAACTCCCAGTGTCTTCATTCTGTTATTTTGGGATATCAGAGGACAATTCAGAGAGGGATTATAAGAGGAGAGAACT
The DNA here is from genome assembly GCA_033119425.1 of Bufotes viridis. Classification (NCBI taxonomy): domain Eukaryota; kingdom Metazoa; phylum Chordata; class Amphibia; order Anura; family Bufonidae; genus Bufotes; species Bufotes viridis. The sequence goes on along the minus strand of CM065598.1, from coordinate 83,456,641 downwards.
ACAACTTCGAAGGTTTCTCAGGCTCACCACTTCTCCACTGCTGAACTCCATCCGCGCCTGCACCGAACACATGGTGGTGATATCATCACAGGTCCTTCCTACTTCTCCTCTCCACTGCTGAGCTCCGGCGCCTCCTGCACTGATCACATGAAGGTGATGTCATCACAGGTCCTTCAGCTCTTGCACTGTAGAAGATTATAGTACCCATCCTGCTGTGTGTCCCACTCCCTACCCCTTCCCCCTTGAGAATCACAGGCATTTTTTGTAATTTATTAATTCCTGCTGAGCAATTTTTTTTAGGACCCAGAAAGAGTACATGTCTTGAAAAAACAGGACACATGGTCACCCGAAAGTTCAAGACTGTTCTGGAGGAGGCTATGGCACTTGTGGGGCACTGTGGCTATCAATTATGGCACAACTATGGATTTGGCGGAAACTAATACAGGGATTTGGCTGAGATTTATAGGACATTTATCTGTTATGGGGGAACTGTGACTGTCATTTGTAGGGTGGGTTGGCTGGCACTTGTGGAGGAACAACAAAACTATGGAAAGCAGTTATAGAGGCAGTGGATGAAATGTTTGGGGTATTGACTGGCACTAATATGCCACTGTCAATGGATGTCTCTTATAGTAGCACTGTGGTTGCTTTGTAAGATGGGTATAGAGGCTAGTACTGATGGGGGCACTGTGGATAGCATTTGTAGGGGCACCATGGTTATCACCTTTGCATCAGTGTGAATATCTCGAACATTATGTTAGCAATATTGCTGGGAGTGGTAGTGGCAGTGTGGATTTCACTTATGGAGACTTAGTGGCAGGCAGTTTGGGGGCACAGTGGTTTTCAATTTTGGAGGTACAGTGGCTGGCAGTTATAGGGACACATTGGCTAGCAATAATGGGGGCACAAGGGCTCTCACCTCTGGCTTCACTGAGGGTAACACATGTGGGGGTCAGTATTGCTGGGATTTCTTGGGGAACTATTGCTGTCACAAAAGTAGACAGCAGATGGAACATATGGGGGCATTGGTTGGCACTTATATGGTGTTATGGCTCACTACGGTATCTCTAGTGAAGACACCGTGGATAGCACAAGGGGCCCACAATTGTAAGATCTGTAGGAGTGGTGAGGCTGGCACTAACTATGGTTGGCAGTTATGAGGACAATCCCAGACGACTCAGTATCAGTGGAGTATCAGTGATGTGCCTAACTTATTAAGAGGCATGTAGCTCTTAATAAATTAGGTGCATTTTACTCCAGTTCTAAAAATTAATAATCTAATAAATTAATTCACACCAGTCTTGATAAACCTTCCCCAATATGTTAAACATGATTTAAACAATAGGTCATTTTCTGATGACACATTGCCTTTAAGAAGTTTGGCAGTCTACAAGTAGTTTAAGCAACATCTGGTCACATAAAAAAAAGACAAAAAAAGAAAAAATGAACCTTTTATGACCGGGCCTAAAAAAGGCCTGAATGTCCAGGCAACTTTTTGTGATTTTGTGCACGTGGTGGTTTGGTGACTTTTTTTTATTTGTTTGACTACAAAAATAATTTTTGCTATGTATATTACTTGACACCTAGGACTTATTATATCATGAGTTTTTTTACAGATTTTTTTTCCCTTTTTTTAGGTTCAATTTGGGGAAAAACCGCTAAAAAAAGTATATTTTTTATTATAGCTTTTTATTTCTTATATATTAAAACAGACACAAAAATTTATTATTGCACTGGGTTCCCTATTTTTTGACGATCGTTTTCATATGTAACATGTATAGGTTTGAGCGAACGGGGTGACTATAGTGGCGTTTTCTGTTAGCGATTTGAATTTTTAATTTTACATTTTTTTTTGTATTTTTCATTATTTTTTTACTTTATTTACTTCATTAAAGACCTCTGGAGGACACTGAGTTTTATTTTTTTCCCCCAGTTTTCTCTGTAACTGGGGCATCCACAGGAGCCCCAGTTACAGGGAAAACAGACCCCTATGGGGGCATAACACACAGGCAGATCAGATCAGGGCTCCTGCCCCAGAAACCCCGGTGGTTATTCGACCGCCGGGACTAAGAAAGGAAGAGGCTCAGCCGCTTCCTGCTCTCCCCCCTGCGCTCAGGTACTGCTCTCCTGCCAGCACAGAAGAAGACAGAAGTAGTAATAAAATGCTCCTGTCTTCTCCTCAGGGTCCCCACTGTGTCTGACAGCCAGTACCCGACCTGCTTCTGCTAGATTGCAGGAGCAGGAGCTTTAATCTCAGTGCTGGGATTAAAGTGTCGCCTGAATGTTTATATCCATGCTATCTACATAGGGTATGTGCAGATAGGACGTATATACCCTGTGGGCAGTCGGGAAGGGGTTAAAGAATCCATGAAAATGGCGGAAAAAAACAAAAACTAAAAACAAAAGGTCATTGACAAATTCCGGAAGTATAAATTGAGGAAGAGCTTGCAAATTCTCTTTTTAAGTTGGGGATTATAAAAGCAATACAGCTTTGCACATGCATCCCTCTCTATTGTTTGGAGGGTAGAGGAACGGCACTTCAGCATGAGTTTATATTGCGGCTTTGCATCACTGAGGCTAACACTGGGATTTCAACCTGAATAACTACAATGATTAATTAAAGGCCTTGTTCAGGATGAGTGAGCATCATTATTGTTTTTAAATAGGAAGGCAGATAACCATTACTGATTATTCCTCAATTCCCATTTATACTTGTTAGAGACTAAAGAATACGAAAATAGGTTGTGTAAATTCTACAGTCTTAAGAAGCTGAAATGGTATGATTTGCATGCTGAACAAATGTATTCTAGTCGTCAGGCAGTGGCATTGTTTGAAGTCCAACTTTTTCTACTAAATTAAGAAGTTGGTGTGTTCTTATAAAAATAGTATGCAATCCCTTCACACAGTCAATGGATGGAAAATTTCTTCTGAAAGCCTTCTCAACTTATTTAGCACCATAATTACTACTGTGAGCAGAATGTATTTCTGTTTGTACGTAAAGACCGTATTAGCTAAGTAGATTTAGAGAGGATCTTAAAGGTAAAGTAAGCACTGCAGTGCTGTATATAAAATGAACCAGAATAAATAAAAAATCAAACTGCAGCACTCGACGGTCTTCAATTCATGCTGGTTTATTTACCAAAAATTGTGACGTTTCGACCTCTCGGTCTTTTTCAAGTAAATTGCTTGAGAAAGACCGAAAAGTCGAAACGTCACAATTTTTGGTGAATAAACCAGCATGAATTGAAGACTGGCGAGTGCTGCAGCTTTATTTTTTATTTATTCTGGATGATTTGGGGATGCTACAGACTGGTATCCAACAGTGCGTGCACCACCACCATCGAGGCTTTTTGCTATAGATTTGTAAGTGCTGCTACTTTTTCTCTCTTTTGTGTATATAAAATGAAGCCATCCAATAAAAAAAAAAAAAAACTCACTTGGTATGATACGGAAAGTCCCATAAAAGAATAGTTGGATGTGTATGGTGGGGCATGAAGTCTGAAGCACCTCCTATACCAATGGTCAGGCTATGTAATCTGGAGTGAACAAATAACAGAAGTCTGGCCGTGTAGCCTGAAGCATCCTCTATGACATCAGTCTAAATTTTTGATATGGATAATAAACTATACGTCTCGAACATCCATTGTAAGAACAGTCTGACTGTGAACTCTAGGAACCCCTTATAAGAACATTATGGTTCTGTAGTCTGGAGCTTCACATGACATCAGACTGGTATGTAGTCTGCAGTTCCATATAACAGCTGTCTGGGTCTGTAGTCTGGGGCTCCACATAACAGCTGTCTGGGTCTGTAGTCAAGAGCACCACATAACAGCTGTCTGGTGTGTAGTCTGGAGCTCCACATAACAGCTGTCTGGTCTGTAGTCAAGAGCACCACATAACAGCTGTCTGGTGTGTAGTCTGGAGCTCCACATAACAGCTGTCTGCGTCTGTAGTCTGGAGCTCCACATAACCGCTGTCTGGGTCTGTAGTCAAGAGCACCACATAACAGCTGTCTGGTGTGTAGTCTGGAGCTCCACATAACAGCTGTCTGCGTCTGTAGTCTGTAGCTCCACATAACAGCTGTCTGGGTCGGTAGTCTGGAGCTCCACATAACAGCTGTCTGGGTGTGTAGTCTGGAGCTCCAAATAACAGCTGTCTGGGTCTGTAGTCTGGAGCTCCAAATAACAGCTGTTTGGTGAGTAGTCTGGAGCTCCACATAACAGCTGTCTGGTGTGTAGTCTGGAGCTCCACATATCAGCTGTGTGGGTCTGTAGTCTGGAGCTCCATATAACAGCTGTCTGGTGTGTAGTCTGGAGCTCCACATATCAGCTGTGTGGGTCTGTAGTCTGGAGCTCCATATAACAGCTGTCTGGGTCTGTATTCTGGAGCTCCACATACCGACTGTCTGGGTCTGTATTCTGGAGCTCCACATAACAGCTGTTTGGTGAGTAGTCTGGAGCTCCACATAACAGCTGTCTGGTGTGTAGTCTGGAGCTCCACATAAAAGCTGTCTGGGTCTGTAGTCTGGAGCTCCACATAACGGCTGTCTGGTGTGTAGTCTGGAATACCTTCTGCCTGAAGCCACTCCTATAACAGCAGTCTAAATTTTTGATCTGGATATTTCACTATATATCTTGAACATATATATATATCTGGGTCGGTATTCTGGAGCTCCACATAACAGCTGTCTGGGTGAGTATTCTGGAGCTCCACATAACAGCTGGCCACACAACTATCCCTGCTCTTTGAGTCCCTGTGAAAAAAAGTGCATTACAAATGTATGTTGTTGTCATTGGTGTGTAATCTTGGTGTCCTCCTATAACCAGGAACACGCAGACGTACAGTTGTAGCATCGGTTGCACTCCCTTCAGAATTGCGACAGCGCAAAGCGTTTTCAATTCAGTTAGCAAACTCGAATCCCGTAAATAGCCATTGAGAAAATTCATGGTGCAATGTTGGTTTATGAACACCAGATGGCGCATGGAACTACAGTCAGTTAGTTAGTTCCCGTCCGCTATACACAAAATATCAAAGTATCGCAGTGGAGATAAAAGAACTGTAGGTGGTGTGGTAAGGTGCAGGGTGCCGTCGTGGATGGCAGGTATGTGTCACCGAGGTTCATAGCCTCGGTGAGGTAAGAGCCCGTTTTTGTTGATGTCAGCAGCAGCTAGTGCTACTGACAGAGTTAAATAGCAAGGCTGCAAAGCCGATCCGGGCCGGCTCTTACCGGGAGCAGCTAAAGTGTAGGGTGGGTGGCTGCTCCCCACGACCCAGTCCTGGTTTTGGGCTGGGTTTAAAAGCTCAGCCAGCTCAGCAGCTGGAGGCTGTGATTGTCCTGGAGCTGCTAACAGGGCTGAGGAGTTATCTGTCCTGGAGGAAAGAGCTCAGCAAGGAGGTGTTTTGTTCCTGGCTACCTGAAGCTGGATTCTCCTGCGGCTGGGCCGACAGCGTGGTGCAACCTGCACCTACACCTCCCAGGTGACTGAACCTGTGTTGGCCTGTTTTTGTTTTGCCACGTTATTTCCGTTGTGTGTGAACTGTCACCAAAGAGACTGTTTTTCATTTATGGTGTGCAAGTGTGAATAAAACACTGTTTGTTGCACAATCTGGACTCCTTGTTTTGCCTCTAAACTGCACCCGCACCGCTGTCTACCAGAGCGACTCCCCACAGTGGCAAGACTTATTCCATTACAGAAGTCCCGCATAAAGACAGCATTAGGAGCGCGGTCCCACTGTGTGTCTATAATAATATTAATAAACTGTGTTTTTATTTAATAGAGAGTTCAGCTAAAAAGGAGTTAACATTGGGACTCTGGATCTTGGGAGATGGTGTTATGGTGGGTGAGAGATTTTGATGGGTACTCAGGATTGTAATGCTGCCAGAGAGCGCGATCCTAGGTACATAGCAGGAGCGTGCTGAGCGCATGTTGTACAGTATGTGTGCAGCAGCAGTAAGGGACAGAGGAAGTTGCGCTCATGTCATGAGGGAAAATGCTACTGTAGTGTTGAGCATGAATATTCGAATAACGAAGGAAAATAACCCATATGAGCCAACGGAGGAGCTAGTATCTGGTGTACATACACTGGACCAGTACCCCAGAATCCTGCACAAGCACGACTTTTAACTGTATCATCTTATTAAAAGCCATGGAAGTTGGGTAGAAGTGCAAGGCCAAAATAGAGACAGATGTTCCTCTAAATTTACAAAGCAACAAAACAAAGGCCAGCATCTCCAAAGAATATGACATAAATATGCAGACGTGTGCTGCCATGGCTGATATGCAAAACCAAATACTCTATATCGATAGATGGATGGATAGATAGATAGATAGATAGATAGATAGATGGATGGATAGATAGATAGATAGATGGATGGATAGATAGATAGATATCTAATTGTTCATACAATGTTTTTTTTATATTACTTAAGTATAACTGAATGAATTTCAACTCTGAATTTATAAATATTTCTACCGTGGAACACGTCTCTTTGCTTGAGAAAAGCTTCATTGTGTTGGGCTAAAACATTGCAGTTGGGATGAATAAAGCGGGTCCACATCTTTCATCTATTTTTGGACTGCTGCCTCTTTTCTTGCCACCTGGATTACCTTTGACTTAGAGCAGACTGTCTGGGAGGGATTCCACCTGCTGACTTTTTTACTCTGCTGCAGATTTTACTCTTTTAAATAGATAGATAGATAGATAGATAGATAGATAGATAGATAGATAGATAGATAGATAGATAGTAGATGATAGATAGATGTTAGAGATTAGCAAATTTTTTTAAAATTTGATTCTACGGTTTGCCGCATTTTTCGGAAAAACATTGGTTCGGTCCGAATTTATTTGTGGTGAATTTCATAAAAAAATTGCCATTTCCTGTCTTCAGAGAGCTTTTGAGCCTTTATAGGGTGTAGAACACTGTGCCTTGCAGTAACACGCATAAGGAGTCTGCTGTGGTAGTGAAATAATACTGTGAGTCTGTATGACATGCAGATGACAGGCGTCGCTCTTAGAATTACTGTACACTTTACTTATTTGGGCGGTCACGGGGCCAAAACTGACCAAATAACTCAAGTATCAACTCAGCCTTACAGGTCAATGTTAGCGCCAAGAAGAAGCACACTCCTTTTACACCATCGTCAGCTGATTTCACATTGATGTCTACAGAACCTGTTCTATTAAACACTTGTACAAGTAGAGCCCCCGACAGAGTGGAGAGGGTGTCAGCAGTAAGTTTGTGTTGACGTTACTGATTATTTTGCCCTTCCTCTGAACCGTCAGAACAGTAACCCACAAAAAACGGATCCTGTTTGTGGAGCATCCGCCTTCACTCGGTCAGCATTTGGTCAGTAATCCATCAGTATTGTTGATGCAAAAAAAAAAACAGGAGTGGATCAAAAACAGAGATGACATGTGAATGAGGAGACCTCAGAGTGGCCCAATAACAAAGTGTAGAGGTGGCGGCAGCATCAGGAGGCCACATAGTGGCACAATGACAGTGTGGAGGTGGCAGCAGCAGCATCAGGGGGCCACAGAGTGGCACAATGGCAGAGTCTGGAGGTGGAGGCAGCATCAGGAGGAAGCCACAAAGTGGCACAATGGCAATGTGGAGGAGGCCACAGCATCAGGAGGCCACAGAGTGGCACGATGAGAGAGTGTGGAGGTGGCAGCAGCATTAGGAGACCACAGAGTGGCAAGGTAACATAGTGTGGATGTGGCAGCAGTCACAAGAGACCACAGAGTGACCCAGTGATAAAGTGGGGAGGTGGCAACAGCATCAGGAGACCACAGAGTGGCAAGATGACATAGTGAGGAGGTGGAAGCAGCATCAGGAGACCACAGAGTGACCTTGTGACAGAGTGAAGAGGTGGGTGGCAATACGAGTAATAGCTGAAGATGGTGGGTAAAAGAAGGAGCACTTGGTATCAGATGTGTGGCACCAGGCGGATGGCAGCATCAGAATTAGTAGCTAAGGCAGGTAGCCAGAAGAAACCTCTTTTGTCAAAGTGTTGGTGTGGCACCATGGATGATCTAGCCTGATGCATCAGGCATTGGTGGGTGGAAATCCTGGCTGATCCACGTCTGATTCATCTTGACAAAGGTCAGTCTCTCCATATTTTGGGTGGACAGGTGAGTTCTTCTTGGGATAACTATGGCCCCTGCCGCACTAAACACCAGCTCTGATGTCACACTACTGGCCAGGCAGACATTTATTTTCCAGGACAAACTCTGATAGTTGCTAATACACTAATACACGACAAAAAGGGCTGTAATTTCACCTCACTTCACCACACAACGGCTAATAAGCCCTTTTTTCCCCACTAATTCAAGCCAAAAAATGCTTTGGAACATATAACTGCACCGCAAAAGGGCAAATAAGACGTAGACATATTTCCTTGTAATAAACCCTGTTAATGCCTGTATCAAACAGCATTTGCACCCTAATAAGACAGGTTTGCTGGAATTACAGAGCTGTATAATGGCAATTTTGATCCCCAGTCAGTGCAGCAAGGTGTAAAAGAGTTGTTCTTATTACCCAGGCTGTAACCTCCCCTACTGAACCCTGTTCTACATAAATGCTGGTGGAATGCATCCTCCCTATTCTTTCCCTACACCTTGAATGATCTTTCCCTGCACTTGTAAATCGTTTTTTTAGCACAATGACGTTTTTTTCTAGGAGTGTCCCTTAGCGCCTGCTAACATCTCTCCCTGCACTGAGTACACTGGAAAATGGCAAAATCCAAGATGGCTGAGGGTATTTATAGGGCTGTGACATCACAGGGCTGGCTGCTGATTGGCTGCATGTATGGCAAAAATGTGATTTGTTACCACGAATTGCAAGGAAATTCAGTTTTGGTGCGAATAAAATTTTTCCTGAAATTTGGATAAAATTCCACTTTGTCAGCTTTGATTCGCTCATCTCTAATAGATGTAGATAGATAATAGATAGATAGACAGGAATAAGATGGGTAATGATTAGATAGATAGATAGATAGATAGATAGAGAGATAGAAGAAAAAAAATAAAAATAAAAAAATTAACACTAAGCAGAGGTGGTGTGCCAGTGGCTGTGGAAACAATCTATAGATAAATAATACAAATAATTCCACGGCACTCCCAAGTAAGATTCAATAGTCGTGTCTTTGATTCATCAGTGCGATGTTTCAGTCCACTTGCTGGGACTTTTTTCAGGCAATACAAAAGAGCATCTGATCATACTGTATATATATATATATATACACCCACATTCCCACATTAATTACAATTAGATGATTCATAATTAGTTTGAAAACATTGTTTGTGATAAAATATAACATCCAAAATTTTTGTTTCACAGAGTATATCATAAATTGTGGTACATGGTTATAAATCATATTTCTCATGACAATCGTAATAGTGTATATAGTGTAGTACCCACTTGATTGTTTATATATTTAACAAGCGCATTAAAAACAAAACGGTCGTATAATTAATGAGTACTGACCCGCATAATCTGTGTCCATGATGACGCCATGGCGTCTGGTAAACCTAGAGTAATTGTGCGTGTAAAAAGTTTAGGTAGATAGATAGATAGATAGATGATAGATAGATAGATAGATAGATAGATAGATAGATAGATAGATAGATAGATAATAGATATGAGATAGATAATAGATAGATGATAGATAGATAGATAGATAGATAGATAGATAGATAGATAGATAATAGATAGATAATAGATAGATAGATAAGAGATAGATAGATAAGAGATAGATAGATAGATAGGTAGATAGATAGATAGATAAGATAGATAGATAGATGGATAGATAGATAGATAGATAGATAGATAGATTGAATATGGATAGATAGATAGATAGATAGATAGATAGATAGATAGATAGATAGATACTTGTTAGCTACTGGCAGTTAAAACAAGTCGCCAATATTTACAAACCATCAACTAATGAAATGTTCTTGTCTTTTACAGCATCGCTATCCTTTTTTATTATCTATCCAATGAATGCCATAACAACTTTGCTAAATTGCAGACAGCACTTTACTTATTTTCTTATTACTAGCAGCCAAACGAGGTAAAATGCATAAAAAAAAAATCTTTTTTTCCCCTTGCGGTTATGATGCAGTGTAGCTTTAAATTGATGCTAATGCATTATGTATGAGTCTCTTGTACATGCGAGGGAACACTTTTCCGCAAGTGTGTTTTATGGGTGAGGAATAATGTTACAATAAAAGAAATATTACGACTTCACCACTGCAGCAGATCCACAGTCCTATTCAAGGGACCAATATAAATTGCATCAGAAACTGTACTAGATGAGGTCTTATGCCTAAAATATACAATTTTTACTGTTGTTTACACATTTGAAATATTATCTGCTGGATAGAACACAGGTAGAAACTTAAATCAAATAGGGGCTGGATGTGGATGGTCATATAGGCTAGCAGCTCCATCTAGAGGAATCTATAGATTGGAACTGCAACAGGAACACAGGGCATAAAGTAGCTTTTGTATCCTTTTGTTGTTCTTGGTACAGATGTAGCAGTGCTAAGATTTTCAACTTGGACGTTTCATTGCATATTGCACTGGGGGATTCCAGGAGTGCAGAATAACTTCCAACATTATCATACAATCACCTTCTCAATTAATAGAAGCTTCAAAATGTTAATGAAAAACTTGGCCAGGGACAATGCTGATGCAAAATGTGATAGCACCTAGACCTTTGCTGACATTTGGGACAATAGCTTAACCTGGGTTTCCACTTTTTAGATTTTGATGACCTGTCCTCAGGAGAGAGGTTGGGGCCTGACACCTATTACCCCTACGATCAGCTGATTACCAGTGCCAGAAATATAACAGTGGACAGAGCTGGAAGCAGAATGCTCCATCCACTTTGTAGCGGCCATGCCGCTTTACTGCAGCCCTGTGCTTTCTCATGTGAAAGTGTTGGAACCCCACCAATCTGATTCTCGTGGCCTATCTGAAAGATAGGTCATCAATACCTAAAAGATAGAAAACCTATTTACAGATGAAATGCAAAACTAATAATCCACTGCAAACTTCTCTACTAGGGCCTGCTGCTTTGTGGGAAGGTTTTGTCGAAGAGTTGAGCCAATTTCTTAAACATTGTTTTGGTTTGATTTGTCAAAATTGGCCAAGAAATTTGATTTGGGTACAAATTGATTCTTCCAGAATCAAATACGTTGTAGCTGCCTGGAAAAGGTTTTTTTTGTGAGAAAATTCTTCCCAAACGAATCTGAAGAAATTGTGATTCTACTGAATCAGATTTTATTTTTCAAACTTCGCTTCAATTTTTGATTCTGACGAACCCCTTCGCTCATCCTTTATGTTTATAGCTTAAGATGTGACAATGTGCACTGAAACTCCACCGAAATTCAGAAACAAAATTTTGGCACAAAGTAAAACAAAATTAGATAAAACTGTCTAGTCATGTCCCATCTGGCTTGTGTCAATGGAAAAAAAAATGTGGCTGTTAGACAAAGTGGCCTAAGTCTACACAGTCTACATTTTATTTCAGGTTAGTCAATCTGCCCAACTATGAGTATAAAGTATGGATCTCTCCTATGTCTACTGTTAATAACCAGAAGCCAAACACCCTTGTTATACAGATGTATAATTTAGGGTTGTGTTGTGATGGTTAACCTCCGGCACTCCAGGTGTGGTAAAACTATGACTTCCAAGATGTACACTTGCTTGGCTGTCCTTCAGAACTCCATAGAAATGAATGGAGCATGCTGGGAGTCGTAGTTTCCACACAGCTGGAGTGCGGGATTTTAGCCATCACTTATCTAGGGTTTAGATAAGGAACAATGTTGGCAAGAAACATAGAAACAGGGAGCATTGACCACCTTGTGATTCCAGGCCAGGATATTTGATAGATGGTACTCTAAACTTGATAATTTATCCAGTTGATTGAAGCTATGAATCTATATATAATATACACTACATATAAGTATATGTCAGGACTAGAGATGAGCACCTACATGTTTCTGGAATATCAATATTTTATTCTATGTATTTTTGCATTATGCTATTTTAAAATGCCACATGTAATTTATCCCTAACACTTAATCCAAGATACTTGGGAAAAGAAGCATTAAATACAATGAGATAACAGCCCAGGAAAGGTCACTCAGAATCCCTGATCCTCAGGTGAAATGATTGCAAGTCCCTAGTATATAATACATATGTTTTAGAATGTTCTTTGAAAAACCTTTTTTCCACCATAATAGAGGTATAATGGCATGAGATAACTAAAATATTCCCCCAAAAATATAGTTTTACTATACCTTCATTCAGCAAGCTGCAGGCTCAGGTGCTAGTGGGTGGGGGAAAGGGACTAATAGTTTTCACAATTCTGACGCTCCTGGGCCATGCAGTGAAGGGTAAGGCTCGCTTGCACTTTTCATTGGGGCACATGCTCGTTCTTGGGGCTTCTGCCTGATATAGATGGGGAAGCCCATTGGGGTGTTAAGTTTAAAGGCGTGAGTAAATGATGAGGCCTTTTTGGTGCAACATAGGAACTGTACACATCAAATGCAGTCTTCAAATGTACATCAAATACACATCAAATGCAGTCTTTGTAGTTGGCAGTTGCAATTCCCAAGGCTGTGTATGGAAGGCTGGTCTTGCTCCCTTTTTAATCAGGTGGTATAAACTTTCCTCTCCTGGCCTAAGAGGTGCACCATCTCTGTCTCTAGATATATTTAGAAACCCCAGTATCTTCAGTGGAATACAGACTCCTAACATTGGATCTTTTCTGTCCTTTTAATACAGTGGGTATCCTAAAGTTTATTGCTCCTACCACATAGAGAGAAGCCTGTAGCCTCAATGTACGTAGGTGCATTATCTTTCTTTGTCAAATGTGCTGCCATTCTCTTTTCTAGCTGTCAAATGTCCTATAAGATCTCCTTCCTTCAAGGGCTAGCATATACATTGTCACTTTTGTTTATGTAATCCATAGAGGAAAATTAAGCTCCCCTGTACAGCACTTCTCCTTAGCTGTTGACTTGTTTGCAGCTCACATTAGATTCCCAGTAACTTTCTCCTGGAGAGAAAGAGGTGGTGCCAACCCTGCTTAGACACCAGGGAACCTCCCTCTCCTAACACAGCCTATGGGACATGTAAAACTTGGAATACAGAGACATCAACACTTTAACAATTGTAGGTGGGAACACTGTATACCCTTACCTTTCCTTAGATTTCACTAAGGATTCCACTTTTGCATTTGCTTGATACTAATTCAATATAATATCAAGAACATACTAGAAAAACACTTGACAGATTGCAAGTCCCATCACATCTATTGGGTTACCACATATGGACAACTTTAGCATAAACTGCTCCCAACAGAGTATCACAAAATCTTGTATTTCATTTTTTATTCATCTTGTGCCAGTCATCTCAAGATATGTTGAGCCAGTCACCTCTCCATTCACACAAGGGACTCAGGTACTGTCAGGGGCTTAATTACCATAGCGGCAGACCATGGGACTCCTATGGGACCCAGGGCAAGAGGGCGCCCAGTTGGGATCATCCCCCCTTCTACTGGGGGTGAAAACTTCGTCAGGACTCTACCCTCTAAAAGAACAACGTTTAGCAAATAAGGCAGTGGAAAAAGGGTCATTGAAAGGGGTTTAGGCAGAAACCCTTCTGTCATGTGTGGGGGGCCTGGTTTTATCCTTGCTATGGGGCCCGTACTTTCTCTATGTACACCACTGGGTACAGTCATACTAGCAGTTATACATTTACAACCTATACTGTGGATAGGTGTTAAATGTTACTTATGACTTTTGAGAAGAAGAGTAGACCAAAAATATATAAAAATAAATATAATAAAATAGTAAAAATTCGATAATAAATGCAATCAATAAATATGCACCCCCCCAAAAAAAAAAAAAAAAAACACTGATAAAATCTCTATTTAAGGGTACTTTTACACTTGCGGCAGGACGGATCCGGCAGGCTGAATTCTCGTTTTTTAAACAATATAGTGGCATCCTAAGGGTACTTTTACACTTGCGGCAGGACGGATCCGGCAGGCCATTCAGCCTGCCGGATCCGTCCTGCCGCAGTACTCGTGCACTGCCGTGCTGCCGCTCCGTCCCCATTGACTATAATGGGGTGGGGGGTGGAGCTATGCCGCATCACGGCATAGTCAATGGGGACGGAGCGGCAGCACGGCAGTGCACAGGTACTTGCGGCAGGACAGATCCGGCAGGGTGAATAGCCTGCCAGATCCGTCCTGCTGTAAGTGTAAAAGTACCCTTAGGGTGCCACTATATTGTTAAAAAAAATAGCAAACCTTTCAAAAAAGCATATGTCTTTACTATTTATTTAAACTATAAGACCCCATTCACACAGCGGCTTTTGCAGCTTTCCATGACAAAAAAGCCTCCAGGTGGCCATTTTTCACATTCCACATCAAATTTCCACTGTCAATAGATGCCATGTAAACATACACTAAGAAAAGAAACCCATGCAAGAACATGTGAAAATTACATTTAAAACAAGTGTTAAAACGATTATATCGTGTCTGGTCCTGAAGGCTCAGAATACTCCGAAACTGAACCTGATAAACTAAAAGTGATACGAAAACTCAGGTGAAGGAAAGCTAATAAAATAAAAGAATTTCAAATAAAGGAATAAAACCCAGAGCTGGTTATGTTACACAAGAACAAGCAAAAAAACATAAGACCCTCGAGGGAAAATAAGAAGCATTGTAAATGCACTAGAAATAAACCTCAGCATTAAATTAGTGCTAGTTCACTTCAGTAACAAAATAACTAAACAAGGACAAAATATCCATGGGACATTCATCTGTTTATTCAGCTTTCCACCAAGTCTCGAAAACCGCACAATAAACATATAATTTGAAGCTCAGTAGTAAAAGCATTTTTCTTATACACAAAGCCAAACTATGCTGCAACCTACTTAAAATCTGTCTACAAGACAAAGGCTCTTTTCCTAATTTTTTTAAAGAATAATACTCCCTTTATGGAACATTTCTCTTACTGGGCATAGAATAAAAGAGGCATGACACCTACATGGACACAGTCAGATGTTGGAGAAGCATTTGGTTGCCATTAAAGAAATCGTTTCATCAAGACAAACCTACCAAATGTGGCCACTGGAGCATTCAGCTGATCACCCCATGCCCCCAGTCCAGCTGATTTCCCTGCGAGAAGCCACTGGCAGCCATGAATTTACAATACCAAATTCAGCTCCAGAATAAGTTTAGTATTACATGGTGTCCCTTCAGATGATCGTCAAACCATGTAATGCAAGGATGGTTGAAGTTCTCTAGAAATTGAGCTGCTCATAGAGAGCGACCCTCGACTTTCTGAGTGAAGACCCCTATTTGCTTTGTCCATATGCCCTAATATGGCATATGACCAAGGGTTTTCTTCATATGACAATCTCTTTAAAGTGTTTGAACACTCTTGCTCTAGACAACTTATAAAGTTTAAACTTTTGAAATTGCCATGCAGTCCTTGGATGTCCATTGTTCCGAAAGAGTACACCATTCACCCAGTAGCTTGCTGTGAGGGCTCTAAACTGTGAGACACTCAACTTCCTGGTCAAGATGTTTGAGGAAAGACCCTTAAAGACAAATAATGATTGCTTCTTCTTATTATTCTTATATGTATCTGATACTGTTGGACTATATTGTTGGAATGTTGAATATTATCCACTAATTTTTTTTTTTCACGGCAAAGATTCAGCTCTCTGCCCTAGACCTATATGTAAGATCAAAAAATATGCTTGCCAAAGTATTTTGACTATACCAGCCCCTCTCCCCGCCTTGCCAGCTCCCCTTCCAGCTCTAACTATGCCAGCTTCACCACTCCGCCTTGCCAGCACCACATGTCCCTGCGTTAGTCCCATCCAACCTAAGCTATGTATCTTTCAGGTTGCTTTAGCTACTAATATAGCTAGGTCTATGTTGTATGATCTTGTCTCTTTGAAAGGCCATTTAGAAAATGTCTTAATATTAGCCATTTCCACAAGTTTTCTTGTGAGGTGGTCTGACGATATAAAATATCTTAAATAGATGACACAATAGATTAAAAATTATTAAGCATTACATACTTCATCCTAGTCCCCCAATGCTACTATTCTGATGCTTACTGAGTCCCTGATGGTCTCCTCTACCTGACCAAAGTTGGATGCACATAAAATGCCTGGAGATGTCTGCTCAGCCAATCACTGACTGAGGCGGAACACTGCTGTGGCTAATGAATGGCTGAGCAGGTATCTCCTGCCAGTTCCTGTGTGCAAAGCCAGGACCAGGAAGACGAGATCAACAGGGCCCCAGAAGGCATGAGAACAGTAGCAGCAGAGGATCTGCGCAGTGAGTAATATTTCTTTTATTAAGCCATTCTGCCCTTACTTAAAAATTTTGCCCGTTCCTTAAAACGTAATTGAGTGGGTGCCAAGAGTCCGACACCCAAAGATCTGAAATTGATGACTTACCCTGAGGGTAGGCCATCATTGTCTAGTCTGGACAACCTCTTTAAGAAACACTGAGTAAGTCCATGCTTTTTGACTTCGGGTGATTTGGTGCTACTTACAAAGATTTGCACTCCTTTAAGTGGACTTTTAGATGGAGACACCTCTGGATGTACCTGCTAAGGTGTTGTAACTTCCATATCAAGTTAGGGCTTTGGATTTGGTGTCATTTTAAAATCCTTTTACACAATTACAGAGTTTATAATGAAGTATATAAATGGCTTCACATCCTCTGGTTTAGAGGGGATGTAGCAGGTTGAGAAGTTCCTATAAATCTGCAATTTCTAAGACCTGAGCAACAGCAAAACAATTCTAGTAGCAAAAAGGCATATGTGCCATGGACAAACATTTTTATTGAGCATACCCTTAGAGTCATAAAGTAGATGGAGCACATTTAAAGACCTAAAATGCGGCGAAATCCTAGAGGGGACTTGGTAAGCAAAAGAATAATCCTTCAACCCAGACTACAATAGCAAAACCAAGATAAAATAAAAAATTTACATAGCAAATGTGACCTTGAAGTGAAGAGGCTTGTTATATTATTGAGCAAAGAGTGACCAAAGATTCTTTCTTCTCCTCCCTTGAGCATTAAATACAGAATAAGAGCAAAACTAACCAGTGACTATGAATAAATAAGATTGACAGAGATGGATGGCTGTTTGGAGAAAGCTGTAGGGAAACGCTCAAATTTTTTTGTATTAAATTAAAGACTTTGGAACGTCAAATTTAGCCATTTTATGCAATTGAAAATCAAAGCACCTTTCTGGGCAAAGTCACCACCTTGGACATCTGGGAACTGACGGCTGGGCAAAATAATAAATAACTGAAGCAGAAGACAGCATATAAATAAACATATCGCTTTAACCTTATTGTACCTGGAAAAAATGTAAAACTGCTATATAGTGAGCACATTGTGTTAGCTGGGATGAGGGAGAGGCATAAATAATTTACACGCATTCCAGTGAACACACGAACACAGCAGAGAAGACAACGGTCATTAGAATTTCTCAGCAATATTGCAGATTTGCCGTTCAGCACATTCTGTATTCCTATGTTGCTTTGACCAAGGTGTGTTGGCCATGAGTATGAGTAAAACTGAGAATGCGAAATGAGATCCCTGTTAGAATATTCATCAAGAGGAACTTATGAAAGAGTAAGTTTGCAGAAAATCCCTGGTCCATTCATTAAAATGACTTGGACCAGACAGTCACAGAGGTGCCCGAGACCATGGGAGAATGCTACAATTTTAGTGGCTGAGGATAAATATTGCATTGGACTGGTTAATTTCAGCTTAAAGGGGTTATCCCATGACTAATCTTCAGGCGTTTCAAACCAGCACCTTGATCTGAATTTTTTTAAATAAAAAATGTAGTAAAGCCATCAAGTTATTTAATAAAATGTATCAATATAGTGCCACCTGCTGTTCGTTCTTTTCCTTTTTTTCTGTTCACTTCAGTAACATTGCACATGCTCAGTACTATTTTTCAACTACCACCAGCCATACCTAATGTTAGAACCTGTGACAGTTACAGAGAGAAAGAGAGAAAGGACATTCCCCCAGATTTGTTAGGAGGAGAGAGCTGCAGCAGAAAGGGGACCTCTCTGGTTGTGATAGGGAGAGAGATGTAGCAGAAAGTAAATGCCCCATGAGCTATGATAGGAAGATATCTACAGCAGAAAAGACATGCTCCCTGAATTGTGATAGGGAGAGAACTGCAGCAGAAAGTACATTCCCCATAGATGTGATAGGGAGACAGCGGCAGCAGAAGAGACAAGCCTTTGGAGCTGAAAGGACATGTTCCCGAGCTGCCACCTTGAAATAGATCCAGCAGAACAATTGGCATCTTAAAAAATCCATATGAGGAGCACAACTGGTTCTCACTATATTAGAAAGGGGTGGTCACATAGACACATACCACATGATTTCAGATTCTGATTCCCTTTAATCATGGGATGACCCCTTTAAGGTCAGCTTTAGACCTGTTTTCTATAACTCAAAATCCCTACAAAGTTTTAGGTACATGAATGTCAATGGTCTTTTTGCCTCCATCACTTCAAGCATGTGCTGACTGTGGCAATTTGACCAGCAAGCAGCCTTGGCAAGAGTTACCTGGCACAGAAAATACTACAACTGCCAACCACTGCTTACAACAGTTATAGTATTTTCCAGTGGTTCATACCAGCACTAGTCGTCAAGTGCTCATGGTCTACACAAGCCTTAGCTGCCTCACGTAGGACTATAGGTCATGTATGAAATAGGTCATGTTGTATGAAATGGTCACTTTCAGATAATTTAAACTTTGGAAGATTGCAGAGCTCCATTTGGCTTAAAAAAAACATTGCATTTTCATGTTTTCTTGAAGATTTTGCTATACAAATGAAGTTATTTTATATTCATGGCGAACTAATTGCACTATGAGCTTCTGGACTAACAATGCCACCACACCCAATCAATGCTCCTTATTTTAAGATGCCCAGCTGATTCATTGGCTGTATGTCATAAACTATCTAGTGAAACAGAAAATAATCAGCTTAGGCTACTTTCACACTAGCATTTACAATTCCACTATTGAGATCTGTCATAGTATCTTAATAGCGGAAGAAAGCGCTTCAGTTTTGTCCCCATTCATTGTCAATGGGGACAAAACTGAACTGAATGAAATGGAATGCACTAAAATGCACTCCGTCCGTTTGGTTGTGCTGCCATCGCAAACAGAATAATGCTGCAAGCAGCGTTTTTCTGTCCGCAATGTGGTGCGTAGCAAGACGGATCCATCCTGAAACACAATGTAAGGCAATGGGAATAGATCCGTTTTCTCTGACACAATAGAAAACGAATCTGTCCCTCATTGATTTTCAATGGAGTCCATGACAGATCCGTCATGGCTATAGAAGACATAATACAACCGGATACGTTCATGACGGATACAGGCGGTTGTATTATTGTAACGGAAGTGTTTTTGCAGTTCCATGACGGATCCGCAAAAAACGTTAATGTGAAAGTAGCCTTAACTAATTTAAGCATGGGTCTAATGGTGGATCATAAGGTAGAAGTAAGGCCTGTAGGCTCACTCAACATCTAGGCCTTTTCTTTATTGACTGTAAAGATTTATTTTTTACCCTCCCTGACGGCTCTTTATTTCTGCATGGCATGATGTTCCATTTATACTAAAAGTAATCACCCGACACATCCAGGTCATTTGAAGTTATTATCGATGACTCACCATGGTCTTCAGAAGTAAAGAACAAGCATCAGGAAATGGTGGAAGGATATGTTATCAATGGCTGACTGGTGCAGATTCAACTACTGCAACCTCTGTTGATCACAAGAACACATTAGCAAGATCTCCAGAAGATCCTACTCTTGTCCTTACTTGTTTGTTTTTGTCGTTCATTGACTATAATGGACAGAGTATGTGTCTTCAAATAAAGATGTGTGGAACCAACAGGAGCAAAGGCGGCATTCAGTATTTTCTAGCCCTGTTGTCACTTAATTCCAGTGGTCATTGGGGAGAGGGTTGTAACAGTCCATCCCCGCCAGTCAGCTGACATATTCCATAGGGTTAGAAATTGAGAATGCATTCTGGAGAGAGAACAGTTGTAAAGAACGCTTTACAGTTTTCCTATTATTTTACATTAAAAAAATGCAACCACCCTCAATAAACATGATCTAAAAGTTGCAAAGCAGCTTTGGTACAGTAGTCACGGTTGATATAACTCAAAACAGTGCCCTGACTGAGCAATATTTGGATTTAACACAAATAGACTTTTGAAATATAAGGTATTATAGAGCTGTGAAGACAATACAACTACCATTAGATGGCACTATGGTGATTTTACCAAAGAGTTGCGAAAGAAGCTACTATCTGCTGAATGAGCATATTTAACTAAACAGCATTGCTTGTGGCCAGGAGTGGTATTGCATGCAGAACTAACAGCTTGAAGAGTTATCATGATGCAGCATGGCAGAATCCTAAACGATTATAAAACAATTTGTTACATCCTATATCTGTACTTAAGTTGATTAATTCTTTTATTCTTATCACTGGCAGCAAGCAGGTCAGCATGTAAGTTTATCAAATTAAATAATGCATGTCGCTGATTACAGATGGGAAAACAAAGGAAACTATGGCATGTCGAAACATTGATTTTTCTCTCCTTATCTCTTGTCAAAACAAAGGGACAGACAATGGCTGGAGCTGGATCTGCCGTTATATTCCATCTTCAAATAAATGATAAATTTAGATAGTGCTTTGCTCATTGAGTACAAGTCATGCCCGCTGCCATGGGGTGGATAATTCTGCACGAAGAAGTGATAATTCACACAAGCACGTTTATAAGGGGGAAAGTGGGACATTTTTAGAGACAGGAAATATTGTAATAGAAGAGCAAAATGATGGCTCAGGCGAGCTGTGCAGAGTAAAGGTCGGTGTGAAATGTTCTCCTGATGTACATAAACAATGAAGAAATGCAGGTTGTATCCCTCAGTTTAAAGTGATTTACTTCTTGCACCATAAAATTACATCAATATTGCCCCCAGTGGTCCAGAAATCCAGAAAATCTGGCATCCAGCAAAACTCCATGTCAAATTGCCAGCAAAATTAGATTATAAATTGGAACTTGTGTGACAATCAGGGAAAATAAACGTGGTGATGTTAAAGTACTAACAAAGCAATAACTAGTGTGGAGCGAAGTTTTTAAAAATTTGATACGCCTGCTTTGTCCAATTACATAAAGAAATTTGCTTTGCGAAGAATTATTGCGTCATGAAGCCCATTTGTTTGTAAGTAGCAGGTGAAATGACAGGGAACAACAATTGCGCAGCCCCCCCCCCCCTTCATTGAACCTCGCTTCATATGCCACATTCATAACTGATCATGGAATCTGAGAATAATAGTGAGGGCTTACAGGGGTTAATCTAGTAAAAAATAATACTCACCTTATCCATTTGACCGTGGAGAGGCCATCTTAATTGAAGACACCGTGCAAAATCTTGCGTGGTGCGCAAATGATGTCATCACACTGGCTGCCGTGGTGACATCGTACATCACAGCTCACAAGATTTCGCGTGGGATCGTCAATCAACATGGCCACTGCGGCCTCTTTGTGCTCAAATGGTTTTTTTACCGTTATTTCGGGGAGAATTGATTAGTTACCATGAAGCACAACAAAATTCGATCAAAGTCCACTTTGGATGCTTCGATTTGCTCAATCCTTAATAATAATCACAGTGATGTCACAGTACAGAGTGTAAAGCCGTCAGCTCCTGCGATCAGTGTTGAAAAAAGGCAAGGACACAACAAAGTCACTTCAATCTGGTTTATTGATAATTCCAGCCAATTTACAGTGCAGTACAGCCGGAACGCAGCCGAGTCCGGTAGTCAGTCCATAACACACGAACAGAGTGATACAGGCTCGGGTCTCACTTAGAACGGTCCTCAGGCCAGTGTTGCTTCACACACACCTTGTGCTCTGTGATCTGTAAACCTCTCACTCATACAGAGACACCCTTCTTCTTGCTGCTGACTTTTTAAATCACGACCATGGACATGAGCCACCTCTGAAACCAGAAGTGAATCGTGGGTAATAGGCACCCACCCAGCTCTTTGCTTATTCCCAATAAAATCCAAGCCCAGAATAGCTGATACCAGCTACACTAAGTACCAACAGTGTCCACTATCTATCCTAGTGGATACACTAGGTACTGGCTTTAATTCCACCAAGGCCAGGCACCTTGGTAGCACATCTCAGGTGAACCACAACAAACCATGATATGCATCTCCTCTAATAGGTTTTCATTCTAGGAGACACATACCTTCCTTCATATACGAGGCCTTTCACTGCCTGACAGGAGATAATAAACAGAGTGATGTCACCTTACAGAGATAATAACTAGAGATGAGCGAATCAAAGTGGAATTCGATCCGAATTTCAGGATAAATTCTATTTGCCTCGAAGCCAAATTTCCTCGTGCTTCATGTTAACAAATCTATTTTACCTGAAATAGTGTAAAAAACAAAAAAAATCATACTTACCTCCTCAATTTGCTCACGACAGGCCGCCAGAAGCCATCTTGATTGAAGATCTCGGCTGAAATCCTGTGAGTGGTTACGTCTGGCGTGATGACATAATCTCGCACCATGCAAAATTTTGCTCCAGATCTTTAAGCAAGATGGCAGCGGCCAGCTCGTCACAAGTAAATGGAGGCAGTTCAGTCTCACATCCAGTTGTATGGCAGCATCAGATGAGCGCATCGAAATGGCGCATAGCAGGGCGCGCAGCCACTGCACTGACGCGCAGCAAAATGCACTTTGTGACGAGTTATTCATAACAAAGCCATTGTCATTGCAACAGCCAGCGAATCAGCCTCAATAAAACTGTTGATTCATCATGGTAACTAAAGTGATGTCACAGTACAGAGATAATAAACACTGTGATGTCATAGTACAGATAATAATCACAATGATGTCACAGTACAGGGATAACAAACACAGTGATGTCACAGTACAGAGATAATAATCACAGTGATGTCCAGTACAGAGATAATAAACACAGTGATGTCATAGTACAGATAATAAACACAGTGATGTCACAGTACAGGGATAACAAACACAGTGATGTCACAGTACAGAGATAATAAACACAGTGATGTCACAGTACAGGGATAATAAACACAGTGATGTCACAGTAGAGGGATAATAAACACAGTGATGTCACAGTGCAGTGATAATAAACACAGTGATGTCACAGTGCAGTGATAATAAACACAGTGATGTCACAGTACAGGGATAATAAACACAGTGATGTCACAGTACACGGATAACAAACACAGTGATGTCACAGTACACGGATAACAAACACAGTGATGTCACAGTACAGGGATAATAAATACAGTGATGTCACAGTACAGAGATAATAATCACAGTGATGTCACAGTATATGGATAATACATACAGTGATGTCACAGTACAGGGATAATAAACACAGTGATGTCACAGTACAGGGATAATAAACACAGTGACGTCACAGTACATGGATAATACATACAGTGATGTCACAGTACAGAGATAGTAAAACACAGTGATGTCACAGTACAGGAATAATAAACACAGTGATGTCAGAGTATAGTGATAATAAACACAGTGATGTCACAGTATAGGGAAAATAAACACAGTGATGTCACAGTACAGAGATAATAAACACAGTGATGTCACAGTACAGAGATAATAAACACAGTGATGTCACAGTACAGAGATAATGAACACAGTGATGTCGCAGTACAGGGATAATAAACACAGTGATGTCACAGTACAGAGATAATACACACAGTGATGTCACAGTACAGGGATAATAAACACAGTGATGTCACAGTACAGAGATAATAAACACAGTGATGTCACAGTACAGGGATAATAAACACAGTGACGTCACAGTACAGAGATAATAAACACAGTGATGTCACAGTACAGAGATAATAACACAGTCATATAACAATACAGGGATAATAAACACAGTGATATCACGCTACAAGATTAATAAAACTCATATTGTAAACACATTTCTATAGAAATTATGTTTAAGCCACATATTCCTTTCTTCCAGAGCAACACATCTTACATACGAATGAAGTATTTAGCATGGAGATATGATGAAAAAAAATGAGAGGGAGGCGTACCATTCTGTTTCCTCTTTCCTTCAATCCTCGGGACGCTTCTGCATTTCAAAAGAGCCAAGTAACAAAGGAGCAGGTAATGTGTCTTTGCAGGAAATGAAAAATAATCCTGTATTTATGAAGAAAAAAACCTTGCTTTTCAAAAATTACCAGGAGCTGAATATTTCATACTGAGTAAAATAAGTAATTTGTACAATATGGAGAACTAAATTATCAAATGACATGATACATTTATTTATTTATTTAATTAATGAAGTGGGTAATGATATGGCTGACCAAGAAGATCCATCATTGCTTTCTGTAGACTTTAGCCTATTATGGCCACTTAATGTATGATGCTTCTCCTTTGCTCATTGTGCCAAGACACAGTTCTCCTTCTTGTTCCCTATCACTTTTCTTATTAATGCTTTTGACCTAATCAGCTTCTCAGTTTTACGATGCTGTACTTACAAACCTTATAGTGGCCATACATGTTAGTGTAAAGTTAAATAACCTAGATAAATCAAGCAAAATGATTGTTCCTGGGTGGCATTTTAACAACGAGCGATAGTTGTACGTCATTGTCACCTGTCCTCCTGCCCTCTTGACTTACTTACTATCTTCCACTTCCATGCCTCAAGTTGTCCATCTCAATTTAAGACGTGAGGCGATCAGGCTGGTGTCAACCTGAGAATTTCTTGCAGCAAAAATCATAACTGGGTTAGGTTTAAAGGGGTTATCTCATCATGGCAACCCTTTCTCTATGTCTTCTTAGGCTATAAGGAGACCGTTGACTGGAAAATTGTATGTGAACCTCCAGAACCTCCTTTTATGATCCAAAGTAAGATCTCATCGAGGGCTCATGCACATGACCATTGGCTGTTTTGTGGTCCAAAGATTGTGGATACGCAAAACACTGATACTGGCTGTCTGCATTTCACATGTTGCGGGACGTAATGGAGGTGCCTAATAGAACAATCCTATCCTTGTCTGTAATGCAGAAAAGAATTGGGACATGTTCTATAATTTTGCGGATGACGTGGAACAGACGTGTGGATGTAGATAGCACACAGAGTGCTCATTGAAGTAAATCGGTCCACATCTTACCTGCAAAATTGCTGATTGGATGCAAATGGAAAATACATTAGTGTGCATGAGGCCTAACTCAATAGGGTAGATTTACTAATCTTGTGTAATATGCTGTATAGTCAGTGTAAACTTAAACCAGGCAGTGTAAAGATGTGTCAAATTTATCACAGCGGCTCATGGCACATCTCGCTAGACTTACACCACCCAATGGCTGGCTTTCTTTGAGCCAACTTTTTGTCATTATTGCTGAATTTTTATCTACACCCCTTCCTTTTAAGTTACATCTCTTTAGACAACCTCCTCATCTTGTGAGGCACAGAAATGTCTAAAATACATAATAAATGTGGTGGAAGGCATGTGCACCAGGCTTGTGCGCTGCAGTTCAGGTGCCTTTAGCTTACAATATTTTCCACAATGTGTCTCAAGTTCTAGCAAACCCCCTCTATCTCCCCCACTGGTGAAATGTATGGCTAGCTGCAGATTTCGCCAGTTATAATAAGCTGAACAAACAGCAATACTGAGTTTTCACGTTATAACTTTTGCAGTATTCACGTTTCAGCGTATGGGCTTATTCAGATGACTGTATGAATGGGTTTGCATCCGTTCCGATCTGCGGAATAGATGCAGACCCATTTATTTCAATAGAGTTAAAAAAGATGTGGACACCACACCGTAAGCTGTCCGCATCCGTTTTTCTGTTCTGCGGTCCCGCAAAAAAATAGAGCATGTCCTATTCTTGTCCGCAATTGCGCACAAGAATAGGTATTTCTATCATAGTGCCGGCCATGTGCAAATTACAAACTACGGTCGTGTGACTGTAGCCTAAATAACATAACTTTATTCTCTGGGTCACTATAGTTACAATGATAACAAATGATAACTAGAGATGTCACAAACAGAAAATCTTCCGTTCGCGAATGGCGAATGCGAATTTATGCAAATGTTCGCGAACAGGGCGAACCGCCATAGACTTCAATAGACAGCCGAATTTTAAAACCCACAGGGACTCTTTCTGGCCACAAGAGTGATGGAAAAGTTGTTTCAAGGGGACTAACACCTGGACTGTGGCATGCCGGAGGGGGATCCATGGCAAAACTCTCATGGAAAAATACCTAGTTGACGCAGAGTGTGGTAAGTTGACGTCGCAAAGTGATTAATATAACCTGCATTAATCGCATTGCGAATTCAACTTAGAGCTGGGTTTCTAATGGTTGTATTGCTAAATATAACGAAAATTGAAAATATAGCGCTATATTCTCAATCTTCGTTATATTCTAGCAATACAACCATTAGGAACTCAGATCTAAGTTGTAATCGCAATGCAATTAATATAACCTGTATTAATCGCATTGCGATTACAACTTGGATCTGAGTTCCTAATGGTTGTATTGCTAGAATTGACGAATATAATGAATATAGTGCTATGTTCTCAATCTTCGTTATATTCTAGCAATACAACCATTAGGAACCCAGCTCTTAGTTAAATTTGCATTGCGATTTACAACTACTAACACTGCAGCTTCAGAATGAATCTAAGATGGATGCCGTACTTGCTTTTTGATAGGGAGGTGGAAGGGTCTGGGAGGGAGGGTATGCTGATTGGCTGGAATGTGTCTGCTGACTGTGAGGTACGGGGGCGAACGCGAACATCGCATATGTTTGCCCGCCGCGGCGGATGCGAACAAGCTATGTTCGCCGGGAACCGTTCGCCGGCGAATAGTTCAGGACATCTCTAATGATAACAATGTAGTGTTTATTTTTTATTTTTTTACCTTTTACCATTTTTGCACCAAAAAAAACACCTTTATTTTTTTTAAAAATTGCATCTCCACATCCCAAGACTTCTATGGAGCTGTGTGAGGGCTTAATTTTTGTGGGACGACTTGTACTTTTCAATGGGATCACGTTGGGGAACATAACACTTTTCTTTGCTTTTATTTCATTTTTTTAGCGTAGAAAAAGTAAAAAACCGCAATTATTATTTTTTCTTTATGGCTTTCACATTATAGGATAAATACTTGATATTTGTGTAGTGCATCATTACTGATGGGGTAATACTGAATATGTGGAGTAGATTTTATTTTTGCAACTTTTTTTTTCCATTGAAGCTTTGTCCAATGGAAAAGGTGTATTTTTAACTTAGATTTTTTTAAGGAGATTGTAATAGGCTTCTATAATGCATTGAAGAGCTTATGAAATATAATCCATTATACTATCAGTGCCATACTTACAGTCACCATCAGGGTGTGCAAGAGAACCGCAGTCTGGTGGGAAACATTTTAGGCGCAGACTTAGGCACCTCACAATCTCATTTTCGGGGTGCCCATATGAGACAGAGGGAGCTCCCTCCTTTTAAATTACTTGGATGCTGCAGTCGCTATTGACCATGGCTTTTAAATGGCTAAACAGTCAATGTTTTTGCTGGTGCTTGGCTGTTAGAGCTCTATGAATTAAGTGCTTCTGCTGGTCCCGAGGCCAGCACTCTAGGAACAAAGTACATTGATGATCGCCATAGAAACCTGTATTGGTGGTCACTAATTGGTGATAAACACAATGCACTGTAATTTTTTTTGCTATTTTTTTTAAACACTCCAAAAAAGATCATTTTTGGTGGCAGATGCCTTCTTCTTTGGCTTCAGACCCATAAAATGGCTACCCCCAATTTTGAGTAATTTGTAAACAAATTTGATTTGTGCCAAATCAAGCCAAGTCAGCCAAACACAGGTTTTGTTTTTCTCCCAACGCTGCCTTACACATCCGTGTTCTGTTTGGCTGAGCACTCATGGGCTTTCAATGGCAAGAGAGAAGAAGGCCACCATCCAGGGACGGACTGGGAACTTAAATGGCCCTGGAAAAAAAACTAAAAGTGGTCCCATGTTGTAGGGGTGTCAAAACTGACAGACGGCGGGGCTACACAAATAGGCGGGGTCAACAATACTATAGTGCAAAATACCGTCCCAGCAGAAACACATGCCACAGAGCAGCACAATATACAGTCCCAAAAGCTGTCCTGCTGCTGTAGCCATCATTAGATGCCATTTTCTGTCTTCCTCCAGTCCCTGATTAAGATATGGAGCAGGGGGCTTAGAAGGTGAGATGTGGGGTGGGGTACATAAGTTTCTGATTCTCACAGGCTTTATTACCACTGAGAGCTCATTATGTGCCTGACAGCGGCAGAGAGAAGGGTTTGGGTGGCCCTATGAGCATTTGCCCACCAGAGAAATTTCCCTGTAAGGTCTATGGCCAATCCGCTCCTGCAACCGCCACACAGGTCTGGTTGGTGCCTTATTTCTAGGCATTAAAATTCAACTTGCCCGATTACTCTTTCCACTGACTTCCTTTGCGGGCCAGGCCCCCATACACATTAGATAGTTGGCCATCCCTATATTTAGTAGCTATAAATCTAGAACAAGAATATGAATGTGAAAAATCATAATTACAAGTCTCAAGAAGCCATTTTATACAAAATATTATACAAATATATTATGAATTCCTCATTACTAATATAACTGTACTGTATGGTATGTTGCATGGTTTACTGCAATTATTGGCGGATGGGGGATGTTTCATATATTTTCAACATCCCTTAATTAATATTTAATATTTTCATGGCAAGGACCTGAGAAGTGAAGAAGGATTAGCTCATCTTGGCAGAGTCGTTAAGTTAATCTCCAATGAAGCCTCTCTGTGATATAAGGTAACAGCCACAGGATGTATGGGCCGAAAGGTGTTGATAGTCTTGATGTAAGTCTTGTGTTTATGTTCATGAAATATTTAGTGTTTCCTCGATCCTGGCGTATCTGTTCTCCCAGATGTTGTAGTGCAGACAAACATCTTTAAATGATCTGGGAAAAGAAGGGAAAAGTATCTGCTGGAGGCGAATAAATCCTACAATCTTAATTAGGTTAGCCTTTCCCTGAGAGGAACCAAACACTTAAGGGGTCATTTACTAAGCATAAAGACACCTATATTAGGTATTATCTGTGACTTTTCCCCACTCACACCAGGTCTAAAAAAGTGGGCATGGTGAGGGCGGGGAAGGGGACGGACCAGCAGGCACATCTCATTTATCATGTTCTACGCCTGTTTTCTTTTGGGGGGCTATCCCAAGCCAGCAGAGGGAGCTGAGTGAGCTTTATGCAGCAACCGGAAGGAACCAGGACACAGGGGAGAGAGGTGGATGTGCGTGGTGTGGGGCAGTGGAAGCTGAGCTGCTTAAAGGGTAGGTTCCAGGACCTCTGGCTCTGGTAGCCACAAAGCAGGCCACAAACTTGTGGAGATTCCTAGGCTGGTTTACCGACAGGGAAAGAGGCACACCATACAGTGCATACTGCAGATTACCAGGGAGTCCTGAGGGGACCTACTTGGTGCCTGCTTCCATAGTGATGCACGTATGGTTGCTACCTTTCCCAGCAAAAAATACCAGCCAAGTTAAGCCACACCCCAAAGGCGTGTGGTTGTGGAGGCCGGGCTTAACACTGGGTGTTAAGTCGTTATGTCATAATGTGGCTCTCAGTAGTAATAATGCCCCCATTAATGCCCCCAGCAATATTAATGTGTCCATGAGTGTCCCCCCAAAATTGATAACACCTCCAATTAGTTCCCCCAGTAATTATTCCATTACTGTCCCCCCTCAGAATTGATAATATTCCCCATTAGTGTCCCCAGTAATAGTAATGCACACATTAGTACCCCCCAGAATTAATAATGCCCTCTTTAGTGCCCTTAGTAAAAGTAATGCCCCATTAGTGCCCCTCGGAATTAATAATGCCTCATTAGCACCCTAGAATTAATAATGCCCCCATTAGTGCCCCCAGTAGTAGTAGTAGCCCTATTATCTCTCCCATGAATAATGACCCCATTAATACCCTGAGTAATATTAATGCCCCAAATAGTGCCCCCAATATTATTAATGCCCCCTTCTCTACTTGTGCAAAAAAAAAAAACTCACCTCAGCCATTCGATTCCTCCGAAGTGAACATTTGCTGCTAGTAGTAGTAGTAGTAGTAATCGTAGTAATAGTTTCAGCTATAGTAGTAGCAGTATTAGAAGAAGCAGTAGTAGTGGTAGTAGT
This sequence comes from Bufotes viridis, assembly GCA_033119425.1. Lineage (NCBI taxonomy): Eukaryota > Metazoa > Chordata > Amphibia > Anura > Bufonidae > Bufotes > Bufotes viridis. Next base: position 83,426,296 of record CM065598.1, on the reverse strand, counting down.
AGTAGTAGTAGAAATTCTAGCTCTTTGAGGTTACTATCAATAGCAGAAGTTGAAATATTTTGAGGTTACTATTATGTTACATTATGCATGGTGATTATTAGTATAAGTGTTATTATTATAATCATTATTGTTTAGATTTGTTGTTATAGCAGTAGTAGCAGTAGTTTAGTAGTAATCAATATCAGTAGAAGCAGTAGTAGTAGCAGTAGTATAGTAGTAGTAGTAGTAGTAGTAGTAGTATAGTAGTAATAATATCAGTAGAAGCAATGGTAGTAGCAGAAGTATAGTAGTAGTAGTAGTAATATCAGTAGAAGCAGTAGTAGTAGCAGAAGTATAGTAGTAGTAGTAATATATCAGTAGAAGCAGTGGTAGTGGCAGTAGTATAGTAGTAGTAGTAATATCAGTAGAAGCAATTGTAGTAACAGTAGTATAGTAGTAGTAGTAATGTCAGTAGAAGCAGTGGTAGTAGCAGTATTATGGTAGTAGTAGTAGTAGTAATATCAGTAGAAGCAGTGGTAATGGCAGTAGTATAGTAGCAGTAGTAATATCAGTAGCTTTGATGAGCAAATCAAAGTACCCGAAGGGGACTTCAATCCAGATTTCAGGACAATTTAGATTTTCCACAAAGCCGAATTTCCTCCCTCTTCATTTCTCTTAAAATGGCAGCTGAAAGTACTAAAATTATACTCACCTCATCCACTTGATCGCAGAGAGGCCATCTGCTCCCATCTTGACTGAAGAAAACCCGCCAAACGACCTGCGCCAACTGTGATGACCTCACCTCGTGATCATGTAGGGCGCATATGGTGACATCATCACTGATGACATCACTGCGCACGCCCAGCAAGATCACATTTCCTTTGTTAGGTTTTCTTCAATCAGGATGGGAGCGGACAGCCTCTCCATGATCAAGTAGATGAATGTGAGTCACAGATGCCACGATCTGCATTGAGTATGGCACCAGAGGAGTTAAATGACCAGGAAGGGGTAGTAGTAGTAATAGTAGCAGTAGTAGTAATAGTAGTAGCAGCAGTAGAAGCAGGGGCAGACTGAGAACTTAAAGGGAGTCTATCACCACTGTATGACCATATACAGCACTTACATAGTGCTGTAGAACACCTATACATGAATCTAATGGTACCTTTGTTATTTTCTTTAGACTTGCAGAAGCAGGAAAAATGACGATAATATTCATATGCAAATGCACTCGCAAGTGCCCAGGGGAGGCGTTCAGTGTGTAGGAGGCCAGGCTGCTCTGCCTTCTTTCAGCGTTACTCTTCCCCAGCCTCATCCTTTGCCCAGCCTCCTATTCCCTTGCATCATCCCTAGGTCCGGCCGAGATCACGTGCCTCCGCACCGCTTTGCCAGGCCGGAGCATGCGCACTAGTTGAATCGATGCCGTGGCCACAATGGGCATCGCAGTGTGCATGCCCTGGCCCGGTGAAGCAGTGCGCAGGCGCGGGATCTCAGCCGGACATGACAATGGCTCTCAGCTTGACAAAGGCATCCAATGAGTGAGCTGAAATGTTTGTGGCTAATGAGTCAATAAACCATCCACATTTTTTCACGTATTATCGGAGTGCTGCCTTTTTTCCACTATACCTAATTGGACCTTGGTCTCCGGTCTTTTTGAAGGAATTGCACCCAAGATGTTCCAGTGTGCATCTCTCTGCTTTCTATTGATAGTAATATTATTAGTAGTGACGAGCAAGAGGTGCCATATTCGATTTTGCGATATTTTGAGAATATTCGATTGAATATTCGTCATATATTCGTCGAAATCGAATATTCGGCATTATCCTATTTATAGCGAATAATATGCAATTTAATTATTCGCATATTGCGAATTGAACTTTGAACAGGGTATAAAGGCAACTTTACTATTGGTTGGCTTGCTATAATTAACGAATATAGAGAATATAGCGCTATATTCGTTATCTTCGCTAATAGTAGCAAGCCAATAGGAAAGTTGCCTATAGACAGCTCTAAGTTGGATGCGCAATGCGAAAATATTACTTTTACCTATTTTTTTCAATAAATAGAATACTGACTCATTATTCTATTTATTGCCAAAAATAGGCAAAGTAATATTTTCGCATTGCGCATCTAACTTAGAGCTGGGTACAGTCAACTTTGCTATTGAGTTGGCTTTCTAGAGTAAGCGAATATAGAGAATATAGCACTATATGCGTATTCGTCATATATTCGTTAATTCTACCCAGCCAAACAATATTAAAGTAAGTTGCATATACCCCGCTCTACGTTAGATGCGCAATGCGAGTAATATTACTTAATATTCTCGCATTCCAACTTAGAGCTGTGTATAGGCAAGTTTACTTGTATTGCTAGAATTAGCAAAGATAACGAATACGAATATAGCGCTATGTTCTCTATCTTTGTTAATTCTAGCAAGCCAACCAATGGAAAAGTAATGTAATTACATAATGTAATATTCGCGTACTGCGAATGACACTTTGAATGGGCTATGACTTTCCTATTGGTTGACTTGCTAGAATTAACGAAGATAGAGAACATAGCGCTATATTCTCTATCTTCGTTAACGGTATCTTATTCTTGGGTTCTGATTGAAAAAAAAAAAGGAATAAAAAAAAGAATATTCGTTTTTACAAATTTAAAGCACTATATTCTCAATATCCGTTGTGGGGAGTCGCTCTGGTAGACAGCGGTGCGGGTGCAGTTTAGAGGCAAAACCAGGAGTCCAGATTGTGCAACAAACAGTGTTTTATTCACACTTGCACACAAAATGAAAAACAGTCTCTTGGTGACAGTTCACACACAACGGAAATAACGTAGCCAAACAAAAACAGTCCAACACAGGTTCAGTCACCTGGGAGGTGTAGGTGCAGGTTCGCACCACGCTGTCGGCCCAGCCGCAGGAGAATCCAGCTTCAGGTAGCCAGGAACACAACACCTCCTTACTGAGCTCTTCCCTCCAGGACAGAGAACTCCCAGCCCTGTTAGCAGCTCCAGGATAATCACACACCTCAGACACAGCTGCTGGCTGCGTTTTATATCCAGCCCAAAACATGGACTGGACCGTGGGGAGCAGCCACCCACCCTACTCTTTAGCTGCTCCCAGTAAGAGCCGGCCCGGATCGGCTTTGCAGCCATGCTATTTAACAAAGCCAAACAGCACTAGCTGCTGCAGACAAAAACCCGGCTCTCACCTCACCGAGGCCAGCAACCTCGGTGACACGTACCTGCCATCACATATGACACCTTGCACCTTACCACATACCCCCTTTGTTCAACCCTGAGGGGTGAACACACGTGAGGCAGTGGACGCGGGACAGGGCATCTGCGTTGCCCTGCAAGCGGCCTGCCCTGTGTTCCACGGAAAACTTGAAATTTTGAAGAGATAGGAACCACCTGGTGACCCGAGCATTCCTCTCCTTGGCCTGACTCATCCATTTGAGGGGGAATGGTCGGTCACCAGACGGAACCTCCTCCCTAACAGGTAGTAGCGGAGAGATTCGAGTGCCCACTTGATAGCCAGGCACTCCCTCTCCACTATACTATACCTGGACTCGGCGGGACTGAGCTTACGGCTCAGGAAGACAACGGGATGTTCTTCCCCGTTGACCTCCTGCGACAGTACCGCACCGAGGCCTACCTCCGAGGCGTCGGTCTGTACGACAAACTCCTTGTTGAAGTCGGGTGTCACCAAAACCGGGGACCCACACAGGGCCGACTTCAACGCGGAGAAAGCCTCCTCCGCCTTCTCACTCCAGCTAACCCTCCCAGACTTTCGCCCCTTCAACAGGTCTGTCAATGGCGCTGCTATTGTGGCAAAGTGGGGCACAAACCTCATGTAGTAACCTACAATCCCCAGGAACGACTTTACCTGCCTGGTGGTGACCGGTCGGGGCCAGTTACGAATGGCCTCTACCTTAGTTACCTGAGGTTTGATGACTCCCGCCCAATTACATATCCCAGATATTTTGTCTCCTCTAACCCTATGGAGCACTTCTTTGGGTTAGCGGTCAGTCCGGCTTTCCTCAGGGCATCCACTACCGCCTGCACCTTGGGTAAATGGCTTTCCCAGTCGGTGCTGTGGATGACTACATCATCCAAGTAGGCCGAGGCGTACCGACGATGTGGTCGCAGCACTATGTCCATTAACCTTTGGAAAGTGGCGGGGCGCCATGCAGGCCAAAGGGTAACACCTTGTAGTGATACAGGCCCTGCGGGGTAACAAATGCGGTTTTTCCTTAGCCGACTCCGTTAAGGGTACCTGCCAGTACCCTTTAGTGAGGTCCAGCACAGAAAAATAACGGGCTTGTCCTAAACTTTCAACCAGCTCGTCTACTCGGGGCATGGGATACGCGTCAAACTTGGATACTTCATTTAACTTGCGAAAGTCGTTGCAGAACCGCAACGTCCCATCCGGCTTGGGTATTAGGACTATGGGACTGGCCCACTCACTTTTCGACTCCTCAATGACCTCGAGCTTCAACATTAACTGTACTTCCTCCGCGATGGCCCGTCGCCGAGCCTCGGGTACCCGGTATGGTTTTAACCGGATCTTGGCCTGAGGCTCAGTGACGATGTCATGTTGGATGAGAGACGTGCGGCCAGGAGGTCCGAGAACACATCCGTGTTCCGACTGATGAACTCCCTGACTTCCTGAACTTGTTTGGAAGACAGGCTGTCTGCAATTTTTACCGTGGTTACTGCTTCACAGGCCTCGAACTGTGGGGCTGGACCCTTTTCACCTAGAAGCCCTGGCCGGGGGCTGTGGTCGTCGGCTGTGTCCCTATCTTTCCACGGCTTAAGTAAATTCACGTGGTACACCTGCTCCGGCTTGCGCCGCCTGGCTGGTGTACTTTGTAATTTACTTCCCCTACCTTCTCGATCACCTCATAGGGGCCCTGCCACCTAGCTAGGAATTTGCTGTCAAGGGTGGGTACCAGAACCAAAACCCGATCTCCCGGATTGAAGTCCCGTACCCGAGCCTGACGATTGTACACCCTACTCTGGGCTTGTTGCGCTGCCTCCATATGCTCCCGGACCAAGGGCAACACCCTTTCCATCCGGTCCTGCATTTGGGCGACATACTCAATGACACTTTTGTGGGGGACAGGCTGTTGTTCCCACGCTTCCTTGGCGATATCCAACAGGCCCCGAGGGTGTCTGCCATAAAGCAGTTCGAAGGGCGAGAACCCAGTAGAGGCCTGGGGCACCTCTCGCACTGCGAACATGAGATAGGGCAGAAGCAGATCCCAGTCCTTCCCATCTCTAGACACCACCCTCTTTAACATATTTTTTAGAGTTTGGTTAAACCTCTCCACAAGACCGTCTGTTTGCGGATGGTAAACGGACGTCCGTAACTGCTTTATACGCAACAATTTACACAGTTCCCTCATTACTTTGGACATAAAGGGGTCCCTTGGTCTGTCAGAACCTCTTTTGGCAGGCCCACACGGGAAAACATCTCCATTAACTCTTTGGCAATGAGCTTAGCTGAGGTATGTCGCAGAGGCACCGCCTCCGGATACCGAGTGGCATAGTCGAGAACTACCAGAATGTGTTGGTGGCCCCTGGCAGACTTTGGTACAGGCCCAATTAAATCCATCGCGATTCGCTCAAGCGGTACTTCAATAATTGGCAGAGGTACCAGAGGACTACGGAAATGTGGCTGGGGGCTAGTTATCTGACAGGTCGGACAGGACTTACAATAATTCTCTACCTCCTTGAACACACTGGGCCAATAAAATCGCTGCAGTATGCGGTCCTGGGTTTTCTGCCACCCCAGGTGTCCCCAAGAACATGTTGGTGGGCAAGCTCCATGACAAGCTTGCGATACGCTGTGGGCACCACCAACTGTTCAATAGGTTCGCCTCGGATTTGGTTCACCCGATACAACATATCCTGCAGAACAATAAATCGTGGGAACATTAATTCAGCCCCTGGTTTCTGGGGTTTACCATCAATTTCAGCACATTCTCCCAGGCCCTGGTTAGGGTTTGGTCCCGGTGTTGTGCGGTCCCAAAATTTTCCCGGAGACATTGAGGTCTGCCAATTCAGGTCCCGGTGGCAAGTCCTCCGTGTCTCCCACCATTACACTCAGTGGGGTTGTCTCCCCCTCTACCGCTGGAGCAGTGGTCACCCCTACCGCTGGCCCGTCAGACTCGGGCTCCCAGGGTTCTGGCCTTCCAGTGGTATCAGGCCACTCCACTAGGGTCACCCCTGTCTCGGGTCCCTCAGATACCTTTATTACCGGCCACAGCGCCGGAAAACCGGGAAGTCCCTCCCAAGTATCAGTTCGTGTGGGAGTTTAGTAGCGACAGCCACCTCGTGGGTCCACCTACCAGCCGCGGTGGACAAAGTCACTAGTGCAGTGGGGTAGTCTTTCAGGTCTCCGTGGATGCACAGGACCCCGACTTTACGGCCAGTATACTCCGCAGGACGTACAAGTGCAGCCCTTACCAGGAGACTAAACTCCCGGAGTCCAGCAGAGCCACCGCCAGAGAGTCTCCCACCTCTACCTGACACAGGTGGTTATGGTCCTGCACCTCACGGGTGCCAGTTGCGCACAGCTTCCGTGCATACAGGGAGTGACGACCCCCGTAGTTCATATCCATCGGCTCATCCCGATGCGGACAGTCGGCCCTGATGTGGCCTGGCTCCTGACACCTCCAGCATACCACGGGAGGCGGACTCGCAGGGGTATATTCCGGGCAGGCCGCTCTGTCGCCGGACGTCGGAACTGGGGCAGAGGCCTCCGGGGTTTGACTGACCCCTTCCCGCAAGAGTCCCCTGCAGGTTTCTGGTGGCCTCGTAGCGCTCCACCAGGTCGACCATCTCCAGGGCATTGGTGGGCGATACCTGGCCGATCCAGTGCTGGAGGGGATAAGGCAGGGCCCTCCAAAGATGTCCGCCAACAGCCGATCCAGCATGGCAGTGGGACTTAGTAGATCGGGCTGCAGCCACTTTTGCAGCCTGTGCAGCAGATCGTAGAACTGCGGCCTAGCGGGTTCAGTCATTTTAAAGTCCCACTGGTGGACTCTTTGGGCGCGGACCAGCACGTTCACGCCCAGTCTGGCTAGGACCTCTCCTTTCACAGTGTCATAATCTGCCGCTTGGTCGTCCGACAAGTCGAAAAACACCTGCTGGGGTCCGGAAGCCAGGAACGGAGCGACCACCTCAGCCCACTGGTCACGGGGTAACTTTTCCCTCACGGCGACCTTCTCAAAAACCGCCAGGTACGTCTCAACGTCGTCTGCGGGGGTCATTTTGGGATCGCCGCACGGACCGCTTTCCGGGCATCATGGACGTGGTGGGACGCTCCTGCCGCCTGTAACGCCATCACATGTTGTAGCAAGAGTTGGTTGGTCTCCCGCTGCTGCACGTTAGCCTCTATGAGAGCCTTCACAGCAGCCTCCATGTTGTCAGAAACTCCTGCTTGCAGCTTTGCTGGCTTAATATATTCCATACACTTTAGAAAAACAAAACTTCGGCGTTCACGCCAGCCTCACTGCGCATGCCCGCATCCGACACCAAATGTGGGGAGTCGCTCTGGTAGACAGCGGTGCGGGTGCAGTTTAGAGGCAAAACCAGGAGTCCAGATTGTGCAACAAACAGTGTTTTATTCACACTTGCACACAAAATGAAAAACAGTCTCTTGGTGACAGTTCACACACAACGGAAATAACGTAGCCAAACAAAAACAGTCCAACACAGGTTCAGTCACCTGGGAGGTGTAGGTGCAGGTTCGCACCACGCTGTCGGCCCAGCCGCAGGAGAATCCAGCTTCAGGTAGCCAGGAACACAACACCTCCTTACTGAGCTCTTCCCTCCAGGACAGAGAACTCCCAGCCCTGTTAGCAGCTCCAGGATAATCACACTCCTCAGACACATCTGCTGGCTGCGTTTTATATCCAGCCCAAAACATGGACTGGACCGTGGGGAGCAGCCACCCACCCTACTCTTTAGCTGCTCCCAGTAAGAGCCGGCCCGGATCGGCTTTGCAGCCATGCTATTTAACAAAGCCAAACAGCACTAGCTGCTGCAGACAAAAACCCGGCTCTCACCTCACCGAGGCCAGCAACCTCGGTGACACGTACCTGCCATCACATATGACACCTTGCACCTTACCACACCGTGAATTAGCGAAATGTCATTATTCGTAAAAAATATTCGCTATTTGAATATTCGCGCTCAACACTAATTATTAGTTATTATTGTTAACTAGTAATGGCAGAAGTTATATTTTCTGAACTTACTATTAGTGTTGAGCGCGAATATTCGGATAGCGAATATTAATAGCGAATATCGCAACTTCGATAATTCGCGAATATTGCGAATATAGTGCTATATATTCGTTATATCGAATATTCGTCATTTTCTCCATCTGAACACATGATTTCTTCCTGCTAAAAATGCTTGTGTGCCAATGACTCATTGGCCCACAAGCAAGAAGCAGAGAGGAATTAAGAGTTTAGATGGTAAAAAATGAGAATATTCTAAAAAACGAATATATAGCACTATATCACATATATTCCTTTTTTAGAATATTCTTTTTTTCCCCCAATTAATACAGTTATTGCCCTTGGCATACTACTCCCCGACAAGCGTCCCTGTCACCATGGGAACGCCTGGTAGTTAGAATATACTATCGGATCTGAGTTTTCACGATCTAACTCAGATCCGATGGTATATTCTAACCACCAGGCGTTCCCATAGTGATGGGGACGCTTGAAGTTAGAATATACTGCCAGGGCGCTGTGATCCGGGCAATTAACCCCTCAGGTGCGGGTTAATTGCGCTGTGCGCACCCCACCCCACCTCCCCAGTATTAAAATAATTCGTGCCAGTGCGCCCCCGCCCTCCGCAGTATTAAAATAATCTGTAGCCAGTGCGCTCTAACCCCCTCCCCCAGTATTAAAATCATTGGTGGTCAGTGGCCACAGGCTCCCCTTTCCCCTCCACCCCGTCATTGGTGGCAGCAGGCAGTTCCGATCGAGTCCCAGCGTGATGGCCGGGCTTCGATCGGTTACCATGGCAGCCAGGACGCTAGTAAAGTCCTGGCTGCCATGGTTGGTTAATCACTCGGCACTGTCGGCAGCATTTACTTACCTGCAGGGCTCTCCTCCTTCTGCGAACTCACAGGTCTCTGCGCCGCATAGCAATGCTGAAGGCATATGCGGCGCATAGACCTGTCAGTTCTCAGAAGGAGGAGAGCCCGCAGATAGTAACTGCTGCCAGTGAACTGCCTGCTGCCGGGGAGGGGACCCTGTGGCCACTGGCCGCAATGATTTATTATTGGGGGAGGGAGGGTTAGAGCGCACTGGCCACAGATTATTTTAATACTGGGAATAGGGAGGGCGCACTGGCCACAAATTATTTTAATACTGGGGAGGGGCGCACTGGCCACAAATTATTTTAATACTGGGGAGGTGGGGGGCACAGCGCAATTAACCCGCACCTGAGGGTTAATTGCCCGGATCACAACGCCCTGGCAGTATATTCTAACTTCAAGCGTCCCCATCACCATGGGAACGCCTGGTGGTTAGAATATACCATCGGATCTGAGTTAGATCGTGAAAACTCAGATCCGATAGTATATTCTAACTACCAGGCGTTCCCATGGTGATTAGGACGCTTGTCGAGAATAGTATGCCAAGGGCAATAACTATACTAATTGGGGAAAAAAGAATATTCTAAAAAACTAATATATGTGATATAGTGCTATATATTCGTTTTTAGAATATTCGTCATATTCTCAGACAATAGCGAATATTCGTAAATTACACATTTAGACTGCAATTTCACTAATGTAGTGCTATAATCTTTTTTTTAGTCTAATTTTTTTGTCTCTTTCTGAATCAGAAAGAGACAAAAAAATTGACTAAAAAAAGATTATAGCGCTACATTAGTGAATACAGTCTATATGTGTATTTTACTGAATAATCGCTATATTGCTATAACTTAGTTTTTAGAATTTTCGTCATATTCTAAAACAAGAATATATAGCAATATGGCGAATATTCGTAAAATACACAAAATCGCAATATGCGATTAATTATATCGCATATTATTTGCGATAAATAGCATTATGACGAATATTCGATTTCGACGAATATAAGACGAATATTCAATCGAATATTCGCGAAATATCGCGAAATCGAATATGGCACCTCCCGCTCATCACTACTTACTATTAACGGCAGTAGTAAATATTTTGTGCCTACTTATATTAGTAGTAGTTGTAGTTGTAGTTAATTATTAGAATATTGTAATAATTAGTAGATGTTACGGTTATTATTGTTATGTTATTATTTTTAGTGTTATTAATCCTAGTGGCCAATATTGTTATATTTTCTGCAATCTTTAGCCCAACATATAAAGAAACAGTTCTAATCCATTATCCTCACTCCTCTTTGTTCCTTCCGCCCTGCCCTTCTGATGCATCAGACATTTCTTAAATAATCTCCCGTCACAATCTTTCCGTTGCCTATAGCGTCTATTTTAGAATTTATCAGCCAGGAACAGTTGTCGCTACCCACTAAACTCTCTGTTAGAATAAGCAGAACAGCTCATATTAAGCAGCTTTGTAACACAGACGTCTTAGCTTTCTCTTTTTCTTTGTATTTTGTGTACGACTCCGCACTCTGACTTCTAAGGAAATTTCATAGTTTACAGGTTAAAAAGACCCAGTCAAATTGTTATTGAATCCTAGAAAAGGAAAAGAGAAAGAAAATCTTCCGACACAAGACGAGCCCTATCTTAAAATGGAATCAGAGCTGTAAAAACGACACAAAGTATAAAAATAAAATAAAAGCCCAGCACTTCCCATTCCTGGCTTTAGCCGATGCCGAATCTGTGAATCGTATCTTCCTGAAATGTCATCGTTATTTACATTCACCTCAGGTCAGCAGTGGTGGTTTCATATTCGGCACGTCCTCACATCTTGTTCAGAGGCATGTACACAATATATATTTTATAGATTTTGCTGCCCACATTACATTTAAGAACCACCACAATCACACAGATCTTTTGCACTAAAACAATGTGCTTCCTTAAGAGAAATGCAGAGTCTCAGTGGCAAACCTACACAAACACTGTCATAGCAGTGACTGGCTTCCTTCACTAGGGGGAGCTCATTGCCTACAGATTTACACAGCTCCCACCTAGGTATGTACAGTATAAATGCATGTGCAATGAGTGCCCCTAGTGGTGGCAGCAAGCAACTAAAAGGATATATTCTATCTAAAGGAATGCAGAGCCTCAGTGGCATGCTTAATAGATCAGTGTTTCCCAACCAGTGTGCCTCCAGCTGTTGCAAAACTAGAACTACCAGCATGCCTGAACAGCCAAAGGCTGTCCGGGTATGCTGGGAGTTGTAGTTTTGCAACAGCTGGAGGCAAACTGGTTGGGAAACTCTGTACTAGATGAACGATGGGGCAAGTGGCTAGAATAATATATTTTGTTTAAAAAAAGTAAATTATTATGAAATTTTTGAAACATTGCGGAATTTTGTACTACACTATTTTCTTACTGATGATCTGAACAGTAGTGTTAAGCACGGATATTGGAATTGCGAATTTTAATCACGAATATTGGAACTTCGATAATTCAGAAATTTTTAGACTATATTGCCATATATTCGCATTCGCGACTAGTGTTGATCGTGAATATTCTAATTGCGAATTTATCGCAAATTTACTGCGAATATCGGCACTTAGCGACATCCCTAGCAACCAAAAGGAAAGTTGCCTACCCCTTAGTGTTGATCGCGAATATTCTAATCGCTAATTTTTAGGACTAGGACTAGGATCCATTCAGATTTTTTCTAGAGTTCTGCTATTTCTTGGAATGCTCCAGAAGTAACCCTTAAAGGGGCTGTCCAGACTTTAAGACTTTTTCAACTGTTTGCAGCAACTTGTTGTACCCTGTTGAAAAAAATCATGGTGACCTCCACCCTGCCGCTCTGCTCCGGCTCCTTGGCTACCTTAAATGGTCTTACGGTCCCTGTTCTGTACACTTGTGGACAGTGTCATGTGTACAGTGACATATCCGTAGTCAGCTTGCTACTGCTGGGTTATGTGCTACTTGGGTACACGTCAATGTTGAGATCAGTGATTGGTCAGAGCTGTGCAAATGACCCTGTTCAGAATTTCACCCGCCGGAGACTGGAAGATCTCTGCACAGAGCCAGATTTTTTTAACTAGGTACAACAGGCTGCTGGGGTCAGTTAAAAAGAAAAAAAAAAAAAGGCTGAGCTACTGTTTAACTAGTAAAGAAAAATGTGTAGCAAAGGAAGATCTTTGCTGCAATGCTGTTCTTGCTATAGTGATGACATCCCTGACTACCTCACAGGACTGTTGAGACCAGTGATTGGCTGCATCAATCATGTGGAGTATTTGGGGGCATCACTGCTACAGCAAAGGAGACGAAGTCCACTGGGACTACCAATATGCTAAGGGATTGAGCAGATGAGTAAGGCTTATTTTTTTAGTTTAGAGCATCACTAAGGGCTAGTCTAGGTCCGCTGAGCATGAGCCCACCCGAACTTCCAACAAACACAAACCCCGAAATCTGGTGAAATAGCCAGGACAGCTCTTCATTACTTAAATTCTATAACTGCAAACATTATAATTATTAGATAACTAACATTTACTTGTTGTTATTTACCCTAAATTTGGAGAAAACTGAATATTCAGAACAACCTGTAGAAAGGGTCCCAGAAGTTAGTCGGTGAATAACGGCTACTCAACAGCTTCCACATTTCCTTGGTCTCCTACTTTACTGTCAGCAGTGCTCCGACCAATTTGCAGGCACCCTGATTCAGAGACCTAAACCACTTCCTGGAGACACTGGCCTCAGAAATACCAATCAAGCTGGGTAACCATCTCAGCGCAAAATATCAACCCAACTATGGTGGGAGGTTGGGTTGAGTGACCCCATTATTGCTCACTTTTCACCTTATCCACCCATGATACCTCCTACTCCTGCCACCACATCATGTAAATACTACCCAACCCATATAAGTATTTTCCTTGCAGTCTTCCACGGCTTCTAGGATTAGACGGGTGAAAGTTCTCTGCTCTTTACCACACTGGAAAGAGCCTCTCCCGAATTATCCAACCCTTGCATGCTCCTCCTCTTCCACATGCTTTGAAGGGATTTGCTTGCCCCTTCTTATGCCATCTCCCATGCTTTTCATCCTCCCCTTGTTATGCCCTGAATTCCCTTTGTTACTTCCACAGCCTTCTGTAAAATTTTTGGTGGTCCCAGAGCCCCCTTTAATTCTTTAACTTTGAATATCTTTGGTCGTCTCTATGACAAAAGAAGAAAAAAAAAAAAACAATATTCCCAATCTCTGCTTAAAAAAAACTTTTCCAACTCCATTTTCTAGTACTTTCGAAAGGCGTTTTGCTGACAGCATCGGTTTTGAATTATGTTGATGAAATCGAGCTAAACAAGAGCAGAGGATAAAGGATATAATTTTCATTCATACGAAAATGCAAAACCAAACAAATTCTTGGGGGCCCATCTGTAGTTTGTGCTGATTAGATGGTCTAAATCAGAATATGTCCAGCTGGAGAGACTTCACAATACTTAAATCTGCGCTGTTAAAGCACAACAGAAAGATATTATCACTGCACGCGGATCCGATTTTTGGCTCGTCTGATTGTTTAGGTAATTACCTCTTGTATTCCTTCTAAAGTCGGATCCGTATGAAATCTTTAACACTATTTTGATGGTAATTGCAGGCCGTGAATATGAGAGATTGCGCTGAAACTCAAAGTGATCCCGCATAAAATATGAACATCAACACTCGTTCAACGCAGTAACTTCCATATTTCACGTGTGACACGTCGCTAAAGAGCTAATTAACAAAAAGTGTCAAGTCTTTTTTATTTCATTTTCATTCATTTTCCCAACAAACAAATGGATGAAACCACTACAAACATGTTCTTGAATAGGATGGAAAAAGCAGCAACCAGTACACAGGATGTTATTATAGTGCAAGTTCTTAAAGGGGTTTTCCATGTTCAGTTAATATGTAATGTACTGTAATGACGTGAGTAATCCTTAAAGTGGTTATCCCATGAATAATTTAAAAAAAATGAAAAACATACGTAAACTAGTAAATGACAACCTCTTTCTAACAAAGCCTAGAACCAGCCCTGTAACTCCCATGGATCCAGAGATCTCCCCATTCATTGCTCCAATTGTTCTGCTAGATTTATTTCAAGCTGTCGGTTTAGGGAACGTGTTCTTTCTCAGGGGGTGTGTCGTTCTCAGGGGGTGTGGCAGTAGAAAAATCATGTGATACACACAAGAGGAATGCATCAACGACGCGTTTCTGATCGCTCCAAATATGGATCCTTAATCATAATCATGTGCCTCCTTTTCAGGACAGAGAAATTTTAAAAAGAGCAAACAGCAGGTGGCGCTATACAGATGGATTTCATTGAATAACTCAGTAACTATAATACATTTTTAATTACATGCAATTACAAAAGTATTCATATCCAGGTGCTGGTTTGAAAACTGCTGACTATTTTCTGTTGGACAACCCCTTTGAAGGGGTTTTCTGCCTGTTTTATACTTACGACCTATCCTCAGGAGAGGTCATCAGTATCTGATGGATGGGGTCCTACACCTGGGATCCTCACAGATCAGCTGTTTGAATAGACTAGTTAGCACCATAGCCTCCTTGCAGCTTACCAAACACAGCACCGTACATTGGATAGTGGTTGTGTTCGGTATTGCAGCTCACCCTCATTGACTTGAATGGGACTGAGCTCCGCCTAGGCCATGTGACCGATGAACGTGACGTCACTGCTCCAGGGTAACCTGATGAGAGCCGCATACTTCTTGTAGCTTTTCCTAGGTTAGTGACGTCACATCATTGGCCACACAGCTTAGGCGCAGCTCGGTCCCATTCAAGTGAATGGTGCTGAGCTGCAATACCAAACAGGCATCTGAGGCTTCCAGTCCCTGAATGGCTAAGATCTGGGGAGCTGTTCATTCTTTGTGGTAGCCTTGGTGCCTCTGAAGGATCTGAGTGTACCACAGAAATAGTCCTGTGGCAGGACTCCATAGGAACATAATAAAATCCTATAGGCCACAATGGTAATTTATTGCAGTCTATGGGACAAGCAATTTAGTGATCGTATGTTCATGTACATAAAATTACATCAAATAAGCGCTAAAAGGGTTATAAAAAAGTTCTATACATATAAAAATTCAA